>CAWUFW010002828.1:10000-1210000 GCA_963921515.1 Calotriton arnoldi | reverse complement strand
GATTCATACACTCACTTCCTCTACCCTAGGGAAGCAATCATTATTTCAGTGCACTCTTTAGAGATATGTTTTGGGTACTTTCCATATGATCTGAATAATTTTATATATCATTTATTAGTACAAGTGTAGTGTGCACACATTTAAAGTTTATTGTAGCTGCGACTACTGTGTCACATTGTATATATACTCCATAATCCTCTCATGAGGTAAGCTTTGGAATGCTCACATACATCTGCCTAAAGCGTCACCTGACCCCCCTCTTTCAGTTACGGACTGAGTACTTTGAGTGTTGATTGTTAGTGGCCATGAGCTTTCCATCACTTAGAAAGCTCAGTGGCCTCTGTGATTGGCCACTCTGAGCAACCAGGCCTGACCCCGATGGTTCGGATCCCAGTGCTCGCAAGTTGCTCCATGTCATATCTTGTTTTATTTTTTGCATTCTTGTACAGGAGCTGGTCATTTTGTGTTTGAAGATTGAGGCATTTTTTTTAAAAACGTACTCGAGAAACGCCAGACCGAAGAAGATAAATTAAGGGGCTTAAAACCTCAGAGCTCTTACATAGCACCAGTAAGTCACAAAAGTTTTGACACCTTTGAAACTTTGGTTAAACAGGATGTATTAAAATTGAACTTTTCAAAAAAGACCAAACTACGGAATTTAACAAGCAAGGGACTCGGGATACTCAAAAAGATTGCCAACAACACTGACATCACATGCCAAAAAGCTGACAAAGGTGGTGCACTCGTTGTCATGAATACTACTTTTTATGTAACGGAAGTAGAGACGCATATATCTGATGAACTCACATACATGAAGCTCGACACCAACCCCACTGAAACTTTCTCAGCAATGTTGCACGACATTGTCAATAAGGTTTTTGAAAATGGTGTTATAAATGAAAGAACCAAGGGGCATATTAGCAAGACTGGCGATAAAATTATCGCCGTTTTAGCGGCAGGAAACTGCCGCTAAAACGACGATAATTGGCTTGCTAATAAGCGTTATAGAATTCCAATAGAAGCCCAGGTTAGATGTGCAGGAAATCTAACCTGGGCTTCTATTGGAATTCTATAACGCTTATTAGCAAGCTAATTATCGCCGTTTTAGCGGCAGTTTCCTGCCGCTAAAACGGCGATAATTTTATCGCCAGTCTTGCTAATATGCCCCCAAGAGATTTTTGATACAAAACAAGCCGAGAAGTCCAGCAATACACATGCTACCAAAAATTCACAAAGACTTATGGCATCCACCTTTACGGCCTATCGTGTCCACAAAAGGTAGCATACATGAACCTATAGGTCAGTTCCTTGACCGGTATTTACAACCCAGCGTAATGAAAATGAGTACCTATATTAAGGATACTACTGATTTTTTGACAAAAATTCACCAAATCAATTTCCAATCTGATGAATCTATTTTATTGTGCACAGTGGATGTCAAGTCCTTATATACCTCGATCCCACATCAACTTGGCATTGAAGCTATTGAACATGCTTTGCTTCAGACTGATTTGAAGGTTGACCTACAAGTTTTCCTCATGGAACTTTTACATTTTACACTATATCAGAGCTATTTCAGTGGTTCCTTCAGTTATCTGGCACATCTAGGGGGAATTGTGCAGCACCAGCTTATGCCAATCTCTTCATGAGCAAATTCGAAGAAGATTATATCTTATCTCAACCTACTTGGAAAACCCACAGTAAACTGTTCTTGAGATACATTGATGACATTTTCATTCTATGGAATGGAACACATACAGAATTGACAACTGCTCTCAATGAACTTAACCAAATCAACGACAGAATCCAGTTCACATTTGACATACAGAACAACTGTATTACCTTCCTGGACGTGGAGATCAAAAAGGTTGAACTTGGCTTAGAGACTGATATTTTCAGAAAGAAAACTGATCAGAATAACACACTTCATTTCAACAGCTTCCATCAGCTTCCTTTAAAACGCTACTTACCTTTCTCAGTTACTCAGAGTCAAAAGAATCGTCTCTAATCCCCAAACAGCGCTAGTACGGATGGATGACATGATGCAACGATTTGCACAACGCGGATATCCTAAATCCGTTTTAGATCAAGCTAAACTTCGTTGTCAGCAAAGAACAAGCAGGGAATTACTTTTGAGTAAGACCAAAGTTATTAAAAACCGCATGGTGGTGGTATCTAGATTTTCTTCTATGAGCAGTGCATTTAAACGCATCATCAGACGACACTGGCCCATTTTATCATTGGAGCCTGATTTTAATAATTTGTTTAACGAGATGCCAATATTCGCCTACAAAAGAGGCTGTTGTAGGGATTCTGCACATATACAGAGCTATGCACAGGATAATAGGACCTCGGAATATAGTGGTGAGCCAACCATAAACCTTAGCACCTAAAACCCTAACCCGACTAGCTGTAGCGTCTCATTAGCAACAAAGCTACCAATGATTAGACAACCCAGAACATGGTATCTCTCTATCTCAGGACTCGCGGTAGCAAGAACACCCTTTCATAACTCACTCATACCTGTCCACAACGCGCGTAAGAAGAGACACTGTATAGTTTAAAATGTTTATTTCAACTAACGTGCTCTAAGATACAGTACACGTGCCAGTACTATCAGCATAATGCATAATGATAAAATAAGCAGCATAGTTTCAACTCCATAGAATACAAACGGGGAAAGCATTTCATAAAGCAGTGGATATAAGGAAATGACCTTACCACCCTCCCCGTGCTAGTAGCTAGTTTATTATAAAAAATAGAAGACCTCTGGGCTTTGACTAGCGAACCCCCATACCTCAATATCTAGATGCAAGGTTTACATCATCAGATACAAACAGCTCTTCTCTCTGGAAAGGTTGTTCTCCAAGTGTCTTTAACAGTGAAAAAACACAATATTAAAAGCACACGAATTTCTCCAAGGCAGCTGTAAATAGAGTGTTATGTCTAAGTGCGAGGGACTGGCCAAATCAGCAGGAACAAGGGACGTTGTTTATCGACCTTGTACATGGTGTGCAGACATTAGCCCAAAAGGGAACAGGAGACAAGGTGAAAGATAGAAATGCAGACAGTGCTAAGATAGCCGGGCAGAAGCAGAGGCTTGAAAAACAACGGCACAAAGGAACGTGCGCAAAAAGGGCCTCATGGCAGCTAGGCCCAGGCCAACGTAGCAAGGCAGACCAGGAGGCCACAAACCACACGACAAGGCAAAAACTTGGGTGAAATATTGAAAACTTCAGAAGCCACCAAACAAGTACAAAATAAAGGTGTAATACCATGCCATAACTGCAACAATTACAACAACGTGATCCAAGGTCCGGTCATGACACATCCCCGGAAAGGTACCAACATCAACTTGAAGGTCACAGCCACTTGTGACACGATGAACGTTGTTTACTTACTGAAATGCCCTTGCGGCAAAGTTTATGTCGGGAAGACAGAACGCAAAATAAAAACACGGATTAACGAACATAAAAGCAATATCAGAACTCGCAACATGAAATCTGTGGTTACTAGTCATTTCATTGAAAGTCATCACAACATTAATCAGTTGAAATTCTTGGTACTGGAGGTCATTGCAAGAACTGAAGGAAGAGACAACAACAAATATGCTTTGCAAAGAGAAAATGTTTGGATTAAGTATTTGGATGCCCTTAAACCACATGGGTTAAATGAACACATGGAATTCGTGTGCTATCTGTAACCGTTGCTTGTTTATCAGTTTATTTTTGGTTACCATCACCCTTGGTTACTGTCTGTCTAGAACATAATATTCACACATTTGACTATGTGTGATAGATTGACATTATCCTTTCACCATTTTCTACTCATTACTGTTGTGATTTCATTATAAGCACCCATTCCTCAGAAGGGTTTATTTATTGACTTGAATGTCTTTTGATTTAAATACTGGGTCAGACTGTTAGAGTATGTGATATTAAGGTTTGTTTTCTCACTTTCTCTTTTTCTTCTGACTCCTCTTCTGGGTACTTTTGGTTTCCTTCTACAAGTTTCACTGGCATCCATCAAGATGTTTGTTATGAATATACTCATGGATTTCACACCGTTATGCTACAGTTTTAAGTGTTTGTCAAACGTATCTGAGACTGCGCTTCACAATTATATAAATGCCACTTGACTATCCTAGGATCTGTAGATGCTCGTATTCAGAGCCGTGATGTAAACCTTATTTACCATTTCAATATGGCCGCTACATACTAACCTACTAGCGAGTCTGTTTTTCAGCTTCACTACACCCAGGAAGCACCTATTTGTTGTTGAGTCACACCACCCCGCGTTAGCCACACACCCGGGAAGATTGCTCACTGTTGACCACCCGTTCATTCATGCAATTGTGAGTACGGCAACACGCTCGCTTATACGCGTGTCATTTCGTAACGTAGTTTCTGGAAAGAATACAGATATGCGTCCGGTATGCATGCACCCGGGCGCGGATCACGCTTTTCACTTTCTTTGGGCATTCGGTTGTCTCTACGCTTTTGGCACTTCACGCGCTTACGCAATCCTTTTGTAATTCAGAGCACTTGGCGTTTCGTGTTAGCACGGACGATTATCACACGGGTTAATCCGCCGTGTATATCAGTTTGGCGATCTCACCACGTGTCTAGTCACATTTTGGTTCATTTAGGAAGTCACCATTGAAGTTTTTTTACACTTGCACTGCTATAGTTCACGTCACGAATTGATATCCACCGGAAAAAGATCAATGAACAGTGCATGTTTCAGCATGCTCACACTCACTCTGAAAGTATTTTCGTTGTTGCTGTTAGGATGGTTTCCTCATTGCATTTTATTTCTTGTTTGCTTTATAGTATTGTTCCCTGATGAAGGGTGCTGACCCAAAATGCATTGGAACACATGATTGTTGAACATCATATGATTGATGACTATCGTTCCATGTACAGCGATTGATGATTGTCAGGAGTTCACTATGGATTGAATGTTGAAATCCATGTAACGCTCAAAATATATCTGTGAAACTCATACTATTTCATTTGGAGTGATTAATTTGCTCGAACACTGTATTAAACCCAGTGTTGGGTCCTGATTGTGCCCAGGGGGACTCACCCAAGTTTGTGGGTGCGCTATCTAATTATTAAAGTATCCTGCGCTCTGGACCGGAGAGCGTTACCCCAGGAGCACATCCTAACTGATTTAGTGATATACAACTTTGATCAACTAGAGGTGTGCTATTTTGTGCGCGTACACCTATAGATTTTTCGTGTTTGAAGATGTTCCCATTATAAATAAAAGGCCCAGACAAAACACAGGACTGGATGAGCTATTCACACTTGTGGTAGGAAAACGTCAGATCTCTAGTAGGACATATGGGCCCTACTTCTAGGTGACCCTCGGTGCAGTTATGAAGCATCCAGCATATACCACCAATACTGCAGGGCATCCTATTTAATGGCTACAGATTTACCTCCCGATTACAAGTTCTACACCTCTGAAATGGGGAATAACACAGTAATAATAAAAAGGTTTCCTTCATTCTGAGATGGGAAAATTGGAATATTCAGATGTTCCCCGCACAAATTCAGCTTGGGCTTTGCTTGTGAAATTTGTACAGGACATTTGTGGTATCATTCCTGATGTAGGTGCACACTGCTGCTTGTTACTCAATTATTATTACTGTCCTGATGAGAATGAGAACCATATTATCAAATTAAAGGTGATGATTTGATGCCTGTGAACTAGGTTGGAAAGGACAGGAGTATGGAGCCTTTACCTTTATTATACCCTGAGCCTAAGCATGAGAAATATGAGGACAAAAAGCATTAATGCTTTGATAATGTATGTATCCTTTGTAACAAGCAAATGACCTGTGTCATTCCTGCCAATGTTCTTTGGGGCCCAGCATTGATGGCAAAAATGCATCATAGATAACTGGTTTTCATTCACCCGAAACAGTAAACATTGTAGCAACTTTAAAAATCTAGCATTTACTTACTACCACATTGTTTGCAAAACTTAGCATGTTACACAGTGGATAATAGGGGCCAAACCACTTTTTTGTTAATTCAAGGGGGCTCAGCCTATAAAAGTTTGAAAACCACTTCCTTAGACACAGTACACACCTGTGATATATTTTCCATTCATTGACTACTTTCACCCACAATATAGACTGTTCAGTTGGGTTGGCAGTCATGATAACATAATCCACGCAGTCACCCATCGCCTACATTCTTTGACGTATTCAGCTACCTCTCCTACCACTTGTTGACTTTATGCTTGCCTTTGACCCTGTATAGTGCTCTGCTGCCTTTAGGCTAGCTTTGCGCTATACACATACAGCATACAAATATACATTCTTTAGTTCTTGGTGTGAACCATAACCTGGTCCATCCAGTGGTTGGGAGAGAACACAATCTGCAAGAATGTATTCCATATCTCTATCTCTCTATCTTCCCTGGTATAAAGTGTATATTGTTCCAAACTCCACACTACTTGCGGCTTTAGAGTGCATATCTAAGTGCATCATTGCCTACCGCTTCTACCACCCAGGATTTGCAACGATATCCCAGCATCCATCAGGACGGGTCCAATCCGGTTTTAATTTAGGAAAGAGCAGAAGACTCACCTCAAACAATCCACTTTCACTGTTAGAAACCAGCTATGCCTGCAATTATATGTTGACTGTGTCTTTACCATTGACAAGGCCGGACTGGCTGTACCGGACATCTGGCGTTTCCCCAGGAGGCTGGTAGGGTGGGAGGCCGCTTTTGTTACTGGGGGTTGGTTTTGTAGCAGTGCAGCAGTTTTAAAAGCACTGCAGAGTTCCTTGTATATCCAACAGTTTTCAGGCAACTATAAAAGTGCCAAGATAACTCTGGTGATTATTGTACCTGCTGGAGAGAGATCGGAGGTTTGTCTAGTGGCAGCTTTGACTTATCTAAGGTAGCGCAGAGGGTCATTATGCCTACTGCAAAGAGAGAATACTATGCAGATCACAGAACAGTATTTTATGTTCATAGCTCAGTTGTTTACCACTTTTGTCACAGAGATCATTTTGTTACTATGCAGTTCATAAGTTACAATGGTTATCTATGTTAGAAAGTTATGTTTTTTCCCAGTCTTTCATTATTCTAATTTTGCTAAAAAGGGTTTGTTTGTATAGAAATAAATTCTTATTAGTAAAGTCAACCCTAACCACGGTGTTACGCTCTGAATCCTGAGTTTGTGCTTCCCCAGACCAAGCACTCTTAAAAAATAGGTATTTCATCGTCACTTGCTGGTTGTTTGTTTCCTTCACGGAGAGGTGAAGGGTCATGGTTCTACATTAAATGACTACTCCCAGGTCACTGCGCGCTCGTAACCATCACATAACTTTAATGATGGTCTCCACTTTCACGCGCTGTTCACCAACGTCCATCTTAGTTTTCTAACAGTTCACTACCCTTGGTTGCTCCATCGGGTCACGCTGCGCGTATGTCACACTTGGATTGGTTGTCTCCTAGGCGACTGTGCGCCCTGGTTTTCCTTTCATTAATATACACTTAATTGTATGGTTGCTTTTTACTCCTTAATGCGCCGCTCCCCCTGCACTTCTATTTTTTATAGTTCACGTTTGTTGTACGTACGCCGTAATTTTTATTCGCTGTTGCACACTAGTAAAAGATTGTACGTCTTTTCTTCAATTTCCGCCCAACCTAATCCCGTGTCCCTCTCCTTTCTCCTATCTTCTCTCCCAAACTCTTGTCTTTGGAAATTACAGGCAAATGTACCCAGGCATGCTAATGTAAATGTCCTGATGATGATCCTAATATGTTTTGTAAGGATCGAAACGCCGTCGACTTAATGCACACCATATACACTTCTCAACAAAATATCGCTCATGTGTAATGGTGTCCCACTATATTTTGTTTGTAACATCAGTATGTGCTACATACAAACAACTTACTCTGCCTGAGCCTTTTCTGTTACACGTTGTTCCTCCTATTTTGCTGATTTGGATGCAGGCTTGTGTCCCTGTCTTTTGTTCAATTTTTGGAAACTAATTGAATATTAAAGTATCTGTCCGGCTGGACAGCTTCAAATATAGTACTGATTGAGTCTATATTCACTGTTTGTTTAATCTTCTGTTTAGGGACCACTGTGTTTGAACCTTTAGTTCCCAGTCAGGCAGCAGGCATGACAACGGTTCTTGCAGTTCAGGGGTTAGGTGTCTGGTTCTCTCCATTTTGGACAGGGGGCTCTGGGTCAACGTATGGGTGAGGGCAATCATGCTATATGGCTGGGACTGTTCAATTTCTTCAATAAAGTTCATGGCACTATCTAATCCATTTGATGGCTTACCCCTCAATGTAGTGAGTCTCCTTACTATCTGGAGACCCTATCGGGTGAGTAGTCATGCTTTACAAGAACCCTGATTGATTGATTGATTGATTGATTGATCTGGCAGAAACTAGCACAGAAGGGTGATGGCGCATTGGCAATTACACTCTGGTGTGGTTGCCTAATGACAATCAGTCCACTCGCCTTCTAGGATTTCCCATAAAACACCAGGGCTCTCCCCAAATTGAGAAAGGGACTCTGTCCTTTCTAAGCCGCAGTCTTGTGGCTCTCACATCACAATTTCACAAGGATAAATTCTGCTCTTGGAGTAGTATATCACAAGGATGCTACTCCTTATTTTACGAATGTCACTGTTCCCTATTTTGCACTAGTATAGATATATTGCATTATCGAGGCTTTCCTGATAGTGTGCTGGTAAGAACTGCATATACTGTCCCCATGTGAAGAATGTGTAGTGCATGTTTGATTTGGGTGATATGTGAAGGCAAGTTAGAGATTCTCTAAACTAGAGATGCAGATATGTCTATTTGAAGTTAGGCACAGCCTCCGGAATGTCAAGTTATCAGTCCAGTAGGAGAGAAGCCAGATAAGCATGGCAGGTGAACTGAGTGCAGTCTTCACAATATTGTTAGGTAGAGCAGTCACATAATATAAGAAGACGTTGCATTGCCCTTGTAAATTCACTAGGAACAAGTTGTCAGTCTAGGCATGAAGCTGGGAGTGCATTTAACAACTGAAGGCCTAGACTAGGGACCGGTGCCCATGTATAAAGTTATCTGATGCCATTTGGTCTGCCTGCAAAAGGGTCCAAAGCAGAGTACTTCTGTGGCCTTTGTGTCTACCGACTAAAGGGTTAATTTCAAACCTGCTGGTAATAGTGCTATTTTGTACCTTTGGAAATTACTGCTCTGCCTCCCAGAACATTTCAGATATGTCATTGTCAGCATTTCGCTGCCAGGATACAGGTGCAGAAAAGACTAGGCACTAGTGGCAACAGTGTGTCAGTATTCATAGGCTTTCTGAACCAGATGTGAGCCGGGTTGGTGATGGCCAACAGTGAACAGTGGCATCCAGATTTATGTCTTGCATCAAGGTGTTTCTCTCTCAGTTTGAGCACAGAGTAACTGGCATCTGGAAACCAATGGCAGCTGAGAGGCAGACACACAATTATCCTCTGTAGTTATATTATGCCACCCAATCCAGCATGGCTGCCATTGCAGTCCAAGTCGAGAAAAGTCCCAGGGCAAGATGGCAGCCATGTAGGAGATTTAAGGAGGGACACTTCTGGGGTAGCAGCGGTAGAGGCAGTATAAGAGATGGAGCGATGGAGCGATGGAGCTACAGTGACCGGAAAAATTCATTTTGCTGAGTTTTCCACTTGTCACACAGCCTTCTCCTAATTTTCCTTGCATTCCCGTTCTTGTTACAAAGTTCTGAGGTCTGAATTTTTGTGTACTGGAGTGCTGGTGCTTTCCCTACTGGCTACTTTCCAGTTTTCAATCTCTTCAGCTCCGTACAGTGGTCTGCACTCCTTCCGCCCACCTCTGGGTCAGTAGCCCTTCACCTGGATGGTGGTAAGTAACACTTCAGTTGTCTCTAATTGCTTTGTATACCTAAATCCACATACCTTAGTGTATATGTAATTGTTTTTTTCCATAGAGACTGATCAATTCCCTGAAGTTAACATGGTGTGTGTATCTTTCTATTGTTTTCCCTACCTTTATTCCTCCTATTTCAACAGCTCCGGTCTTTTCCGCGCCCTTCCTCCACAATTATTTAAGGCAATAAGGCATCAGGGAGGATTAGTACTATGATGGAGCAGGATTTTCGCAAATTAAACCTGCTCGTATTAAACCTCCTACTGTGTGAAATTTATTAACAAAAGTCGTGAAATTAACAGAGAAAAATTAACATGGGGTATTGAGAAAGAGAATCAAGAAAACGTGCAGGAAAATGACAGATGGTTCTTGAAGGCCGCAAACAATTTCTGCACGAGAGACAGCAGAGACATAATTTATTTTATTTATTTATAAAGTTTTATATAGCGCGAACTAGACCCCAGAGGGTATCAGAGCGCTTTACATTTAGGATCGTTTATTGCTGAGAGGTTTGAGTTTTCATGTGCAACGTAAATGAAATGCATTAACAAAGGAGTTTGACACGAGTGATATTAATTACATAGAATACTCGATGAAAATGTTTGCGTCTATATTAGAATAATAGAAGACTAAAATGAATAATGAAATGGAGTTTTTTATGTGAACAAATAACTGCATTTGTTTATTTCTCCTAGAGAAACTGCACGCTTTGCAGAGAAGGCCTCAAACCACTGTTAGGATTAATTTGCTTTTTAAACGTAGGCTGCAGAAAAATGTGTTTTGTCCTTCGATATGATTGTTGTGTTCTTTTCTTGTCGACGGCTCAGTGGTTGGAATATCAACGGAACTTCCTACTGTCCGAGGAAATGATTAGTATTGTGGATAACTGCTCTAGTGAAGTGTTGCAATTGTTTTAAAAATGTGCGCGAGCCTAGGAAGGAGAATATCGTGATTTCCTCTGCTGAAGGACGATGATGACTGTATGGCTCTAAACAAAGAACTCTTGAGAATAAAGTGTGACGGAAGTGGTGTGACTGAACACCCTATGCTCCTGAACCAATGAAAACTGTGAATTGCTTGGACTTTGAAACTAAATTGGACTGGATTTTAACATTTAGGGTATAACTATTAGAGTTAGAATTTTGGTGGTGGGCTTGAGCTGAGGCTGTGAGGGTGAGCATTTTCGTGTGAGCTGTTACTCATGAGGAGAGAGCTGTTTCCTTAAGCTCTACTTTGGCTGCTGCTGTCTGATCTGACTCTTTAACTTTGCTCCTCATACCTTTGTGAGGTTGCCCCAGCTTTCCCTTCTGGCCGGAGGGTTAGCTCTTCAGACTATTAGCACGCTGGGCTATAATTTCTTTAGGTTTGTATGATACTTTGAAATTGCATTGGTCTTGTTAAAATGCTCTTTGTCTCTTTACCTATCGACTCACTCATGCACATTAAATGAGATGTTATTGTGAATTGCTTACTTCCTCTTGTGTGATGATCTGTAACTTGATGCTGTGTCTTTGAATTGACCATTTCATATGCTTCAAATGCTTCTAATGAATAGATAAAGCTAAGTGAATAGTAAAACTGAGTCTCTCATTATTGATGACTACGATTTATGTGATTTGCACATTGTGATGTAAAGTTTGTTTGTAGAATATTCCCTTTGTTGTAGGTCCTCATAAGGGGGTATTATCCGTCTTAACAGTTGTCAGTCCCTGACAACTCTCAAAAGGTTCATCGGAGGACCTGTTATAGGTATGGGCAGAATTTTTATTTCATAAGGAGAAAAGACTAGTGGTTATTAAATTGGTTACGTGTGGTATATATGTTACCCAACGTTTTTTCCGCTGCATCAACTAGCAGCAGAAGTCCAACCAATTTCCAGCTTTCCTGACAATTCATGATATTGTGTTACCACCAGTTATTGCCTCGTTTACTTACTGGTAATCTTCATGAGTCCCAGTTCAGGTCACAGTCATTATTGGGTGAGATGGTAATCTTGCAGACAGAAATGGTTTCTACCACAGCAGAAAAATAAAAAAGACCACAAACATGGCCGACGTCCCCTTCCTGTATTCTCTACGTAAAGAGGAAGCTCAACTTGGACTAAAGAGATTACTGTTAAGTAACCTAGGTGTTACCTCTGTCTGTCTTCTTTTTCCCAGTCCTTAAAAGTGGGACAGCACCCAAGAAGGATGAAGAGGCAAACAGAAAAAGCATCATTTGAATATTCAATGATGCTAGAAAGAAAACATTTATTAAAATATCAAGGAAAACAACTTAAGCATGCTGAACTGCATCCAAAATGTTTTATCAAAAAACTGCCGACATATTTACAGTTGATAATGTTTCATAAATGTGTGAGGTGAGGCCCAAGTAACCCCCATGCTAACATCCTTCATGGAACCTCCTTTAAGCATGGCAGAGGAAGCTGATATACCTCTCAACAATCTTTTCTTGGGCCGAACCTGGCAAAAACTTATCAAACCTTTCAGAGGCCAAGATAATAGTCTGTTTTAGATATCTACTTGACGTGGAAGAAGATGGTGCTGTCCTTGAAACATAAGTAGGCAAAGCTCTGTACAAATCAAGCAGATAAGATGGATTCAAAAAATAAACTGGAAGGACCAGATCATGACACACATGAAATTTCAATGGAATTTTGGGAACAAAAGATGGCTTTGGTTTCAAGATGCCTTTGTCTGAAAAGAAACAAAGAAAAAGATCAGAACAAAGCAATGCCCTTATTTCTCCAATTCTTTGACCTGAACAAACTGCACCTAGAAAAATTACTTTGAAGGAGAGAAATCTGAAGTCACCTCATTCTATGAGTTCAAATGGAGTAAACTGGAGGATCTTCAAAAGGAAGATCCCAAAAGGGAATGGGAGAATGAATCACTGGGCATTTAAGAGAATAACCCTTTACCAACTAAGTTAAGGATCTAATTTTTTTTACTTGTGGCTTTCTGAAGGCATAAACTGCTGCTCATTGACTACACAGTGTAGACACTGAGAGTCCCAACCTGAACCCACCTTGTAGGAAATCAAAAATTCTCATAGGGTCATATAAACTACAGGATAAAGAATTCCAAGTACACCAGGTAGAGAAATATTTCCAGTACTTAGCATAGACCTTGAGAGTAGCAGGACTTCAGGATTGTTGATAAGCAAGACCAAATCCTTAAAACAACCCAAAGGTTGAAACCTTCAGAGCCCTAGCGGAAGTCTCGACAGAACTGATTTGTCGAGGGTCAGCGCAAACAGAGGGGAAGGCTCCAGAGAAAGAGGCCAATGGTAAGCCACTGCCAGTTGCAGATAACAATGTTACTTGTTTCTCAGGAACCACCTACAGAATCTGCAACTGATCTAACATTACCTTCTGGATTACTCTGGGAACATAAGAGAATGGGACGAAAGGTAAAAAAAAAAAAAAAGTTAAAAGTAGGTGACAAGCTAAGGGGTACAAGTGGACACAAGCCAAAAGCAGAATTGATATTGTTGAGGTCATGTCCCCCTCAACCTCCAACCACTCTCTGGCTGCAGCCTGGGGTTTCGTCAGCAGAGATAACAGGTGCAACTGAAGTTTCTCCTTCCTGCAGTTGGGAAGAAAAATCTTCTCTACTGAAGTGTCGATGAAGATTCCAATGAGCTGGATTGTCTTTGCTGGGATGGGATTGGAGTTCTCCATGTTCACAAGGAATCCAAATATGGACAGGATTTTGAAGGTGTTCTGAAAATCTTCTGATGCCTTTGAAAAAGAACGAGAAGCAATCAGCCAAGCATCTGCATACAGAAATAGTCTGATACCTTCCAAAAGAACTCTATCCACCACAAAGGCCAGCAACTTCGTGAATGTCCCTGGAACTAATACTAGACCAGACAGCAGGACTTGAAATTGGAAGTGATTGCCCTTTACACAGAAACAAAGGATTTTTTGAGAATTTCTGTGATAGGCATCCTTTAAATCTATGGAAGTTAAGAAATAGTCCTGCCTAAGCAGAGGAAGGATTGCATCCAAGGTTAGCATTTTGAACCTTTAGTAGGGTACAAACGTATTTACTTGTTTGAGATCTAACACTGGTATCAACAGTTTTTGAACAAGGAATAGAATTGGGTAACTCCGCTCCATCTCTTCTGATTGTGGGACCAGGATTATAGCAGGTTTGTCAAGAAGATCTTGAATTCCTTCCAACAATGCTGGACGAGGAAGAGGATCTTTTGGAAGAGAAGTTTGACCAAAGAAAATCTGGGGATGAAATGAGAAGCTCACCAAAAAACCCTTTTGGATCACTTTGAATGCCCATGTGTCCAAGATTTCTTTCTGCCAGATGTGACAAAAATATTTCAATTAACCCCCTACTAGTAATAGAGCCCTGCTAATATGCCTATGGGGTTGAGGAACAGGGTAGTAGGGGCTGAACCAACCATGAACTTTGATTTATCTGCACTCTGGGCCTCCCAGCCATGAACCCTGCCTTGAAAGGGCTGAGAAGACTTAGAAGAGGAGGACAGACCAAACTCTCTTTTATACCCATAACCTCTATCTCAGAGGAGGTTGGATTGGAGCTAACAATTTTATATCCTCAGAATTCTTAATCATCCCTTCTAACTGCTGTCCAAATGTCCAGAGCCCAAAAAAAAGGAAGATGAATGAGCACATTTTTCTGATCCACATCCACCTTCCTTGATCTCATCCAAAGGTGTCTCCTCCCAGCAATAGAAGCACCGAAAGAAGTTGAAGCAGTGCCCAGCGAATCAAAGGGCTCATCTGCTAGAAACCTCACTTGCTGCTTCATGGTCTAAAGAGTGCCAGGAAAGTCATTACCTTGTTGAATTTGGTCAGCTAGGACTTAAAGAGAGATTGGATGATATAGGTACTGGTTTTAATCCCAAAGTTTGCTGCTAGGTAAGCCATCTTTATGGCAGCCTCAATATTTATCCACTGGATCTGCTGGAGAAGTACCATCTGATACCAGCTCCCCCTGGAAAGAAAGACCCACCATGAGGAAATCAACTTTAATCACAGGAAGAAACTCTTCCCCAGATTTCCTGAAAAGGTTTGCTTTTTCCCATTTTCCCATTCATGCATGCACCTCTCGTATCAATGAATCCAGAAGCAGAGAATCGGGTTCCCTTTGGTGATATTGGCTGAAAAATGTCCTCTTCCTCAGGTTGTTCTGCTGTTGTAGGCAGGGCCAGATTATCCCTGATGTTCTGCAGAACCTCTGTGAGTTTTGGACACTGCATCAAACGGCCATGGAATTCCTCCTCTTCATCATCCGCTACAGAGGGAACCATCCTAGGTAATTTAGGTGCCTCTCATAATGCAAAAGCAGTTTCAACAGCAGATTGAATTACCTGCTGAGTTGAATCCATTATAGTTTTCTCTGTAGAGGCAAGCTCATCCTCCTTTAGATCAGAACCCACATGCTAGTTTTCGCTTTGCTAGGCTCCATCGTGCTGCTCAGCATACACCAGAATGAACCTGCAAAGAAGAACCTGGTTGCAGGTAACTTCCTGCTTCCCACCGTTGCCTAGCAACAAGGACAAGAAATCTCATGATATCTCACCAGTATCGGCCAATATTCCTGAGAAATCATTGGGTTCTGTTGGACTTGGCCCTTTTTTCAGGGTTATCCCCAAACTTTTTGCTTCTTTTTCCTATTTTTCCTGACCTGTTTTTGTTGACTTTAGGACTCTGGGCACTTTACCATTGCTAATCAGTGCTAAAGTGCATATGCTCTCTGGGTAAATTGTGTTTATGGATTGGCATTTTAATGATTGGCATATTTGATTTATTGGTAAGTCCCTAGTAAAGTGCACTGAGTGTGCTTGGGCCTGTAAATCAAATGCTACTAGTTGGCCTGCAGCACTGATTATGCCACCACAGGAGTAGTCCTGGAAAGGTATCTCAGGCCTGCCACTGCAGTGTCTGTGCACAGTTGTAAACTGCCATGTCGACCTGGCAAGTGCACCCACTTGCCAGGCCCTAACCTTCCCTTTTCCTACATGTAAGGCACCCCTATGGTAGGCCCAACGTACCCCCATGGGCAGGGTGCAGTGTATGTGAAAGGTCGGACAAGTACTGGTGTGTATGACATGTCCTGATAGTGAAATACACTGTATTTCGTTTTTCACTATTGAAAGGCTATCTGTCCCATAGGATAACATGGGAGATACCTTGTAACATCCTACACATATAACTTATAGTTTAGGCTCTCTGAACTCAGAATTTAATAACATCTTTTAGCAAATATGATTTTTAAACTGTGAGTCTGAAAATGCCACTTTTAGAAAGTAGGCATTGTCTTGTTTAACCATTCTGTGTGCCTCTGCCTGTTTGTGGATTGACTGACTGGTTTTGGAGTGACAGGGGCTGGTGATGTGCATTCACTTTAGACAGACACTGGGTGGGGGGAGGGGTTAAGGTGTGCCTGGCCTTTCCTGGATGACTCAGAGCTGAGCTGAATAGACCTTGGTTGCATTTAGAGTAGTGGGAGTAGTTTTCCTTGCACCTGAATAGGGCCTGTCTCCCTTGCACAATGCTGTCTCCACACCCTGTGGTCATACTGCACTAGTTTGGTTTGGGCTGGGCTCAGAGACCCGTGCACAATGAAGAACAAAGACAAAATGGGGTATAAGTAGTGGACCTTAAACCCCAGAACTTTAGATCACTTCTGGACTTAAGAGGAACCTTTGCCAAGGAGAAGAGCTGGAGAGCTGTGAGGGGGAGTACTGCTCCTTTTGCTGTGTGCTGTGTGGGGTTGGCCTGCAGTTGCTGCTTCCGCCAAGGAAAGGACAAAGACTGGAACTTTGCTGTGAACCTACTTGAAGAAGAATCTCCAAGGGCCTGTGTGTGCTGGCCTCCTGTTCTGAAGTCTCAGGGACACAAAGACTTCACTCCCAGCTCCCCTGAACTCTACTGCTGAGAGTTCTGACCTGCCAGGAGGTGCCTATTCTAGTTTTGGGCCTCTAGAGGTTGTGCCTGTGGGAGTTGAAAGCAACTTGAAAGAAGCAAGAAAACCTGTCTCTGACACTGTCAGCGACCCCGCTGTGATGCCGCGACCTGCACCGAAGCCACGGGCACCGCTCGGGAAGTGCACGACGCACCACCCGGCCTGCACCGCAGCCTCGACGCCTGCAGTTATCGCCATTTCCCGAAGCCAGCGCTCGCACGACTCCGTCATCACCAGCGCCTGCATCCTGTTATCGCGCCGCCTATAACCGCAGAGTGTGACTCCACGAACTCACCAACTTTGCTGTGTCACCAGAACCAATGCCTCACCTCAGACGCAACTTACTTCCCCTATCCTGAATTCAACACGTCGCCTCCTCGCGGACACGATGCCTCGCCTCCCCTGTGGTAACCAGGGAGCCGGAGCCGGCCTCGACAACGATGCCCCACCTCCACGGCGCCGTGCATCATCATAGACTTCGTTATCCAAAGGTACTGTTTGTTTGGGGGTCCGTGTGACTCTGCCTAACGTCACGCACCTCGCGGTCAGCCCCAGGTGGAGCTTTTTGTTCTCTACAAGCTTTATTTAGGACATAACTGGTTTTAAGTGCTATTTTACTACCTGTATATTGGATTTTTGTCGTTTTGGTCTTATTGAGTTTAGATAAAGATACTTTTTTTTTCTAAACTGCTGTGGTGTCCATTTGTGGTGTTATCACTGTATTACTGTGTGTTTTGAGTACGAATACTTTACACATTGCCTTTGGGATAAGACGAGGAGGAAATCTCCAATTCACCCCAACTTGGTCTCAATATGGCATAAATTGCTGCTGAAATGGCATTACCGCTACAGTAATTTCTATCATATTTATCTTTCACTTCCGATTAGTGGACTACATCTGTTGTCATTGGGTCAGGAGATCGACATGTGATTGTCAGCTATTTTTGCATGACTTAACAGAGCTAAGAAGGATGCTCCAGTTCTGTTGCCACCTTCTTGGCAACAGGCTGCTTAACCAGCTTGAAGCCATTCATTTGCTCACTTTGATCAAGTGGATGCGGAAAAATTATAACACAAACAGTCATTGAGCAGAGATGCTTTGTCAAGAAATAAGATGAACTGAGAACGATTTAAAAAAAGATTTCAACCCTGTAATTGCGATGTTTATATAATCGTACCGCTCACGCTTGGTAGCGTTGTCCAGACCCATGTTGTGTTATAACAACTGTCATAACACTGCAAGGTTTAATATATTTTAGTCAGGCATCTGCATTCTGTACATGGATGCTAAAGCTTGACCAAAGAAATACTGATGGAACAAAGTAATGTAACTTGGCACCAAAAGAAAGGACATTTTTTATTAAGTATGGCATTTGTGAGTATTGCGTGAGGTGCAAAGTCCTAAGGCAACTCAATTAACACTCAAACAAACAACGATGCTAAATAAACTGAAGGAACCAATTATTACAAAAGTACAAAATGTATTTTATTATCTTGAAACACTACAAAAACAATGGCAATTAATTAAATTAATCCACATGCTCACTCCAATCATGTCCACATCCACTCAAACACCCACACATCTGAAAACACAATAACAAAAAACATAATCAATGTGTATGATTGACTCTGCAATAGCTAGTCAGCCTCCCTCATAAAGATATAGATGGTTAAAAGGTAGATTCAGCACTGCAACAATGGATAAAACACGGCTGAAAACCAAATGGTGTCTGGGTTAAGAAAACAACAGGAAGGAGAGTGGTTCAAGACCAGATGGTATGTACGCGCGTTTCGGCACCCGAAGTGCCTTCATCAGGAGAAGCCACAAGCTTATATATCTTGATACCCTGAATGATGCAGGAATCTACGAGATATGATGCAAAGATTGATCCTCTCCGAAGAGTTAGGATTTAAAAAGCGGAAAGTATCTGAGATAATGGCCGAGAGAACAACGTCTAAATCAAACGCAAACTGCCGATTCAAAAGGACCTGCCGATAAAATATCACAGGCGCTCCGTGTCAAGATATAGTCTACAAAGAGTGGCGTTCAACAAGACCGATGCAGATCTGTGCGCCCGGTGCTGCACATATGGATTCTTTAGATCGATATTTTCTTTTCTGGATAGATTATTGATAGACGAAATCTTCAGCAGCCGGACGCCATCCTTTGTGAGTCTTACTACTGACATTGATTTATCAATGACAACACACGTGACCGAGTGGCTGGAACTAACCTCAGACAGGCATTTATTTTATTTTCAGTTGCAATTACATTTTCTGCTGTCGCTTGCTGTGTCTGGACAGATTTAGAAACCAATCTAAATTGTTTTTTCTTTTTACAGGTGTTTGGGTTCAGCACAAAACATAGTCATAAAAAGTTTTTTAAATTTTTTTAGCATCGTGGCTTATTCTCACGATTCCTGTGCACCTTTTCAATGCAGCCTTTGCTCTTGGGCTTTGTCTTTTTGGTGGGCTCAGACTCCAGATATTCTTTATCTCTGCCAAGATGTAGTGCCCATCTCCTACAAAGAAAGGGGACTATTCACAAGCTGGACTTTGTTGCACGTTTAGTAATACTACTAACTGCACTACAAAATTGTCTTTCAAATACCCACATGCTTAGACCTCCACCTCTCCTATCGTTTCTATGTTGATATTTCCGACCTGATTGCAGAGATCTTTGCGCATGAAAGACTACATTTAAGTAGTAAATGTGAGAGCGACAAAGGAGAGTGGTTGGAAAATGGGGAATACTTACTGCTAAAAGGGAGGGGTTTAGCGAGGGACAGAAACACACAGACGAAAGAGAAAGCCATTGCTTCTCACAAACTGCACTTCTAAAACTAGTAAAGCCAAAAAGTTCTCAAAACAGTTGCAAATATACCCATGCACAGACCTGGAATAGGTTCAGCAACATATGGCTAACCACTGGAACTGCAACACCCATCCATAGTTAATAATGGCGGCAGAGACTTAAAATAAAACCTCTTCGGAAATAAGGTTAAAACAAATTAACTTATTTTGGCTTTGAAAAATATACATATTTTTATTTAATGTTTAAAAAATGATATTAACTTTAAAAAATATATATTATACCTGTATAATGAACTATTTAAAATAAATGCAACTTCGTTTTTAGCAAAACAAATTTAATTATTTAAAATTCACTATTCATAACGCTTAGCAATTTTATTACATATTAAATAAAATAAACATTTTACTTTAGGTTGGATTTTTAATAATTATACAGTAAATATATTTAAATAGATACATTTTTAATACACTTTTACAATCATAGTGCTTATTTGTTGTATGTTTAATAACATATAGTAATTTTACATTAATATTTAACATTAAGATATTTTTAATTTTTTAAGTTTAATAAAACTTTTTTTTTTTTTTAAACTTCTTTTTATTAAACAATAGTCAGCATTCATAAACATGATCTTAAACTTACATTGGGTTACATTCATGTTCAATGAGATACACATACTACAATGCAAAAACATATTGTTGTATTAACAGTCCCTTTGAAGTCCCACATACCAACTCACTCGGTCCCTGCGCCCTCCCCACCTAACTAGTCGAAACCCCCCAAAATCCCCTGTAATCTTCCCATCGCTGCCAAATTTTCTCCCATTTCTTGTGGCATCCCCTGCTGTCATAAATTGTCTTTTCTGCCGCACAGCACCAGTCTAAGTCCTTTTTCCACTGGGAGACTTTAGGCAGTGGAATTGCCCCCCATGCCCCCGCAATATTCCTCTTTGCAACCATTGCCGCCACCTGTAGCCAGATTCTTTGATATTTGGGCCAATTCAATTCCCCAGTCACACACAATATATGCCATCTGGCATCCAGGGCGACTTCCTGCTCCAACACTTCTGACATAATCCGGACCACCTTCCGCCAGTATTTCTGTATAATCGGGCAGTCCCATAGGATATGAAAAAACGTTCCCTTCTGCATACAACCTTTTTATTTTTTTGACTTTTCCTTATGCTTTACCAAAGGGAGATCTCTGCCCCGGTGTTGCAGACCTCCACATATTTGTGAAAAGTTATTGGTAGTAACTTTACACGTGTACATTTGGCTCCATTCCCTAGTTTCAGCAGATGGGAAAATGCAAGTCTACACTTTGAAGTAACTTTACACATGGAAATGATGAGTAAACAAGATTAGTATAGTTACTCCAAAGTGTAAGAGCAAATTTACTCATGAGTAAATTTACATGTGTAAATTTACCTTTGTGTATAGGGCCCTGAGGGTTTATGCCATGACACAAGCCTCATGATGATTTATTTTCTTCCGTAATGCCTTTGTTATTTTCACCTTGACTACGACTTCCTTTTCAGCTTGACCCCTCTCCCCATATTCCACCTGCACAGAGGAAGACAAACTAGCTGCTTCAGTTGTCCATCTGTCTTTCACTAATGCACTGCCCCCAGGGGAGGGAAAGATTGCGTTTGTCCTGGGGGCAGTGCATTATTTGTAATAGGGTGCACCGTCCCCATGAATTTAGGCTCACCTGTTTAAAGGTGCCCCGTGGTGCAAACAGGGACAGTGCACCAGTTAAGTAATACAGGCCCTGGTGATCGTAGCGTCATAACCCTATCACAATGTTGATTTTAGCTTTATATTCAATACGCACAATATAAAAAACATCCTTTTTTAAAACGAAGAGACCATTCCTCAAAACAGTATGCAATCTGACAGGAAACATTTCCAAAGCCTCTACCATACCCCTAAAACCACAGACTGACTTTGCCTCTGTTCTTCCTGTCTCCTACACCCTAAGAACCTTTCCTTCCCTAACTGCATTTCTTACACCCATCTGTTTTAGGTCCAAGTTCACACATGGCACCTTAGAATTGGAAATGCATTGGTAATGTCCGCAAACGCACAGAAATGTTTAACTCCTTCTATGCGTCGGATAGCTGGGAGCCGTCCGACGCTACAGTGCTCATGTGCGTAGGACAGCTCCCGGCCGTCCACGCACATGGCACAGGAAATCCCTCTGGTGCGGGCACCAGAGGGATTTCCTTTCCCCCAAACAGCCTCGGGAGCTGGGGAAGAGCTTCCCCAGCTCCCAAGGCTGCTCAGTTTTTTTCACTGAAATCACGATCAGCGCGCACCTCGTTTCAGTTTCACTGCCTCGGTGCTCAGGGGGCCATCTCAGCCCCCTGAGCACTGAGGCAGATGGGACAGGTATCATTGGAATGGGGAGAATCTCCCTTTTCCAATAGTACCCCTCCCTAGTGGATCCCTGCTTGGGGATCGCCGCAGGAGGGCAATTCCCAAGCAGGGATCAACCACTAGACATCAGGGAGGGGGGAGCGGCCCCTTGGGCAAGGGCCTTTGCTCCCCCAAATAAATTTGGGCAAATTCAGTCTTTCTGCCCGCCCTGGGGACAGATGGGGGCAGTAGCCCCCAATCTGCCCCCCCCCCCGGGCAGAAAGCACACTAGATACCAGGGATTATTTTTTAATAGTATTTAGGGGTGGGGCTGCCCTAAATGGGCACGCCAATGCCCCCACCCCCCAAACAACCGCCACAGACTCCCCCCCCCCCCTAGACGGCAAATGAGGGTTATTACCCCAAATCTGCCCCCAGGGGGCAGAAAACCCATTAGACACCAGGGATTTTTTATTTTGTTTTATAAAAGAGGGGTGGGGGCTGCCCACAAATGGCAAGACCATGCCCCTACCCAAATATATTTGGACACAGTCTATCTGCCCCCCATAAGGGGCAAAGGAGGGTTATTACCCCCAATCTGCCTCCGGGGGGGGGCAGGAAGCTCCCACTAGACACCAGGGATGATTTTTTTTTTAATAAAAGATAGGTGGGGGCACTAGCATTCTCATTTTGGGCAGCCCCCACCCCTACTAATTGTACAGTCTTTCTGCCCCCTTTGGGCACAGATGGGGGAAATAGCCCCCGATCTGTCCCCCCGGGGGGGCAGAAAGCGCACTAGGCAGCCAGTGACAATTATTTTGTAGTTGAGAGGTGGGGACTGCCCAGAATGAGCATGCCAATGCCCCCACCCCCTGAAAAATTTGCCACAGTCTTTCTCCCCATTCCCCCCCCCCAGGAGAAAGCACACTAGACTCCATGGATTATGTTTTTTTTATATACGTAGGGGTGGGGGATGCCCAAAATGGGTATGCCAGTGCCCCCACCCCTCCAAAACGAATTGGACAGTCTTTCTGCCCCCCCTTGGGTGCCTGATGGAGGTTATTACCCCCAATCTGCCTCAAAGGGGGGCAGAAAGCCCACTAGACACCAGGGATATGTTTATGTGCATGTCAGAGAGTGGCCCCATAGACAAGGGTCGCTCACCTTTTTTGGTAGGGACACATTTCTGTTTCTGCCCCCCTTGCGGGCAGATCACCAATATTTTTAGGCTCATCTGACCCCCAAGGGGGTCTGAAAACCACTAGATACAAGGGAAAGTTTCTGTGTGTGTGTGTGAACTGTAGTTCTGCTGATGGTCTGCGCCTACTGGCATTTGGCTGGTTGGGAGTGTACTGGAATTTTGCTGGCGGTGTGTGTGGACTTGCACTTGGCTGGTGGTGTGTGTGTGTGGACTAGCGCTTGGTGGCGGTGTGTGTAGACTTGCGCTTGTTTGGCAGTGTACGTGGACTGGCGCTTGCTTGGCGGTGTGCGTGGACTGGTGCTTGGCTGATGGTGTGCATGGATGGTGCTTGGCAGGCAGTGTGTGTGGATAGTGCTTGGCTGGTGGTGTGCGTGGATGGCGCTTGGCTGGTGGTGTGTGCAGCAGCGGCTCCACTATGGCAGAGTAGCGTCGCCCCCCCAAAAAACAGTGGGAAAGGAAAAATAAAACAATGATAAACATTCGTTTTATTTATCTTTTCTTGCCCAGTCTTGGGGGTGGGGCCGGCGGGGTGACTGAGGGGAGTGGTAGATGCACTCCCTTCACTGTGCATGACTGTTTGGCCGGCAGTCTCAGGCCGGCAAAATCGTCATGCGCAGTGAAACCTCTCTACAACCCAGCAACGCAGCTGAGTGCAGGCACAGACTCACAGTCTGTCCTGGAGAGCCAATTGAGGGCGCTCAGACCAATCTTGAAGCTGCTCTCATGTGTGAGAGCAGCTTCAGGATTGGCCGCAGGGCATCCTGTGAACCTGTGGCACCTGGAGAAGAAGAGAAGAGCACAACGCGGCCAGCTGCAGGTAAGTTTTTTTTTTCACACCTATGAAACCTATGCCCGTCCCACCAACCCCGCCGACCGCCCAGCACACTGGCTGTGCCTGGGTGTGCGTGCACTGGCGGTGTGGCTTGTGTGGATCCCCCAGTGTTTTTTTTTACCCAGAATCCCCTGCAAACCTCAAATTTAGCTAAAAAGTCATATTTTCATGACATTTCTGTGTGGGAAAGTTGTAGGATCACTGCACCAGTACAAATTTCCTAACACCTATCGTTACCCTCGGCCTATCGATCAAAATGATACCTCACTTCTGGGGTGCCCAAAGCAGAGTCAGCCTAAAAACGCATAAAGAAACTGCCCTTTTGGACCCACTTTGGTTCCCCCTGAATCTCTGCAGGTTTTTGGCCCTTCCCTGTCGCAGGCACTAAGTTTACCCACACAAGTGAGGTATCATTTTTATCGGGAGACCAAGAGGAACGCTGAGTGGTAGGAAACTTGTGCTGTTGCTGTGATCCCACAACTTTCTCACACAAAAATGTGAGGAAAATGTGACTTTTTGGCTAAATATGACGTTTGCAGGGGATTCTGGGTAGGAAAATGTAGGGGGATTCACGCAAGCTAGACCTCTCTGGACTCGTCCTAGGTCTAGTTTTCAGTAATGTCTCAGTTTCGTAGGTTTCCCTATATGGCTGCCAAGCCCAGGACCAAAAACACAGGTGCCTGCTATCTGGCATAAAACAACCTGGTTTTGTAAAGGGGTCACCTGGATTTTTGGACCCGTGCTCGTCGGCCATCTAGGGAAACCTACTAAACCCAGACAGTTCTGAAAACTAGTCACCCAGGGGAGCCCAGGGAGTTGTGGCTTGCGTGGATCTCCCAACATTTTCTTACCCAGAATCCCCTGCAAACCTCAAATTTAGCTAAAAATATCATGTTTTCCACACTTTTCTGTGTGGGAAAGTTGTGGGATCACTGTGCCGCCACAAATTTCCTACCACCAAGCATTTCACCAGGTCTCCCGATAAAAATGGTACCTCACTTGTGTGGGTAAGCCTAGTGCACGCGCCAGGAAATGGCCCATAACTTACTGTGGAGACTTCAAAATTATCGATCGCAAAACTACCTGGTTTTGCGAGGGGGTCACCTGTGTTTTGGTCCCGGGCTCAGCGGCCATTTATGGAAATCTACCAAACCCAGACATTTCTGAAAACTAGACACCCAGAAGAGTTGAGGGAGGTGCGGCTTGCGTGGATCTCCCAACATTTTCCTACCCAGAATCCCCTGCAAACCTCAAATTTAGCTAAAGAAATTACGTTTTCCTCACTTTTCTGTGTGGGAAAGTTGTGGGATGACTGGGACGCCACACATTTTCTACCACCCAGCATTCTCCAGGTCTTCCGATAAAAATGGTACCTCACTTGTGTGGGTAGGCCTAGTGCCCGCGACAGGAAATGGCCCAAAACGTACTGTGGAGACTTCAAAATTATAGATCAAAAAAGCAACCTGGTTTTGCGAGGGAGTCACATGTGTTTTTGGTCTCGGACTCAGCGGCCATCTACGGAAACCTACCAAACCAGACATTTCAGAAATTTAGACACCCTGGAGAGTCCAGGGAGGTGCAGCTTGTGTGGATCTCCCAACATTTTCCTACCCAGAATGCCCTGCAAACCTCAAATTTAGATAATAAAAATCAAATTTTCCTCACTTTTCTGTGTGATAAAGTTGTGGGATCGCTGGGCCACTACAAATTTCCTACCACCCAACGTTCCCGCATGTCTCTTGATAAATATGGTATCTCACCTGTGTGGTTAGGCCTAGTGTCCGTGACAGGAAACGGCCCAAAACGTACTATGGGGACATCAAAATTATCGATCGCAAAACTACCTGGTTTTGTTATGTTATGTTATGTTACTGGGCATTTGTAAAGTGCGCGGCTACTCCAGAGAGTGTCCCGGCGCTGAAAAGACCCCCTAACAGAGCGGTGCACACACCGGCAGGTCGACCTCTTCTAATGTTGGAAAAGCCAGGTTTTTTGATTTCTCCTGAAACTAAGGGGATCCTGCGCCTGTCTTAGGGAGGACGGCAGGCTATTCCATAGCTGAGAAGCCACCACCTGGATGCAGCGACCCCCCATGCGAGAGCGAGAGAACTTTGGAATAGTCGACAGCCACTGGGTCGAGGACCTCAAGGTTCTGAGTGGAGCATAGTGCTAAATTCTATTCCTGATGTAAGGCACCCCTATGTTATGGAAAGCCTTGAAGGCCAGTACTAGGGCTTTGAAGTTTATCCTCTTGCGCACCGGGAGCCAGTGCAGGGACTTCAGGTGCGAGGGAGTCATCTGCGTTTTTGGCACCGGGCTCTGCAGCCATCTAGGAAACCTACCAAACCCAGACATTTCTGAAAACTAGACACCCAGGGGAGTCCAGGGAGGTGTGGTTTGCGTGGATCCCCTGTTTTCTTACCCAGAATCCCCTGCAAACCTCAAATTTAGCTAACATTTCTGTGTGGGATCACCGCGCTGGCACACATTTTCTACCACCCAGTGTTCCCCTCAGTCTCCCGAGTAAAATGATACCTCACTTATGTGGGTGGGCCAAGAGCCTGCGACAGAGAAGGGCCAAAAACAGAGAATCAGGGGATAGCACAGTGAGCTGTAAGCGCTTTATTTTGTTTTGTGTACGTTTTAGGCTGGCTGCATTGGACACCCACACACGTGAGGTATCATTTTTATCGGGAGACCGAGGGGAACGCTGGGTGGTAGAAAATTTCTGCCGGCGCGGTGATCCCACACAGAAATGTGAGAAAAATTTGATTTTATTTAGCAAAATTTGAGGTTTGTAGGGGATTCTGGGTAGGAAAACATTGGGGGATCCACGCAGACCAGACCTTCCTGGAACCCCCGGGTGTCTAGTTTTACAAACAGTCTGGATTTGGTAGTTTCCCTAGATGGCCACCAAGCCCAGGACCACAAACGCAGATGACTCCCTCGCAAAACCAGGCAGTTTTGCCATCGATAATTTTCTCCACAGTACCTTTTGGGCCATTTCCTGTCACGGGCACTAGGCCTACCCACACAAGTGAGGTATCACTTTTATCGGGAGACCTGAGAGAACGCTGGGTGGTAGGAAATTTGTAGCGGTCCAGTGATCCCACAACTTTCTCAGAAAAGTGAGGAAAATTTGATTGTTTTTAGCTAAATTTGAAGTTTGCAGGGAATTCTGGGTAGGAAAATGTTGGGAGATTCACACAAGCCACACCTTCCTGGACTCTCCTGGGTGTCTAGTTTTCAGAACTGTCTGGGCTTGGTAGGTTTTCATAGATGGCCGCTGAGCCTGGGACCAAAAACACAGGTGACTCCCTCTTGCACCAGGTAGTTTTGCGGATAATTTTGAAGTCTCTACTGTACGTTATGGGCCATTTCCTGTTGCGGGCACTAGGCCTACCCACACAAGTGAGGTACCATTTTTATCAGAAAACCTGGAGGAATGCTGGGTGGGTGGAGATTTGTGGCTCCCCACAGATTCCAGAACTTTCCATCACAGAAAAGTGAGGAAAATGTTTTTTTTTTTTTTGTTTTTTTTTACAAAGTTTGAGGTTTGCAAAGGATTCTGGGTAACAGAACCTATTGAGAGCCACACAAGTCACCCCATCATTGTCTAGTTTTCAAGAATGTACAGGTGTGCTAGGTTTCCCTAGGTGCCGGCTGAGCTAAGGTCCAAAATCCACAGCAAGGCACATTGTGAAAAAGGGTCGGTTTTTCCTGGAGAAATGTGATGTGCCCACGTTGCATTATGGGCCGTTTCCTGTCGCGGGCACTAGGCCTACCCACACAAGTGAGGTACCCTTTTTATCGGGAGACTTGGGGAATGCTGCGTCAGTGGACGTTTATGGGTCCCCACAGATTCCAGAACTTTCCATCACAGAAATGGGAGGAAAATTTGTTTTTTTTTTTAGAAAGTTTGAGGTTTGCAAGGGATTCTGGGTAACAGAACCTGGTGAGAGCCATACAAGTCACCCCATCCTGGATTCCCCTGGGTGTCTAGTTTTAAAAACTGTACAGGTTTGCTAGGTTTCCCTAGGTGCCGGCTGAGTTAGGGTCCAAAATCCACAGCTAGCCACATTGCGAAAAAAAGGGTCCATTTTCACTGGAAAAATGTGATGTGCTCACGTTGCGTTTTGGGCCGTTTCTTGTCGCGGGCACTAGGCCTACCCACACAAGTGAGGTATCATTTTTTTCGGGATACTTGGGGGAATGCTGGGTGGATGGAAATTTGTGGCTCCCCACAGATTCCAGAACTTGCCATCACAGAAAATGAGGAAAATGTGTTTTTTTATTTTTTATTTGAGGTTTGCAAGGGGTTCTGGGTAACAGAACCTGGTGAGAGCCATACAAGTCACCCAATCCTGGATTCCCCTGGGTGTGTGGATTTCAGATATGTACAGGTTTGCTAGGTTTCCCTAGGTGCCGGCTGAGCTAGGGTCCAAAATCCACAGGTAGCCACATTGCGACAAAAGGGTCAATTTTCATTGGAAAAATGTGATGTGCCCATGTTGCGTTTTGGGCCGTTTCCTGTCGCAGGCACTAGGCCTACCCACACAAGTGAGTTACCATTTTTATCGGAAGACTTAGGGGAATACAGAATTGTAGAACAAGTGTTATTGCCAATTGATTTTCTATGCTTTTCTGCCCTCCAAATGTGTAAAAAAAGAAGTCAATTTGAAAAATGTCTCAGTATGGGTACCCACAATTTCGGGGATGTGCAAATAACTACTGCTTTTAAACTCTATATTTTGTTCCCATTTCGGAAATACATAGGTGTCCTTGATACCTATTTTTCACTCTTTATATTTTACCAAATTAGTTGCTATATACCCGGTATACAATAAAAACCCATTGCAAGGCACAGCCCAGTTATTGCTCTGGGTACCTTGGGTTCTTGGTAAACCTACAAGCAGGGCCGGCGCTAGGGCGGTGCGACCGGTGCCACCGCACCGGGTGCTGACTTCGCATGGGGGCACCTGTTGCTAGTTTATATTATTCTTAAAAGCACCTGCTGCCGCATTCCTGGCCTCCAGCAATTTTCAGGCAACAATTAATATGTCAAGAAAACTCCGGTGATTAATGTTCTTCCAGGCGAGATCGGAGTTTTGTCTAGTAGAAGTTTTAACTGGTGGAAGTTTTGATTCATGGTAAGCTAGCGCAGAGGGTTAATATGCCTGCTGCAAAGAACATGTACCATGCAGATCACAAAGTGAATGTAATGTAAACAGGTGAGTGGGTTACTGCTTTTGTCAGAGACTTCCTTTTGTTAGTTGCAGTTTACAGTGAGCTATTAACTGTCAAAGAACTGCGTGCAGACATAGATTAGAGCGTATGGATTTTTTTCCCCCCGACTTTCATTATTCTAATGTTGCAAAAGGGTTCATTTGGGTACAAATCAGTTCTTGTTATTAAAGAGACATTTTAAATTCAGAGTTTGTGCTTCTCCAGACCAAGTACTCTTCAACTATAATGCCTACCTGTATGGATAATATGTGAATCCACCCCTTGTTGTCCTCTGTCTAATGTAACATTTCCTATACACTGATTTACACACCTATGATTGATAGTCTCTGTGTAATGTGTGTGTTATGTAAAGTGCTCGGACACCCTTCACTTTTATGAGTGATGCTATAAAATTAATTAATTGCATCTGAGAGAGAGTAGTTATGGAGACTATTAAAGGGTGTTGGGGAGGGAATCCATGGTGGAGATGGTCATTGGGGGGGGGGGGGGGCAAAAAACATTGTCACACTGGGCAACACCAGTGCTAAAGCCGGCCCTGCCTACAAGTCCTATATATCACCACAACTAGAAGGGTCCAGCGGACGTAACGGTATATTGTTTTAAAAAATCTGCCATACATAAAAGAGGTTACAGGTGAAAACGTTGGCACAAATGACTTATTTTCAACTCAATTTCAATATTTTTTTTTTTTCAACTGTTAGTTTCTATAAGAAAACCTTGAAGGATCTACACAAATGACCCCTTGCTAAATTCAGAATTTTGTCTACTTTCTAGAAATGTATAGCTTTCCGGGATCCATTATTGCTTTCATACGCATTTCTACCACTAACTGGAAAGAGTTTGAAAGCACAAAAAATAATAAAAAATAGGCTATGTCCCAGTAAAATGCCAAAACTGTGTAGAAAATTTTGGTTTCCTGACAAAAGTCTGCCTGTGCCTGAAAGCTGGTGATTTCAGCACCACAAACCCTTTGTTGATACCATTTGTAGGGGAAAAAACAGGCACTTTTTTTCAATCCCACCCCACTTCCCTCCCAAAAGAAAATTGTGCTCTATTTTGGCTAATTTCTGGGTCCCCTCCAGGGAAAAACACAAACCCTGGGCACCTTTAGAATCCTCAGGGCGTTGGAAATAAAGGTAACAAATTTAGCGTGGATACCTTATGTGGACAAAAAGTTACAGAGGCCTAAGTGCAAACTACCCTAAATAGCCAAAAAAAGGCTCAGCATTGGGGGGAGGCCTAGCAGCAGAAGGGTTAAATGTGTAGGTGTTTACCACATTGGCATACAAGGGAAGCTTCCATGGGATCACCCAGTTGCCTAGCCATCAATCAGCATTGAAGTTTTCAAAAAAGAAGGTCACTTGGCATTGGGCCTGATTACGATCTTGGCAGATGGGATACTCCATCACAAACAGAGGCGGTGCCTCCATTAGTGCGTTGGGGCATTGCATCGCATATAGTTTGCCCCCCCCCCCGCACCCAAATGAAATGTGATTTGACCGAGTGATTCTGCTGCGGTTGGCCCGGGCCGCTTACATTATCCCTGAGGTTGGGACCGGACTCCTCGGAAGCCAGTGCGAGCGTAAGGGGACGGGGCTTACAATATTAGTGACAGACTGACACCATTACCAGAGTTGGGACCCATGTGCGCATGTCGGGTTGGACGGCTGCCTCTCTCCGGCCAGCCCGACATGCACACAAGAGACGGCTCTGAGTCTAAATCCACCTACACATATTGCTGGAGCTGGGGGTGATGAATAGGAGTCATAGCCGCAGCCCCCGGCCCAGTAATGAGCATTGAGGTTATCTGCCCCAGCCAATCCAGGCGCTGCTGTAACAGGAGGAGCAGCATCTTGATTGGCTTGGAGACGCGGGGATGGGAGGAGGATGTCTCTCCTTCCTGCATCACGAACTGAAGAAAAAGAGCTGCTTCAGCATTTCGATCGTCGTGCTTAGGTAAGTGGGTTTAACTCTGAAAATTGGGTGAAGTAATGAGTTCTTCTCTTGTTTTGTTTTGGATATAGAAATGCGTTTAAGTGTATGAGCACGGTTCCTTATGCCAACGATGGTGCACTCATTTGTAGTGTGATTGTTGAAGTTTGTGTGTTTCCTCTGCTTTCTTGTGTGTATACCTGTAAGAAAGTAAAACTTTAAGTTAATTAAAACCATATTGTGCATCCGTGTTTAGCAGCGAAGGACTGCACCGGTTGTGTTTGTGTGTCTGACGTCACTAATCCAAAACTAGAATCAAATGCAACATTATTTTTTAATCATAGTTTCAACTTGAAACATCTATGATTAAAAAATAATGTTTTCAACCCAAGACGAGCGTGCGCCTAGTCAGGCTAATCATTAAAAGTAATGGGACAGGACAGTGTAGAATGGATTGGACACCGGCAGAGGGCCCTTTTGTTTAGAATTTTCAATGAAATCTGTCATTTTCGGTTACGGGTTACTCTGTTTTGCATGATTTGAGCCAGGCCAGCATAAGAGATTGAGCATATTTTGAAAATGTAACTTGAATAATGCTCAGTTCATTAGCCCCTGCATGAAGGGTGGGCTTGCTGACTGTACTGTGCATCAGGTGTATCCAGGGAGACTGGAAGGATTGGGGGACCGGTTTTGTAGCAGTGCAGCAGTTTTAAAAGCACCGCAGAGTTCCTTGTATCGAACAGTTTCCAGGCAACATAAAAGTACCAAGATAACTCTGGTGACTAGTGGACCTACTGGAGAGAGATGGTGTTTTGTCTGGTGGCAGGGTTTGCTCATCTAAGGTAGCGCAGAGGGTTAATATGCCTGCTGCAAAGAACATGTACTATACTGAACAGTATTTGTTTTGCAATGCTCAGTGGGTACTGCTTTTGTCACAAAGTCCCTTTGTTACTGTGCAGTTCATAAGTTACAATCACAATCTAGCACAGTGAGCTATGAACTGCCATCAAAGAGCTGCATGCAAACTGTCTGGACAGACAAATAAACCAGACCCTAACTCACTGACTTCTTCATCCACATCTTACTCTTAGATTATCTCCCACTTACGTATTCTCAGCTTGTATTTCCTATATCTGTAGAATATTATGTCTAATTCAACTTTCTGTGATCCAGGAACAACTTGCCATCTTTGTAACCAAGGTACTGGAAATAAGTGGCTTTACAGGAGGAAATTCTGTGGCATGAAAAAAGCTCATTATGGGGAATGTTTTGTGAGTAAAAGCAGTTTATGTGGCATGTTGTATGTATTTTTTATATGTTTGGGCTTTGATGCAAACCAGATCCCAATGCAACTTTTGGTCGTTTTCTACAGCTTTGACTGCACACTGCACTCTAGAGCTGATGTAACTAAAGCTACCTACATCATTATCATATGAAATCTCTTTATTGATGTCATAACAAGTTCACAATTTTTTATTTTTGGGGGAGATTTATATATATATAGTGCGAACTCGAACCGAAGTTATGAGAGCACTTTACATGAGCACCAGTTGAGTTACAGACGGACACATTCATTTTTGTTAGGCACAAGGAGATTAAGTGATTTGCCCAGAATCACAAGATGTTGAGCGTCCCTGCTGAGACTCGAGCCTGGTTTCCCAGCTTTGAGGTCGACCGATCTAGCCGTCAGGCCACAACTTACATGCTTTTTCAAATTTAATTGAAAAAGCACCATTTACCCACTGTTTTTTCAAAAATTTCTTCCTCTTTATGTCGGTCAAGTTCGCTCGCTACGCTCGCTCCCCACAGAACACTCTGAACTTTTACGCCCCCCCCCCCACTTTCAAATGGCACCAGTCGGCACTGGTCACAAATGTGACAGATATCCAGTCCGCCGTATTACAAATTCCATAGAATATAATAGAAATGTAATACGGCGGACAGGATATCAGTCACATTAGTGACGGAGTATCCTATCCACCAAGATTGTAATCAGGCTCATAGTTTCTACAGATTAAATTGCTATGTGCTCCTGTAAATGTTAAAGTACCAATATATCTAATTAATAAAATGGATGCAGCAAAAACAATAATTCAGAGCAAAATGGGGCATAAAGCATAATGTCTATTGTGCATTACTATACAGTAGAGATAACTGAAACAGCGACTCGCTTTAGGAGGGAGCTCCTCTAAATATTGCCCTCATAGTTTGAGACCCATTAATTAAAAATATCTTAACTATATGTCATCTCATGGGGCCTCCAAATACTTTTGAAAATGCAGAAAATCTGAAAACTTCCCTAAAAAGTTATTTCCGTCTATATCAATTTTAATTGGATGTTTCAAATAGTACATAAGGTAATGCATGAAAGTACTGAGGCGGTGACCTAACCATCGGCGACTACAAATATCTAGCAACTAAGAATGTGTGTAGTATGCCAAGGGCCCTGCATGATATTATCTTCCTCTTTTGGGGCAGTTGGCATGCACATATTAGTTTCCTTATCCAGCAACCCCTTGCTCCATTTCCTTCTTCATTTCATGTTATGTGCAGGGGTGGAGCTTGGTCAGAAAGATTGGGGGGGGAGGGGAGGAGAGGAGAGCTTCAAAATGTCCAACCATCACGCTGGCATATAACGTTAAAATACATTATACAACAAGCAGAGTGCATGAGAGGGGCTTATGGGGCAGTGCAAAGAGAGAGGAATGCAGATTGGTAGGGGTACTAAGTGAGGGAAAACATAATATTTTGTAAACTAAATTTTTGAAGAGTTTCAAAACAGAGAGAGAGTGGATCTGTTTTTGTCTCTGTATATGTAAACATTTCTGGTGAAATCCAACAGACACCTCACCATACTCATCTGAAAGAACCTGTACCCAACTATTTGCTAGAAAATACATTTACTGGTGGGGGTGTAATACCCCAAACACCACCCCTGAAGCTACGCCACTGGTTATGTGACATCGCCGAAACCTTTATTTATACTGAGATGGTCACCCCTCCAAACACCACTTCTTCCCTATACCTTAAAATAATCCATGCCCTCTCAAAATCCGGTCATTGCTTCAACCTAATGTTTCCTCAAATGATCCTACCATGGATATTAAATCTACCCAGTCACCAATTGACAAACTTGTGGACGCTTTCCATTTACAAAGTGCACATTGTTTGGCTGAGGTCCATGCATCAACATCCTCTGAAACAGATGTTTGCCTATTTTATGCACTGCCAAAAATTACATATGAATCCCTCAGTGAAAATTCTACAAGTCTTGCTTTGACTATCCTATTACTTTCTTCTGATACCGATATTCAATATTTGTGTATTTGAATGAAGCCCCCCAGATGTCAATCATAGCCCAGCCTTTCTTTACATCTCTAGCCGTCTGCATCACTGATCAACCAGACTGGGGCAATTTTTGCCTATTGAGCAATAGTTTGACGTAAGCTAACCGCTGCCCAACTGTTCTTGGGCTCGTATTAATGCCAGCTATAGTGCTCTTCTATTGTGCTTCAAGATCCTGCTCAAGCCTATTCTCCCATCTTATTTGTCCTGGCTCTCTGCATTCCTGATGTACAACACGCTAACAGCCAGACAAAGAAAATCTATGCATCATGCATAGGCTGTCCGGTTTTAGGTTTAGAACTATAACTGATAAAACCCCACGGAGAGGGAAATAGCCCTCACCAGTGTAAACATATAAACACTGAAAAAACACCTGCATAACCACAAACTAAATGCCATTCAAAGAAAGGAAAAGGAGAGTGAAAGAGTCATTTTTTTTCTTCCTGGAGGGGCCCATACAATGTAACTTTGTTATACACGCTAGCAGCAAGAAAGACTGGGCTAACATTATTCTGCTTGAGTTTTGTTGTTTAGGGATGTCACTAAAATACTGTTGTTTCTTCCTTTTGCTTTTTTCAGTTTTGTGGTCTTTGGTCTAAAGATGCAGGGTTTAGAAGCTTGTTTTAGGTCTTGTTTAATTAATTTATAAACTGTAGAGAATCAGGAAATATCAAAATCATGTTTGATATTTTGGCTGCGTTTGATTCTTTCATTGATAGGTAAAATGGCTGGTTTCAGAAGAATCTTTCCCAATATGTGCCATCACATTTACCCACAGAGAATGGGTAAAAACCCTTATTATATCAGCCCCCAGTTTCTAGTGAGTCAGTATTGATAGTAGGTGAATTGCCAACACCTCAGGCTTTAAACATTCAATGCACGGTATAGTGACAAGTATATGTGAAAATAGTGCTATCACCAAGCATCTGGGATAGTGGTAAAAACATGACAGGATGGAACATGGAACGCAGTGTCACTTGGACTGCTGCTGCAGAAAGGTTCTTTCCAAGTTCAACAAAGATTGGAGTGATATTGTTTGTACTTGCAGGGATTCAGCTACGTATATGAAAACGTTGTGTGATGACCTTTCAAAATAGATACCTGAGCTGAAGTGCTTCCCTGTAAGAGATCCTTGCCACTTGTTGGATGGTATGCTGAAAGGATCTTTACAATCTTTAAAGTTAATGAAAATGCTATTGACTTTTAAGTCCATTCTGGCGCACTGTTTTGTTATGCGTGGGAACTAAAACACAAATATTTCTCATTTTGTGCTTTCTGTGGCATCAAAGAGTCATCCCAACTGTGTCACTTAGCTGATGGTTTTCAGCCCAAGGGGCTGTGAATGCTATATTATCCATGTGGCAACCGTTTACAGAATTTTTGCTGAGTGAGGATGCCAAAGGCAAGAAATGTTAGGATCTTTGGTCGCATATTGATAGTGATGTGAAAAAAAGTACACTCTACTGCATTCCTAGATTTTTACAGGAAAACATAACTGCTGTACTGGGCATAATAAAGAGTAGGCTGGGCGACACCTTTAGTGACTTTGGCACTGCAATATGTTCCATGTTAGAGTGCTTGCCACTTGGTAAACAAAGCAATGCTGAAGAGCAATTCAGGAACTTTTATTTTACAATGTATGAGAAATGGCTTGCAATGATGCATAGAATTTTCTCTGTAGTTTCAAAAGTGCTGCTTCATTTTTGACCGCTTCAATAACTCTGAGGGTATAAGCACCCAGTTCAATGGAAATGTTGCAGAACCTGCCCAGAGAATCGCAATCTTCAAGTGCACCAGTATTGGCATGGAAAGCTATGTCAGTGGCCAGAGTTAGCAAATTGTGTACTGGCTGTTTTGGCGTTGCCCGTCTCAAGTTCCAATGTTGAGAGGGCCTTTTCACAGAAAAAAGTTTACATGGGAATTAAAAAGTGCGTGCACATGACCAAATACTCACTGAAGAAGTATTGTATGGTGTTATACAATAGGTTTGATGTGCAAAAATGTATTTGGACCTTATATACACTGTACATACACTGTCTATATACCATGCATTATCAGTGTAGAAAGCAAGCAATAATAAAAGCAAAACGTTCCATAACACTGGAAAAACACTGTTTCTGTTGTTTTTAAGGGCGCGAAAATGTGTAACCACTGTTTAAGGTATTGAAATCACTTGAAAACACTGAAAAAACCCCACCAGAATTTACCAAAAATAGAAACTGAAAACAGGAAAGCCTAATCATGCACATACAACTTGCATCCATTTATCATTTTTTGGAATTAATATCGGCGTATGCACCTATTTTAACCTGGCCATATGGGGGTTCTTCCCACATTGCTCCCCAAACTCTCCCATGGCAAACTTCCTGTTCCCATTAATTACCTAAACTTATAAATTGAAAAAATACAGTCACCTAGATGTTTTTTCACAGTTGTAAATTGTACACTGAAGTTCGCAATTCTGATAATGGAGATCCATCAATTGCAGCAGAGATAACGCTTTCTGCAAACCTAAGTTTCACATGATTGAGCAAAACATTTTTGTAAACAGCCCAGAACCTCAAACCATTACCCGCGGTGCTAATTCCCTTTACAGTACTGAGTTTCAGCATGGTTAATGCAGTCTCTTCATAGCTCCCTTCAAACAGAAGCTAACCCGACTCCTGGAAGTTAGTGAATGTGTTAGCTTTGTTCCAGTCAATTTCATGTCCTACTCAAATTCCACATACCAACAACAACCTGACTACAGTTGCTGCAATATTTTTCTATAATCTGGCTGAGGTTGGGGTATATTATTTTTGGGGAACATTGGCATAAACTGCGACGGTTGGTTGGCCAGATGACATACCTCCATGTTATTCAATTGTAGTGTTCCTGCTGAATGGTTAAAGTACAATCCAGCTATTTTTAGTCTTGGTAGGTCACGTCTAAAGACACATTTTAAATCTCTGAACTGTTTTTCAGATTTGTGCAGTATATTTGTAATGGGGCATGTCAAATATAGAATGCAATATTGGGTCTCCGACATTTATTAGCCTGCAATTTCTCCTATAATACATTATTTGCACATTGTATGGTCTAGTTTTATTTTGCCCTATATTGGGTGTATGTCAAACTAAGTTGTCAAGTTCGTGGTGCAAGCTAATTGCTTGGTATTTCATGTGTTTTCATATGTTAACTGTTATTATTGCTCCCACACACATTAGCGTATCATCAAATGTAACCAAAATATCGTTGCAGTTGATAATATAATAAGTGGGCCTGAATCAAGCAGGGAGAGTAGTGCGGGAGAGGGAACAAGAGTGGGGGGTGGGAGAGCGAGGAGGAAAGAGGAGCTCACAACAGAAAGAGCAAGGGGCAGGAGGGAGAATGGGATGCAGAAAAGGGAGCCAGCAGAAGCAGACAAGCCTAGATTTGTAAAATAGTCATTCATGCAGTTTAATGCAAGTACTGAATTGGAGATGGAAAGAGAAACCCTAATGGCCAATAACATGAAGTAAGAGAGAAATACTGTTATGGGCTGGGCCAAGATGTGATGTACAAAGTTACAAGCCAGTGGCTCAAAGAGTCTGGTCAAAAAAAGCCAATGGTTGAAAGGGGCAGACCCAAAACCTACTTGTCAAAGTATATTGTAAGAAAAAAGTCTGGAAAACCAGACATAAAAATTAAAATGTGCATGGAAATGGAAATCTATGGCGGACCTAGATTTCCAGAGTACTTTTGGAAATCTGTGCTGCTCTGAAAGCCTGAATTATATACTGCAAACTTACGAGTTATCAAAAAATTTCCGACTGCCCCAAGCAGTGAACTCTTGTATTACTTTCATTAATGCTCGGTGCGATTTCGTTTTGACGCATCGAGCATAATGTCATCGTCATAATCGTTCTACTTTAACTCTAGAAAAAGTAGCAGAGGGAAAAGCAGACAGATGCGTCATGTTCCATTTTTGTTTTCGAGTGTAACGATTTGTGTCTCGGCCCATAGTACCAGAGACAGATGTTTTGGATCATCAATGATTTTCATCACCTAAGACACACATATGGACATTTTCTTCCCAACTCCCCAAATATGAGGCACACAGCAAGGACACTGGTAACACTGACAATGGGGCTGGGAAGACGCAGCAACAGTGGTATGTGGACAGTCTTTTTACATCACATCGGCCATTAACATCATCTCCTTCAGCTTCCCAGCTTTTCGGAACGCCAAACTTTTTTTCACATTCCCACAAACATGAACGAAGTCTGTCACACAATAGTCCTTGCACTGAAGCTAAACTTAAGAGCAAAAATCAATTTCTCTGATCATTTCATCCTGCCAATATGTGCCTATCCGCACCGTTCATCTGCAAAAACCTATCAGCTCCTACTGCTGCTACAAGGACCTTTGGCATGCTGCTCAACTTCTGTACATGAGTGGTAGGTACCCTTCTTGGTCGCCATCAACACCAAACCCAAGTTATAGGTACTGGATATTAGAAGGATTTGCTTCCATCTTCCCTTCCACCCTCGCTTAACTTATTCACTTTATTAATCCCCCAAGAACGAGAACATGCTAGCGGCCTCATAGGGTCCTTCCCACAGTCCTCTTACTCAGGGCTGTATAGCTATTTGGTTCAAGTCTATCCACAACACCCTACCTCCACACCAATTGCAAACCCTTACATGCTGCATCCAGAACTGTGCTCAATCAACCACAATTTCTTTCACACACAAACACCTTGGCGCCTCATTATTCATCACATTGTTTACTCTGCTCCTCTCCCTACTACTGGAGTACTGTTAGACCCAACATCCATGATTTTGTTTTTGCAGGCCTTACTACTCTGTGCACTTTACCACTGCTAACTAGTGCTAAAGTGCTTATGCTCTCTCCCTAAAACCTGGTAGAATTGGCTTATACACAACTGACCAAAGGCAAGCCCGTCTGCGCCTGTCCACGCTCGGAACCGGCTCAGGGCCAGTCCCCCTGGCTCCCAGAAGCCAGGATCATGGGTGTGTTCAAGAGATGACCTTCTTGCATGGAACCCCAAAGGTAAGAATACCACATGTCCATGTTTAGCACTCAGGGCCACTCCAATAGAGCCAGTGGCAACCTGTAAAAACTTGCCTAACTCTTCCCCATATCCTATTTAACCCCATAAAACCGCCCGAACGAATGGAAAAAAACCAGGAAAGACCTGAAGCTGACACTATGTGGTGCTTACTACTAAATGCTAGATCACTGATAAAACATAGCACAGAATGTGCATTATTCTTGGAGGAGCACAATATACAATTAGCATTTATTACGGAGTCATGGTCAGACAAGGCTTCAGGACCAGACCTCGCGAAAGCTACACCTCCGGGTTTCCAATGCTACACCCAAGATAGACCCATTAGGAGAGGGGGAGGACTCACTATCATTTATCATAACTCCCTACAATCCTCCTTCCAAACAGCATCCAACATAGACTGCGAAGCACTATCGTTTAGTTTTTACACAGCCCAGCAGAATTCCTTTAAGGGTATTCTTCTTTATAGACCTCCAGGTCCAAGAGGCACCTTTTTAGCGTCAATTGGGACTCTGTTAGAGGCCGGGCTGTGTGGCGACTCTTTCACGATTCTGGGGGACTTTAACTTCCATCTGGAAGCACATCTCGATCCGGACACAATTAGTCTGGTAGAGGTGATGAACAGTGGGGAACTAAGACAACTCGTAGAGGGTCCAACGCATGTGGCAGGACACACTAGATGGGATGGTTTCAAACAATCCTCTAATAAAATGCACAAAGGTGTTACCACTGACTTGGACTGATCATGCCGCCGTTCTATTTGATCCAACACCTCTTGAACCTCACCATATCATATTAGCACCAAAAAGGGAGATTGAAACAAGAGCCTGGAAGGAAATAAATAGTTCTGAGTTAGCTGTTTCTCTCCGGGCAACGGCCCGCCATCTTCCCGCAGACGTAGAGGATGCCACAACTTCCTACACAGACTGGATAGATGTAACATGCAAAAAACTAGCCCCAGTGAAACTATGGACTCCCAAACGTTCTCAGCCTTCAGCTCCCTGGTATTCTGAAGAATTAAGGAAGCAAAAACTCGTTTGTAAGAGATTAGAGCGCAAATGGAGGAGAGGCTATAATGATGCTGACAAAGAGTCCTACAAACAGAGCATTACTTTTTATAAAAAACTACTGCTCAATACCAAAAGGACCTTCTTCACAGAGCATATTACAAAGGCAAAATCCTCCACGAATGAACTCTTTACAACAGTCGTCAAATTGACCGCCCCATCCACTCCAAAATCTCATAGCAGTCCAGAGCTCTGCGAGGAAATTGCCACTTTCTTCCAACAGAAGGTGGAAGCTATCTTTTCCTCGTTTAGTCTTTCCCCAACTACACAGATTATGGAGCCAGCCATACCGATGAGAAATATAATTGAGCCCCAACCAATCCTAGATAAATTCTCACCTCTGACAATGCAGGACACTATTAATCTTCTGGCCTCTATCAAATCGGGATCCCCAAACGACCCCTGCCCAGTTTCTGTGATTAAACTTGTTCCTGAGCTCATCAGCATGACACGGACTCCACTTTTCAATGCAATGTTTGAATCAAGGCCTTTCCCTAAGAAATGGAAAACAGCGTCCATTCTCCCACTACTCAAAAAACATGACCTCAACCATAAGGACCCCAACAACTACTGGCCAATCTCTCGTCTCCCCTGCCAGAAAAAATGATCGAAAAGAAAAAGCTATGAATATTCAACTCAGTACGCATCTCCGAGTAAGGAACTCGCTAGATTCCACTAAATATGGGTTCAGAGCACAGCACAGAATCAGCCTTGATAAAATCCACGGAGGAAGTAAGGGAAGCCCCGGACCAAGGAGGTAATGCAGCACTTATCATGCTGGACCTCTCCGCAGCCTTCGATATGGTCCATCACGATGTTTTGATGGACCGTTTATCAGACTGTGGGGTAGAAGGCAAGGCCTGGAACCTCCTAAAATCCTTCCTTACGGAAAGGATTCAAACCGTGGACCTTGATAAAGCTCGCTCATAACCTTTTTCCCTGCCATGTGGAGTACCACAGGGCTCCTCCCTCAGTCCAACGCCTTTTAATGTCTATGTGACACCCTTGGCTGCACTAATCAGATCTTTTGGATTCCAGCTGACGTCCTACACAGACGACATGCAAATAGTGATGTCACTACGACCTGGACAGAGGCTGAGAAAGGGAAAAAGTTCCATGACTGCATGAAAGCAGTCAGGCTGTGGATGACCATGAACTGGTTGAAGCTGAATTCAAGTAAAACGGAGGTCCTCATTTTTGGCAGCAATGCCAATTTCTGGACACCAGATTGGTGGCCAGAAGAACTAGGGACGCTCCCGGAGCAAACTATGAAAGTGAAAAACCTAGGAGTCTTAATTGACAACAAACTGACATTTGAAGACCAGGTGAATGCGGTTACCTCCACAAGTTTCCATCTTCTTAGGATAAGGAAAATGATGTCCTTCTTGCCGGCAGACAGCCACAAGGTAGTGATAACATCCTTAATCTTATCGCGTGTGGACTACTGCAATAGTCTATACCTAAACATCCAGAAGAAACATCTAAACAGGCTTCAACTTGTGCAAAACACAGCTGCAAGACTTCTGACTGGAACACCAAAATTTGTCTCAATCAAAAAGGAATAAAACAGCTGCATTGGCTCCCTGTCAAACAGCTGATTCAATTCAAATCCTTATGCACAGTTTTCAAGGCCCTCCATGGAGGAGGTCCGGAACACCTAAAACAGCGTTTTAAATGGTATGCTCCAAAGAGAGCACTCCGATCGGCCGGAGCAAGATATGTGGTAGTACACACATTCAAAAAAGCAAATGGGGGGGGGGGGTTGAAGTTTCACTACATGCGTCACCAGGGCCTGGAATGAGCTTTCTTTTCACCTCAGGAACACCACAGAGCTATTGACATTCAGGAAGGGACTTAAAACCTGGCTTTTTACCTCTTAGGTAAGGCAGCACTCAGCGCCAGGACACCTTCGGGTAACCGTCGCGCTTAAGAAATACAATTAACATAACATTTAATTTACTTTTAAGTCCCTAGTAAAGAGGCACAACCTGTGCCCAGGGCCTGTAATTTAAACATGTCTCAGGCCTGCCATGGTAGCCTGTATGTGCAGTTTTAAACAGACATTTCGACCTGGGAAAAGAAACATCCTGCCAGGCCCAAACCTTCATTTTTAATACATATGTCACCCCCCCGGGTAGGCCCTGGAAAGCCCAGAGGGCATGTTGCAGTGTAATTACAAAGTTGAACATATATTTTTAAGTTTTACATGGTAGTGAAAAACTCTTAAATGCTTTTTTCACTACTGCAAGGCCAACCTCTTCCATAGGATAACATTGGCATTACCTTACTACATTAAAAAGTTGTAACTTCCAAATGGGAACAGGTAACAATTTCATGTATGGTGTCTTTGGATTTGTAATTAAAAATCCTATCTTATGGTAAAGTCCGATTTTAAATTACATTTTGAAAATGCCACTTTCAGAAAGTTGGCATTTTCCTGCCTTAAGCACACACAAAAGGTGATGGTAGAATGCTTGCAATAAGTTTAACCACTGGCAATAGCTTGGGGTAGCACTCCAATCCATCGTTCTTTTGCTCACCATGCCACCTCAGTTTGGACCCAGCCATATGCAAATCATATGGTATACATATTGGACCTCAGACTCAAGCTCTTCAGTACACTTCTGGACCTTTCTAGACTCTGCCAGGAAGAAGGACTGCTGTACCGCTGAAAGGATTGCCACTCTCCTGGACTGCTGCCCGGCTGCCTGAGTCGGAAGAGAGGGATTTGGACCTGCAAGTGAACCCAAGACTCCCAGATTGACTCAAAGGGCTAGTCTGCTGGCCTTATGTTCAGAGACACGGTGACATAACAGGCTCCCAACCACCTGAACCAGCACCCAGATCCAACTGGAGTATGCCCCTGACCCCAAAGTGGAGCCCCTCATCTCATGGACCCTTGGTGTGGCCTCAGTAGAGCTGAATTGAAATTGTTGGGCCCTTCGCAACCGTGGATGGCGCCAAAACTTAGTTGCTTGCAGTGCCCGTCAACCAGGCCCTTCACGCTACAGCATCGACCAGTCAAGGGGGCACCACCACCACGCAACAGCCCGACCGTTCGTATAAACAGGATCTTTGTGCTACAGTGACGGCCCTCCGCAAAGCTTCCCTGCTTCTTGCGGTCCCCTCTACTATTTGTACTGTACTGAGAAGGTAACTCTAGAGCGGGACTGACCGAGTTCCTGTATCTGACCTGCACTCCATTGCAGTTGGCCTAAACTTGTGACTTTCTCCTTGTCTCGCATGACCAGAAAGCTGCAAGTGGCGCTTTGGGCTTTTTTGGGTCATTTTCACTGAAATCTTTAAAACTGCATCTCTGGTTCTACTGGTTGGATTTTTCTCGTTTTGGTCTTGATTTATGCATTACATTTTTCTAAATTATGTGTGGTTTTTCTTGTGTTTTCAATTTATTACGGTTTGATTTTCTACATAAATACTTTACACATTGCCTCTAAGTTAAGCCTGACTGCTCGGTGCCAAGCTACCAGAGGGTTGAGCACAGGTTGATTTGGGGTTTGATTGTGCCTCACCCTGACCAGGATTGTAGTTGCTGCTTGAAAAGGGTTTCTCCCTTCACCTCCCAACCAGTAAATCAGTTTCTCACAAGTACACTCTGCGCTCAGCTGTAAGGTGGGAACTCCTTTATTTGCTGTGTTCAAGATTGCCTTCTGGCATACTTTTCTCAGTACGGAAATAATAAACATGGCGGACACTAGTATCTCCCAAGTTGAAACCGCCCACACTTCCTTGAATTCTATACAGCTCATATCGCAGTGTTCACCACCTGCTTCCACATCCTATGCATGCTACGAACGATCTTCAAGTGGTTTCCTCAGAACACCAGAAAAATGTCACGCAAGCACTCATCACCAGCAGGCTGGACTACGGCAACACTCTCTAAACCGGCAACTCCAAACAACTTGCACACAGACTCCAGACCATTCAGAACACTGCTGCAAGACTCTTACTCGCTTCACTGGCTCCCCATTCACAAGCACAGCCAATTCAAACTTTTCACGCACACATACGAAGCCATACACAACATAGGACCAGAATACCTGAACAGCCACATACACTTTCACAAACCCACAAGACACTTACGCTCTGCCTCACTCTCACACATTCCCCTGCATCCGCAAAAGCAAAACTGGAGGTTGCTCCTTCAACATTGGACTCAAGGGATGGAACGACCTCCCTCAACACATCAGAACCTCCTCCTCTCTTCTTAAGTTGCGCAAAAAGCTGAAGATCTGGCTCTTCGTATAAGCACCTTGGGGACCTCACACCTACAAAGCACCTGGATACCCTCGGGTGATTAGGGCGTTATACAAATCAATATAACATCTCTAGTAGGTTTGTAAATTCTGTAGCCTATTCCGTTGCTGCCTCACCCCCACCTATACAGATATCCATCACCACCTAATACATGTATCCAAAATGTGGAGGTCTTCGTGTACCAGATTGTAGTCCTATGCTCAACAGTAATGTGTCAGATCTCTCAACCCATAAGGAAGGACACAGACACAAGGACACTGCCCAGACCCCTGGAGAGGGACATACTATCTCCAACACCTGGACAGCGGCATTCTGCCAATGGACTCTGGAACTGAAAAAATAAGCAGAACTGCGATTATGGAAGCTCTGCCTATTAAGTAGTGAACGTCACTAACTACCAGGTAGCAGGTGACATGAATGTCATAATATACTACATAAAATCTGCACAACATTTACGATGGCCTCTCCCATCTCCCTGCCCCAAAAAAGAGCGACTATGCAACCTCTTTTCTGCCAGAATTAGTACAAACTGTTGGTGCAGTATGGCAGTCAATTGTAGTTCATTTAGGCTAAATAATAACTTCCTTCTATTGCTTGACACACACACACTCTCATACAAGACAAAACTGCTACAAGTAAGGCCCATCAAGCAATATTGTACCAGTCTATAGCAATAAACCACCCATCACCAACTGAACAGGCATGGAATAACTGAAAAGATCTGCCACATGACACTGGCCAACAGAAGACCAATTCAATCGCTCACAAATGACATCACTAACTGCTCAATTGAAATCCAAACACATTCAGTTTCTTGCCATTTAGGATAGTCACTAAGATAGAAATGGGACTATTCTGCAAAACAGTGTTATGAATGCCTTATGTAAACGAAAGCCATCCATTTTAAAAATACCTTTGTTCTAGAAAAGCAAGTCCTCTATATGCATCAAACTAAATAACTAAATAACCAATAAAATGTAAAAGGAAGATCTCTACTAAACAAGAAAATACTCAACAAAGGTTCAAGCATGCTTTTCATCATCACTGTTTTAGGAGAATGTAATTTCCCAGGAGGACAATAATATAGCTATCTCACCGGCGTACAGCTAACAGATAAGCAGTCAGGCAATTTAGATGCAGACCGGAAATTTAGAACACTAACATTAACAAACTGCTGCACAGCATCAATCACTGCAGGGTATATTGATAAACTAAGGAGGGGAGCCAATTTTGACCATTCCAGATGCATGGTGCCTTGGATAATATAAAAGCCCTCAGCTAAGCATCTAAATAGCAATCTAACTGAGAAAGGAACAACAAGGTACATAAGAAACACAGCCGTAAATTAACTTCCATGTTTATTTTCGGAAGTGGTAACGATGTCGAAATCAGAGGATAAGCACTGCAGATGTCACTGAAAAAGTTCAAAGGGGGAATATACACCAAGTAACAATCAGCTGGAACGGGTGTCAACAATATACAGTTGGATCCAGTGATAAACGATAAATATAATTGGGGCAGAATTGTAAAGCAAGAGTCTTTGTTTGGAAAGAAGCAATAAAAGGAAAAGGAATCCAAAATCTCATTTGGGTGGGTCTGTGTTGATGCCATACTTTTCCTTGAGAAGCTTGAGTTGTTCCTCTTTCTTCTTTGTGTCCATTTTTTGAAACGCCTGCAAGAAAAAAGTAACAATCATGAAGTACACCTAAGTGAAAAGGCACAGTAACTGCTATCGAAATGGAAGCACCTACTCTTCTTTTCATGCATGTACAATACATGACCAGCCAGGCCGGTCACGCCAAGCTATTTAATGTTACACAAACTCTGTACATTTAGATCATATAGGTGAATATTTAGTATGCGCTTCGTTCAAAATTGTCATCTATTTAATATATATACACTTCAACTGAGCAGATTACTATTGTAACTAGTAATGGCCAATTCAGGCGCTAGAGATGTGCTGTGGTAATGACAAGGTATGGTGTGGTAATGACATGGTATGGTATGGTAATGGTCAAAGTCGAACTTTTTTTCAAGCTAAAAGTTCAAAACAAAATGATTTTCACAATAAATGTTTTTGAACTATTTGCAGAAAAAAATAATCTTTCGAAAGGATCAGCTATATCCTTTGTTACTTTCAGTGCTAGTTGTGAGCGTTCTGACAAGACCCTAAAAAAAGAGCTTTTTTCTGCTGGGAATCTCATGGTATTTGATCCCCTCGGATGATGTTGAGACCACAGTGGAATAGCATGGTCACCAAAGTGGGTCTTTGGACCTGTATAAGAAGAATGGCAACCATTTTCTGGCGATTGAGACTGGCTAGTTAAATTAAGAGAATGCAGTGTGATACGAAGTACTGCACAGTACATAAAAAAAAATCTACTATTTTCTCCAACGTAAAATCATTCGTAAAAAAATGAAATATGATCATAACTCTTCTTAGAAACAAGAGCTAGGTCTCTGACTCTGTATGTCATACTCCTTAATCTGAAACGTGGAAACTAGAGCTGGAGCTCTCAAAAATACAACATACTGCGCCAATACCAAGAGGCTTTCACTGGGCATAGTTGGCATCAAACTTTTCTCTGGAGCACATTTTTGGTTTATATACAAATATGATAGAAATGCAGGTACAGCATGCATAATGCTGCACAGTTATACCATTCTCACACCTAGATATGATCAATCACCCCATCCTCAACCTCCGAGTACAATAAATGCAATAGTGCAGTCAACTATATGTATTAACCCACTAAACAGCCAAAAATTATACATATGAGAACAGAGTACTTAGTAACAACTATGTGAGCATGTGAGAAAAAGAAACCAACTCTCCAATGTAGCAATAAGGCATATCTTACAGAGAAACAACGATTCACAAAAGTCAATTGCTGTGGGTAAAACTGCATCTCTTTGTTGTAAGGCAATCTTACTATACAATACACTGTCACTTTATAGTGGTTATCGTGGACAGAATAAGGATTTTTTTTATCTGGCAGATGTGGGTTTCAAAGAGAAACGTTACACTATTTTTATTATTCTGTAACTGTGTGCATTTGACTTTAATTTCTATTTTTGATTCAGCTATTTCGGGTCCAATCTATTATGTGAGAACAAAAGTCATCAAAAACAGTTTTCACACACTCTGTATGACCGAAGGTAGCTTGAATTTACTGATGATTTATACAGTGAAAACAGGACATTGCCTGCTATACAGTCCCACCAGCAAGGCATTTCAATAGCCTGACTGAGACCCACTATCTTTTTATTTATAGAGATTTTGAAAGACAAGACACTAATTTCAGAACGATCCCATTGCAATGAATCGTCCATATCAAATGGTCAGCCTCTGGCGGGTCTGTCTCGACACATTTGCTACCGAGATAGAGCCTCTTGTGGACGGATTTACATTTCTGAATTGTTTTGCTTTCTTTGTGAGCTTATATTGCACTCACTGTAAAATGTGGCACAGTGCCCGACTTCATATTTAAACCAATTGGTTGCTTACTAGGTTCTTTGTTTTCCAGTAGGTTTGATGGCTACATGGACTCTATATTTTGCATTTAAAAGCGTACAGAAGGTGCAAAAAGCTTCTTATAGTTGCACTTCTCCTCCCAAAAAAGTGGCCTTTCTATGACAGTCAAATGATCTATAATCACTTCACTTTCAGTTGGCTGCCGCGTCTGGGGCACCCATCCACTGCGCACACACAGCAAGCATGTCTCTTCTACACCGCAAACTACCAACCAGAAACAATACACATGAGCTGAAATACAATAACTCAAGCACCCAAACCTAGCCCTGTCAACAGAAAAACAACCATGAAACTCATTTGACGGTTGTATGTCAGAATTACTTATTCAGATATACTTTCTACCAGTTAGAACGTATGTCTCAAATTTAGTTTACAAAAATACTATCCAATTGTCTGTAGATTTTCTATTATTAACAATGTGGTGATATTTTTGTAGATGATATTTAAAGACACAGTATTTATGTCAGACGATGTTCTGGTATGCCTCATTTGACATAACCAAAGGCAGACGAGGACCAATCTTTTTCTCTTGCCCCTTGTACACTTTAAAAAGTTGCAGCCTATGTTTAGGTCTTCTAATTGATTCAAGGTGAGCTGTCAAACAGATTTGTTGGTCACCTTCCACAGGAACTCCCTTGTGTCCTCTTAAGGCAGTACCTTTTATCACTGAGATGCTTTAACAGGACTGCAAAATATTCAACAAGCATTATAAACCCAGTCACACAACAGTATTTCCAGTTGTAGTATCTACAGACTCCTTTGCTGATACTGTTAAAACCCCAAGCCTAGCTTCATATTTTACAGACTCTGAATCAGGCACTGCGACACTGCACTTAATTGAGGCTGAGTAACAATACTAGGCACGTCAACCTTTATCAACATAACCCCGATTGCTGAAACTATAATACCCAGAGTCATACTTCTACAACAACCTACCAAACTAGGACTCACTTTGCATTTTTTGATACAAGTATGCCATAGCTCCCGTAAGAAGTGTACAGCTTTCCTCCTATAGTAAAAAACGTCCCCATTTAAAGAGTTTGGCTGATCGCTTCCTTATATGGGCGCCAATTAAATTAAAATAGAAAGAATGTTTTGTCAGATCAGTTCATTAACATCGTGGCTACATATTGCTTCATGTTCTTAGACACATATAAACTGACCCTGGAATCAAGGAATAATTTTAGATATCAAAGTCTGTATTGTGTGATTCAATACCTTGGCCATTTACTTTTTAGTAAAGAACATATTTTACTCTGGTGCCTGAAATGTAACCTTTTGTGGTATCTAACAATGTGAATGTCACGAATATGAAAATCCAAGATGTTCAGACAAAGAAGCTCTGGGACAAGGCATCAAGCCAAAAGAGGTAACTGAGAAGAAGTATGCCTATTTATGGACCTTCAAGAGGAGGAGTAATTGGAGGATGCATCATTAGTGAAAAAGTAGGCTTCAGTGATGACATAATGCCAGGCCCGCCAATTTAGATTTCTGCTAAACACCCACAGGCTGTAATAGAACAGGCCATACAAATGATCCCAATGTCTGCTTAGCATCAACTGTGTAACCTCTGAAACCTGAATTTGTATTCCTAATGATGTGAGACAATCTGGTGTCGTTTCTAGAGAACCACCGATTCCAGACAGTCTAAAACAGACGGGACAAATCAAAGTTATTTTAAGACTAGGAGCATTTGTAAATCACAGCGATTCGAAACCAGTCTGTAGAAAAAGAACGCGTTCGCTTAGTTTTAACAGTGGTTATGTTTTTAATACTATGAATATCACGAGAGACTGAGCCGCGCACAATCTGAGCAAGAATAAAACAGGTGGGAAGAACTCCGAATCCTTCACGGCTGATGGGAAGAAATGTTGGTACACAAGTAATGGCGCACGTCATGTCTACACCTGAAAACAATAAATCTGCTCTTTCTTCAATGGCCAGTGCAGAATCTTCCACTGCATGGCACCACAGGAGTATGTAGCAGTATAATTAGTATGGAAAACGTCCAAATAATCTAAAATACGAGTGATTCCCACATGTATTGTTTAGTCTCATGATAAAAACAAGCCAACACCTGTTATTAACTATTCAATAAAACACCAAATCAAGAGAAGCGTGGACAGAACAGTTCATGTGTGTACTTACTCGGTTTGCGTTGTAGTATAATACAACAAGGTATCTGTTGCAGACATTGAATCCAGAGAGATGGTCACACGCATTTTTAGCATCAAAGATATCCTCGTAGACAACATATGCTGTTCCTCTTGACTCTGGTGTGTTTCCACTGCAAAAAAAGACATTCTCTGAATGTTTCTGATATTGTTTCACTCATACTAACTTGCAGACTGATACAATGCAAATTATTAAACTTTATATTTTGGTACTAAGGAAGACAATGTTCTTAATCTACAGAAAGAACTGATGTGTAGGAGGAGCAGATTATACATTTTCAGGTCTTGATGTAGAGGGCTAATGAAAACAGTATATTTAACAAGCATTGGCAAAGCCAATAGGTCTGGCCTTTTAATATGTATGTGCTCAACATACAGATATGCACAAATACACATACTTAGTATGGACACATACATAACCACAGTGTCAGGTGAATTAAATACAGCTCATAAGCAACACAGTAAAACCGAAAACAGAGGCTGTCTCTACCGAGTTGAACTTGGGTTACCAAAGAAAAGTGGGTAAAACAAAAGATTGATTTGAGAGATCATGCCCCTGTTGTGTGGGTGGGAAGATCTGCTTCTGTACCTTATTTAATGATGTTCCTAATGAGGGCTGGAAATGAGGTTCTTATTCAGCCGGAGCGGATCCCATAGAAATATGCTGAATTGATCCCCTTATAACTTGCCGACACTGGGATGCAATCAGTAGCGTCCTTATGTGTTTGCTTTTTGTCCTAAGCATCACTCAGTGAAAGGCCTTTCTTAGTTTCACGTCCAGCTAGACTCCAAACAAAGGCCTCATTTAAAAGGCCATCAGCCCTCCGTTTGTTCAAATATCATTCTGGCTGGGAGCTATCTGGAACCTACCATCCTAGACGCCAATGGAATGTATGAAAACAAAGACACATGGCTTGTTATCACAAGTACTTTAAAAAAAAAAAAAAATTATTTGGAGGCAGGGTTTTGCCTTTGTTCAACCCCTGCCTGTAAGAGATATGCATGCACCCTAAGAATGCCAAGTGTATTTGTACGTATGAGTAATTACACAAATAATGATTTATATAGCACTGTGGTATATTAGAAGGATTATAAACGTATGAACTGCAAGCAACAAAAGGATCTCCAGGTCAACAGCAGTAACCCACTTACCTATCTACAAAAATCCAAATATGTGACGTGCATGTTACACCAGGTGCTTTGCAGCAGGCACATGAACCCTCTATGCTACTTTAGGAGTCAAAACTGCGACTACACAAAATAGATCGCTCTAGCAAGAGCATCATCCACCATATGACTTATGTTGCCATTATTATTATCCCCTGAAAATTGCTGGACAAACAGGCTTCACCCCAAAATATAATTTAAAACGCAGCCTCTTTGTGAACAATTAAGCCAGAATAGATTTACTGTCACTTTTGACCTTGTTGCCAATTCGTTTGCTGCAGATTTTCTAAAGAAATATACAAGCTGTCAAACTCCGTGTTTCATGACTCCGCTCCTTTAGATTCCACTCCCTTTCTGCTGTCACATCTTGAACTCCAATTGTTCCCAGAGTATTTTTCTTTTTTACAATTCCAGCACTGTTCCCAATCGAACAGGTTTCATATATTTAAGTTAACAAACTCTGTATATACTTAAACGTTAACTTTAATTGCCTCAGTTTGAATTCCGACGGGATCACGGGTTGTGCACCTACAAGTTAGACCTGTACCTCAGTAATTGGAGCGGTGAGTAAACTGTGTTTTTCTAGGATGGGGTGCATTAAAATGTTAAAACTGCATGACTTTATTAAACATGGCCCACTGGAATAAAGGAAATGTTCACAAGTACCTCTGCCTGAACAGACAAAGCAGGATGTCAGCTAAATTCAGAAGGGACAGTCACAAACTCTTCAAGCCATGCCCACTGTCTGCCTTCAAGTTTCAGCAGGTCACATATATGCGAGAGCGAAGCATTCACAGCAGTTGCACTGGTAAGAGATTGCTACTTTCTCATACATGTGGTATTGAGAGCGAGAGGCCATGGAATGGCAACTATGCAACTTACTTGGCCTCTTTGAAAAACCGGACAACAAGCAGCAGGAAATCAGTACCCGCTGCATGCACTGCATCAGCCACTAGTGGATGCAGCAGCAGCGTGGTGTGAATTCCGTTTGGATAACGGGAGAGTTCTCGGCGAAGGCAGTGCATGGACAGAGAGGAGGGCCTATGGGTGCAATCTACAGCCAGGGCGAAGTGAAGGGACAGGAGCCACACAAATGCTGCTCCCACACTCGAGAGTCTATACAAATGAGTGATGGCTGCACAAGCAGCAGAAGGGCCTGCTACACGGGGCTGAGGAGGCAGTTTGCAAGTGCATCTAAATCCTAAAACCCAATTAAATAGAAAATAAGACACACTGGGTTTATTTTCAAAGATGCAGCTCTACAAATGCGGGCTGCTATATTTTTAAGCATGGCTGCAGAATGCCACACAATCACCAGCTTTCACCTGAGAAAGTCTGTAGGGTTCAACGTGGCAATTGGCGAGATGAAAGCCTGATAGCAGCGCTGCAATAGCGGGCTGCTTTATGTTGTGCAATGCGGGGAAAAAAAAAAAAAAAAAAAAAGCTTACACCGGTGCCACCAACAGCTTTTTTGAAGCAAGCAAGGGGCCAGTCGGGGTTGTAAGCAAGTAAAAGGGAGATCACCACCCAACATGCAGCGCCGCTCGAACAGCCTGTTTTTAGGTATCGCCTGCCCAGCGCTTGCCCTGTGCTTGTGAAATCTACTGTATTAAATATATATCTCAACAGGGGCTTACATTCCAGCTGCTTGCTTTCCTTGCGTTCCTGTGCTTGCCACTTACTTTTCCTCCATTTCTATTGGCTGCAGCATACAGTTTCCTGCATTTCCCAATGCTTGTTCCTGTGTTGTTTCTTGTGTGCTTATCAGTTTCCCGTCGCCGAAGTACTGTTTCCATCTGATTTTTGGTATGTTGTACCGTGAGCAGGAGGGGAGGCGAGGGGAGCTCTGTGTGTGCGCTAAGGTGCCCTGCTTCTCATCTGCTGTCGGGCCGCAGCGCCGTGCTGCGCTCCCTCACTGTTTACTTAAGTGCCAAGTTTGAATTTTAGTATATGTGCTACCAAAGCGAGCATGAACCTGAAGCTGATTTGTGCTAGGCCGCATAGCTCTTCGTGATACGGTCCCTACTCTGAAATCAGACTGTGCCCCTCCCTATTCACCCTCTCCCCACGCCTCAACCCACAAACCACAGGAAAATGTCAGAGTGCTAGAATGGCCAGCCTGGCTGTGACTAGTAAAAGTCAAAAACAAAAACAAAAAGTTGGATACAATTAATTGAGACAAACAAATTAATTAAAATAAATCGCCAATATAAATCACCACAGGACTATATGATTATCAGATGTTAGTGAAATTAAGTGACATCCGCCGAAAAGCAAACTGAACAACCTGCATCATTTATCTTCGCATTTTAAAAGCTGAAAAATCAATGGGTGTTCATCCTCTTGACAGAGTGCATGCGATCTACTTCAAGCTAATGAGCGCCCTCTTGTGACAGTTTGTTGTGTATTCTCAAACATCCTCCAATTCCCCACATGCTTTCCAGATAGTATAATTTTATTTCAGCAACTGTTCACTCCTTTCTTTGTAAGTTTGAGAACATTGTACAATTAGCTGTTATTTTTCAGCTGCAACTAACATGTGACGTTGGGCCGCATTACGAAAAATACGCTCTTGTGCAAAAATAGATGAGCTAACGCCTACACCTCCATGTGTACGTATGCAGGTCTTCTGCGATGAACATGCCCAAACAGCAGTTTGCAGAAATCTCCTTTGTTATGATTAGCACATATGTGCATATTATAACTGTTATAACTTAGTGCACATTTTAGGAAGTAGTTCCTAACTTGGAACATAGAAAAAAACTATTTTCCAGGAACTTAAATCAGTCCTCTTTAATCAAGTAAAATTATGAACATTACGCTGCTCTGGAATATTTTCACAGTAAAGAAGCTTCTAGAATATATGTATTACATATTTGAAAAACATATCCTGAATGGAAAATTCATAATTTTACCTAACTGAAAAGCACTGCTATAAATTAAGTTCTTGGTTAGGAACAACTTCATAGAAAGTGCACTGATAAAAAAAAATGTACTATGCGCATAAGTGCTGCTAACCATAAAAGTCTGGAGACGCACAGCCTATGCATTAGCCATATAAATCCGCCCAACATGGCTACACATTTCCCCCTGGTGCGCATTATTCATAATATGGGGCTCTGGTGTTTGCTTCTTGATCGACTGATCCATGATCCTCCCCATCATGTTATCCCTATCATTTTATCTCCATTTCTATTCTAATATCTTTTTAGGTCGAGCTAGGCAGCGCATGCGCTGTCTCTTCGAGACCTGCTGTAATCAGTCTATCGGCTTAAAGTTCACACCCTTTCTTCCTATTGGCTGCCTGCATTGTCAGTTGTTCGTTCTTTCCATTGGTTTACGGCATGCATTTGTCATGCCTCTTTTACTGTTGTCCCTGCCCGAGAGCACCGGCCAAGTACAGTATTACTCCTCAAGCTAGATTTACAGCGTCGTTTTTTTAACTACTTTTTTGGTTATTTAGACTTCAAAAGCGATTTAAATGTCCCGTCGCGTTGTCGCGCTCCATGTGCACCAAGTCCCCCAAGCTGCACCCTGTTCCTCGCACGCTCTACACTGAACGTGGAGGTTCTCCTCATATTAGTATTAATGTTTTGGTTAGTTAGCCTTAAAAATCGATTTAAATGTCCCGTCGCGTTGTCGTGCTGCGTGCACGCCAAGTCCCCTAAGCTGCATCCTGTTCCTCGCACGCTCTACGGTGAACGTTGAGGTCTCTCCTGATATCAGTACCATGGGAAACGGCGCTCACAGCCGGTCGGAGAGGAGGTATTTTTCGATTTTTCTTTTCATGTTGTTCCATCTTGCCCAAATTGTTGCGTCTCTTCTGCCCCATCCCCTTTCCTCTTCCTCATCGTTTATTGAACAGGCTGCAGGCAGGAGGGACGTGCATGAGGCAATTCAATAAACAACATGGCCGTAAATTATCTCTTGTTACCAGTCCTTGCACTGTGCCTCGATCGTTGAGTCTCTCCTGCTCCTTCCAGTGTGGTCTTTCTCACCATTGTTTATTTATTTAAGGGGTTGCAGGCATTACGAAACTTGCATGATGCAATTATTTTACTAAAGAACATGGCGGCAATCATCTCTGCTTACACTTTTGGTAGAGGGGGATGTAATCTACGTCCCTCGTCAGCTTTACCACTTTCCTGTTCTCTCCGAGTCCGTGTAATCTATGTGTAATATGCAAGTATTTATTTAGTATGCTGCACAACAAGCCTCTGCTCGCTGATCCGCCAGGGAATACAAAGATTATGTACACTTTAATCTGTTGCATTGATACGTTATCAGAGCTGGGCTTGTTGACAAGGACGTCACTGCCTTAGGGGTTTAAGTGGAATCCGTATTAAAAGAACACATGTGGTCTGCGTTTTCTAATTTGTGCTTCTTGGTGCTTACTAAATAGGTTTTTAAACTGTTCGATCACTTTCCAAAGCATATGATGCGATTTATCATTGAAATTCAATTAATTGTAAAGCCAAATTAAGTGGATTAGTGCAAACAAGTATCAGCGACTAAAAGATTATCGTGGATTGCAGACTCTTTCCGTTGTTATAAGAATACTTTTATAAACTTCATGCAGCTGCTCTCCTAAAGTAGGTGTTTGTCCTCTACTGTAATTTCCGTATCTTAAAAAAGTGTGAAAGCAGCTATCCTGAGTAGACCACTAAGAAACAGTGGTTGTTTATATAGGTTTTTTTTTAGTATAAAGTTGAGCTTAAAAAAAACCGCTTTACTCTGTAAACCACCACATTGCATTACAGCATGAATTTAAGTTTCGTAGATAAGTCTGGTGATTTAGTATAAGTGCATCCTCTTCAGGGATCGGTATGTATCCTCATGGCCAGAGGCTCGAATCCCAGCTTGCCTATTCAGCCTTTTTCCCTTACAAGGAGTACAACATGAGTACCACCAAGTTGGGTAACAATTAACATCTGTCATTCCTCACCAGTTAAACTGCCCTTTCCAAATATGCTTGTTATGTATTTTGCACAGCTTGCTTTAAATTATTTTTTTTCCTTTGTAGTATGCAGTGACATTTTGCCTAACGATCACCTCAAAACTTTTGCAGATACTTTTATTTTTTTCCCTACATTTCGAACCAGATTTTGAGATCCAGCTGCCTGGCTCTCATCTAGGAGTCCAGCTGCAAATTCAGATTGCAAGAAGTTCAAAGATTCTTTTTATTTCGCCCTTAAGTTGACCATTGCTCTTCCCCTTGAAGTTTTAAAGCGCACTCTTATTCTGTAAAGCTGAGGAAAATGCATTCAGTATTTCGAGCTAGCAGTCCGTGTTGTAGCAAGCTTCTGTTGAAGGTGTCCTGCAGCATCAGTGCCTCCTTTGTCATTCAGACAATTTGGCTTAGAGTGAGCATTTTATAAATGTATATAAGATGTCAGGGCATGTCCATTTAGCTCATTGACTGTTTGATAGGGGATGGGGAGGGGTGGAGTGGAGTGTATCTCAGGGTGGGTAGAGCCATTGGAGGCTAGCGCTTCGTTTATTCTTTATCCAGCTCCCTAGAGTTTATTTCAGCAAGGGGCATAAGCAGAGAGAGAGGTGATGGAGAAAGACCACAGAGATACAGAATGCAGGGAAAGCCAGAGCAAGAGTAACAAAGACCAGGCTGGTGTTGAGCTTTTTTTACCAGAACAGCTTTTGGTTCCCAGTCCAAACCTGTATGGCACAAGTTTGCATTTACTGCATCACTTATGTTTGTTAGCAAGTGCTATTTACAAACGTGTTTCTCATTGTACTAAGAGCACTATTTAATTTTCAGCTTGCCGTTTCTCCATTGATCCCGGAGTGTGTACCAGTTACAGAGAAGAAGCAGATACATCTTTCCCTCAGTCGTACATGGAGTGATTGTAGCTCATCTTATAAATCAATCAAGGGAGAGAGAGAAGCGGAGATCCATTCGGCTTCCATCCGATGAGCAAGTAATCAAAGGAGAATGGATCACTTGTCCTGCTTGTAACCAGGGTCTTGGGTTCTAACCGTCTTAAAAAACCCTCATTCACGTGAAAGCCGCAAGAGCGGTATATCTTGGTTTTCCGCTTAGATTGTTACGTGAAAAGCATCGTCATCGGGTCTTAGTTATGCTTTCCTCTACCTGGAGGGAGACCAACTGGTATTCACAGTAGTGATCAGAGATAGTGAGGGTGAAAGTGAAGTGTGTTTAAAATTACCTCCATCCATCAAACTAGATTTTATTATGTTAAGGATGGGGTAAAGCTAAAAGAAAGGTGGTGCGTAAATAGAAGGGCTACTGTTCTATAGCACCTACTTAAATAACATGAGTGCTTCAGCACTTTCGGTGCCCAGTCGGGTCAGGGGGCTTTCTTCAGGACCAAAGGGTAGCACGTACCTATTTCGTACCGTGCGTAGGTAAGTAATGCACTTACCCTTCTTCTATGTGCGCCTATTAGCACACTGGCAGGTTATAGATGAGCTGTACCTATAACTCATAATCGTGGCATTTGGGCTCCGTCGGGAGACGGGCGGAGTAGACTCTCTCACTCTGAAGAGTCTCCTGTGCGACTTGTGCTTGCTCCATCTGCCGAGCCCCGGTCTAGTTAATTTTCAGATTTCTGTTTCTCCATTGATCCCGGAGTGTGTACCAGTTGCAGAGAAGAAGCAGATACATGTTTCCCTCATACATATTTGAGGTTTTTTTTTTTATAATTCTTTTTATTGAGGACGAGATATGACAATACAAAAGAAAAGCATTATTAGCAATCGCAGCAGGACACGGTACTGGCGGGCGACAAACATGGAATTACAAAGTGTAACATCCATTGTCTTACGTTTTCCCAGCATCCATCCCCCCCATCCCCAAGTCACTTCGAGTTTGCGGGGGTTCGCATATCCCTCCCCTGTGGGCATTCCATTTCTCCCAAATCTGTGTCCACTTATTAGGGCAGCCTCTGGACTCATAAATAGCCTTTTCCGTAATCATGCACCAGTCCATATCCTTACCCCATTCGTCGAGTCTAGGTGGGTCGTGCGCCCTCCATTTACGAGCTATGTTTCGTTTTGCTACCATGAGCCCCAAAGTCACCCATGTCTGTTCTTTAGAATTCAGATCCGTCGGGCCCCAGGCATTCAATAGGCCCAGCTTGATGTTGCAGTCAATCTTTTGTCCCAGTACATTTGCCATGCAGCCCGCTACCGCTGACCAGTACCTCTGGATGGTGTTACACTCCCATAGCATGTGTATAAAGGTGCTGTCCCCCCCACAGTTCCTGGGGCACCCTTCCTCAGAGCAATAACCCAGTCTTACTAGCATGGGACCGGCCAGGTAGATTCTGTGTAATATTTTCAACTGTACTAACCGGAACCGTGAAGAAATTGCCACTTCTTTAGGAGAGGCCAGTGCCGACATATTTGAGTTTTAATCCCACAGCCAATCCAACGTGAGCAAGACTGTTTTTTATGGTTATTTGTCCAGAATTTCCATGAGAGATTTGTTTTATCCAACAGCTCCCTTTGAAGCAGGCGCATGACAAGCATTTTTATTTCCGTTTACAAGATCAGAAAAATGCTAGGCTGTAAAGTATGCTTGCATGGTGTTTTGTGTGTTATTTATTCCTGTTTTTTTTACAGTCTGATGCGATCTGCTTTTTGGTGACTGGCGCTGTTGGTCAGATCGCCTACTCATTGCTGCAGTCTATAGCCAAGCGAGATGTCTTTGGAAAGGATCAGGCAGTGTCTCTGTGTGAATGATCTTTCGTTGTATCAGAAATTGTGTTGGTTGCTCTCTTCTCATCTAAGTTGACGTTTCTGACTTCACTATTCACCAGCCAGTGTCCATGAGATCAGTAAATAAAGTCCCAGCGAAAAAACAAGACTGAGTTAATGTTTAGCTCCGTGAACCTTATGCTTTGGTTGTTTCAGTTTTAACTACGCTTTTAGGTACAAAGAGTGCCGGAGGAAAGCAGGGCAAATGGCCAAGGTTGCTTTGCCGCTTGATTGGGTGTGGAAATGAGGACAGCAGCATTGAGTGATCTGTTATGTGGATTTGAAGGTGTGGTTAAAAATCTTTGCTCCTATACGTGTAATTAAAATGTTGTCAACCTACCGTGTCTCTGCATCATACTTTGTAAACTTCCTCAGTTTGATCAATATAAAGGATCGAACATCTGGAAAATATTTACTGACAAGCCCAGAACTGAAGTTCTGACTAGCAGTTTTCTTGAGTATTCCCAAAGTTACATGTGCTGTGTGCAGAAACAAACTTCATCTGTCAGCCTCTGAATAAAATCTAAGGCCCTTCACCTCTACCTCACACTGTCTCAGTGGGTCCCTTAAAATGTAGTTATTACTGTTTATATTTTTTCACTTTTTGGTGAGCAGAACTATCACAGTGAACTTTTTGTCAAGTAGGCCACATTAGTTTCTGTCGTCCATGCCAGCAACAAAACCTTGTTAGTTCTGACTGGTTGTATTGAGCAGGTGGTATGGTAGGGTCGCTTCACAGTGAGATTATAGGGCGGAATCTTGATTTTACTTAAACACTAACTTTTTGTCCTAAGTATTGTTTAGGTTCCTCACTTGCACAGTTTTGGATTAACGCATTGCCAAAATTCCTAGTTTGGTCTTTGTATGCATTCTCGCCATACTCTACCCCCCTCTCTAGGTGCTAAAGGTAGCTAAGAACATCTGCCAGCAGAGATGTTGAACTTATGTTTGGGATGCCAACTTCTGATTATTTGTATCTTTCAGGATGAAGCAGGCAGTATCTGCTTCTGTGACACATATGGAAAGCTCAAAGGCGCAGTTACTGTTAGCCTTGCTTCTCGTAAGCAAGGACCATAAGTACAAAGTGCTTGTTTACGCACCGCTTGCAGCTTTTCAAAACACAAATAGCATTGTCATTTACAATGGCAATTGCTCAAACTCTCGCAAACGCGAGACCTATTGCATTGCAAATGCTTGTTTACTTAGCACTGGTTGCTATGATAAAATATTCCCTTTTCATTTTCCTTTGGCAGTTCTTAACATGCTGCCAGAATTCTGCTCGTAATGGGAGCACTGCTCTCTGCAGGCCTCAAAGGAGACCCAAAGTCACCTTTAATACACCTTTCTTGTGCTGAAATTGAACTCTCGTGACACTTTCATTTTCACGTGGCTTTCAATGCGAGGTAAGAAAACACCAGTTCTTCCATTGCAGCCTCACTCCTCGATGTCAGCACAGCTATCTTCCAAGTTGCCCAGAGCAAACATGCACAGGTCTTGGATAACTTTACTTTGGGTTTCACATACTTAACAGGCTCAGCGGTTATACAGCAGAGCAATCTCCTGGGTTACATAGGACTCTGGCAGTAAACTATCCTCTCACCCTAAACTCAAACTGCTCATCCTGCACTTATACTATTGACATACTGCTCACCCCATACTTGCACACCTCTTACCTTGTACAGGGTAACATCTCTCACCCTCTACACTCACACCATTCTCATTCTGCACGGAATACACATCAATCTCCATGCATTGAGGCACTTTCACCCGGCACTCAGACACTTATCAACCTTCATTTATGCACCACTCACCCTGCACAGAGAACACTCACATAATTCTCCCTGCACTCCTACACTGCTCCCACACCTCTTATTATTAATCCCCTAGGCAAAACCTAGTGCATTTACCAATGCTTGTTCTGTAAAGGGGGGGCACAAGTTAGAATCAAATGCATCATTGCCCCGTTCCCCATGCCGTATACCATGTTGTGTTAGCATTCATGTAGCTATTTTATATTGATCGCTGTCGCAAATGTGTCTGACCCGTTTTTATTAACATTGTGCAGGCTAAAGTTAGCATCTGAGACGCCATTTTCTTTTCTCTACAGCTGCCTCTCTGTGCCCCCGCCCTCTGCTTGCCTCAGCAGAAAGCTGCTGTTCAGTTGTTCCCTCTTATCGTAACTCAAGGTTGAAACCCAGATGTACTAAATGAATAGTTTATTCTGCTCTCGCATGCCTATCCCTGGTCGTAGTTGTGCCCCCACACTGGAGAGAGCTGAGACCGAGCAAGATGACCTTGGAGCCCGATAACGTGTACCCACTCTGCAGGTGGTAGCTCATCCTTCTGTGCCTTCTTTGTTCAGCCTTTGCCCAAGCTGTATTTTTCCACCAGGGGCGGGACTTGGTAGGTGTTGGAAAGCTTATTTTGTGTTACCAAGGGTCCTGAAGTCAGTCCTTCCCCCGCCCCCCCGGACAGCTATCCCATGAAGCTGGTCAGACTGGGCTCCGTTGCAGTGCATTTACTAATAAAGGTGTTAGATTGTATTCTCCACTGGCGTCTCGACTTCATTTTTGGGAAGGCAGAGAGGTGGTCGCGGGTGGCCCATTTCGGGTCACTTCCTTCAGTTGGCGCCCGAACAGGGACTCCATCGGGCAGACCCAACTCGCCCGGAATCGGGTGTAGAGGACAGGGTCGCGTCCGGTCGGATGGGCGGATCGGGGATCCCCACACGATAGAGCTTGGTTCTCGCGGCTGCTCCGCCTGCCTGAATGGGCGGTGCCTCGCCCAGCTGTCATCCCGGCTGGGGTCCTGAAAAGGCGAAACCCTTGGATTCGACCATTTGGTCCGAAGAGTCGGTGGTGGAGAATAACTTTGCTCGACCTGTGTGCACCAGGTGAGTTGGTTTAGCCTTTTTTTGGTAGGTATGGCGCCATCTTGAATAATTTTGAATATGGTCTGAGGATTCCTCGTTTGTCTGAGCTTGGTGGGTCTGCGGACCCTTGAGATACAGAATGTTTACGGACACTCTGCCAGGCCACCTGCTGAATTTGGTCTACTCTTGAAAAGGCCTGGGGCTAGAGCCTGTCCCCTTGTTTTGGTACAGTCTTCTGACTGTCTGGTTTTGGTACAGCCTTCAGACTGTCTGGTTTTGGTACAGCCTTCGGACTGTCTGGTTTTGGTACAGCCTTCGGACTGTCTGGTTTTGGTACAGCCTTCGGACTGTCTGGTTTTGGTACAGCCTTCGGACTGTCTGGTTTTGGTACAGCCTTCGGACTGTCTGGTTTTGGTACAGCCTTCGGACTGTCTGGTTTTGGTACAGCCTTCGGACTGTCTGGTTTTGGTACAGCCTACGGGCGGCTTGTTGGATTCCCTTTGTTTGGTGTGTTGTTTGGTTCATGTGAGTAGTGTATGTGTCTGCTATTGGGATGCCTTGTTTGAGTAAATTGTGGTGTGTGGGGTGCCGCTGTTGTTCTGCCGAAGCTCGGCTGGAAGAGAGGCAACCTGCACCTCCGGAAGGCACCCCGAACCCCGAACTTTGACATGTACGTGAAGCACGGCCTTGGCCCTATTATGTTTAGTACATTATGGCACAAATATACGAGGGACAATGCTGAGCTTCAGTGGCCACCGACAGGTACCTTTGACAAACAGAAATTGAACTATCTGCAGGATAAATTGTTTGCCAGAAGAAGTAGGCAGTTGATGTTTGATTCCCTCCAGGTATGGCAGAAGGAAGCTAGGCAAAGGTACATGCTGGCGGAAAAGGAGGCCCGGAGAGGGAAAATGCAAACAGTAACTCAGAAAGCAGTAGCCTACGATAGAGAGAAAATAGAAAAAGTTATAGAGTGTGCTGATAGGAAGTTTCGATTACAATGTGATAAGTCCTATGTTGCCCGGGAGGAAGGTGACGAATTTGTGGATGAACTATTAGAAACTCGGCCCCCAGCTCCCTACGCCCCGCAGAGGGTATACCCTGTTGTTCCGACATCTCAGTCTTCTGCTCCTCCGGTTTCTACATCTGGCCCTGCTACCTCTGATCCAGCTGCTTCCGCTACGGCCCTGCCTGTTTCCTCCCTGGCTTCGCAAGCTGCGAATGCAGTAGCTGCGGGTTCTTCTGCTGTATCTGCTGTCCCCGCTCATGTTTCTCCCCCTTCTCTCACACCTTCAACGCAGTCATTACTAACACTAGTGCCCGTCCCTTCATCTATTGTGTCTTCCCAGACATTTCATCCCTGGCATCGTTGGGTGCTGGGACATCGGTGCGTGGGTTGGATGAGGGGAATTGGGCTGCGGCACGGGAACGAATGGGGCGGGTGCTGATTCGATCCGATGTGGGAAATGAGGAAAAACAATTGGTCGCCGACCAGGCTGCGCAGTGGGCACGGAGTCCGATCTACAGTGTAGAGGACGTGTGGAGTGTGTTGAAGGATTTCGAGCCGTTTGTGCAGCAGCATGCCCTCAAGCACATGCCGGCTACATTGATAGGGTTGTGGAAACAGTGTTTTGGTGGTGTAGCACCCCAAATAATTTATGGCATTCGAGACAGTGTATACGCTGCTACGACCCCTGACGCCTTTAGTAATGTGGCAACGATGATTGGTTATCGGGGTAGGCTGCATCAGAAAACACCGACGGCTGTGTCCCAATTCCCAATGAGGGAGGTGCATCCTATTTTCCACCCAGAGATCCCAGAACGGCGTAATACGCAGGATATTGTAGTTCAACAACGGGTGGAGGCTCGCTTTCAGGAACAATGGGTTTATACTCCATGGAAAAGGAGTGAGGTGCTCGCCCTTAAGAGTCAGCTGCCGGACCCTAGGAAAAATCCAACTGCATATTACAAAGAATTAACGGAGGCTGCCTCATCGACGGTGATGACACTGGCCGATATTGAGATGTTTTTCGGGTTATTGGTACCAGTGGACATACGGAGGTAGGTGCATACGCAGGACCATGTTGTAGAGTTGGGTGGCACTTGGAATGAGATTAGGGCATGGGATAATGAGCGAAAGCCTGGCGAAAAGCCTAAGGCTGAGATACTAGCTTTGCCGAGTCGTATCATTACTTACATGCATTCTCTCATCCCACCCAGACGAGTAGATTGGGACAAGTTAGCGGCATGTCGTCAGAAGAAGGATGAAAGCGTGTCAGATTTTTTCACTCGGTTTGAAGGGGTGTCTCTGGATTTTAGTAGACAAGATTTGTCGGTGGAAGGCGGTGTCCGGTTGTTCGTTAATAGATTTGTAACAAACCTGCTTCCCAAGATTGCAGCTCGGTTGCAGGCTTCTGAGAGCACCTGGACTACCTCCTCCCCTTCAGTGATATTGAGCATGGCTCAGTACTATGAGCATAGGGAAAATGAGGAGAAGGAAAAGGTAGAGAAAAAGAATAAGGAGTTGAAGACTAAGGTACTAATGCAACAGGCAGCAAGGAGGTCTGGTAGAGGACACGGCACTGGCCCGGCTCAATGGGGACGTGGCACTGGCAGAGGTGGCGTTCCGGTGGGGCCGAACCAGTGTGCGTATTGTAGGAGGGAGGGACACTGGCGGAGTGAGTGTCTGGACTTGTTGCAGAAGGTCGCGGCCCCCAGAGGTCGGGGTGGTGGCCGGGGTCGTGGCGAGAGTGGTCGTGAGGAGGTCCAGGCTGGTACATATTCGGGGGGTCGCTCCGATCAGAACTATTTTGATGACCCTCGGGGACGGCAGTACTAGCACGATGATTATGAATTGGATGAGGTGTCAGGGATGTCCTATAACTAGGACAGACAGGGTGAGGGACCAGTTCAAATACCTGTAGATCAGCGTGGTCCTTACGTCACGGCGGTTTTGCATGGTTCGGCTAAAAAATTATTAGTGGATACAGGTGCAATGAATAGCTCTGTTTCTCGTTCGCTGGTCCCCGGGGCAGCTCTGTCTGGCCATAACAATGTTTCGGTAGGTTTTTCAGGCGTACCGGTTGTGAGCCCCATTTCTGAACCCCTTGCTTTGACTATTGGCCCTTTCACTGTGGACTCGCCATTCTTGTAGACAACAAATTGAGGAGAAAATCTAATGGGATTAGATTTGTTGAAAAAGTTGCATGCTAAGATTCCATGTTCTCCAGATGGTGTTTATATGACAATAGGACCAGATGTGGCCAGTACCAAACAGTGTTTTTCAAAAGACGCACCGCTTCCTGCTGAATTTAAGGATGTGCCGCCCACGTTGTGGGCAACAGGAGATACGGATGTGGGGTTGTTGCAGATACCACCGGTCTCTATTACGATTAAAGACAACGCTGTGCTGCCTCGTATTCCCCAGTACAAAATACCGCAGGCGGGGGAACGGGCTTTGTTGCAGATTATACAGGATTTGATCAAATCAGGGGTGGTTGAGGAGACAGTTGCCAATGTGTGTAACAGCCCTATTCTCCCCATCCTCAAAAAGACACCCTCGGACTCTGCTGATGCTCATCCTGACGTCTATCATTTTGTGATTGATTTGCGGGAGGTTAACAAAAATAGTGGTCCCTCAGTTCCCGGTGGCACCCGACATTACTGCTCTTTTAACCATGATTCCTTCCACAGCCAAATTCTTTTCTGTGATTGACTTGAAAAATGCTTTCTTTAGCATTCCAATTCATCCGAATAGACGGCACCTTTTTGGTTTTACCCTAGCGGCCCGGAGTTTCCAATTCTGTCGTGCTCCTCGGGGGTATACTGAAAGTCCTAGTATATATAGTCAAGCCCTGAAAGGTCAGTTGGATTCCCTTTCTCTTCCCTCAGGTAATGTATTATTGCAGTATGTGGACGACTTTAAGAGGGTTGCAAAGATGCCACAGTCAAATTGCTGCTACATCTGGCACAGCATGGACATAAAGATCAGGGAGAGCACAGGGTTGCGATGGCCGGACGCGCTACCCCTTGCCCTGTTATCCACGAGAGTGACAGCTCATTCTAGAACAGGGTTATCCCCATACGAAGTGGTTTTTGGGCGCCCCGCAAATGTGTGGGGCGTCCCCCGCCCACGCCATTTCTCTGATATTGAATACCCGTTACTTGTAGATTACTTATGTGAGTTAACTAAAAATTTGCGTTCTATTCATCAACAGATACACGAGGCACTCCTGCCAATACCTGAGGGGCCAGGGCACAGTATCCAGCCCGGTGAATACGTTTTGGTGCGAAACTTCCAGAGACGAGGGTGCTTGGAGCCGAGGTGGCAGGGGCCCCTGTTGGTCTTGCTTGCCACGTGGACAGCTGTGGAAGTGGACGGACGGAAGAACTGGATCCATTCATCTCACTGCTGGCGAGTCCCGCTCCCTTATGACAAGTGGGTCCATGAGGGCATAGGGGACCACGAGACGGAGAAGGTGACTCGCTTTGTCCCTTTTTCTGATGCCCAATTGACCTGGGCACAGACGGAAGAGGAGAACAACGCTGCTTTAAACGAGGCACTGCCTCCAGAAATAAGGGCTGCCCAGATTTCTCCTCCATCTGGTCCGCAGGAGCTGGAGTCTCAGTCCACTGCCTCCCCTGAGTTTAAGGTTCTTTTTCGAGACGAGGCAGTGCCTGGAGTGGCTAGGTACAATTTGCGTCCCCGGCGGAGGGACTGTGCACCCAAGGGACATTCAGGTTAGTAGGGATGGACTTCTGGATGAAGAATAGGGCCCATGTACCTTGCCTATGGTACCAACAATAGATTAGGGAAAGGGAGATGGTGCATTGTCTGAGACACTGGACAGGATAAGTGGGGGGTGCCTTCCAAGGAGGGAAGCTGTCCTATCCTGAGCGAAGAGACAGAAAGGGTTGTGATTATGCAGCCCCACCGCGAAGTGCTCGTTAGCACCATCGTTGATGGACATGAAGAGACTATTTTTTTCTCTCCTTTTTTCCCCCTTTTCGTATACCTGGCTCCATAGCACGGACTCTCCTTTGGTAGTTTGATAGATGAAAATGTATCCCTTTGGTCGTATTGTTATGGAAGAGGAACAGCCTTTAGCGTCACCCCGTTTTGACCAACATGGTCGAGCTGGCCCACCAAGACTAAGATTGTGTTCCTAGTAATAGTTTTCGTTGCTTTGGTAGCAGCGTTCGGGATTATATGGTTCCTTGAAGAACGACATCCTGTGCATTCCCTGCTTAGTAATACTACTGTTCCCCTTGAACATGTTTTTGTCACTTTGGCCCCTCATAAAGAAAGACACTGACAAACATATGTGGATAATGTCTTCCTCCAAATGCTCCATCAGGCCCACCACACCACCAATGTCACCAATTGTTGGGTTTGTGGCTTACTCCCCTCAGTGACGCATAAGAATGACATGTTACTGTCGCTGCCCTTCTCTTATTTAGCCAGCTGTGAAGCCTGGTTCCAGTTGTTCACCATGGTATATACCCATTATCATTCAGATGCAATGAATATAACATACCTTGATTGTGAGGCTGTATTGGGTTATATAGCAACACACGACAGATTTACCGTGGGGAGGGATGGGGCTGCTGATACTCTACATCCCGATGCTTGCATGAATATTTATGAAAGGAAGAAAAATGTAACGTGGCTTCAGAATGAGATGATGGATTTCCATGACTTTAACGTTATTGAGTATTTTAGATCCTTTCAGCTGCGCAATATTACCCAGGACAAAGCTGTGCCAATACCGGTAATAAATACAACTAGTTTTTGTGTCCGAGGTTTTGTACAGGTTCCAGTAGGAGTGAGTATCTGCAACTACACGTATGAGTCGAACACGACCAATAGTCCACCACTGCTTCCTCCCCACAATGTGTACTTCGTTTGCGGGTCCCAGGCTTACATATGAATTCCCAGGGGGTAGTCTGGGGTGTGCTACGTGTCTTTTCTCTTGCCCCCCTGTGTACATTGCGCCATCCAACTATCACAGAGACCACAGGTTACAATGCAGGAGTGTGTATCTGTCTCGAGTAAGAAGAATCCTAGAGACGAAAGATATAGATCAGACTGACACTACTTTGCAGCAATTTACAGATGCCATGAAGGGTATTTTGCCATTTTGGGGCCCCATGTATAATAGCCGTAGTATATGCAGGCTTACAAGGGTTGTAGAAGGAGTTATCAACACCACTGCAGGAATACTGACCAACATTACAGCTGAACTCCAGGCTACAAGACTCGTTGCTCTTCAAAACAGGATGGTGTTAGACGTCACCCTTGCTGATCGGGGTGGGGCATGTCGCGTCATCGGTAGTAGTTGCTGTGTGGACATACCGGACCACGCTCGGAATGTTTATGCAGCAATACAAAAGTTGCACATATTAGCATCTGACATCCACCAGGAGAATGGAACATGGTCCCTGTCTGGGTGGTTTTGGAGTCTCGTAGCAACATGGGGCTGGAAAATACTCATTCTTAGTAGCCATTGCAGGTGTTATATTCACTTGTTGTCTGTGTATTAATTGCCTTCCCGCTTGTTGTACTTATTGCATACAAAAGTTAACGCCCAAAATGAGAGTTCAAGAACCAACAGCTAAGCCCTCTGCCATGATGGTACAGGTTGTTCATGATTTGATGTCCATTGATGAAGGTATTTTTGAATATTGATATGCGTACCTATCTAACATTGCTGATGCTCCTTCAACTGATTCAACGATTGTATATGTACCTTCATTTTTCCCTTCATTAGAATTGTAAAGACCCTTACCTGATAGCAACAATAAAATTAGCTATGAATGCTAAAAGGAGGGTCTGTTAGAATCGAATGCATCATTGCCCCGTCCCCCATGCCGTATACCATGTTGTGTTAGCATTCATGTAGCTATTTTATATTGATCGCTGTCGCAAATGTGTCTGACCCGTTTTCATTAACGTTGTGCAGGCTAATAACTTTAGCATCTGAGACGCCATTTTCTTTTCTCTACAGCTGCCACACTCTGTGCCCCCGCTCTCTGCTTGCCTCGCAGAAAGCTGCTGTTCAGTTGTTCCCTCTTATCGTAACTCAAAGGTTGAAACCCAGATGTACTAAATTAATAGTTTATTTTGCTCTTGCATGCCTATCCCTGGTCATAGTTGTGCTCCCACACTGGAGAGAGCTGAGACCGAGCAGATGACCTTGGGAGCCTGATAACGTGTACCCACTCTGCAGGTGGTTGCTCATCCTTCTGTGCCTTCTTTGTTCAGCCTTTGCCCAAGCTGTATTTTTCCACCAGGGGCGGGACTTGGGAGGTGTTGGCAAGCTTATTTTGTATTACCAAGGGTCCTGAAGTCAGTCCCCTCGACAGCTATCCTATGAGACTGGGCTCCGCTGCAGTGTATTTACTAATAAAGGTGTTAGATTGTATTTTCCACTGACGTCCCGACTCTTCATTTTTGGGAAGGCAGAGAGGTGGTCGCGAGCGACCCAGGCGGCCCATTTCGGGTCACTTCCTTCACACATGTGCATCTTGTGCTCCCCGGGCTTGAAGTGGGATGAGAGAAAGTGGGTGGATGTGTTATTTAAAGGGGGCGTGGTCTGTGTATATAAGGGTGTGGCATAAACACACAAATGTAAACTACATTTCTGCAATCCCCATAGTGTGCCACCCAACAAGTAATTTGCTGGCTCTCTGAGCTTTCTGTTATCGCAGCTAAATATAGAACACAATAACTGACATACTTCTAAAATCAGCTAGGACTATTGGCTTTGTCAGTGGTTGTTAGCCGTTTAAGATAAATGAGTAATAAGGATTTTGTTGTAAATAATTAATACTGAAAATTTTTCAACTTGAAATTGTGAGACGCTGAATTAAACATTATACAGTGCTGTGGAAGGGGTAGTGGTCTTCAGATAAGAGTGTCTCAATCACTCCCCTTATGTTCACTTTATGTTAGGCATGTTTGCCCTTTTTTTCTCAACATCACGTCCATCTACTTATTTTACACCTCATCTCTTTCCTCTACAGCACCCTGCTTTCAATCTCTCCTGAACGCACTTCCTCACATCTCCTTCACTTATCACCACCCCCGCCCCTCCAAGCAAACTAAACACTCACTCACCTGTAAGCGCTGCATTTTGTTTTAATTTTGCCTTGTAAATATTTTGGCAAACTGTACCTGTGGATACAACACAGTTGCAACTGGGATACGTGGCTATTGCACTGTAGAGGCCAAGGATTGAATGTCCATCAATTCTGAACACCTTTTTGACACACACTGTGAGAAACTTGCACTGCCTTTAGCCTCAACATCAGAGCTCTAACTTGTGGCCTGTTATAAACACCTGAAGGCAACCCAATTCAATGCACTATATAAGAATAATATGAAACACAAACAAAATACAGAAACACAAAATCCTGGAAATAGCTAACACTTATGGGATGCAAGATTAAGTAAAACGTGAAATTAACAGGAAATAAATTGGTGACATGGGTTACCTTAATGGTTTTTGCATTCATTGTTCAGAAATCGATTAGTGTCTTTGCCCGTAAAGTTAAGGACATGCATATAGGGCCTGAGAGGGACCCATTTCAATAACTGGGTCAAAACCACTGGCTTATCCGACCCACTTAAAGCCATGCATACTCCTGATGCTGAAGAACAAGTAAGCAGACTAAATGCTGTCGTTCAACATGATCTCCATCAACAAATGGCTGTCAGGTGGACTGATCCAAAATGCCACCGAAACTCCTCAGAAAGCTAGTGGCTGATCCACTGTAATTTGCCCTATGGGCTGAGCCAGCATTTCCACAGCACACTAGCTGGCCCAGACCTAGACCAAGAGGCTGACCCAGAGCTGCTTTCTGTAAGTACTATTCCTAAATAGGATGTATAATTTTTTTGAGGAAAACAATAGGCTGGCAAAATAACGAAACGTCTCTAGGCCAGACCTAAAAATAGGGAAGTAACATTGTCTGAACCAAATGATCCTAATTTACCAAATGATCCTGCTTTACCTCGGGTATCTTTAGATATTGTGAGCCTGCCAACCAACAGATTTTTTTTTAAACAATCAAACATGTGCCGCCGGGCCGGGTTTGAAGGTGGTGGCGGCATTTTATTCTTTCTAGAAAATAAGTAAAATTACTTTAACATCAACTTATTCCCTCTTTCTCGCCAGAGTTTCCCTGGAAAATCATTTTTTTTTGGCATTCTTCTTGTTGGATTCAGTGTCTCATCCTCCTCACAGGCCGTCTCTTAATGCTCATCCACATCACACTTTCCTTTCCAAACCCAAATCTCATTTCTTATTTGCCTCTCCCCACTGGAGTTCTTCCCCTCCTGCCCCCCCAAGTTAACATCACCTTTTCCATCGTCTTCTGTTGTCCACATTACCTCTCCTCGCCCATCAATCATGATCCCCCCAAAAGGGTGCCTCTTGTCCTTCTCCACCCCTCGGAGGCTGTTGCTCTCTCCTCCCATCATATGCCAATCCCCCCCCCATTCCAATAAGAGGTTCCCTGTAGAGTAAACCATCTGCCCTGACAATCCAAATGACCTCTTCACCCAATGCAATTGAGTTACTATTTCAATGCGTTTCTCCCTCTTTAAAAAAACAATTACCCCAATTTATTTTAGTGGGTTGCTCGGACTAGAGGAAGCATTTTAATGCATGGAGATATGCACAAGTACTAGTCAGTGTAAAGCACTACCATCTATATAACGAAGAACTCTTGAAAATTCATAACAACTGCAAAATAATTTGAGCAGTCAAATTTCAAATACACACATTTCTCAGTTACTAAAACAAAAAGTTCGATCATAACATATGGGGACGTCCAGGAAAGGTGGTGTTACATTAGAACCGGGTCCCTGTTTTTACCCATGACTTTTTAAGGAGGGCGTCACATATAGTGGGTTCTTTTTATTTTGCAGCATATCTGTTTGACACATATAAATATTACTTTTACAGTCAAATACCTTGACAATTGACACTTACACTCGGATTTGTCGAATAGGTCCGTACTTCCCAAAGATATCATACATTTCTTCTCCAGTGATTTTGTAAGGCAAATTTCTAATGTACAAGATCCGATTAACTTCAGGGGGCAAGCGAATCTAGGTGAAAAAAAAAAAGAGAAACTACTGTAATTTGTACATCTTTAGACACTTGGGAGTGTCATTACTGCAGTCTCGAAAACCTGGATTCTCCAAACGTAAAAATTTGTCAAATGAAAGCTTTTTAAAAAGAGAAAGACTTCTTAATATGCCAGCTTTGTAAATTACATCATGTGATCATTGTTAACAAATTAGATTAAAAGGTAATGGCTCAAAAAGGTCCATTTTAGATTACGGGCCCATGTCTACACAGGCTTTGAAAAATCTACTCGCACACTCGCTATGGCAAGTTAGATTTTTTTAGGTTGAGCTACATTTAGGACTTATTCGCCTATTCTGGCGAGTTGACAAAGAACAGGTTTTCTGTTCAGTCAGAAAGTGAAGGAGCAATAAAGATGCCTAAAATCTTGTTTTTAGCTTGTCACGGTTTCTCTGTGTTCGGAGATCAGAAGTCAGTTTAAAATTACTTTTCCTTCTCTGATTGCAGAGTTCCAGGATTTTGTAAAGTGAACTGTCTGACCTGCTGTACGAAGTGTGAAATTGAAGGCTGTAGGGTATCAGGTTTTTCCTAACACACAATTAAATAGCTGATAAGTCAACGGTACAACATTTCAAAATATATTTCAGTAGTTGTGACAGCCCATTTTTTTGTACTTCTGTGTGATCAAAAAATATTTTAATAGGATGAAAAACAAATCAGAACACTTTATTTGGTATTGTGCAAATGGAAAATATGTTTTCCGAAACCCAATTTTGACAGATTATCACACTATATCGTTTTATTAGTAAAGCTGCAAGGTTTTTAGCCATTTACTATCTGTAAATGACAGTGCGCTACCACATCATACTTTAGTAATATATTTATTAAAAGTGAGTGTTTAAACATGAACTGAGAAACTCTCCTGCCCCAGCCTTGATGGCAATGCCATTAGTAAACTGAGAGGCAAGTCAGGGATCATGTGTACCCAGTATGTGGGCTAGATTCTATTTTACACATGGAGCAAACATTTAGTCTACTTAACAAAACAAAAGAGTTTTGTTTTGTAGACTTTTGTTTTGTACAGCAGAAATGCTAAACTTACATATTTGAAGGTGCACCCGTATGTGAGAATGATGAAAAAGGCGACTTTGTAAAATAAATTATTTGCCAATGATCACGCAATTTGAAACCAGTTTACGGGTCAAGTACATTACAGTTAGGTCGAGTAGATTATTCAAGTTATTCGACCTTCAAGTCTAGTGACATTTTTATGATTTTTCAAGGCCTGCTACAGATAAATACCAAAACCCCCTGCACATCTCAAACAATTTTCCTTCAGACAGCTGCAATGGTTTCATAGCTAGAAAACAGGATTCATTGACCAGATCCACCGTTATACCAAATCCACCAATTCAAACAGCCAATAACTTGTCTTGAGAGAAGGGGTCAGTGGTAGAAATGGGTAAGATTAAATTACGGTTGGATTAAAAATAAAAAAAGGTGGTGGTGGATAGTTGAAAGGTTAAGTAATTAAATTGGAAGAACAAGCCTCCCTTTTGTATCTAAATTGTAGGCAGTCGGCGCGCCACAAAGTATTATGGAAATTCCACACGTGTGAGCATTTTCTGAAATGGTAATTTCATGTGAATTCCGAGAGGCCATGGCACAGCCCAGTGGCACAAGCATGAATGCGCAAAAATGGAGAAATTGATACTAACTGCATGTTGGCAGAAACTGTTCCTAAGAATGCTATTTTAACAAAGTTCAGGTTTTGAGGATACACTAAGAATGAGAGCAGGATGCCGGCGAGGAAACAATCATCTGGAGCAACTGATGTGGCAAGTCACAGTTAGAGTTGAATGGAGGGTAGTGGCAAGTAGGAGACACAGAGGCGGGTCTGGAGGAGAAAAAACATTGTACAATAGTTCTTTAATACAAGTGTTTTATTAACAATTTGGATAAGCATGTGGAGGTGTACCAAGCCAATTTAAGAATGCAGCAAATAAAGGGAGCTCAGGTATAGTCAAAAAGGGCAGCGTAGTGCAGATGTAATTCATCCCATATAACAGAACAATGAAAGCTGTGGAGAGCCTCGATTCTTCTTGTCCATAAGATTCTGCCACTATCTTTATGTTATAACTAGAAATAATGAAATACCAGGAGCCAAGTGCATTAGAATGAATTCACCCAAAATGTGAAGGGTTACGACAGTGCAGGGCTACAAAGTGGACAACCAACAATGAAGTACTAAATGGAACAGTGAAACAAAGGGAACTATTAAGGCACAAAAGTACAAGCACAACACACTGTGCTATTAACAGATATATTCATAATTTACAACTTTTTAAATATGAGGCTAAGGAATTGCACATCCTAGGTTTTATGAACTGATATTGTTCCCAAATTGCTAAAGGTGCACAACATGACATTAACACATTCGTTGTTGATGCAGCAAAGAGTAAGACTTGGAATATAAAGGGAAATGTGAAACAGTAGTGCTGTAGAGATTCAGTATGCTTCAGCGCATGAAGGGCTGAGCTACTAAAAAAGCTTACTAACCAACATGGTGGCACATGGGGCAAACCAAAAAAACAAACAAGGAGCCACAGTCTATGATAACAATAACGAGGTTCGCTGATCATCCTGTTTTTTGCATAATTGTTCAGTTGGGATGGTGGGTTCACATGTGCCCTCCTTTTGGTTCATAAAGAGGCTGAGAGCCAAGGAAATATGGGCCAGGTTTGCTGCAGACTGAATGTATTGGCTTGTGAAATGCAGAGAAATACAAAGCTGATGAGAAGAATGCTTTCAAAAAGTCTCAGCCACTGACAGTTGCTCAAGCCACTTCCAGTCAACTGGTTTTACCTACAACGCCACTCTCCTCAGGACCAGTCAAGTGCAAATAAAAGGTCTGAGTTGCACATCACTGTACAGATCAAACAAGGCCAAAACAGTTCTGGGGATGCTTGCGTTTCTTTTTAGAGGGGACCGGGCCTACCAGTTCTGGCTGAACTTTTCCTGTTGGAGGGGGACCACATATGATTTGAACATGGCTGAAACCTGCGTAGAGCTGCACAGTGGGCAAAAAATGAGAAAACATACTGTAATGTGTCCTAAAGCACTAAAACGTTTGCAAATATGAACTCAATATTTCTTTGTGAAGTCCAAAAGCAGAAGAATCTGCTGAGACAGAATCCTTAGTGCGGAGGATGTGACACAAACAGGGGTGAACAGGAAAATCACAAGCATCCTGGTGTGATGCCCCTTAGGCGCCCTGTGCATTGTGCACTTGTTTTTGAGGGGGGCAGCGTTTGTTGACGAGGTGAATAGAAGAGAGGAGCTTCTGCGCAGGAGGTGCCCTAGACAATATCATTTCAAAAACATGAATTTGCCTTTAAAAATGCTGACAAAGAGGAATGTGAACACCTACAATGAAGCAGCCCTGAACCAATAATGGACAGACTTTGAAAAGTTTAATGCAGCCAGCTGGTCGCCCAAAACAACTGCAAAGAATGTGCCCGTGGTACATATTTCCCTCATCAACACTATTATGATTTTCTCACATACGGCAGCAGGAACAATAGGGAAAGAGTGAAGGTGATTCTTAAGGTGAGGCCAGTGTACAGTCTTCCACTAGGAAATGCTATTGTGTTGGAGCTCTGCACAGACTTTTAGGTCTGGCTTGACAGCACAGCTGCAAGGCACAATGTTACCAATTATTTAAAATGTACAGAGTGGCTTTTGCCTCCACCCAGAGCAATATTAACATGTCATATAATACTTTTGACTATTTATTATATCATTCTGCTTTCCATGAATTCCTTCAAATGGAATACACAAGGGACTATTTTATATCCGAGTACTCAATCACACTGTTTGTCGCACTCCGAGCTACATGCATTGAAAAAAAAGTAATCCTTTTTACCTACATTTTTCTCAAAGATTGGCAAAGCCAAAAGAGCAGGCTTTAATGTGCTAAACAGCACTTTAGCACACAAACACATGTAAACAGCATTTGTGATATACTTTTGTTTACATTTGTTGGCACATAAAAATCAGACTAAGCCTTGAAAAATCATACCAAGGTTACTAGACCAGCAGGTCGTAAGACTTGAATAATCTACTTGACCTAATTCTAATGCACTTGACCCATAAACTGGTCTAAAATTGTGTGATCCTAGGCAAATATTTTATTTCACCAAGGCGCCCTTTTCTTTATCACATATGAGAACACCTTCAAATTTATGCATGTCGGCTGTGCAAAAACTCTTGTTTGATATAATAGACTAAACGTTTGCTCCACGTAAAATAAACATTTAGCCCACATAGGAGTAAACACAACCCTTGACTTGTCTCTTAGTTCACTAATAGCATTGTCATCAGGGCAGGGGCAGGAATGTTTCTCAGTTCATGTTTAAAAACTCCCAGTTTTAATAAAATATTACTGAAGCATGATGTGGTAGCGCACTCTCCTTTAGAGAGTGAGAGAGAGCATATTTTCAGTGAAATAGCCACAAACCTTCCCATCGACATGCAGTGTTACTGATAAAACTATATAGCGTACATACAATAATGTGTGCAAATCGGGTTCCAGCAAATATGTAGCATTTGCACATCACCAAGTAAAGTGTTTGATTTGTTTTGATCCTATTACAACCTTTGTTTCCATCAACACATCAAAAAAAAAAATGTAAATGCTTTCCTAACTACTAAAATATTTTTGAAACGTGTACAGTTCATTTGTAAGCGATTTAAAAGTATTAGGAAACAACATACATCCTACAGACTTTCATTTTACACTGCCTCTACCCAAACACGATTGTCAGACAGTTCATATTACTTTTCTTTCTCTGACTGAAAAGTTAGAGGATTTTGTAAACATCAATCTCCAGGATAAAATAAGCAGCAATTTGTAATAAGACAAGTGGACTTTCAGCACAGCAAATGTGACAAGTTAAAAACAAGATTTAAATACATCGTCATTGCTCATTCACTTTCAGAACACCGGTTCTTTGTCAAGAGCTCTCCCACCAGACCAGGCCAGTAGGCCTTAAAAACATTAAATCTGATGCAACATAGCGAGAAAGCGAGTAGATTTCTCGAGGCTGAGACATACTAACTTTGCCAATGCTTGTTAATACAGGGTTTGTGACGAGCACAGTTTGGTAAAATGGGATGTCTGTGATTAGGAGTTGTGTTGCCCAATTCCTTTCTATCGATTTAACCACTAGAACATAGCTAGAGGGTGAGGGATTGTGGGAGTGTGTGGTTAAAAGTTCTGTATTTTTTTGGGACCAACGTCAATATTGTTTTTTACAGCACCCACTACCTGAACTGGGCATTTCTGTAAAACCCTAACAATATAGGCAGACCAGGGAATAAAAACTGAATTTGAGTGGGAGGCATTTCCTCTGGTTCCAGGGTCAGTGGGTGGTTACCGAGCAGTACCTGCACTGGATAAAGCCATTTTCATTGGTCACCCAGGATACCATTTCCTTTCATTCAAAGATAGCCAGTTTACTCTGGTTTGGAAAAAGCGAGAACTGTAAACCACCTAAAGATTCTAGCACTAACGTACAATATAACACGATCAAGTCAATGTTTGGTCATAGCTGGATATGTTAGAGCAGTGATACTAAAAGTACGGTCGGGGGGTCGCAAGCAGCCCTCCTGACCTTTACATGCAGCCCCCAGGGCAGCAGCAGCACTGGGCTGCCATTTACTCGACTCAGCACTAACATGAAAAAAAAGTTAAATATACAGCAAACACTTATTTAAAGGTTAATAGCAGTTAGGGGAAGGAAGTAACTAGGGGCCATATGTATCAAAAAAGAGTTTTGCGATTCTCAAATTGCGATTTTTAGCGAATCGCAATTAGAGAATCGCAAAATGCAATGTATGTAGGATTTGCTAAAAATTTTGCGAATCCTACATATTCCTTATTTGCAAATCGCAAATTGAGATTCGCAAATAAGGAATACCTTCCCATTCATTCCTATGGGCTAGAAGGCCCATAGGAATGAATGGGAAGACATTCTCAATTTGCGATTACCAATTTGAGAATCGCAAATTGAGAATGCAATTTCAAGGTTGCAAGGATGCCAAAAGGACACCCTGTTGCACCCCTGAAATATGCGTGTGCGCACATTTTGCGCACATACATGCCCTAAGGGCATGTATGTGCGACATATGGCACTTTTAAAAAATCTAAAAAACGTGCTTTTTTTAAAGAAAATCGCAAATTACCACCAACTTGAAGTTGGTAGTAATTTGCAATTCCTTAAGGCCAAATGGCAAATTTCTGGTGCTTCCAGAATTGCATTTAAGGAATCGCAATTTGCAATTCCTTAATTGCATTCGCAAAATAGAGAATCGCAAATTTTGCAATTCTTTATTTTGCGATGGCCTTTTGGGATGATACATCCCAAAAGGCTTTTTCCAATTCGCAAACGGACCGATTCTGAGAATCTGCCCGTTTACAAACGGGAAAAAGGCTTGATACATATGGCCCTAGGCCCTTAACTTTAGGAACACCTTCATTTGTAAAGACAACCACTAGATATTGTATTGTATTGTAATTGCATTTGTATAGCGCTTACTACCCCTGACGAGGCGTCGAAGCGCTTTTTCGGCGAGTAGCACGCTACTCCGGGACCCATAGAGGATTAGTGTTGAATTAGTATAGTGAAACATGCAAGTAAATTTTAAGTGGTGGATATGTTAGTCAGTTATTTGGATTCAGAAGGATAGCGGAGGGATAGAAGAGGGAAAAAGGTTTGCATATATATAGCGCTTCTAACCCCTGATGGGGTGGTGAATTGCTTTTTTTTTTTTGGGGCGAGTAGCACGCTACTCCGGAAACCCATAAAGGATTAGTGGTGAATTAGTATGGTGAAATATGAAAGTAATTTGAGTGGTGGATATTAGTCAGTTATTTGGAGTGAGAAGGATAGTGGAGGGATAGAAGGGAAAGAAAGGTTTGCATTCATATAGCGCCTGTTACCCCTGGTGGGTGTTGAAGCGCTTTGTTGGCGAGTAGCACGCTACTCTGGAACCCATAAAGGATTAGTGGTGAATTAGTATAGTGGAATATGGAATTAGTGAAGTGAACATGCTAGTCTGTTATTTTGATTGAAAAGGATAGTTGTGGGATAGAAGAGTGAAGGATTTCTTTTTGTAGGTCATAGCAGTAGGAGGAGGCTTTTGATGAGTAAAAAGGGTTTTTGGAGGGGAAGAGTCCGAGGGAAGAGTTTAGAAAGGTTTGTCTTGGGCATTGGTACAGTAAAGGAGGTGTCAGAAGATACAAGGAGGGGTAGAGTAGGAGAGAGTCAAGAAAGGGTTATTTTGGGGAACATAGTAGTGGTATGGCGTTTGCGATAAATGAGAGAGTGGGTGTAGAGGATATAGTGATAGATGTATAGGGTGAGATAGGGTAGTGAATTGAAAAAGTAGTAGAAAGAAGTTTGAGATGAGTCAAAAAGTTGGGCTGGAAGATATATTGAGGGAAATATAGGCTGAGAAATAGGGTAGTGCATTGGAAATGCTAAATTAGAAGAAAGTGATAAATATATAGATCCATAAGTACATTGAGAGTATATAGATGCATAAAGGAGGTAAGTATATGCAGATTAAAAATATTGATAGAGGTAGCGGATGTGAAATAGGGTAGTGCATTAGATATGCTTTTTCAGGAGAAAAGTAATAGACACATTAATTAATGGGAAGATGGGCAGCATTCCTGGCCCTGGCCCGTCTCGAACAGGCTCAAACAGGCACTCACCCTTGTCCTCTCTGCCCTTAACAGGCTCAAACAGGCACTCACCCTTGTCCTCTCTGCCCTTAACAGGCTCAAACAGGCACTCACCCTTGTCCTCTCTGCCCTTAGCCTCGACGCCCGGGCTGAGACGCCCTAACCCTGGCCTTTGATACCCCTAGTAATCAGGTGACCCCGTCAGCCAATGGGAACCCTAGCCCTAATACTATCCAATCACAACACTAGCCCTAAAAGCTGGAACCAATAGGAGATCAGGACCTTACAGGCAATCTTAGCCCATATACATGCTTTGCTTCCCCTACACCCACTTTACACCCCTGCTGGCATCAGTGCGGCCCTCGGTCACACCACAATGTTTGTGAGAACTCATGTGTTAGAGCTATCGGGGTCCTGATTTAGAGGAGGGCGTTAGGGTATGAAACTCCCAAAATGGTCTCTGCTATTCATCTGGGGGTGGCCGCTCGCTGTATACATTGTTATTATTATACCCTCCCAATAAAATCTTCTAATGGCCCACAGCATCTGCGACTAAACAACGCAAAAATGCACACAGTAATATAAGCTCCTACCAGGCAATGTAACTTGCATTGTTACTTTGATTTACATAAACGGGTGTGGTTGTATAATGAGGAAGCAGCTTTTCGTGCCCTGCAGCCCAGCACTTAATTTCAGACAAAAAGCAAAATGACTGGCAGATCATATAACCGGTTTGATCTGTCTCTGCTGATCCCGGAATCCTTAATCACTGGGCAGATGGAATCCGGGGTCGAAACTGAATAACGTCAGTCAGAATTTAAACCATCTGATTGGATCCTAACCAGCTCCCTTACCGCATTCCACGTTTCTCCTGCATTACTGTGAGTGTCGCGAAGTAAGTAAACAACAAAACTAAGCGCTTCATACAATTTCAAAATAACTACCTCAATCAATGCCGACCATGATAAAGTTAGATTTCCTAAGAAAGACAATGACCCCATAAAGGGAGTCTGGTTGTAAGTGATAGAATTCAAACCCCAGACTTTGAATCACAAATCAGAAAATATCACACTTATGAGTCTGCTGGATTTCACATCTCTGGAAATTACCCCTGTCGTGAACAAACACTGACCCCCAACCAACGCCCATGACCCAAGCTCACAGGCTATAAGAAATCGTGTTCTGACCGACTAACAGCCAAGTATCTTCTACAGCCTATAGTAGGTAAATTCCAAGTTTAAAATGCAATATAAAAAGTAAGGGAAAAATATTAATGGGGGGGCTATCGAAATGTTAGAACGTAGGGACTTGCTCGAAAATCAGGGCAGGAGACAACTAACTATGTAGGGATCCTACACTGCAGTAGACATCTTAGGGCGAGGAACAGCACAGAACTAACAATGACTTTCTGCGCTGGATCAGAGGGCACTCACATTCGCTCTCTTGGCCGCTTGCATCGCCATGGCTGCCGGTTACTTCGGGGCGCTTCGCGCAGATGAAACAAAAGGAGACTGAGGAACGCTACCAACTACAGCACAACAGGAAACAACAACACCATGCAAGTGAAACAGGAAGTGACACCAACTTTGTCCCTCACTGTGTGCGTCACTTCCGTTGAATGTTGATCAAAGATAAAGAAGACGGACTACTTTAGCGGCGCGCATAGTGAAATACATTGATAAACATTAAGGGCGTCGGTGCGTGCGGCTCTAAAACTATACAGTTTAGAAAGAACCAGCCTAGTGTTTCTCACTCGTGATTTAAACCTTTAAAGCGCTTATGCAGATGTTCGCTGGACTCGTCACAGGCACTAGACCAGAGAGCCCCAATGAACTTACATAGTATTATTTACAGTTGTTGGTCATTATTCTGTTCTGCTTAAAAGTTACTGGCCTTGGTGTATCATTCATTCAGCTATATTAATCTTAACATTTTGGTGAGATTCCGCAAACAAATAACCGAGGATGCCAGTGTTAAACTGTATTACGATTTATTGAACATAAAAGTAATATGGCAGTTGTGGCACCATTATATATATATTTTCTTTATTCGGATGCGAGGCAACCATAACAGATACAGTACATCATATAATAAGTAAACGCACAGTTCATAAAAATACAGAAAAATTTAAAACAATACACATGGATAAAACCAGCAGCACAGAATCAATCGACTCTAGATAATCTAGATTTATAAGCGGCCCGCAGGAAACTTAGCACTGCACAGAGTGTAAAAGGGTTAGGTAACAGCTGTAAATGCAAAAGGGCCACTTTAGCATGCCTGAACTTCAAGCATTTTAACAGGGGCCGGAGAAAACTTTTTCTGGGGAGAGAAAAATATTTACAGAATAGAATAAAATGTAACGTGTCCTGAGGAGATCGAAGATCGCAGCCACAGGGACCTCGAAAATCTGGTGAGGAAAAAAAACCACTGGGGATGCTAAAATGTGGTGGAGCTGATTGAATCTAAAACGCGTGATTAAAAATCTGTTGTGAGCATTAGTTAAGGCCAGGAGGTACGGTTCAATGCCCGGAACCGATTTTAACATCGCAGATGCCCTAACTGAGGGTTTGTTGAGCTCAAGATTTTCACGGTTCGCAGTTAAAAATTTGTGGTGTAAGTCTTTTATGATTTTAACGTCCACCTTGCTTAAAGTGACGTGTGCAGAGAAAATGTCTGGCCTACCTATAGCCTGAAAAGACTCCTTTACATAATGTATCCAAGGTATTTTGTTACCATGCTCCAATTTCAAACAGTCCGATACAATCATGCGATTTAAATGCTGATGATCGGAGGTCCAAATCTTTATCCAGCACACTAGGGGTTTAATTGCCACTTGGTCCGCCAGGAAACCAACCCCTAGCTCTTCATGTACAGTCCAAACTGGCGTGCCTTGGGGGACTCGTAAAATCCGTCGCAGGAATTTATTTTCCGCCACCTGTAACCTGTGTGGGAGCACATACCCCCAGGTTTCACTACCATATACTACTCTTGAGATAGCTTTGGATTTATAGAGTTTTAAAATAGCCTCCGGGGCCCTTGAACCCAATCTACTCGCAAAACTAGTAATGGCTCCCATGGATTTATTCAGCTCATTCAGCTTCCCTTCTAAGAGGGCTTCCCACTTTAGCTTGTCATCAAATAACACTCCCAGATAGGGGAAAGCCGGGACATTACCAAGGGTATGATTCCCTGCTTTAAAGCTTTTGACCGGATCCCCCGTGGGCCCACCACTAGTACATACGACTTAGTATAATTCACCGACAGGTCCAGCCAGTCCATAAATGCCACAAAACCGTCTATTAGGACCTGCAGGCCCCGGCCCGTGCGGGCCATGAGCACTGCGTCGTCCGCATAGAGTAGGCATGGCAACTCTCTCCTATCTACTCTAGGGGAGTCTGACTGAAGGGCCAGGAGTGCCGCCTCAAGGCCGTTGATATAAACCGAGAATAAAAAAGGAGCTAAGATGCACCCATGATGCACCCCCCGTGTACAGTTGAAGTGTTTGGTAAGATCTCCCTCGTGTGAGACTCTCACTGCCGCCGATGTGTGGGCATGGAGTGATGTAAGTAGATGTACGATGCGAGGATCCACTGCCAGTGAGGTTAAGATGTCCCATAACTTAGACCGGTTTACCCGATCGAATGCGGACGTAAGGTCCATAAAGGCCAAATACATGGCGCCCGATTGTGCCACGGTATACTTGGAAATCAGGAGATACAGATTAAGACATTGATCCGATGTTGATAAGCCTTCGCGAAAGCCATATTGGACTTCCGATAATATTTGGTTATCTGTGGCCCACCTAGACAATCTAGATAGAAGTACCCTGCCCAGAACCTTAACTGCAACATCAATAAGGGAAATTGGGCGGTAAGATTGCGGCTTATCCTTGTCTCCTTTTTTGAAAATTGGCACTATCGTGGCGGTGGACCAGGAGGGCACAGTCCCTTTCAAGGCTGCTGCGTTTAGGACTTGGGTTAGTAGGGGGGCCCAGACCTCTGGGTTGTCACGAAAGAGATCCGGGGGAATACCATCAGGGCCTGGGGCCAAAAGCTCAATGCTTAGGGTTACCTCTTCCAAGGAGAAACTAATCGGGGGAGCCGCCACGCAAAGGGGGATGTCTACACTACTCTCACTAGTGCAGGCTTCACTGTAAACTTTTTCATAATGGGACACCCATTGATCTGGTGTAATGTGGTGACATACTGTCGGGGTTGATGCTTCTGTGAAACAGGGACTATTAATTATTTTCCAAAATAAGGAAGAATCCCTCAGTTCGCTTGCTTTAGCTAGGTCCTCCCAGGCCTGCTTTTGGAGATGACGCCTGCGCTCTCTTGTCGATTCTTTATACAGGCGACGGCACAAAGAGACTCTAGCTTTCTCCCGTGGAACCTGTTTCAGGGCTGCTTTTAACCTCCTTAAGGCCTGCGAGCACTTGTGGTCAAACCATGAGGGGACAACCAGAGCCCGCCCCCCAGCCTGTATAGTTAAAAGACCAGAAACTCTCTGGGCAATGGAGGAGAACAAGCTTAAAATCTCCTCGCTCGGGGTGCTAGGATTCAGGCAAGCACCTATCTCGTTCTGGCATGAAGAGAAAAGGCTGCGGTTGAAAGCCTTTGCATCTATGCTCGCCCATCTAAGGCGCCTGCCCTGATCAGTGGGGGTTAGGGTTATCTGCGGCTTACAGGGACCTAAAATGGGATGACCCAGTCCTGTCAGTACCAATGTCAATGGGTTGTGGTCGCTAAAGGCACTGTCCTCTATGTTAAATGATCCAGGGGCCACCCCCAATGATGCTGTCACAAATATAAAATCTATAATGGTTGCCGCACCCCTTCCTTTATAGGACGGGGTCAATTGAGAAATAGGCCCGGGGTGCCAAAGGTCTAGGGAGTTCACCAGATTATGAGTCAGTAACAAGTTATTTAAAACCTTCCCTTCCAGTGTGTGTTCCATGTGAAGATCCTCCGAAAGTAGGCATGGCTGAACATTCAACTGATTCTTCTCAAGAGATGGACACAAATGACAGTTGAAGTCACCCACTAGAATGAAGTTCATATGCCCACAACCATCCTCCTTCAGATCATCAATCGCACAGTTTAAAGCATTAAGAATGGTGGGTCCCCCCTCGCCCATCTTGGCATTATAAAAGTTAATAATCACAAAGGTGAGTGCTCTCTCCATATGCAGTTCTATGCCCTGAAATACCTGAGAATTCCATTTCAAGATCTTTATATCTTTACAAAATTCTAAAGCCACAAATATAATAAGACCTCCACTGGCTCGACCCATTGTTGAGTTTGACGCGGGACAAAAGATGGTCTTATACCCATCCAAAAAGAAAAAATTCTTGGTCTCCCAGGTCTCCTGTACATATAATTTTATAAGACCTGACATTCAATAACCCACTGTCATCAGAAAACTTAGAAGACAACCCAGCCACGTTCCAGGATACGAGACTAAAATCTCTGTCGGTAGTGTGGTTACAGTGCCAGGACACCTTCGGGTAGCAGTTGCGCTCTATAAATGTCAATAACATTAACATTAACAATGGCCGGTGGGAGGGATGTGAAAGGTGGTGACTCGGGCCTCGCTTGGGGCATATGGCTAATCTCAGGGAACACATGGGGTGATGGAACAACCAAGATCTCCTTCGGGCTACATGTTAATAGAGAGCAAACCTCCTCTACCCTTTGTCTCGAGGATTCACTCTGCCGAGGGAAACAGATGCACAGCTTGTCGTCCTCCTGGAGTCAATCCAGCTCATTCAAGTCAGCAAGGGGCGCGAAAGTATGTGCAAGGGGCAACAACCGTCTCAGGCCTCCCTCGCCTGGCCCACCCCTTGCAGGCAATCCCCCCCCCCCCTGGTCTGCTCAGTGGTGGTCTATAAAAAAAGCCCAGTGGGAGCAATTTAATGCAGGAGGTTAGGGAAAAAGATTTAGAAGCACCAGACAGGATTTTACGTGCTAACTCTGGGTACCGTACCGAAATTATAATACAGTCTCCCTCAAAGCATTTCCTGGATGGACCTATCCACCCCACCCTCCGTGCCATCAAAATATCCTTGTGGTCCCTGATGGAATACCCGGAATGCAGGTCCAATCAGTGAGAGACTTTGTTAATTAGTTGAGCCGTGAATTCCTCTTTGTGAGCAGGTAGGCCGGGTACCCCTGACAAAACCACAGAATAGGGAGCACATGCTGGAGGGAGATCAATCACAGTAGGCTGGCAAACCCCAGATAGTTGCATCCATGTATAGGGGGCGTCTTCAGGACCTAGGTCCTGACGGGCCCGCACAGCGCTAAATGCGCCATCTCCCGGGATACTAGGACCACCAAACCCTGACTTTGTGGATTGAACCGTAACTCCCTTGGACTTTGGGAGAGCATTAACGTGTGGAGCACCGCTATTACACAAGGGAGTAGCAAGGGGCGTAATATTAGTAGGCGGGGTGCACGCTGGCGGATAACAGGATGGATGTTTTTCTACAAATGACACAAAAGTATCCATTTTGCTTGCCAAGTCCCTTGTTGCTACCTCCAATTCGTCCAGTCTGTTCAATAGTGGGGATAAAAGGTCCGTGAAAGTCTCTGTGATGTAATGTAAGACTGGGGCCAGGCGGGACAGCAGTTCCTCCACAAGCAGCCCATTAGCAACAATCGCCTGTCCCTGGCGTGTAATCGGAGCCACTTCCATAGGCTTCTTTGTCCTCCGTTTCCGTTTTGGGGTGAGGGAGTTCACTGGGGCAGGAGATGCACTTGGCGGTAGCGGTAATGGGGGAGACTCCCCCGGAACAGGCTGCTCGGGTGATGGTACCTCCAAGGGTACCAGGTTTGGAGCCGGGGAAGGGGTCGGCTGGGACTGGTCCATACGAGACTTTTTCAAAATAGATGGCGAGCTTACCCCCGACCCCTCTGTGTCTAATGAGAGCCGCCTCTCAGTCCGAACTATCTCCTTGTTGATAGCACCCACAGCCTTTGCCAAAAAAGTGTCAATGGTGCGAAAAGGCGGACCCAAAGCGGTCGGCAACTGGGTCTTTTTCCCCATTTTACTGCCAAAAACCAGAGAGACACAGGGAAGGCGGCAAAAATGTAAGCTATATTAAAGTTCCACACAAGCTCCCCAAAAAAGAGGCCGATAAGAATGGTTACTCACGGCGTGGTCCAAGTCCATAGGGCCTGCAACAGCCCCTTTGAGCAGCATGCGGCGATGGAAATGGTGAAGATGACAAAGTGGGCTTTCACGCTACCCCAAAGTGTGCAGCCAAGGGGATTGGCCCAGCCACGATCAGTCGCGGACGGGCGCAGACGGGCCCGCCCTTGGCCCGGGCTTTGCCCAGGCGCGGCGCGGGCAAGCCCGCGCGCGTCCCGCGCCGCAGGAGCCCTGAGGGGATTTAAAGGCGCCTCCTGGCGCGAAACACGGCGTCAGCGGCTCCTGCCGCGAAGTGCACTGGGGGATGGAGTCCCCGTGTGCCTCTGGCTGTCCCCGGTGTCTGCTGCTGCTGCAAAGGGCTCCATTAAGATTTAAATGTATTTCAATTTTAAATGACAATATATATTTACATTTCATGCATTTTTCATTAAGTGAAGATCGCAGCTAGGTGTGCGGGCATCGCACTTCAAAAGTGTGCTTGTGGGAATGTGAGTGTGTACGCAATTACATACAAAACCACACAGTGAATCAATGTGGGTCATTAACCACTATGTTTTTTTAACGTAGTGACTAGAATGTATCCATAGGACACAGTTGATTCGTAGTATTGAATGTCCAAGGTATAATGCCACAATTTACGTTGCAATATTTTACAGTCATTTTCTTAAACTGTGAAAGGCTTCTTTAAGAACCCATGTGATGTTTACTTTGATTGTGTTTCTTGTTCTCCTAATTTGCCATAGAAAATTAGCCAGTTTGTGTTTTTTGCACAAGAGAAAAATAGTCTGTATGATCCTCAGTAACACCTACGCTCGCTTAGAGTTCCTTAGAACCAGCTTTATTATGATTCATACATTGCAGAAATGAAACTGGTGAGCTGGGGTAAGAAATTGAGCAATCACAGGATAGAGTCAAATAGTAAGGAGAACGAGAGGAAAGGTTTAAAGAGGCTGCAATGTATCCTCCTCAACAAACTATGAGGAAACACAATGATATTGAAGCTTCTTCTAGAGGTGTAATTTTGTTTTAAATAAGGGTCACTTTTCCATAATTGTGGTGATTGTTTCATGAGGTCTGATTGAGAGGAATGCGGTCTAGGATCAGACAGACTAGTGGGGGGTGAGGGTTGAGGAATGAATGAATCAGAGGAAAAGGTAATATCGAGAACATTGCCTTAAGGAAGCCGCTCTATGCATATGTTCTCACTTTCTGATGAGATCTGATACATAGGTCCTTTAATTATTCTGAAGAACAAGGAATTTCGGTTTACAATATGCTCTTTTCTCCAAACGGGGAGCATGGACCAGCAGATGTCAGTCACAATGTATGGCTGATCAGCAAAGGTCGAGTTAGGTTGGTGAGAGTATTTGATTTTGGCTAGCACAAGATCTCCATGACACAGGCAAGATGAACTGTCTCTCCTCTGTCCGCATGCAAATTCATCTTTCTTTTTTGTCACAAACCTGCTGCTGCATCTTGTGACGTATGAAAGTAAGGGACTGCTCTATCTTGGAAAGTAAAGTTTTTATCTTCCAAATAACAGTTCAGCAGGCTAGTTTCCTATAGTGGTGTGTGGTGCGATAGCGCGGACTGGCCCCTAAAATGTTTAGTATAGACACTAATCTTTCAGGGTTAAGCCCGTTTCCGCGCTAAATCTTTCTTCTTCTTGTGAGTGACAGACCGTGGAACGTTGTATTAGAAGTCAAGGAACAAAACAGACATCTCAACTTAAATTTCATTAACAGTTTAAGTTCAGTCAATGATGAGAGTTGTATTGTAGTTTAAGAGGTTTATTTCTCATTAAGAAATTAGTAAAGTTCACTTCTTTATTTTTGATCTTATTTCAGTTAGTCCATCAATCAAATATGTTTAAAGAAATCTCATCAAAGAAAATGGTTAGAATAAAGCATCAAAAAATAAATTGCATTCAGCACATTCCATAAAGGAAATAAGTTCCCTATTCTATAGATCAGGATTAGAGTTTAGACTTCAAGAACCCATGAAGAGTTCGAATTCAAGGAAAAAAGTGAAATCTAAGGAGCATAAGCTTCAAAGCCAAATTAAGTAGCAGAACTTCCCATAAAAAGTAGTTCACCCGAGTCTCAATAAATACAAGTAGATCAGCATACCGTTGCAGTAGCAATCTGACAACTCAAAATAGCAAAGTGAGTAAAAGGGGGACAGCAGCAGCAGTAGCCACAACCGTCAAGGGTCCGGGTCTGGGCAAGGGGTCCAAAGAATCTGACTTGAAACTACCTAGGAACACGCACTAATATGAAAGTCAAGAAAACATGTCGAAAACATTGTAATGGGCTCCATTTTCCATGGACCAATCGGGTGGCAGGATTCTTCGGTAGCAGGTTCAGCTCCTCCGTTCCTACAAAAATACTCACAGCTTATATTTTTTATCATTCGGTTAGCTACAGGCAGTCTTGAGCAGTTAGATCCTGGAAACATCAGGCATGGCTCCCATAGGCCTCAAACATCAATCGACCTACACCTCAACTTATTTCACTGCAAGAACAATGAACTATTAACTAAAAGGCAAAATCACTGTTAGGTAATGCATTCGTTCTAAGGCAAATTAAGCATTATTGTTTAAAATGCACAAGTCATTCTATTCATCATTATAAGAAACATAAGAGAAATAGGACGTTCATGACATTTAAGAATAAAATGTTGCTTATGAAAATAATAAATTTGTTAAACAGAATATTCTCCAGTTATGACAACTTCTCTAAGTATGTCACTCTAAGGTCAAACTTCTAAATCGCATTGTGCAATATTGAGTTCATTTCTAGTTAAAGAAATCTTGCTTAATAGCCTTTCTATGGCCTACATGGATAACTCTGACTGCCAATTGCGAATTAGCACATTTCAAATGTGTGTCAGTTTAACGTTATGTTTTACACTCTTCATTGCACATTTAGCTTACTTAATTAATTTTTCACTCTAATTAATAGACTATTAGGTGTATCAATTTAATCTCTCAAAGTGTGACAGAGAATATATGATACATATTTCTTTGTAGGTTTGGTAACTTGCATGATGTCTTCAGAGTGGCTGTGGAGTGTTTAGCTGTGCTATTTGTCTGGCATTCAAAAGCATGATCTTTCTGCAATGAAAATCCATGCAATTGACAAAATCCTTAAGATATTTTGCAGTTGAACTGATGGCCATGGTCACATTTCATGATTCCAGGTATCCCAAATGTCAAGAAGATTTTCTTCAAGTGCGGTATACAACATCTGCAGAGGTTAGGCATTTGGGCGTGATCTTGTGAAATTGTAATATTGACTTTTGTAGACTCTCAGATCTGATGTTTTTAGCTCAAACACAACAGGTTTTGAGGACCTTTTCATGAGCTCTGCTAGAAATGGAAACCATAACTTTTGTTTCAGCAAATATTTTGTTGCCACAAAACATCAGTGACCTTATTAGCCAGCTTTAGAAGGGAAGTCTGGATAAAAAGTTGCATATTTCTGGTCTTTTGTAGGCTTGTCCACAATGCAGAATAGTATCATTTTAAAAATCTTACATTGAAAGGTTTTAGGTTTCCTCCTAAACCTTTGTACTGTATGATGCGGAGTAGAGTGTCCTGCAGGACATCGCAGCCTTGGAGTTTTCAAAAATTGGTAACAGTGTTTTTTGATCAATAGCAACAGTGAATTTTAACACATGAACATGTTCACAAGCCAGCATGATAGCCAGATTTATCTTGTTGGCTTGAGTGTTTGCCTTTCCAGTTCCTGATAGGCTTATACTGGCGTACACAACTTTTTCGGTGAGTCAAGGCCTAGTTCATATTGAGCAAATGTAGTACCCAAATCTATAGGTTTGAAAACCATAGCGATTTCAGGTTGCAAAGAAGGGTTAAAGTACAACTTGTAACTTGCTACAGTGATGCAATTCTTAGTAGCATCAATTGCTGCCTTATATTCCTAAGACCAGACATAGACATGACCCTTCAACATAAGGGGCTTGAGAGGGATGCTGATCAAGGCAAAGGCCACGATGTATCTGGCACAGTCTTTGCTCATGAATAGGATCAAATGGAGTAATACAATATTTGTGGGTGAAGGTGTTGAGGTGAGGACTTCTGCCTTATCATTATCTGTTTACATACCTTCACGAGAAAATATTTGTCAATAGAATTTCAATGATCATTTGCCAAGCCACACTTTTTTGTTTATGGTAAGATTTGCCTCTGCAAAAGCACCACAGACTTTAATGAGTGTTTCTTCGTGTGCTATATTGGTTTTACCAGACGCAATGACATCCTTGTAGTGTAGACAATCTGGAATGTATTGTAATATCTTCTGTATTTTTTCCTGAAAACTTCAGCTCTGGAGAAAACACAAAATCTTCGATATTTGTGTTGTTACATCTCCACGTTTGTAGCAAAAGTTGTGACGTGTCCCAATGATACGTCATGTCCAGTAGATGTTATTCTTTGTTAAGGTCAAGATTAGAAAAGACAGGAGCCTCATTGAGCTGATGTCTCTCACAAGTCCTCAAGTTTAGCTTATTAATTAAGACCTCTGTTAAGATCAGCAAAACAAGATAAAACACATAAAATAATCTCAAGCAGACATTATCAGTAATAATTAAGAAAAGTTTCAAGAATTAACTAAAAAAATGAAAAATGTTATAACTTATTACTGATAATATATGCCGGTGATGATTTTATGTGTTTTATCTAGTTTTATTGATCTCAGCAAATGTCTTAATCAATAAACTAAACTTGATGACCTGACGTCTCTCTAGCTGAGTGGTCTTGTTTATCTGTCTCATGTAGACACTGATCCTTTTTTGTCAGCCTAACTGTCTCTTAGGTACTGGAACATTATGGAAAACCCACACACCTTACACGTGATAGAGCAGATTCTTTTTTTTTTTTAAAGTTCTTTTTATTCAGATTTAGAGGTACAGTTACAGCATCAAATTACACATGAAACATTGCGCAATCGTTCAATACAACTCCCATCTATTAATTATCTTATTCTCATACACATTATACGTTGGTCCGTATGTCCACACAATTACATATTTAATGTCCAGCTCTCATTAATTTATTTCTGATTCATGGTTCACTGTCGGTAATGCACACAGCCCTCCCCTGTAGGTGTTCCAACCTCCCCATAATCTTATCCATTTTTTAGGACAACCTCTGCGCACATATACTGTCTTTTCCGCCACCATGGCCATGTCCATATCTTTACACCATTCCGCTATCGTGGGGGTGGTGAGTATACCCCAGTGTTTAGCAATGTTTCTTTTGGCTAACATCATTCCTAGTGTCGCCCAAGTCTGCGCTGTGGAATTAAGGTCCGTCGCCTCCCAAATATTCAGAAGGCAGCGTTTGGGTTCTGGAGGAACTGGGCTCCCGCTGTTTCTCGTGATGATGGACATGACAGACTTCCAGTATGGCACTATTGCAGGACATTCCCAGAGTGTATGAAAAAAGGTACCGGGCACCCCACACTGCCGCAGGCAGAGTTGATTGTCAGTTTTCCCTATTTTATATAGGGTGATTCTAGTGTAGTAGATTCTGTGAAGGATCTTAAGCTGTACAAGGCGTAGTTTGGATGCGATCGCCACCTCTTTGGGTGAAGCCAATGCTTCCTGCCAGTCGGAATCATCTAGGTCCCCCACCTCCCCTTGCCATTTTTCTCGGAGCCTTTGCATGGGATCGGGCATATTATTAATGATCTTTCGATATGTCATGGATATTGCTTTCGTGGCCATGTGATCTGTCAACAATCTATCCTCTAACGGTGACGCCTCGGGGAGACTAGTGTCTGAGGGGATTGCTGCCTCCAGGGCATGTCTAATCTGATAATAACGGAATCGCTCCGTGGGTGCCAATTCATATTGGTCTTGGAGTTTTGCAAAAGAAATCAACTTTCCCTGCACCCAGAGATCTCCCACCCTTGATATCCCTATATTGTCCCAGTGCTTGAAGCCCTTACTTTTGCCCAGTCTGCCCAGTCTGTCCGTGTCCCTGAGTGGGGTCGCCTGTGTGATTTTGTTGTGCCAGCCCAACCTTTTGTGTACTATTTTCCATACCTGGAGTGTGTGATTCGTCGGGCCCATCAGGGCTCGGGTTTTGTTGTAGAGTGCCCGATATAGCCCTCCCTCTCCCAACTCCAATCTGTCAAGACTGTAGGCCGGGTCTGTGTGGGGGACATGTGGCCAGTGGTTGATCACCATCAATTGGGACGCCCAGTAGTACGTTTGTATATTTGGAAGTGCGATGCCACCATCATACCAGGTTCTGAACAGTTTCACCATAGCTATGCGAGGTGGTTTATTATTCCAGAGGAGTTTGGTGACTTCTGCCTCTATGGTTCGGAAGTAGGATTGGGGGACCATGTATGGTGTATTTTGGAGGACGTATAGGAACCTCGGGAGCGCCATCATTTTAAAGAGTGCCGCGTTACCCAGGAGCGGATAGAGCAGATTCTTAATTAATAAATGTCTATTTAGTGGCTTAGATGATTTGCATACGTAACAAAAGTGCTACACACTACAGAACCCTGTTTTATTTAACTTGGCCAAATTAGGGCCAAGCTCCATTTTGAAATTCAAGCGTGACCATATTTCCACACGCAGCTCTGAAACGTTATTCAATGTAATATGTATTGCGATTCTGTCATAATAAAATATTGCCCTTTGTAAGCTCCAGAGGAAGGTTGTATGTTGGAACAACAAGTTCCTCAACAACGTCTACCTTTACAACACGGTCTCTACAACAACTGTGTCTTAACCATGAATTGCTTTACCACGGTTTTTCGTGGTAAAGGCATGCATGGTAAACGGCTATCTGTGGCTAATGTTACCACCCCTTCCCTCTACCCTTGAGCCCTAAATACACCCCCAACCTCCTAAAATCTACCCTGACCCCCCCTCCCCTCTCAAAACAACCCCAATTCCCTGCCACCCATTAAAAACTACCCCGAACTCCCTCCCCCGCCTAAAAACTACCCTGAACACCACGCCACCCCCTAAAAACTACCCCGAACCCCCACCCCTAAAAACTACTCTGAACCCCTCTCACCCCCTAAAAACTACCCCGAACCCCTGCCCCTAAAAACTACCCCATTCCCTCCCACCCCCTAAAAACTACCCCAAACACCCCCACCCCCTAAAAACTACCCTGAACACCACCCCACCCCCAAAAAACAACCCACAACACCCCCACCCCAAAAAAACGACTCTGAACCCCTCTCACCCCCTAAAAACTACTCCGAACCCCCACCCCCTAAAAACTACCCTGAACCCCCACCCCCTAAAAATTACCCCAAACCCCCACCCCCTAAAAACTACCCCAAACCCACGCACCCCCTACGCTCAACGGGAACCTCACCCTGGCCGACTCTGTTAAATCACTAGATATCACGCTAGACCCGAAACTAGACATGACCAAACACATTAAGAACTCAGCTAAGAGCGCCTTCCTTAATCTGAAGCTACTGAACAAAATAAAACCTTTCATCCCGCCCAAAGATCTCAAACAAGCCACCCAATCATTGGTGCTGTCAAGACTAGACTATGGGAATGCAGTCCTCTCAGGAATAGCTAAATCACATCTTGCTCCCCTCAAAACAACTCTCAACGCGGCAGCCAGAATGGTCACCGGAATCAAGAAATTTGATCACATTTCACCTGCAGTCAGAGAACTTAAGTGGCTCCCAGTCGAAATGCGGGCGAGCTTCAGATCAGCCTGCCTCACACACAAAGCCTTGCACACCGGCAAACCTGAATATCTGGCTGCCAAACTCAAAAAAGCCGGTCAGACCAGGAACCTCAGAAGCTCAAACACCCTACTACTCATCCCGCTGAAATCACAAAAACAAAAAACCGCGGCCCGGTCCTTCGCCGGGAGCGTACCCAAAATCTGGAACTCTATTCCCCCCCACATCAGAACTATTCCCTCTTTTGCAAAATTCAAAAGTCAGCTCAAAGCCCTGTTCCTCGACCGTTCCCTAGTGAACCGATAGGAGCAGTCGGAGCGCTGAAGCAGACACCTCACAACGCTTCGACGCTGCGTCAGCAAGGCTACGAATTAGAACTCTCCGCCAATGACCTATACTATTATTTTACTATGTGATTTTCCGCATTATTGTATTATGTGATTTTCGGCATTGTAACTGATGTAAAGCGCTCCGATACCCTCGGGTCAGGTCAGCGCTATATAAAACTTCTTAAATAAAAAAAAAAAAATTGTCCAAGGCTCTTCTTGTTCTTCCTGCCTGAAACTCAGTGTGTCTATTCACTTCACAAGTCTGTCATTGCTTTATGTGACAAGATTTGTACTGTCACATCTGATGGCTTTAGGGAAAATTGGGACTGATTATTATTCATTTAAGGATGGTATTAGGTATTGTGATTTGCAGAGCCAGTAAATCATTTAGGTCACCTCCTGCTGACTATGATTTCTGCTGTGAAATTTCCTGTAAAAAGGAGTCGGTTTGGAGGTGAGCAATGAGCTACTTCCCGTATTCATAGAGAGCAGACCCATATTAGTCTATCTCATGCATAGGACTTAGAATGATTAATATGATTTAACTGATTAAACATATTTTGCCTTCTGTAGTATTTCAATCTTTTAATAAACCTTCATGGTTTCTGACTTTTATCTTGTGTGAGAAAGGCTTATTTTACTGACTATGCTATTTGATTTACTGTCAATCTTAATTTAATCAGGGGCATATTTCCCACACCGCCCAATCCCACATAGGCGCTTTATCTTCAGATTATCTGATAAGAATCCACATCAAATATGTATGGTGCATGTCAGGGTGATGGGCTACTAGGTGTCCGAAAGGTGGCTCTAAGTTGCCGAGAGGGGAGTCTTATAATATCTTTAGGGATTGTACAAGGGTGGGAGTGCCAGGGCATTACTTTTTTAATCTTAAAAATGTCAAACAGGTAGTAATACCTAATTTTGCTAGAAGTATAGGATCTGTTCAAAATTCTTTTTGCTTTAAATGTTTGTAAATTAAGTGACCAAAATGATTTCTAATTTGAACACTTTTAGCTTAATCGCTTTTTTGGTTAAATGTGGTTGGACACCATATACCTTCGTGTGTCCCCATGCTGAATGTCTCCAGTTGTAGGATGTTTTTCCCCACTTCTTATCATAGGTGGCCACTGCTTCTGGGATTAGGCTCCACTTTCTTCTTTACTCTCTCTCTGCGCGACTGCACCTGTGGTAAGTATTCATAAAAACCGACTTAATCCGACTATCTGTCATCAACAAAAACAAGCAATTAAGAAGCTTTTTTCCAAACGCTACAATTCAAACAATTACTTATTAGGTAAGAAATGCAATAGTTGATTCCCTTTGTAAACTCCTCAACAAGTCTTGTATGATAGAAAATACTCAGATTTTTTGGGACAAATGCTAAGGCCGCTTCTCTTGCAAAACCTAGTTTTATTAGAATAGTGCTGAAAAATGGTATGACACTTTGGTTAGTGTTTGTTCCATTCTTGCCAAAATGGACTTCAGTTCTGTATCCATGCCAAAATCCAGCGGAGGAGTCAGCATTTGCTGCAAACTATGTGTGCAGTAAAAGCTTCATCTTCTCCAATGTATCACATTCTCGTTTGCATGTCCCTGCCTGATATTTTACCCCAAGATACTGCACTCTTATAGATGGGCATGAGAATGACCTCAGACGAAGCGGCCACCTCTCTCTAGGATTATCTTTGATTTTGGTTGTATTAAAGTGAAGGGCACAAATGATTCCACATTAAAGTCTAAACGGAAAGCAGAAAAACACCTTGCAATAGGACTAGAACTCTAAAGGGATCCAAACTATGTTTATGGATAAGGTTCACAAATGCAAATTCACACACTTCAAACTGCCAATCAAGCAACAACTCCAGACAACTTCTTATGGCCACATATGACCACATACTGCTGCAATGCAACATAAGGGATTCTCCTGGACAGTGCTACCCCATTGCCCCAAAGGGAAATGTGGAATACATCTTGTTGGAAAGTGGGTTATTGGTAGGGGCAAATGTAGGTCTGCCACGGGCAATATGGCCACTAACACATGATAGGACTCAGCATAGGTCTTAGAAAATTATTCCTATGCTCAACCCTTGGTAACGTGGCTGCGAGCAGACAGGCTTAACTTCAAAGACAGGTATGTAAAGCATTTAAAAACACCATTTCAGTAAATAATTAAGACACAACACCAATTTATAAAAATAGGAAATATTTTTATCTTTAAAATGACACCAAAACGACAAAAATCTAATGTAGGGAACCGGAGATATGAATTTTCAAAGATTTAATAAAATATAGCACTTAGAAGTTTATAGCACCATTTTGGGATACCTGCTCGCGATAGACCAGGGCAAAGTCAAAGTTTCAGGCCAACCGCGATGGAGCCCTGGGCGGCTACAGCTTGCGGCAGGTCCCGGTCTCAGTTTCTACCTTCACACTTAGAAACTTTTCTGGAGCATTTTCTCGTGAGGTCCCTCGAAGCTCCCAGCCAGTCCGGATCCGGTGCGGGTTAGCTGGCCTGAGTTTCGACGAACTCCCGGTCAACTTCCCTGGAGCGGACTTAGAAACTTTTTCTTTAGCGCTTCAGCGGGGCAACCCAGGGGCCCAGGCCGACACGCGATGTAAGGCAGGCGGCTTGGCGTTCGCGGTTGCTCCCAGTCACCTTTTCTACGAGCAGATTTAGAAGCTTTTCTGGAGCTTTTTCTCGTGGGGTCCCTCGATGCTCCTCATGTAGCCGGATCCGGTGAGGGTTCGCCGGCTTCCGATTTCTTCTACTCCCGGTCAAACTCTGGAAGTCGGACCGACGGAGCTTTTAGCGGGACGAACCTGGATGGCTTGGCCGACTCGCGGTTGAAGGCAGGCGGCTTGGCTGACCAGGTTGAGTCGGTCCCTCTATGGAGCTTTTTTCCAAAGTTCCTCCAAAGTTCTCCAAACTTCTTGAACTTCTTCCTGAAGTTCCTCAAAGGGTCCCAACGTGTCTCAAACTCACTCCAAGGGTCTGGAAGCTCCAAGATGGTCCTTGAAAATTGAGGACTTCAGTTCCCACAATCCACTGGGACGTCACCCTTACAAATCCACTGGTAGTTCCCCAAGGTGCAGATTTAGTTGGTGATGTTCCAGATGAGCTCTTTTAACCTGTAGCTTTCAGGAGTCCACTCTTTAGTTCTTTTTCAGCAAAATAATCCACAGGGCTGTAGTGTCAGATGGTGCAGTTTTCAGAGGTCAGGCCTTAGAAATCTTTGCACAGCAAAATCTTCTCAGCTTGGCAATGTCTTGCTTCAGTAAGTTTCAAGCAGCAGATCTGGAGGGCTCTGCCCCTCTCAGATACTTATTCCATGTTCTATGGGTCAGACAGGAGGTCACTCCTGACCAATGGGAGCAGGGTAACTCCTCAAACATATGACCACTTCCTGTAGAGTGGCATTATTTTGTCCCAGAGTGCATCAAATCTTCCAAATCCATAATGGCAGAATTTCCAGCAAGGAGGCAAGAGCTGGCTAAACACACCCCTAGGATGGCTAATTTACTTAGACTCTCCCCCCTGCATCTGCTCATACCTTCCTTAATCCCCCCATCTGCCTGAGGGATAAAGTTCAGAGTTGTAAACTGACACTGGGTTCTGCTTTTCCCTTTGAAGCCCATGGTTTACGACCCCTCCCCCTGGCCTGGCATTCCTGTGGACCAGCACACTGCCCTCCCAGCCCAGCTGCATAACCCCAGGGGCTCTTTAGCACCTCTCCAGACAGGCTGGCTAATCCACTTAACTCTGACCAATCAGGGCAGACCACTGGAAGGCTGAATCTGGACTTACAAACAAGAAAGTCTTATAACTTCTTGTATGTACACTTTAGGAGAAATTCAACAATATGATATAATTGGATTTAGCATTACCATTCTGAGAAGTCTTTGAATGGTAGCTCTATCTCCTTCTTATCAGGAGTTATTATTTAATAACTTCCTGCAATGTTAACCTATGGGCCATGGGATTTGCAATGGGGAAAATGACTTGGGCTAGTTTTCTAGCACCAGGACTTATAAAAACATATTTTATAAGTATTTCCCTAATTTCTACAGGACCCCCACCCCCTGTGCAACTAGGGGAGACTTTAGGGGTTCTGAATCTGCAGAAATATTGCAGATCGTCCCTCCACAGTGCTTCTAGCATCAAAGTCGAATTTGGGCAGCACTTTACCACAATGTGGGAGTGAAATGTGAAATTTCACTTTACCCAGGCATATAAAAACTCATTTTATAAGGGTGTACCTTATAAATATCTGACCCCCCACCCCTGGGATACCTAGGGGAGACCCTGGGGGTCCCTAATATGCCAAAACATTGTAGGTTATCCATTTTTAAGTGCCCCAAACACCAAAGTCGAATTTGGGCACAATTTACTTTTAAAAGCAGTCCTGGCACCCAGGGCTGCTTTTAAACTGACCTCAGGCTCAGCAGTGCACACATGCAAGTGCAAAAAGAGCTGCTGGCCTCTAAACTGCCATGCCCCAGGGTACTGGGGACTTCTAGGTAGTTTCAATCCCCTGCCCTATTATATACTAGGGGCTTATGGGGTAGGTCATGCCAATTACAGGGGTACCCCACCATACCATAGTGTACCCTAGTGTATGTTAGGTGTTTTAACTGTATTCTAATGTGTTCCTTTCAGCTTGGCACTGGCCCTGGGCCTGGTTAGGCAGAGCCCAGGGTCAGTCAGAGTCAGTTACCACCAGTACCAGTCAGCAAAAGTTGGGGGTGCCCAGGGCACAGGATGACTTTGCAACATAGCCCCCCCAAACGAAAGGTGATGGGTTACTAACCTACACCCTGGTAGTCCTCATCAGCTAAGTGGAAAAACCTGGAAAGTCCATCTCCATTGGCATGGGCAACCCCAGGTCTGTGTTCCACTGTAAAGTCCATTCCCTCTAGGGAAATGGACCACCTTAACAGCTTGGGATTCTCCCCTCTCATCTGCATGAGCCATCTGAGAGGCCTGTGGTCAGTTTGAACACGAACGTGAGTCCCAAACAAATATGGTCTCAACTTTTTCAGGGACCAAACCACAGCAAAAGCCTCTCTCTCAATGGCACTCCACCTCTGCTCTCTGGGAAGAAGCCTCCTACTAATAAAGGCAACTGGCTGATCAAGGCCCCCTTCATTTAGCTGTGACAACACTGCCCCAATCCCTTGCTCTGAAGCATCTGTCTGAACTACAAATTCTTTTGTGTAGTCAGGGGCCAGTAACACTGGTGCTGAACACATAGCAGCTTTCAGAGTGTCAAAAGCCTTCTGACACTCTGGGGTCCAAATCACCTTTTTGGGCCTCTTTTTAGAAGTGAGTTCTGTTAGGGGCCCCACAATGGTCCCATAATTTTGAACAAACCTTCTATAGTATCCTGTCAGTCCAAGGAATGCCCTGACCTGAGTCTGGGTAACAGGAGCTGTCCAATCCAAAATAGTTTGAATTTTAGCTTGGAGAGGCTGTACATGGCCCCCACCTACCAGGTGGCCCAGGTACACCACAGAACTCTGCCCTATTTGGCACTTGCTTGCCTTAATAGTCAGGCCTGCCTGCTGCATGGCCTGAAGCACTTCCCTTAGGTGGCTTAAGTGATCCCCCAGGTAGAACTGTATACAGCTATATCATCCAGGTAAGCTGCACTGAACTGTTCCAACCCAGACAAGACCCTGTTCACCAACCTTTGGAAGGTGGCAGGTGCATTCTTTAATCCAAAGGGCATTACCTTGAACTGATAATGTCCCTCTGGTGTGGAGAATGCTGACCTCTCCTTTGCTCCATCAGTGAGGGCAATCTGCCAGTAACCTGAAGTCAAATCAAAAGTACTCAGGTACTTAGCAGCCCCTAACCTGTCAATGAGCTCATCAGCTCTAGGTATAGGGTGAGCGTCAGTCTTTGTGACTGCATTCAATCCTCAGAACCTTAACTCCTTGGGTCCCCCCTGAGGATTAGGTTTAGGCACCAGTACCACTGGACTGGCCCATGGACTCTCAGACGGTTCAATTACCCCCAATTCCAGCATTTTAGCAACCTCAGCTTTAATGCTGGCTCTGACATGGTCAGACAACCTGTACAGTTTATTTTTGACAGGTAGGCTGTCACCAGTGTCAATGTGGTGCACACACCACTCAGTGATGCCTGGGGTCAAAGAGAACAGGCCAGCAAACTGCTCCAGCGCTTGCTTACAGTCTCTGTGCTGCTGGTCTGTCAACTTGGGAGAGAGTATCACCCCTCCACTGACCCATCTTGCACATTAGTGGAGAGGAGGTCGGGCACAGGCTCAGTTTCCTCCTCCACACCCTCATCAGTGACCAGTAACATGGTCATGTCTGCCCTGTCATGGTGGGGTTTCAATCTATTCACATGCAGGACCCTATGAGGGTTCCGGGGGGTGCCAAGGTAAACCAAATAGGTAACCTCACCCTTCTTTTCTAAGCTTGGATAGGGCCCACTCCACTTGTCATGGAGGGCCCTGGGAGCCACAGGCTCCAACACCCACACCAATTGTCCTGGAGTATACTCAGGCATAGTAGCCTTTTGATCATACCAGTGCTTCATGAGCTCCTGGCTGGCCTCGAGTTTCCTGTTTGCCTTGTACATGTACTCTGCCATTCTAGATCTCAGGCCTAGCACATGGTCAAGCACATTGTCCTTTGCTTCTTTAAGAGGCTTCTCTAAAGACTCTCTCAGCAGGCTCAATGGCCCCCTCACAGGGTGTCCAAACAACAACTCAAAGGGACTGAAACCAACCCCTTTCTGTGGCACCTCCCTGTAGGCAAACAGTAAGCATGGGAGGAGAACATCCCATCTCCTCCTGAGTTTCTCTGACAACCCATTTATCATGCCCTTCAGGGTTTTGTTGAATCTCTCAACAAGACCATTTGCTTGTGGGTGATAGGGGGTGGTGAACTTGTAGTTGACACCACACTCATCCCACATAGCAGTCAGATAGCTGGACAGGAAATTCGTGCCCCTATCTGACACCACCTCTTTTGGAAACCCCACTCTGGTGAACACACCAAGCAGTGCTCTAGCCACTGCAGGAGCATCAATGGTTCTAAGGTATGGCTTCAGGGTATCTAGTGGCATAATCAACTACCACTAAGATATACCTATTCCCTGATGCAGTAGGTGGATCCAGGGGACCAACAATGTCCATCCCCACCCTTTCAAAAGGAACCCCAACCACTGGCAGTGGTATTAGGGGAGCCTTTGTCTTGCCCCCTGCCTTGCCACTGGCCTGACAGGTGACACAGGAGCTGCAAAACTCCTTTACCTTTTCAGACATATGGGGCCAGTAGAAATGGTTCACAAACCGGTTCCATGTCTTTGTCTGTCCCAAATGTCCTGCCAAGGGGATATCATGACCCAAAGTCAGGATGAACTCTCTGTACTTCTGGGGCACCACCAACCTCCTGGTGGCCCCCTCCTTGAGGTTTCTGGCCTCAGTATAAAGCAGTCCATCTTCCCAGCAGATTCTATGAAACCCACTGTCATCCCTTTCCTCTTGCTTGGAAGCAATCCACCTCAAGCTCTCAAGGGTGGGACAGTCACGCTGTCCGTAACTGAACTCCTCTCTGGAGGGTCCACCTGCTCCTGTCAGTTCTACCAAATCTGACAGCTCTGGCAGGGATGGAGTCCCTCCCTCAGAGGCCAGATCCTCCCCATCAGGTTTAGATTCTTCCTGCACCTCTGGAGTTCCCTGGGCTGGCTCACCAGGCCCAGTGCCCTTGTCCTTGGATGCTTGGCCCTTTGTTCCAGGGTCTAAGTGTCCAGCCCCTCCCTTCTGGCTAGTCTGTGATCTAGTCACAGCACATACCCACTCAGGGAGCTCCAATATTTTCATATGGAGTCCTCTCTCCACCTCTGACCACACAGAGGCTTCGAGATCATTGCCCAGTAAACACTGGACTGGGAGCACCTTTGACACAGCTACCTTCATAGGGCCTGTCACACCTCCCCATTCCAAATCCACCACAGCCATAGGATGGAGTTTGGTAGTGCTGTCTGCATAAGTCACCTGGTGAAACTCACCAGGTAACAACCTCTCTGGAGGCACCAGCTCATCCAGGACCATAGTTACACTAGCCCCAGTGTCTCTGATAGCCTCAACCTCAGTCCCATTCACTTTAGGCCTCTGCCTGTACTTGTCCCTGTTTGGAGGTAAGGCAGCAAGGGTTGCAATATTCACCCCACCCAGGGACACTAAGGTTGCTTCCACCACCTGACTACTCCTCACTGGGGCACCACTCTCCACCCCTACACTGACACTGGCAATCCCTGTGGATGGCCCCTTAGGGGGGAGCTTCTTGGCGCACACAGCATCTCCCTGCTTGTGCCCTGGCTGGTTACAGTCAAAGCACTTACCCACTTTTGAGGGATCAAAGAACCTACCATTCTTTCCCTGATTCCACCTCCCTTTGGATTTGGGTTGGCTCGGGGCCCCCCTCCTTGTGCAGGTTTTTGTGGGTCTTTGGAGGACTCCTTCTGGTTTTGACCTTCTTTCCCTTGGGCGTTCCCCTGGGGAGGGACCTGTCCTCCTTTCTTCTGGTCACCCCCTGGTGCTGTATGGAAACCCGGGTTCTCACCCACTCATCAGCTGCTTCACCCAGCTCTCTGGGGTCTGTCAGCTTAGAGTCCACTAGATACTGGCGTAACTTCTCTTCTGCACAATGAGTCAAAATATGTTCTTTCAAAAACAAATTATACAATCCCTCATATGTGTCCACTTTGTTACCAACAATCCAGCCTTCCAGTGCCTTCACTGAAACGTCCACAAAGTCTACCCAAGACTTTGAACTCAATTTCTGGGTGCCTCTAAACTTCACCCTGTACTGCTCTGGAGTCAGACCAAACCTCTTGACTAAGCATGCCTTCATCTGCTGGTATGATTCTGCATCCTCTCCCTTCAGGGTCAGGAGCCTATCCCTCCCAGCTACTGGAATCAACTCCCACAGGAGTGTACCCCAATACTTAGAGTGGACCCTACTCATTCTAAGGGCCCTCTCAAAAGCTGCTAGCCACTTGTCAATGTCATCCCCCTCAGTGTACTTGGGCACTATGCCCTTGGGAAGTTTAGGTTCAAATCTACCACCCCTGGACATCTCAACATCTTCTTCACTTTCGCTGCCACCATTTCTCTTCTCCTCCCTCTCCCATCTTCTCTTAGCCAATTTGAATTTCTCCTTCTCCAAGGCAATCAACTCTAATTGAGCCTGAAGCTGTCTCTCTGCAAGGGACAGTAGTGGTTCCTGAGTAAGGGACCCTTCCCCACTCCCACCACCACCTTGATTCACTTGGCTAACACTAGTTAAAATGGAAGAGGCATCATCCTCAACCTCCTCTAGGAGGAGGTTGGGGGGGTCACCCTCTATTCCCCCTTGACTCTCCTCAGCTGCCCTGGCCCAGGCTTTTAGGGACTCAAGCAACCCTACCTTCCTAAGCTTCCTGCAAGTAGGCAGCCCCCTAAGCCTACACTGTACCCTAAGATCAGCCATCTTAAACTGGGACAGTTTAGCCAGGTCCAGCTCCATGGTTCCCTAGTTTTGGGTCACAAAAAACTAGGCACAACAGACTTAGAACAATTTGGAAAAATCAAAACAATGGATTAAAAACAGTTTAGCCCAAATTCCAAAAATCAAACTCAAAAGTTTTGTTCTAAGGCAATTTAGAGGATTTCTATATCTTAAATCATTCACTGAAAGGTGTACTTTTTAAACACAAGTCCTCATCCACACCGCTGAGCACCAAATGTTGGAAAGTGGGTTATTGGTAGGGGCAAATGTAGGTCTGCCACTGGCAATAAGGCCACTAACACATGATAGGACTCAGCATAGGTCTTAGAAAATTATTCCTATGCTCAACCCTTGGTAACGTGGCTGCGAGCAGACAGGCTTAACTTCAAAGACAGGTATGTAAAGCATTTTAAAACACCATTTCAGTAAATAATTAAGACACAACACAAAATAAAAATCCAACACCAATTTATAAAAATAGGAAATATTTTTATCTTTAAAATGACACCAAAACGACAAAAATCTAATGTAGGGAACCGGAGATATGAATTTTCAAAGATTTAATAAAATATAGCACTCAGAAGTTTATAGCACCATATTGGGATACCTGCTCGCGATAGACCAGGGCAAAGTCAAAGTTTCAGGCCGACCGCGATGGAGCCCTGGGCGGCTACAGCTTGCGGCAGGTCCCGGTCTCAGTTTCTACCTTCACACTTAGAAACTTTTCTGGAGCTTTTTCTCGCGAGGTCCCTCGAAGCTCCCAGCCAGTCCGGATCCGGTGCAGGTTCGCCGGCCTGCCTTTCGACGAACTCCCGGTCAACTTCCCTGGAGCGGACTTAGAAACTTTTTCATTAGCGCTTCAGCGGGGCAACCCAGGGGCCCAGGCCGACACGCGATGGAAGGCAGGCGGCTTGGCGTTCGCGGTTGCTCCCAGTCACCTTTTCTACGAGCGGACTTAGAAGCTTTTCTGGAGCTTTTTCTCGTGGGGTCCCTCGATGCTCCTCATGTAGCCGGATCCGGTGAGGGTTCGCCGGCTTCCGATTTCTTCTACTCCCGGTCAAACTCTGGAAGTCGGACCGACTGAGCTTTTAGCGGGACGAACCTGGATGGCTTGGCCGACTCGCGGTTGAAGGCAGGCGGCTTGGCTGACCAGGTTGAGTCGGTCCCTCTATGGAGCTTTTTCCAAAGTTCCTCCAAAGTTCTCCAAACTTCTTGAACTTCTTCCTGAAGTTCCTCAAAGGGTCCCAAAGTGTCTCAAACTCACTCCAAGGGTCTGGAAGCTCCAAGATGGTCCTTGAAAATTGAGGACTTCAGTTCCCACAATCCACTGGGACGTCACCCTTACAAATCCACTGGTAGTTCCCCAAGGTGCAGATTTAGTTGGTGATGTTCCAGATGAGCTCTTTTAACCTGTAGCTTTCAGGAGTCCACTCTTTAGTTCTTTTTCAGCAAAATAATCCACAGGGCTGTAGTGTCAGATGGTGCAGTTTTCAGAGGTCAGGCCTTAGAAATCTTTGCACAGCAAAATCTTCTCAGCTTGGCAATGTCTTGCTTCAGTAAGTTTCAAGCAGCAGATCTGGAGGGCTCTGCCCCTCTCAGATACTTATTCCATGTTCTCTGGGTCAGAGAGGAGGTCACTCCTGACCAATGGGAGCAGGGTAACTCCTCAAACATATGACCACTTCCTGTAGAGTGTGGCATTATTTTGTCCCAGAGTGCATCAAATCTTCCAAATCCATAATGGCAGAATTTCCAGCAAGGAGGCAAGAGCTGGCTAAACACACCCCTAGGATGGCTAATTTACTTAGACTCTCCCCCTGCATCTGCTCATACCTTCCTTAATCCCCCATCTGCCTGAGGGATAAAGTTCAGAGTTGTAAACTGACACTGGGTTCTGCTTTTCCCTTTGAAGCCCATGGTTTACGACCCCTCCCCCTGGCCTGGCATTCCTGTGGACCAGCACCCTGCCCTCCCAGCCCAGCTGCATAACCCCAGGGGCTCTTTAGCACCTCTCCAGGCAGGCTGGCTAATCCACTTAACTCTGACCAATCAGGGCAGACCACTGGAAGGCTGAATCTGGACTTACAAACAAGAAAGTGTTATAACTTCTTGTATGTACACTTTAGGAGAAATTCAACAATATGATATAATTGGATTTAGCATTACCATTCTGAGAAGTCTTTGAATGGTAGCTCTATCTCCTTCTTATCAGGAGTTATTATTTAATAACTTCCTGCAATGTTAACCTATGGGCCATGGGATTTGCAATGGGGAAAATGACTTGGGCTAGTTTTCTAGCACCAGGGCTTATAAAAACATATTTTATAAGTATTTCCCTAATTTCTACAGGACCCCCACCCCTGTGCAACTAGGGGAGACTTTAGGGGTTCTGAATCTGCAGAAATATTGCAGATCCTCCCTCCACAGTGCTTCTAGCATCAAAGTCGAATTTGGGCAGCACTTTACCACAATGTGGGAGTGAAATGTGAAATTTCACTTTACCCAGGCATATAAAAACTCATTTTATAAGGGTGTACCTTATAAATATCTGACCCCCCACCCCTGGGATACCTAGGGGAGACCCTGGGGGTCCCTAATATGCCAAAACATTGTAGGTTATCCATTTTTAAGTGCCCCAAACACCAAAGTCGAATTTGGGCACAATTTACTTTTTAAAAGGAGTCTTGGCACCCAGGGCTGCTTTTAAACTGACCTCAGGCTTCAGCAGTGCACACATGCAAGTGTAAAAAGAGCTGCTGGCCTCTAAACTGCCATGCCCCAGGGTACTGGGGACTTCTAGGTAGTTTCAATTCCCTGCCCTATTATATACTAGGGGCTTATGGGGTAGGTCATGCCAATTACAGGGGTACCCCACCATACCATAGTGTACCCTAGTGTATGTTAGGTGTTTTAACTGTATTCTAATGTGTTCCTTTCAGCTTGGCACTGGCCCTGGGCCTGGTTAGGCAGAGCCCAGGGTCAGTCAGAGTCAGTTACCACCAGTACCAGTCAGCAAAAAGTTGGGGGGTGCCCAGGGCACAGGATGACTTTGCAACACATCTCAATTGGAATTAGGGCAGAGGTGTTAGAATATAAAAATGTCTTCGCTGTGTTGTTACATATTGTTCTGCATAAGTAAGCATTCGCGGCACCATTTTATGTTTGGCCGCCATTTTGATCCATGAGCGAAACTAATCTCTCTGTCTCTCTCTGCCCCTGCGAGAAGCAGCTTTGGTAATTTTCCTGTTCTCCAAGGTTGGGCCCTGCTGTACTAATGAATACACTGTTCTTATTAGCGCATACCTTTCCCACTAGATAGAGGCCTGCTCCCTCTAGCCCAGCGATGGACGCAGGCAGAACGACCTTGGCATAGAGATAGTGTGTGCCCGGACTCAGGATCGAAACTTATCCTTTTGTACCTCCTTTGTCTAGCAGCCTCCATCTGGAAATTTCCAGTCTGGGCGTGCCTTCATTGGTTCTGAATCGTACATAATGTATCACCATGTTTTCTGCACCCCAAGCGACTGGGCAGACGGGACTCCGCTCGCGTGTACCTGAATAAACATATACTTGGTTTGTATTCTCTACTGTCTGACCGACTCTTCATTTGTATGGTAGGCTGAGAGGTGGTCGCGAGTGACCCTGGTGGCCCTAATCGGGTCACTTCCTTCCGTTGGCGCCCAAACAGGGACCGCATTGTGTGACCCATCTCCTCCTGTGAACGGGTGGGGAGGTCGGGGCTATCGTCGGGTCGGACGGACGGATCAGGGATCCCTGTACGGGGAGCATCATTTGCTGGCAGCTGCCCCTTCTGTCCCGCCAGACGGTGCCTCGTCCAGCGGTCACCCCGACTGGGGTCCTGAACGGCGAAACCCTTGGATCTGACCCTTTGGTCCGAAGAGTCAGCAGTGGAGAATACATTCATTTGACCTGTGTGCACCAGGTGAGTTTGCTTTGGTTCTTTGTGGATATGGTACCATTTTGGTTTGCATTTGGTACGGTCTGAGGACCGATTTTGGTACAGAGTGTTTGTGAATACTTTGCCAGGCAGCATAACGAATTTGGCTTATTTTTGAAAATGCCTGGGTTCAGCAGATTCTTGGTTTCTTGTTGTCATTGTTGCTCTGCAGATGCTCGATTGGAAGAAAGTCAGCCAGCGCCTCCAGAAGGCACTCCGAACTTTGATATGTATGTGAAGAATGGCCTTGGCCCTATTATGTTTAGTACGCTATGGCACAAGTATTCGAGGGACAATACCGAGTTGCAGTGGCCATTGACGGGCACTTTTGATGAACAAAAAATTGGGTTTTTACAGGAGAAGTTGTTTGCAAAAAGAAGTAGGCAGTCTATGTTTGATTCTCTCCGAACGTGGCAAAAGGAGGCTAAACAGAGGCGAATGAAAGCGGAGAAAGAGGCCCGGAAGGGGAGAATGCAAACATTGACTCAGAAAGCTGTAGCTCATGATAGAGAGAGACAGGAGATAGGAATAGAACGTGAAGATAGGAGGTTTCGATTGAATATTGATAAATGTTATGTGGCCCAAGAAGAAAATGATACATTTGTGGAACAATTGTTAGATACTCAGCCCCCACCTCCATATGCCCCGCAGAGGATATATCCTGCTCTTCCCTCACAGGCTCAGCTACCCGGTTCTTCTGTCTCTGCTGTCTCTGCTTCTGTTACTGTTGATCGGACTGCCTTGGCCATGGCACCTCCTGTCCTTTCGTTGCCCTCGCCGTCTGTGGCAACCATGACTGTTAGTACTCCTGCAACACCTATTGTTTCGGCGTCTCTTTCGCCAACTCTTACACCTATGACAGAGCCGGCAGCGACGTTATTGCCTGCTACTTCTGTTACTACCCTCACTGTATTTTTCCATCCCTCGACATTACTGAGTAGTGGGACACCAGTACGTGGATTTGAGGATAGAGACTAGACGAAATTTAAGGAACGTATGGGGTGGACGTTAGTCCGATCTGATATGGAAGATGAGGAGAAAAAGGTGGTGGCTAATCAGGCTGCGCAGTGGGCCTGTAACCCCATTTACAGTGTGGAGGACATGTGGAGTGTGATGAAAGATTATGAGCCCTTTGTACAACAGCATGCCCTTAAGCACATGTCTGCTACTTTGATTGGTCTTTGGAGCGGTGTTCCAATGATACAGCACCGCAGATTATACATGATATTAGGGACCATGTATATGTCACTGATATGGCGCCTGCTCACGTCTTTGGTAATGTTGCGACGTTGGTTGCTTATCGGGGTAGGCAGCTTGAGAAGAGTCCCACCCCGGTATCCCAGTTTCCGATGCGGGAGGTTCATCCTATCTATCATCCCGAAATACCAGAGCTAAGGGATCAGCATGATAACATTACTAGACCTAGGGTAGCGGCACGTTTCCAAGAACAGTGGGTTTATACTCCATGGAAAAGGAGTGAGGTTTTGTCTCTTAAGACTTAGTTACCTGATCCTAGGAAAAATCCTACTGCATATTATAAAGACTTGACTGAGGCAGCCTCTTCCACAGTGATGACACTTGCTGTTATTGAAATGTTCTTTGGTTTGCTAGTCCCGGTGGATATTTGGAGACATGTGCACACACAGGATGATGTTGCGGAATTGGGTGGTACATGGGACCAAATTAAGGTATGGGATCAGGAGCTGAAGCTAGGTGATAAGCCTAGAGCGGAAATACTTGCTTTGCCCGGCCGTATCATTACGTACATGCATTCTCTGATCCCTCCGAGGAAAATTGATTGGGACAAGTTATCGGCTTGTCGCCAGAAGAAAGATGAGAGTGTGTCTGACTTTTTCACTTGGTTTGAGGGTGTATTTCTAGATTATAGTGGACAGGACTTGTCGATCGAAGGTGGTGTTCGATTGTTTGTTAATAGATTTGTTTCCGATTTGCTTCCTGAGATTGCGACCCGATTGCAGGCTTCCGAGCGCACCTGGTCCACCTCTTCCCCTTCTGTTATTTTGAATATGGCGCAGTATTATGAGCACAGGGAAAATGAGGATAAGGAGAGGACGGAGAAGAAGCACAAGGATTTGAAGACGAAGGTGTTGTTGCAGCAGGCTTCTAGAGGGAATGGTAGAGGACGTGGTGGTTCGGGCCAACAGCTTCCACGCACTAGCAGGTCCACGAGCTCCACGCCTTTAGGGCCGAATCAGTGTGCGTATTGTAAAGAGGAGGGACACTGGCATAGCGAGTGTCCGGTGCTTTTGCAGAAGGTGGCGGTCCCGAGAGAAAGAGGCTCTCGTGGACGGGGTTGTGGAGCTGGTGGTCAGGACAGAGCTCAGAATGCTGTAGCCCCGAAGGGTCCTTCTGATCAGAATTATTTTGATGACCCCCAGGGAGGAAAGTATTATAATTATGATTACGACACGGATGAGGTGACAGGCATGTCTTACAGCTAGGACAGCCAGGGACAGAGTGAGGGACCAGTTCCGATACCTGTAGATCAATGTGGTCCGTACGGTAGTGCAGATGTGCCCTAACACGGCTAAGGAGTTTTTGGTGGATACAGGTGCGACAAACAGTTCTATTTCTCGTTCCTTGGTCCCTGGGGCGGCTCTGTCTGGCCATAATAATGTTTCGGTAGGTTTTTCTGGTGTACCAGTTGTGAGCCCCATTTCAAAACCTCTTGCGTTGACTATTGGTCCTTTCACTGTGGATTCGCCGTTCTTGTTGACGTCTAATTGTGGAGAAAATTTGATGGGTCTGGACTTGTTGAAAAAATTGCATGCCACGATTTATTGCTCCCCGGCAGGTATTTACATGACGATGGGTCCGGATGTGGTGCGCGGTACGCAGTGTCTGTCCAAAGATGCACCTCTTCCTGCAGAGTTTAAAGATGTGCCGCCAACTCTTTGGGCGACAGGTGACACAGATGTGGGATTGTTACAGATACTGCCAGTTTCGATCTGAGTTAAAGACAATGCTATTTTACCTCGCATCCCTCAGTATAAAATTCCGCAGGCAGGTGAGCGAGCTCTGTTGCAAATTGTACAGGACTTGATTGAGAAAGGAGTAGTTGAGGAGACGACTGCTAAGGTTTGCAATAGTCCTATTCTTCCCATTCTCAAACGGACACCTTTGGGTTCCTCTGATGATCATGCAGATGTTTATCGCTTTGTGATTGACTTGCAGGAAGTTAATAAAATAGTGATTCTCCAGTTTCCGGTGGTCCCTGACATTACAACTCTTTTGACAATGATTCCTTCTTCTGCTACATACTTTTCTGTCATTGACTTGAAAAACGCTTTCTTCAGTATTCCCATTCATCCTGACAGCAGGTATCTGTTTGGGTTCACCCTTGCTGGTAGAAGCTTTAGATTCTGTTGCGCTTCTCAAGGCTATACAGAGAGTCCGAGTATCTATAGTCAGGCATTGAAAGGTCAGCTGGATTCCTTGTCGTTCCCTACAGGTAATGTATTGCTTCAGTATGTCGATGACTTGCTCATCACCTCGGATACAGAACAAGGTTGCAGAGACAGTACGGTTAAATTGTTGTTACATTTAGCTCAACATGGCCATAAAGTTTCCCTTTCCAAATTTCAGTATTGTCAACAGGAGGTCACCTACTTAGGTCACCTACTGTCGAAGGAGGGTAGGAGAGTTACCCCTGAGCGCATCATTAGCATTGTTAAAATGCCCATTCCTCAAACTCAAAAAGAAGTGCGCAATTTTATTGGCATTACTTCCTACTGTCGCCAATGGATTCCAAATTATTCCCTACTAACCAAACCCCTGCTCGCTTTGACTACTAAAGATGTGCATGAACCCTTGCCTTGGACGCCTGAATGTCAGCAGTCTTTTGAGCAATTGATAACTGCGTTTTGTTCGGCTCCAGTGCTTGGCACGCCTAACTATAGCAAGCCATTTGTATTATATGTCCATGAGATGGCTGGTTGTGCGCTTGCTGTTTTAACACAAAAACTCGTAGATAAGCAACGGCTGTGTGCTTATTTCTCTTCTGTGCTTGATCCAGTCGCACGAGCCCCCGAGCTGTCTAAGAGCAGTCACGGCTGTGGCTGACTCGATAAGGCAATCGGCTGGTCTCGTACTTGAGACTGACCTCACAGTCATGGTACCCCATGCTGTAGATACACTTTTGAATAAGACAAAGACGCAGCACCTCACCAGTGCACGTCTGACGGGTTATGAATTGACACTCTTTGCTGGGCATATTACGATCAAATGATGTGCCACTCTGAACCCAGCCACGTTACTACCCCTCCCTTCTGAGAGTGAAGAGATTGACATACATGATTGTATCTTCCGGACGGAAGAAGAGACGAAAGGACGGGTAGACCTGACTGAGGTTCCCATATCTGACCCTCAAGGGGAACTATATGTCGATGGCTCTTGTTTTAAATGATCAGATGGCACCACAACTGCGGCGTACGCTATTACTACGCTGCATACGGTAGTTGAGACATCACGAGTTCCCTATCAGTCGGCCCAAGCTGCAGAGCTCGTTGCCCTTATTCAAGCCTGCAAGTTGAGTAAGGGACTGGTTGTTAATATTTATACTGACAGCCAGTACGCCTTTGGAGTCGCACATAACTTTGGGCGACTCTGGGCAGAGAGAGGGTTCCTTACTTCCTATGGGACCAAGATTCAGCATGGTCATCTTATATATAGGCTTCTGTCCGCTTTGACACTCCCTAAGATATTGGCAATAGTCAAGTGCAGCGCCCATAGGAAGGTTACTGACGATGTGGGTAAAGGGAACGCTTTTGCAGATCAGACAGCTAAGGAAACAGCCCGGACTAGGATGAAAAGAATGTTCGTAGCAGGTCCCGCTAGGTGGGTGCCCGAGGTCACCATGTTTGAGGATACACTTGAGAATGTGAAGGAGATCCAAAGTGAAGCCACAGTGGAGGAATTAGCAGTGTGGCAAGAAAGTACAGCACAATTGAATGACGAGGGATGTTGGATTAACAAGTCAGGGAAGCAAAGATGGATGTTGCCAGATGCATATGTTCTTCCTGTAGTCACAATGGCTCATGGCCCAGCCCATATCAGTGCTAAGGGTATCTGCAAGTTGTTAGACCCCGAATGGCAAAATGATAACATTTCGAAGACAGCTGCACATTTAGTGAAGTACTGTATGGTGTGCATGATGCACAATCCTGGGAAGGGTACCCCCATGCCACCTGGTAATTTTGCACCACCCGCTTTCCCTTTTGAGGTCCTTCAGTTAGACTATATTGAACTGGACATGGTCAATAATTTGTAGTACGTGTTGGTGGTTGTTTGCGCTTTCAGTAAATGGGTTGACACCTACCCCACCAAAGACAATACAGCCATGACGACTGCAAAGGTACTCCTGAAGGAGTTCTTTCCTCGTTTTGGCTTGCCCCGTTTGATCTGGAGTGATAACGGAAGTCATTTCAATGCCAAGGTTATCCAGTTAGTTTGTGACGGTTTGCACATAAAACAGAAATTCCATGCTGCAAACCACCCCCAATCAGCAGGTTTGGTTGAGAAGTACAATGGTACTCTCAAACTGAAATTGGCAAAGATTCGGGAGACAACAGGGTTACAGTGGCTAGATACTTTAGGACTAGCTCTCTTGTCGACAAGAACAACAGCTTATTCTAGAACAGGATTGTCACCATACGAGGTCGTGTTTGGATGCCCGGCAAATGTCTGGGGCGTTCCGCGCCCTCGTAAGCTTTCTGATATTGAGTACCCATTATTGACAGATTATCTGTGCCAGTTAACTGAAAATTTGCGTTCTATTCACCAACAGATCCGGGACACTCTCCCAGATATACCCATTGAGGAGGAGGAACAGCCGTTTGCATCACCGCGTTTAGCGCGGGGTTGGTCAACAAAGAGTAAAATAGTTTTTATATCAATTGTTGTGATTACGCTAACGATAATACTTGGAATAGCCTGGTTTCTAGAGGAGAAGTACCCTGTACATTCCTTGGTTGGTGCAACGCCCACTTCCCCCGAAAATGTTTTTGTCACTTTGGCTCCACACAAAGCAGCACATAGATTGACTTACACTGATAATGTTTTTATACAAATGTTGCATCAAGCTCATAATGTGTCCAATATAACTAATTGCTGGGTTTGTGGGTTGCTCCCTTCAGTTACTCATAAGAGCGACAATCTGTTGTCCCTACCATTATCATATATCAGCAGATGTGAAGGTTGGTTTGAATTGTTCGTTATGGTGCACTACCATTTCCAACTCTCTACTCTGGTTATGACACCTGCTGATTCTCCCACTGTGGTAGAGTATATACGTTTTCATCACAGGTTTACTCCCTTAGGACAGTCAGTGCAAGGGACCTTCGGTACATTGTCCCCAAAATTCTGTATGAGCACATATGAGACAGTGTAGAACGAAACATGGCTTCAAATGGAAATGGCTGATTTCCAAAGGTTCAACACCTCTGAGTATTTCCAATATTTCCAAGCTCGCAATATTGCCAATGATAAACCAATGCCGGTGTGAGTGGTCAACACAACAGCTAGTTTCTGTGTCCAGGGGACTGGGGAGGTAAAGGTGGGGGAGAGTAAATGCAATATCACCTACAGACTGAGCACGATTAATAGTCAGCCTTTGATCCTACCCCCTAATGTCTACTTTGTCTGTGGATCCCAAGCTCATGTCTGGCTTCCGAGGGGATGGTCAGGCAAATGTTACCTCTCTTTCCTCCTTCCCACTGTGTATGTTGCCCCGTCCAATTATAGGGATCATCGTCTGCAGCGTAGGAGTACATACTTGCCCGAGTCAGAAGGGTTGTTGACACAAAGGATATAGATCAGACCGATACCACTGCATAACAGTTTAAGGATGCCACAAAGGGTCTCCTACCCTTTTAGGGCCCATGGATAATATTTTAACTTCGTCGGCTAACAAGAGTAGTAGAGGGGGTTATCAATACAACTGCTGGGATAATGACAAATGTCACTGCTGAGCTCCAGGCTACGAGATTAGTCATCTCACAGAACAGGATGGTGTTAGACGTCATCCTTGCAGATCGGGGAGGGGCTTGTCGCATCATTGGCAGCAGCTGTTGCATTTACATACCTGACCACGCCCCCAATGTGTACGCAGCTATACAAAAATTGCATAGGCTTTCGTCTGACATACACCAAGAGACAGGTACTTGGACCCTATCAGGGTGGTTCTGGAATATGCTAAAAACATGGGGTTGGAAGATCCTCCTCTTTTTGATTGTGGTTGCTAGTATTATTTTTACATGCTGCCTCTGTATACACTGTCTCCCGACTTGTTGCACCTATTGTATAAATGTTCTCACCCCTAAACCGAAAACATCAGTTCATGATACTAATGCTGCGATCATGTTGCAGAAGAGCATTGAGGACATGATGCAGATTGACGAGGGCATCTTTGCTTCTACATCATCCCTTGCAGTTTCTATTCCTGATAATGAGTATATGGATTGTTCCGAGTATTGATGTCCTTTTTGCTTATATGAATGTTATGTCTTTTCCGCCCACCATTTAAAATTGTTAGCGAATGCTAAAAGGAGGGTCTGTTAGAATATAAAAATGTCTTCGCTGTGTTGTTACATATTGTTCTGCATGAGTTAGCATTCGCGGCACCATTTTATGTTTGGCCACCATTTTGATCCATGAGCGAAACTAATCTCTCTGTCTCTCTCTGCCCCTGCGAGAAGCAGCTTTGGTAATTTTCCTGTTCTCCAAGGTTGGGCCCTGCTGTACTAATGAATACACTGGGTCAGATTTACAAGCCACTTGCGTCATTTTACGCTGCCGTTGCATCACTTTTGTGACACAACGGCAGCGTAAAAAATGTGGCAAATTTACAACGTGACGCATTTAGGGAGATGCGTCACGTTGTAAAGCCCTGTGTGACATTATACCTGCGTCAGGTATAATATATGCAGGGTAGGCGTTCCCACGCAGGAAAGCCTCGTAAAAGTGACGCAGTGAAATCTACAAGATTTCACTGCGTGACTTTTAGGACCCCACTGCGTCAAAACCTTACGCCTGCTTGAAGCAGGTGTAAGGAGGGACGCAGTGTATTGGGAATAGGCCGCAACACGCATTGCTGGAGCTGCGTCGTGCTTGCGACACGACTCCAACAATGCATGACTTTTCCGCCAACAGATGCGTCAGAATTTCTGGCGCGTCTGTCAATCCTTGCGCCATAGTGCGCCGTATTGTAAATACGGCGCATCTATAGTGGCGCAAGGGTTTTTCACGCAGGCGCAGGGAAACTGACTCATCTATACAGATGAGTCAGTTTCTTGTAAATCTGCCCCACTGTTCTTATTAGCGCATACCTTTCCCACTAGATAGAGGCCTGCTCCCACTAGTCAGCGATGGGCGCAGGCAGAACAACCTTGGCATAGAGATAGTGTGTGCCCTGTCTCAGGATCAAAACTTATCCTTCTGTACCTCCTTTGTCTAGCTGCTTCCATCTGGAAATTTCCAGTCTGGGCGTGCCTTCATTGGTTCTGAATCGTACATAATGTATCACCATGTTTTCTGATGTCAGTCCTCGCTGCAGCAACCCAAGTGACTGGGCAGACGGGACTCCGCTCGAGTGTACCTGAATAAACATATACTTGGTTTGTATTCTCTACTGTCTGATCGACTCTTCATTTGTATGGAAGGCTGAGAGGTGGTTGCGACTGACCCGGGTGGCCCTAATCGGGTCACTTCCTTCAGAGGGAATGGTATAAAAAAAATAATTACTGCCTGGTAGACTGCTACCATTCTCTATGAATATATAAATCCCTTCAAAACACAGTTAAATAGGTATGACTAACACAGAAACCCTGGACACATGCCATCCTAGTTGTGCTTTAACACCTACCTCCTCCAGCTGCTCAGGCTTTTCCATCCCAGTGCTAAGCCTTTTTTGATGTTTGGGGCTTAAGTCTTCATAAAATTGTTCCATAAAAGGTATCCCCACCAAATTTGTGCACTTTTTTCCTCACATCTTGGGGAGCCTAAAAGTAGCGAGGGTTTTTAAGATTTCCCTGGAGAGATCTGAGAAAAATGCCCACATACAACTAGATTTTGGTTTCATTGGAAAAATGTGAAAAAAGTGCTGTGCAAGAAAGTTTTTTTCTTCCCTAAAATATCAGTGAAAGGTTTGCAGTGCTTAGATCACCAGCTTTCATGAATGAGCAGAGTTCTAAAAAAAAAAAAAATGTTTACCCTAATTTTTCGATTTTTTCAATTCTTGTGTTTTCTACCTACTTCCAGTTTGGGTGTGAAACCTGTGGTGGATCCATAAAGCTATATATTTTCTGAAAACTAGACAAAATTCAGAAAGGGGGTCATTTTTGTAGATTGTTCATGGTTTTCCAAAAGAAAGCAGTCATTGGAATCAAAAACAGTGTAAAAAAAATGAGGGAAAAATACAAATAGCTGACATTTTCATCTGTAATTGTTTGCCCTGATGACTGATTTACAAAAGCTATATACCGCTACATTTGTCAGAACCCTTCTGCTCACAGGCTTATATAATGTTTATTTGTTACTCAAAAACACGAGCTGCCCCGGGCCAACAATTAAGCTGCAGCTTATAATGATTTTTCATTGTGTACCTGCCATGCAACAATCCATTTGGTAAGATCGAGTAAATAAACTGGAGGAAAGCTATGCATTTTTTAATTATGTCCTAGATACGAATAGTGGTTATTTGTACAACTCTAAATTTGGAGTTACCCATACTATCCCCATTATAATGATTATGAGGGCATTTTGAAAAATATGTTCTTTCTTGCTCACTTGCTTACATCTGGAAGCAGATATTGGAGATAAAATCAACCAGTAATAATGAATACTATACCATTCTGCGTTCCCACACTTCTCCCAATAAAAATGGTTGTGCTACTGGATTTAGCGCCTGTGACGCAAAAGACCCCAAAACGCAATGTAGAGACCTCAATATTTCCTGCAGACAAATGATCTGTTTTGGCAATGGGGGTTGCTGCGGAATTTAGGCTCTGGCTTGGCCGCCCCCAGGGAAACTTACCAAGCCGAGACATTTCTGGAAACTAGACACCCAGGGGAGTCCAGGGTGGTAGAACCCATAACCTTTTCCTATTCACAATCACCTTCAAACCTCAAACTTTGGCTAAAATCATGCATATTTCTCTAATTTTAGTGACAGAAACTACCCAGATTTGTAGGGATCCACAAAATTCCAACCACCCAGCATTCCCACACCTCTCTCAATAAAAGCTGTACCCCATTTGTCTGGCAGGGGCTTTGCACCTGTAATACAAAGGCTCTAAAATGCAGCGTAGAGAAATCAACATTTCCTGCCAAAAAATTACCTGTTTAAGAAATCTGGGTAGAATTTGGACCCTGTCAAGGTCATCACTCAGGGAATCCTTCCAGAAGTTCTGAAAACTAGACACCAAGGTGAGTTCAGGGTGTTCTGACTTGTATGGATCCCTTGACCTTTTTTTACCCACAGCGCCTTGCAAACCTCAAACTTTGGCTAAAATCACAGTATATTTTTTACATTTCTGTGACGGAAACTTCCAGAATCTGAAGAGATCCACAAAATTCTTACCACCCAGCGTTCCCACGCTTCTGATAATTGCAGTGCCTAATTGTGTGGCTGGGCCTAGTGTCTCTGACAGGAATGGATAAAAACTGTGAGAATATAAAGGCAATGTGATCTTCGCATGGTCCCTGGTTTGATCTAAGCCTATATCAGGCGCTAGGCCCAGCCAGACAAGTGGGGTACCGTTTTTGATTTTGAGACGTGTGAGAATGCTGGGTGGCTTGAGTTCCCCCATAGCCCCCACCCCACGGCAAATGTAGATGATTGGAATGTCACTGAGGGAGTGTGCATGACAGGAACATCTCGTCAATAGCAGTGGTTAAAACAGAATTCAAGGACTTAGGCATTTGTTCACTAATAAAACATTTTAAACCTGCAATTATAAGCCTAGTTCATTGGCAAATGTAGACTAGGCTCTTGAACAGCTAGTATTTTGGGTTTGGGGATTTGCTTCAAGTAGTGTTTGTAGAAAGGAGACATTTATTCTAAGAAAATTAATATTGTCTTTGAGTTACTGTAACCTGAACACATAATTTAAATGTCCAAGAATGCGAAAGGAAAAAAAAAGAAAATAGGCTAAATAGTGACTAGAAAAAACATTGCCAAAGACAGGTATGTGGCCCACTAGCCCTAGCACTGAAGTGTACTTCTTTTTAGGTGGATGTGCATATGTGATCAGGCAAAATGCAATCACGGACAATGTAAGAGAGACAGTGACTGAAGTGGGCTGATCAATTGTCCCATGTTGTCTGCTATGGTGGGTAGAAACAAAATGTGGATGTAAGTTGAATAGACTAATGGACAAAGAGCTAGGCCCATAGCCCGACTATGTATTTATATATGTATTTTCTTTTAAGACTATTTTGATTACACGTTGGTTAGCATAACAGCTAAAGCTGTCTCTAGGCCAGACTCAAAACATAACTGCGAGTGTGTCAACCTCAGGGATTTAAACAGGAATACCTAGGTTGATCTATCCATTCTATCAAACAATTCTGAGAAGGTGGCCTTAGTCAAGGGTGCTAAGATGTTTAGTCTGATGGGATTCAATGTTTTTATTTAGTGATCCTTATTTACATCGGAATTAAACTCAAATGATTAATCTCAAGGTAATTGCGAGTCCCTGTTTTTTTGTTGTTGTTGTTTTTTTAAGTCTAGCTTGACAGCGCTGCTGTGACTAGACCAGACCTTAAGTGATCAACAGAAGCATGAGCTTTAAGAAGCACAACTAAGAGAGCTTAGACTTTCCCACATGTTGATCTCCCCCTCTACAGGATCTGATTGGGTCGATGTTGTGTGCTACATTTGAAAAGAAGTGCTTGTATTTCATAGATTATGCTCAGTATGGTAGGCCTGAGTTGGATATGGTGGCAAGGTAATTATCAAGGCTCTAGGATGGATCGCATCTTTAAGAAAAGTTATGACAGATGCAAAAGGTCTGATCTATTTATTATGTAAAGTTCCAACAAAAGCAGTGGGACTGACATATGTATTGTTGAAATCATAAGTTGAAGACAATAGGCCCTTAACTCCTGGGTCTTCCACGCCCTCTCAGTGATGAGCCCTTTTTTGGCTATTTGGGGTACTCTTGCTTAGGCCTTCATAACTTGTCCACATAAGCTATTCATGCCAAATTTGCGCTCTTATTTTCCAACATCCTGGGGATTCTAAAGGCACCAAAGGTTTGTGGATTGCCGAGAAAATAGCCAAAATATAGCTACATTTGGGTTTTTTGGGAAAAATAGGGAAAAAAAGTGCTCCCGATAAAAGTGTCTTGTTTTTTTTCCATAAAAATGGTATCAATGAAAGGCGAATCAAAAAACGAATTTTTTTACCACAGTTTTGGCATTTTTTAAAGAGGTGGCCTATTTTTCCTATTTTTTGTGCTTTCAACCTACTTCTAGTTTGTGGTGGAAACCAGTGTGAAACCCATGGGTGGTCCACAAATTAGATAAGATTCCGATTCAGCAAGGGTTCATATGTGTAGATCCCTCAAGGTTTTCTCAAAGAAACTAACTGTTGAAATAATGAAATATTGAAACCGAGGAGGAAAAAACAACCATTTGTGACGTTTTCATCTGTAACTTTTTGTCACGATGGCTGATTTACAAAAGCAGTGTACCAATACATTCCCCAGACCCTTTTGGTTGTGGAGATTTATAAAGTTTGTAGGTTCTCCAAGTACCTGAGGTACCCAGAGCCAACAACTGAGCTGCACCGTACAATGTTTTTTCATTGTGTTGTGAGTATAGACCATGGGTACTCACAAACATTTTCCCAGGGACCAAAAGGTTTGTCTGTGATGTGACCGAGGGCCGCATTGATGCCAGCAGGGTGGCGATCCGGGTGAGGGGCCTGGGGGGTTGTGTGAGGGGCGGTGCCGGTAAAGTAGGTTTTGGGGATGCGAAGTATATACATCCAGTGGCTGAATTACACAATGTGAAACCAGAAAACCTGGGATTAATTCCGGCTTCACCACTTTACCAAACTGTGTGATCCTAGACAATTGTTTAATTTCACTTTCCCTCCTTTTTCTTCATTATCATATATAAAAGGACATCAAATAGCATGACTTCTGGATGTGCATTGTACAAACCTTCTCCTGCATTTGATTTATTAAACTATAATGCTTTTCATGTATAATAGTAACCCAGCCCAAAGAATGCACTTAACAACTGACTTGCATCTTAGTTCGCTATTGACAGTATTGTCTGAGTTTGGGAAAGAATGAAAGTTTTTAAATTCATGTTTGAAAACTATTGCTTTAAAAATATACTTCTCAATGCACTGATATAATGTGATGTGCTAAGGTGAAACTGTTCTGCATGTTAATGAAATACACTTTTCATATTTTGAAGAGAAATTATCATATTTCTACACTTTTGCTGCAAGATGTCTTTAGAAATAAAGGTGTTTCTAAAATTAGGCTGCGCAGGATAACCTAGTTACTTCCTTTCTTTAACTTCAATTAACCTTTAAATAAAGGCTTGCCTGTTTATTTAACTTATTTCTAAATGTTAATGCTGAGTCGAGAAAACAGCAGCCCAGTGCTGCTGTTGATCAGGGGGCCGCATGTATAGGTCAGGATGGTTGCATGTGGCCCTCGGGCCGTACTTTGAGTATCACTGGTATAGACCAATTCATATGGTGAAATATGAAGAGTGAAAATATCAAGGTAATCTATGTATTTCTGAAATGGGCACAAGATATGGGAGTTTAGGAGCAGTGGTTATTTGTACATGTCTGAATCTGTGGGTACCCACACGAGCATATGATTGAAGGAGGATTTTTCAAAATATCTTCTTTCGTACACACTGGCTTACATTTGGAAGGCACAAATGGAGCAAAATCCAATAGGTAGTAACAAATATCCTACTATTCTATGCTCCCACTTGTCTTCCGGAAAAAATGGTACCTCACTTGTGTGGGTAGGCCTAGTCCTTGCAAGAGGAAATGGCCCCAAACGCAACATGGATACATCATATTTTTCCACTCAAAACAGACGCATTTGCAAAGTGGGTAGCTGTGGATTTTGAGCCCTAGCTCAGCCGGCACCTAGGGAAACCTAGCAAACCTGTACATTTTTTAAAACTAGCCACCTAGGGTAATCCAGGATGGGGTGACATGTGGCTTTCACCAGCTTGTTTTATCCAGAATCCCTTGCAAACCTCAAACTTTCTCTAAAAAAACACATTTCCTCAATTTCTGTAATGGAAAGTTCTGGAATCTGCAGGGAGCCACACACTTCCTTCCACTCGCCATTCCCCTAAGTCTTCTCATAAAAATGGTACCTCACTTGTGTGGGTAGGCCTAGTGCCCGCGACAGGAAACGGCCCAAAATGCAACATGGATACATCACATTTTTCCACTCAAAGCTGACCTGTTTTTTGCATGGTGGGTAGCTGTCGATTTTGGGCCCTAACTCAGGCGGCACCTAGGGAAACCTAGCAAACTTGTACATTTTTGAAAACTAGACACCTAGGGGAGTCCATGGTGGTGTGTCTTGTGGGGATCCAGTGAGTGTTTTTTTTTACCTACTATGCAATACAAGCCTCAAACGTTGCCCAAAATCACGCTTTTTCCTTACATTTCTGTCATGGAAACTTCCAGAATCTGCAAAATTCCTACCACCTAGCATTACCACACTTGTGACGATAAAAATGCTTCCCCACGTGTGTGGCTGGGCTTATTGCTCGCAACAGGAACGGATCAAACCAAGGTTAATGTGAGCCCTTGTGTGGAGACCCCTATTGACCTCGGTGTGATCCGTTCCTGTCGCGGGCACTAGGCACAACCACACAGGTGGTTTGAAATATGTGGCTCTCTACAGATTCCAGAAGTTTTCTTCACAGAAAATGAGTGTTTTTAGTCAATGTTTGCAGGGAATTGTGGGTAAGAAAATGGTGTGGGACGCATGCGAAGCAGACCACCTTGGACTCCCCCAGATGGCTAGTTTTCAGAACTGTCTGGGTCTGGTAGGATGAATACCCTATCTCCCCCAGGAGGGGCAGCAAGTCCATTGGGCCCGGGGTGGGGTGGAGCATGGGCCCATGCCAAGGGGGTCCCTCCCCCCAAAAAATATTACATGAATCTTGTCCCTAGTGTCTAGTGGGCTTTTTGCCTCCAGGGGGTCAGATTGGGGTAATCACCCTCATCCGCCCCCAGAGGAGCAGAAAGAGTGCCTACTTTGTTTTAAGGGTGAGGGTGGTAATGCCCACGGTAGACAGTCCCACCCCTATATTTCTTTTAAAATAAAATCCCTGGTATCTAGTGGGCGTACTGCCCCCCCCCCCGGGAGGGGGGCAGATTGAGGATAATTACCCCCATCTGCCCCCAGGGGGGGCATACTGATTCCCCATTTAAATGGTTTGGGAGCATGGCCATGTGCATGGTGGGCAGCCCCCATCCCTGTATTTAAAAAAATATACTTTCCCTGGTGTCTAGTGAGCTTTTTCCCCACCCGTGTCAGATCAGGGGTAATTAGCCAATCCGTCCCCTCCAGAAGGGGCAGAAAAACTGATGCCCATTTAAATGGGGTGGGAGTATGGCCATGGCCATGCCAATGGTGGGCAGCCTCCGCCCCTATATTTAAAAAAATAAATGCTTCCCTGGCATCTAGTAGGCTTTCTGCTCCCCTGGGGGGGGGGGTTAAGATTGGGGGCAGAAAGACTGAAGTCTCATTTGAAAGGGGTAGGTGCATGGCCATGTCCATAGTGAGAAGCTGCCACTCTTATATTTATAAAAAAATACTTTTCCTGGTGTCTAGTGGGCTCGTTTTACTTTCACTTTATTGTAATGACGTCAGTGCGCCGACCGTCATTACAGTAAACTTTGAAAAAGCACTCAGGCTGCTCGGGAAGGACACACAGGGGACATCTAATCCAGTACATCTAGTCTGTCCCATTATCTATGTGGTACCAGGTGACAATTTGCACACCAACAGGTACTAACTCTAAAAATTAGCAATGTCCCTTTATGGGCCTACAGCAACACATAAAGCTTTTCACAACCAGCAAGGTTAGGCCAACAATCTTTGTCAAGACATGTACAATGTAAAATGAGACGCCTGCTGTTGGGATCTTTCACCTCTGGTGTTGTGAGGCCTTTATACCTGAGACAGACAACTGGGGACCAAGAGCCCCTTTTCACACAGTGTCTAAGGCAGGAGTCTCCACACTTTTCTGTACCGAGAGTTACTTCTGATCAGTGAAAATTGTCCTGAGCTACTGAAGGCCAAGTAACTTGTGCATTGCTCTGTGCATTGCAAGTGCAGCACAGGAATGCTTCTCTGTGATATGAAGCCACATCGGTCCTCATGACCTAATTCTGGGAGATGTGTTAAGGATCGTGCCGCTAATATGTCGCTAAGGATCTTAACATCTACATTTAAAAGTGAGAGCGGCCTGTAAGAGGAGGCGTCTAGCGGGTCTTTTCGAGGCTTGGGGATCAGTATTTGGAGGGCTAACTTCCCCCTCCTTCTTATTGCATCTGTCCGAGAGTTCACATTACCACCCCACATTCTATTGCATTTGCACAGAGTTTGCAATATAAAACTCCGTCCTATGGTGTTTAGCAAGGAGTTCACAACGTAATATCTCTTGCTATTTTAATTATCAGAGTTCATAAAGCAAAATCCCTTCCTATTGTATGTGAGAAATCTAGTTCAGGATGTCCCAGGGCAGTCGATAGTTACTAGACCCCAATAGTGTCAACGGAGGGGGGTCTTTCACCTTTGGTGTCCTGGAGACTCTGTACCTTGGTCCTCAAACTGGGTACCAAGTACCTCTTTTAGCCCTTAAACCTCAGGGTAACAAGGCAAAGCAATCTGATGCTGATTTCTGGAATTCAATTGAGCTAGAAGATCAAAACTCAACAATGTACAAAAATAACAAATCAACGACCAGCCAATCCTTCTTTAAAAAGAAAGGAAAAAGTATATTGTAATGAACGTACAACTGAAGAGTAAACACAAAATTACAAATATTTACAAGATTTCAAGAGTAATTGAAAATTGAAACCCCTCTTAAAGAGTCCTCACAGAATCACAAGGTGCAAATCACATATTCCAAAGAAATATCACATTCACCATCTCTAGCACAATACTGGATGGATATAGTAGCAAATCTTAATAGTGCCACTGGCTGGGATTTGCAACCCACACTGCCCTGTAAGGCCTGATACCAACTCCGAGCAACAAGAAACTGAGTAGGACATTTCTGTTACTGGGTCTCCTGCTTGCAAAATGCTGCATCACCATAACATGGTTGGGGGCTGCTCCCCTGAGATGCTTAGACTGGCTCTGAAATATGTCAGAATTGTGCGGTGGCAGAAGAAGTGCGGATGAAACATGTAAGATGAGATGAAAAAGTGATGGATGATCTGACTGCATTGGCGGCAATGCTGGCTGACTTACATGACACCCCAAACCATGGTGTGAGTGTGGAGGAGACGATGAGCGTGGAACTAGCGCCTTAATCTAGAATGAGTTAGCTTATGGGCAAATGGAGAATAATGGTCACCTACGGGTCCAGCTGGAGTTATGCATAATGGAGACTAAAGAATGGAAGTGCGTAACAGACTTGCATGGGAAACAGGCTCTCCTACTGTGGGGGCTGAGCGCACTGCGTGCGGTCTAGAACAAGGACCATTGGGTTTGGAATGTTTCACTATATCTTATTATCAATGGGTACTAGTCAACATATTATTATGGAAAGACAGGAGCAGCATGGGGGCAGGGGGACATTGGGGAACTGTTATTGCCATTGTTTTCTTTCTGAATCCGATGTATGCAGAAAAACTGATGTTCCATAATATTATAAAAGCGTTATTTTGCCAAGTCGAATTGGCAGTTTAAAACTGCACTGCAGGCTGCAATGCCAGGCCTTAGACATGTTTTAAGAGAGGGAGGGCTTAGCACGTTATCACTAATTAGCAGTGGTAAAGTGCACAGAATCTGAATGCCAACAGAAACGAATTCAGGGAACAGGAGGGGTGAAGGCAAAAAGTTTGGGGGTGACCTCGCAAGTCCAACAATTCTGAACTCTCTGACAAATGCAATAGGAACACGTATTACGTTGTGACCTCTCACAAATGCCACAGAAAGTGGTTTAACATGGTGAACTCTCTGGCAAATACATTAAAATGGGGTTTACATTGTGAACTCCAGGACAGACATCATAGGAAGGGGCTTTACATTTCTAACTATCTGACAAATAGAATAGGAAAGGAATTTACATTGTGATCTCTCTGACAAATGCAATAAAAAGCACTTTAATACCTATGTCTCTTTCATCGGTTTGGCACTACAAAATGGTTGAGCGCTCCAGAGTAAGATTTAAGGTTCATGTCAATGCATACTTTTAGTCTTTCCAAAATGTTTGTTGGGTCTCTGTGGGCAGAGACTACATGGTCATGTTTATTTTTTCTTGTTAAAACCAACAGGCTTGCTCCTTTGTGTATTAAATGTTGTTACTAAGGCAGTTTCCCTCTCATTTTACATTTTGAACAACTTTATAACGCCTGTAAGCCTAATCTTTTTGATTGTGAAAAACCTTATGTTTTCCAATAGGCCCATAAATGAGTTTGCTGGTTTTTAGAATTAAAGCCTACTGGTGTGCAAATTGCCACATGGTACCTCACAGATAACAGGAGCAAACTACATTTACTGGGTAGGTTAGCCCCTGTGACATGTCTTTAGGGGATTTCATTTCTACCCTGCTTAAAGGAGTAGGTTCCAATTTGTAATTCCACCTGAAAGCTTGTAAATATATGTCATTTTGAGTATAGTATTTATTAGGATGTGCATTAAAGTACTTTTCCTTTTTAAAGAAAAAACATTGGTTGGACACTGATTTATTGTGTGTTCTGAGTACACAACACCTACATGAGTCGGCCTTGGACTTCTCTGCCAGAAGAAAGGGTTTTATACTGAAGAATGTGTGACAACAACAATAGTAAGAACTTCCGTCGATGCATATATACAATGTTTAGCACTATGCAGTGCTTAATTTGAGCTGGTGGTTTCTGGTGCTCAGCACCGGCACTAAATCATCAACACCGGTACTTTTGGCGAGCACCAGTTAAAGACACATTTACATTCATTTATGGTAGGCACGGGGAGATTAATTGACATACCCAGAATCACAGGATTTTGAGCCAATGCCGAGACCCAAACCTGGTTCCCTAGCGCTGAAGTCGGCAGCTCTGGCCACTACGCCACTACCCCTCCCCACTTTCATGATTAGTAGTTGGTTCTGTTTTAGGCGGTGCTAACAGGAGAAATGGGCTGGTGCAAGCTGCCACCTGACGAGAGCACCGGCACTTATTTTTTTACAAATTAACCACTGGCACTATGAGACCTCCTGACACAGATCTCTACTTCAGGTGGTGCTAGGATGGTCTCAATTTCATTGTGTAAATATATAATTGTATGTTTAGTATTTAATTTTGTTTATCTTAAAGTACTTTTTTTTTTTTTAAAGTAGAGGCAGTGGACATTGATTAAATAAAAATTATTATGCACTCTGTGTAGGTCTTTATTGGTTACTTATCCACTGTAGTTGCTGTAATTCGTTCTTTTGGATTTACGTTATTTAATTATGCTGCTGATATTCAATTCTTGATACAGCAAAGTGGTAATAACTCAGACTTTCCCCTTAAATGTAAGGAAGGTCTTGCTTCAGTTACGTTTGATGACCATTAACGATTTTATAGTTGAATGCAGCTAAAATGGAGGCTTTGGTTCTAGGGAATCGTATTTAAACATGGATCTCCATTTCATGGACACTGGCTGTTGGACCTCTCCCAGCCTCTGCTACTATGACAAAAAATCTTGGTGTTAGCATCAATGCTGATCTTACAATCTGCCCTCTTGTCAACTAAATCGTGGGTACGTTACTCCCTTTAGAAGAGATTAAAGACAATTCTTCCTTGCCTCTGAGTTGCAAAGAAGTCTGGTGATCCAGGCAACTTTCTTATCCTGTTTGGATGTTAGAAATGCCAGTGGCGGCTCGCAGTGGGAGTGCTGCGGGGCGGGGGAGGGTTAGGGTGGGGGGGTAGTGGAGTCGGACATACGACGTCCACGAGTAAAGTAGGTAAATAAATAAATAAAACTATTTACCTTGCGCGCGCTGCATCGCCGAGTTGGCGATGCAGAGCGCGCAAGGTAAATAGTTTTTTTTATTTATTTACCTACGTTACTCGTGGACGTCGTATGTCCGACTCCACTACACCCCCACCCTGCCCCTCCCCCACCCCGCCTCACTGCCCCGCATCACTCCCACTGCGAGCCGCCACTGAGAAATGCAGGCTTGCTTGCTTACATAAATATCTGGTGATTTACCTCAGCACACTTCTGTTAAATCTCTGTTGACTTCCTCCTCAGTTTACCAGTGAATAAACTGATCTTGTTTAAGACACTTTGCATGTGCACAAGGCACTTGTGGCCACTTGTCCTCATTCTCCCAGCTCTCACCTTCAGCTCTATGTACCCTCTCACATGCTTCGTTCCTCTACTCAAGCATTCCTTGATCTGCCCATGTTCCATGCACCAGAGCCAACAGATGCTTTTCTTTGATTCTCACTCCTATTCCCAGTACACCCGAGGTAAAAGACCGTGCTTGTGAGTGCATGATGAGCGGTGTACCTACCACCTGTCACAGTGCTTTAATATTAAAAGCATTATTTCTATCTGCTGTTAATTTCGTTATAGCCTGTAGATGGCAGTGTTGCTTGATTTGCAAACACATTTTCGCTTATTTAATTATACCCTTTTTGAGAATATATATATGTACACGTGTACATGTATTTAACTTTATTTTATGTAATTACCTGAGAAAGACTCCTGTGTCTGCCTTTTTATAATTGTTCCTTATTCCTCTTGGCCTCAGCTCTTATTTATGTTCTTTATTTTTTTCGTGTTTTTTATTTTGCTATTCCGATTTAATTATCCCGTTTTTGTGTCGCGAGGTAATTAAACCCAAACTAACACATCGCGTGCCACGGCTTTGTACTGAGATGATTGCCAGCTCTGAGCTGAAGTTACATGAAAACTCAAAATATCTCAGATCTTCCGTTACTCCTTCGGGGCCTTCAGGTTTCTTCAACTGTCCTCTGGGCTAGTATTGAAATGTCATTCAGGGGATACCAAATGTACTGAAGGGGGTGCGAAAGATTACGTTTTTTGAACATGATATATTGGGATTCTGAAATGTTGCTGAGGAACATGACAAAACCATGGAGGAGGCGTTATAGAGATTAGAAGTGAAGGGTATTTACGGTTAAAAAAGAAAAATAAGCATTTAAGGGTGGGGTGAGTCAATTATCTAGGGCCTGTGACTTCCGGAGAGGGAGTTAACCCCAAACAAGATTTTGTGGAAGCAATTATTAAAACTCCAGTAAGATGAATACTCAGCAGAGCAATACCTTGACAAGAGTCAGCCCGCTTTCGCCAAGAAACTGTTCATCCAATTTAGGTTTGGGCCCCTCCCTTTGAATTCTTTCACTGCCAGTTGGGCACGCCCACAAAGTCCAACAGAGTCCGCTTGCCCGTCTTGCAGCTCATCGCGCCCTCTTACGATACTGCAAACTGATACCAGTCAACATATGGTTTTTGCAGTGTCCAGATTCCTACACTCAATGTTGTGTGTCAGGTATAAATATAACAAACACAACAAGATGATGGACGGAGTGCTGAAACCTTTCAACCACTCACCCCCAGTCACAGATCTGGGTTTAATCCATCCTTCTTCTGCTCACTATGCCTCCCCAGTTTGGACTCAGCCATATGCAAATCAGTCTTGACCCTGCTCCTCATGGAAACAGCCTAGCTCGAACAAACAGGCCAGGCCCTCCCTGGACCGGAAACAAGCTTCCTAGGACCGGTTTCGGGGTTTCACCCCTTATCAGCCAGGCTAGCTTGAATCCAGTGGCACAGCGAGCAAGGAACACACGTCTGGGCATACCCTTGGCCTTAATTACCCGGCAAGGTCCGCCCGTTTGGCCCTGCCCCATTTTCCTTAGTAGTATGCAAAGATCTTTCCGCCTTTACCCACATTGATGGGCAGCTTACTAAAAGGCCTCTGAGCGTGTTTCCCGCCAATTTTGGTGACGCGCTCTTGATACAGAGGAATTTGGAGCCCAGCTACAGCAAACAAAGAAGCACTTAGTTCATATAGTTAGGAGGAAGTACCCTTGTTTGGTGGAGATTCTCCTCCTTGTAGTCTCATTCTGTTCTGTAGATGAGGATTCATGTTATCACAGATTTGTGGATGAAGGCGCTCGAGGAACAATCACATTGCTGAAATTACATGCACACACGGTCACTGGAAACATTTCCTCATGGTCCATTACGCAGCTGTAGTATAGAATATGCACTAGTTATTACCCAACGAGGTAGCACTTACTAATTAAACAGTAGAAAGTACTCCAGTTGGGTAGACATTTTTTGCAAAGCCATGGACTCTTGTTGGATAAAGGGGCATGTGATGTTCCGTTCTGGCCCAGTCACTCACACAGCACTGACACACCCATACAAGCACACACTCACACCCATACAGCCACTAACACTCCCACTAACACACCCATACAGCCACTTACACACCCACTGACGCCCACATAACCACTCACACACCCACTCATACATCCAGAAAACTACTCACACCCATTCACACACCTGTACAGCTACTCACACACCCATACAGCCACTCAAACACTCACTCACCAATCTATACAGCCATTCACACACTCATCTCAAAGGTTACAGGTTATAGATAGGAAATAAATTTTAAAAAAAACTTATAAATTCACTAAAAAACTAAAAGTTTACAGGGACATCATAGTTAGGAAATAACATTAAAAAACTTTACAAATTCCCTGAAAAACCAAAGGTTACAGGGACGCTATAGTTAGGCTCAGATTTCACTCGTGCAAAACCAGTGAAATTCAGCAATTAGTTACCTGAGTGAACTATAACTTACGTCCCTGCAATGCATTGCTTATGACCTCACATTTTACATCACTCATGACATGGTCAGTGACATCACTGATAACATCTCAAATGACATCACTGATGACATCATACACAGTCACTCACACTCCAATACAACCACTTACACACCCACTCACAGATCCATACAACTCACACACCCACACAACCACTCACACACCCACTTACAGACCCATACAACCACTCACACACCCAGACAACCACTCATACACCCACAAAAGCACTCACAGACCCATATAAGCACTCACACACCCATACAACCACTCACAAACCCACACAACCACTCAGTCACTCACACACCCAGAAAACCACTCAAACATATTCACAGACCCATACAGCCACTCACATATCCACTGGCAGATCCATACAGCCACTCAGACACCCACTCACCCATACAGCCACTCAGACACCCACTCACACACTGATACAGTCACAAAGCCACTCAAATGACGTATGTTAGAAACAGTATTACTGATAGGTAGTACAGAAAGACTAGTATTTTAACTTATGCTGTAGCTTAGTATATATATCTTTAAGTCTATGAAAGGTTTATGAAACACACTCACTGGATGATGTCATCAGTGATGACATTTGAGATGTCATCAGTGATGTCACTGACCATGTCATGAGTGATATAATATGTGAGGTCATAAGCAGTGCATTGCAGGGGGCGTAAGTTATAGTTAGCTCAGGAAACTATAACTGCTGAATTTCACTGGTTTTGCATGAGTGAAATCTGAGCCCAACTATAACGTCCCTGCAACTCTTGGTTTTTCAGTGAAAAAAATATATATATATCAGTCAATGTTGACAACATTCTATGTGCACATTCTGGTGCTGTGTTCACACTAAGGAAGCAGACATTTAAAAGCAACAACATTGCCATCTACTGTTTTTATTTTAACTACAATGTTAATCTTTAATCAAATGGAGTATATATTTAAAAAACTGATTTAAAACTCGACAATGTTCTTTATAACAAAAACATTTTTTAGAATTAGATTAATTTATTATCCAACCTTTGCCCGATATCACTATTATTATTCGTTCAAAAAACAAATGTTTAAAACAAAAATTATCTTTATTTAAATGAAAGTAAGTTGTTAAAAATAATTCTACTTATAAACTAAAATATTATTAAGTATTCCATTAAATTACAATCCACCCTTTGCATCTATATCACTTAATAAACCTGTTCATAAATAGAATGCAATTTGTCAAAATATATTTAACAAATTAAATTCATGTAAATTAACATATATATTCTAATTAAATTACTACCAGTTCGTTGTTCCGAAATTAATGTATCTACCCTTTCCTAAAGTGTTCGAAATTCAAATAAATATGAATTTATTTACCTGTTCTAATGTAGAATGATCATCTAATAAATATTAAATACATTTACTAAATGTAACAAAATTTTGCTAATCCAATTACTTCCCACCCTTTGTTCTTGTTTTATTTATTGGATTCATTCTTAACTCAATTGAAGAAAAAAAAAATTTAAATAAATTGTAATTCCTAAAAACATGTCTTCCCACACTTTGACCCTATATTACTTTAAAAGCTTTAAAGTAAATACAATCAAATTCAAATTTAGTTAAATAGAAAATAATTAAATTACTTCCTGCCCTTTGCCCCATATCCATGGTCTAACCCGATTCTAAAATAAACAATATTCTCCAACTCCTAGAAGCACAACAGCCCATTTCAGCCTTTAGTTGAACCCAACCAATATTACACCCGTCCTCAAACACGGTGAACATTTCAAAATAAGAAGAAAAATACATTTCTCAACTTTTTAAAACAGTGGTTCTTAACCTTTTGACTTTTGTGAACCCCTACTGAATCACTAATGGAAGCCGGGGATTCCTTCCGAACCAATTTCTTTAATTTGACCCTCAAAATAACATACCAAAATGCAGACACAAGTATACATCAAACAACTAAAAATATTATGAAATATCTTGTTTAATTGAGAAAAATATTACATTTGAATAGGAAGGTTGGCGCTTTTAAAATGTAGTTTCAATTCTGAAAGCTGAACAAATACAATAGTCTAGAATAGCACTTTGTCTTTTTTGCTCCTAGTGCATGCAATCTCTTTTTTGTCAGTGCATGCCACTGCTACTTCAATTGATGCCACCAATAATCCCTTCTAGATTGCATTTACTGTACTTGTGCTGCTCCCACAAATCAAGATAATAATACCAACTTAATTTGAAAACTTTCAATTTTCAATTTTGCTTTTTTATGTGTAAGTACGTCCCTAATCTGTAATATTACTTAATTTTCTAAACAGCTGCTGAAAACCTGATTAGGCGCTGTGGAACCCCCAGGTATCCGAGGACCACAGTTTAAGAACTCAATTTCCATAGGTTTGCTGGCTAGTCCTCATGGTCTCTACAGCTCCCTGCACCATTCCCTAAATTTTAGAACTGCACAGCAGATGTTTCTTTCATGATAAACGTCAGTGTTGCAATTGTGCAGTTCCTCTTGCAAAGGTGTCAGAATTGTGCATCTTGACCTCGCTTCTGACCCTTACTAGGGTCGCAGTAATCAGTCTTCCATTCCAATTCTTGACTTATTTCTTCTCCTTTGTGATTTTTGCCCAGGAGTTTGTCATTCCAATGCAGTTCTCTTGCAGTGCTTTTGCGTGTTGGGTTTAGGGCGTTTATGGATTTCCTCAGGTGGTTACATGTTTTGCGCATTGAATCCCTTGCGGAATTAGATGATGTGGTGGCTGACCCTTTCTAATGAGAACTTAATCCCGGAAGGGACTGCCCATCTACATCTAATCCCTTTCTCAGTCAAAGCTTCAATCAGCTGCTAAAGTAGCCTGAGAGAGCTTCTACAACAGGATTAGCTTGTCTCTATTGAATTGCACTAGATTTTCATTGTGACCCTTTTTATAAACAACTCTTTATGTTGAATTGATAACATTACTACAAGAATGTACCTCTGTCAGATCCTGACGATCTTGGGCCCATACTGTGTACTCTGTCAATTCCTACTAGGTCATCTTCTTTATGGCACACAATTTACGCAAATAGTTATTTGATGTACTCCAGGATGTTGTTTTTGTCTGCAACTAGTCCTCATGTTTACTACTCTGACCAGTGGCGTCACTAGGTGGGTGCGGGGGGTGCGGACCGCACCGGGTGACACCATCACATGGGGTGACACCTTTCCCAAATGAGACTATTTACTAAATAGTCTCATTTGGGAAAGGTGTCACCCCATGTGATGGTGTCCAGTGACACCATCACATGGGGTGACACCTTTCCCAAATGAGACTATTTACTAAATAGTCTCATTTGGGAAAGGTGTCACCCCATGTGATGGTGTCATGGGGTAAGTCGCCGCACTGGGTGACACCAACCCTAGTGACGCCGCTGACTCTGACATTGCCCTACCTTGCTCAATTTTCTAATTCCTCTCAGTTTTTAATAGGAGCACAGACCTGGTTGTTTATAGTTTTCAGCTTGTCCGAGCTACTGTCTTCCTCTTTTGCTATTTTCACAGTTTTCTCTTATAGTACTTTTAACCTTTGTACGAGCTGATCAGCGTCTGTTCTGAGTGAGGTCGGAGCCTCAGGCAGGCTCTGATAGGGTGACCACCTCCCTCCAGGTGATTACAGATGTTGTCTCTATTCCTGGACTTTTGCATGATAGCCTAATGCAGTGTCATAGACTTGTTTTACTTCCATTGAACTAATTAGACTAACACACCAGAAATCAATGATTTATAGAGGAAAGATTCAGGGCTGGAGACAATGTCTGTAATGACCTGACATGAGGTGGGCTCCATGTTCCTTGTGGACCACTGCTGGCTCCTGCCTGAGGTCCTCTTTCGATTCTCACATATGATCCTGCAGGAGACCATTGATATAATCTTTTGTTAGTATTGTGTTTTTCTTTCAATTTGCCATTTTTGCTTTCTCTCCCTATTGGGTGGTGTCAGGAGGAAGCCCTTTACTTGTGTGGTCCCTCTAACAGTAAGAGCCTACATCTTTTTGACCTCTGTGCACGGTTTAAGGCGCATTATATATATTGCAGGCTGGATGTCACACTAGCAACCTATTAATTCTTTTCAAATGTATCTGGGTATATTCACCAGTCTATGTGCTCACTTTCAGTTTGTTACTTTAAAGCCCCTCCCCCCTGTGACACGTTCTCCTTTGCTTTTGAAGTACCAAGGTTCAATCTTGTCTACCGTAAATGTCCCTAGAACATTCGATTGTCCCCCCTTGTTAGTTCTAGCTGCTTTTGCTTGTTAGCAGATCTTTAAGCTGACCCTGGATCAGGTCCTGCAGCTTCGGCTCTGCCATTTTTACATTGTGATTATTTACTGTGCTGTTGCTAAGTAAAAGCCTGATGCACCTATGCCAAGGTCAGGTACACCTCCACAGCTGTTTTCTGCTCATCTCTGGGTTTCTTTTGCCTTTTTAACTTATATTTCAGGTCACAAAAGCTTTTTGTTTGCTGCACAATACTGTGTACCATTCTTAGCATATTTACGGCCATCAAGGAAGCCATGCTCTGCGAATTATTGGAGTTTTTTAATATACAACGGCAGCCATCATCATTGCCACGCTTCCTTAAATGTGGCGTTCTTAATAATGACCTTCACATATATCTAGTCCAAGATAGGTAGCAGTATATTGTTAAGGGAAATAGATGTGAGATTAGAACAGTAATTCTGTACTTCCTATGTAGGCTTATCCTCAGGATATATGTGTAGATTGATATTCCCGTCCTGTGTTTTTGTTCTTCGACATACAACCCACAGGCATAGTCTACTGCTATCAGGACAATAGCTCTGACCAATGTTATCTTCTTTGTGTTTATAAATTAAGACTATTTCTTAGTTTGGCTTATAGCTACAAATCTTAATTACCTTGGAAACTGAGCACCCTTCTGGTCTAAGCGAACCCCTAGGTATATTTTTTTACTGCAGGTCCAAGGTTGGGGAATTCATTAGTACTTCAATCCAAGCAAAAAAATAAAAAACCTGTTGACTATGAAAACCCAAGCATTTGAAAGATCCACCACCACTCACTCGAAAATGTGCTCTTTTTCATCTACCTAAATATGTTGCCAACATATTTTTAGACTCACGCCATGCCTTAATTTCCTCTTTCCAACAGCATCACTAGCTGGGTGTAATTAGTGTACATTTGGAACTCTTTACCATCTGTGCCAGGAGCACATACCATTAAAGATGAGATGTGACAAACGCAAGCCCTGCAATACACCTCAGTTCTGTAATATAACTTCTGAGTAAAGAGACCCCAACTTACATTGCTGGAATTGATCAGTCTACCGGTAGCCTATTGAGACTTTGGCTGTCCATTTACTTCCAAGCCCCACCTTTGATTGATCCAACAGAATGTGTAAATGCACCATGTTGAAGGTAGCGGACACGTCCCATAGAATCATGACTGCTGGATGCTTCTGATCGCTAACAAGGAGTATTTCACTTTCATAGGAAGGGAACTATGGCTAGCTACTTCCACAGCTAGCATTACATTATAGTTTCCTCAATTGATTGGAATACAGTAAACTCCTGAAATACCCACTGAGCTGGGGGCACGTATCTCAAGTCCAAAAGAAATCATTCAGAGAATCACATGAGTTGTTCTTCCATCTCAGCAGAGGAGGTCACATATGTGCAGCATGGGTGAGGTAACTTGCAATGATGTGGGAGTAATAATGTCAAATGCCAACATACTGTACTATATGGTTAGGTCAAAGCTCTTGGGCATCTGTATGCCCAACTATACCTAGTTTCTGTCATATTTAGAAAATCCCAGCAGTCCCTGCCTAAGAGGCTCTTGTGCACATTAATAAATGTGATGGGCGTCAAGGAAGGAGGGGAAGGTGAGTACTGTAAACAGAAAAATAAGATATTGCACCACTTCCCAAAAAAAAGAAAAACCAGAGATTTAGATTTTAGATGGGTTTTTTGATAATTTGATTCTTTTAATTCTATAGTTTCCAGTAAAACCCAATGTGTAACTCTGCAGAGAGAAGGGGGTGTTAAAATTCCATACAGGTACCCCAATATAGGCTCAGGTAACATCCTAACTTTCACCTATATTCTCCCCTACATTACACACATAACGGTTCTTGGGGACTGACCTTTTACCTAGATACGACACTGCACACAGAACGCAGGATTTCCCTAGTAGCAGCCTCATACATTATGCATGAGGATTCTTGGAAACTCAGCAGGACTACCATCTCCTGCATAATAACTATGTACAAAATTCATTCCCGACGTCATCCTAAGTCCGACAAGTGGCACAGCAAGGTAGAACCCCCCAGGGAGACCTTTGGGTATATAAACATCACATCTTGCTGGGACAAACAGAGGAGAACATGACTTCCATGCCGACACACTGACGCGAGACGCTGAGATTCCTGCATGCAGATACTCCAGCTCGCAGTGGTCTAACATCCCTTGCGGGGTGTCCAACTCGAGACCAAGACAGGGTTGACTTTATCCTAGAGGGATTCTTGGCTTAACACCTACACACATGCTAGGTACATCTAGTTAGGATTGCATCGTAGGAGTACGCATTTTATTGTCATGTATTTTATATACTTGCCTGCAATGGTTCAGTAGCGAACCTATCCTGTCACTTGAGGGGTACCCCGGCAGCCGTGATTACCCCGGTATTCAAGCTACTTTCAAATGGGAGTTACTTGATGCTGAGCGGTCAAGGTTGTTGTGGGATGCTTACGGGCATCGCATATCTAGTTACCGTGAGCTCCAGGGTTACTTGCTGTATGCAAGTATTGTTTTCACCGACGCACACAGTCAGGGAGGCGCCTCTTTGGCCTTCGTTGAATGTTTCTTTTATACGGTTTGATACTCTGAGCAGAATGAAAGCCATGCTTCTACAGAAAACTGTGCCCTTAACCTCCGCCCGGGAGACTTTTGATCTCCAGATCGCAAGGTCCTCAGCCGAGATACAGGCACTCATACGTACGAACTGCCCCTTCCATTTCAAAGAAATGGTAAATCGTATCTTTAACATGTCTGATACGACGGGTATAGTCCACCTATTTAAGACAATAGGTTCTGGACTGTTAAGCACCTTTCAGACGGTCCTCGGAGTTATACCAAAATTTATACACTCCGTATTTGGAAGCATTTTTGGAGGGCTTCCGCTGATCCTGTTCCTAATAGCAGGGATCCTGATTGTAATTTTTCTGCTACGCAATGGACGTCCCAGTCACCAAGTGGATTGAAAAAGCGCTCCTGGAGCGTAAATACCGTAACCGCATGGTATAACATCTGGGCACACCTCGCCTAAGGGAACTAAGCACCTCTTGGTTCCTGTCATTTAGACCAGTCTGGATGGACTGTGTCCTACCTGTTCTCCGATGCCTGTTCTGCGGAGAAGAATGCGTGTTGGATCTCGTCTGACACTTCCATCAGTTGCGCAAACGGACTTCGATGCTCTACTGGACCCGATAACGGCCCATGGTCTGCAGTGTCCCCAGCGTATTCCTATGTAGATGGCGGCATTCTTAGAGCCACCACAGGAACTCTCTGCTCCTGTTGAACTGGATACCTGCTTCTCCACTGACACCCAGGCCTTGGATGGTGCACAGGCTGCCCCAGCATCGGCTGCAGGCAGTACGGAAGATCATCTGTGCTCAATTGACGTAATCTGCGAGGTGTTACAGGGATCGTCGTCTGCGGAGGCAGGCAACAGCAATGTTGCTTCTACCAGCCAGGACACAAACATTTGGCTCATCGTGTGCTGGGAAAAAATTCGGCCTTTTTAAACAAACTCAAATTGGAACTCCATAACAAATTGACACTTTTTGACCTGCATGGCTTTCGATGCTAGTAGTTGTTCGAACTATATATACGGACACATTAGAGGTATTGCTTGAGTGACAATTTTGTTTTTAGCATTTTTAGCGATTTTATCATTTTTTTAGCAAAACTATTGTTTTTACTGTAGTTTTTAATGTCATTGGTTGCGTACCAGTGCCTAGACAGCCTAGTAGTACGTTAGAATTTAATTATGTCGTCCAGTCGGATGAGGAGTGGGTGTTATATTCCATACAGGTACCCCAATATAGGCTCGGGTAACATCCTAACTTTCATCTATATTCTCCCCTACATTACACACATAACGGTTGACTGACCTTTTACCTAGATATGACACTGCACACAGAACGCGGGTCTTCCCTAGTAGCAGCCTCATACATTATTCATGAGGATTCTTGGAAACTCAGCAGGACTTCCATCTCCTGCATAATAACTATGTACAAAGTTCATTCCAGACGTCATCCCAAGTCTGACAAGTGGCACAGCAAGGTAGAACCCCGGGGAGACCTTTGGGTATATAAACATCACATCTTGCTGGGACAAACAGAGGCGATCAGGACTTCCATGCCGACACACTGACGCGAGACGCTGAGGTTCCTGCATGCAGATACTCCAGCTTGTAGTGGTCTAACATCCCTTGCGGGGTGTCCAACTCGAGACCAAGACGGGGTCCCACAGTCTCTCACTTCAGGTAATGGAGTTGACTTTATCCTAGAGGGATTCTTAGCTTAACACCTACACACATGCTAGGTACACTTAGGTACATCTAGTTAGGATTGCATCGTAGGAGTACGCATTTTATTGTCATGTATTTTACATACTTGCCTGTATTCATGGTTATGGCAAAATGGTAGAAATCTACCATCCTTTTACTTTCTTAGTGCTTCTAATCATTTACATCTGTTACTGTCTAGTGGTTATTTCAGCACACCTATTTAACACTAGAATAACGACTGTTCAATAAATGCTTATTGAAAAACGTCCATACCGTTTATTCTGTGTATCTCTCTGAGAATGAGTGAGCATGAGTGACTGAGCGAAAAGTAGTACACTGTTTCCACGGTCCTGAGGGATCAGGGTTGTCATGTTCGATAGTTGCCAAGAACTATTCTCTCCTTGATAAGAGGAGTTTCTAGTGGCACTGTGAGCTAGCTGGTACACAGGCCAACATACCCGGTCGAGGTGTCTAGAATCAGTCTGACACCAATTCTACAGTGTATGCTGTCTAAACGCACAGATCCTATAGAGGTTTTATAGGAACTACACGACATGGCGCCGCCAACGTTGGTTGGGTACTTATTTAACGGTCAAATCTGAGTAGTTCAGTTGTGCTATTCTCAGAGACCCCATCTCACATTTCCCCAGAGACGTCTGGAGTGGGAGGGTACAAAAATCCGCTGCAGCTGAGTAGGCAAAAATCCTATGTTGGTTAATCAAGCTTTAAGGACACTTTGTTCCTATTGTGCATAAACACCTTATCTCAGTTCCCTTGAAAACTCTTCTTACTAAAAACAATGACTGAACAGCAGGATAACGCTGTGCTTGAGCTAAACCTCTCAGCCGAAGAAGAAGATGCTGATGCAATACAAATTTAGGAAATGTTAGAAATGCCATCACACTAAAACTAGCAGCGTATGGTTTAACAACTAGGGGTGGGCCAGTGACCTTCGTTATTGAGGCACATGAATCATATAGAACAGAGGTATTCTATTCATGGGTTAGAGTTCCACAGGCAAATGCACGAACAAAAACATTTCATTTCTACATAGAAGATGATACACCGAACGAATATTGTCCATACGAGGACATTGAAGTTCCGCTCACTCACCAGGAGCATATATACTGGTTTAAAGGCGCCCTCCCCCATACAAGAAATAGAGTAAGACTCGGTCCGCTCGGAAGAGACGGAGCAACATGGCCAGTACTAGCGGCCTATACACCACATCCTGACATTGACACAATGCCAGTAGGAGACTTACGTACACTTCATAAAGAACTAATAAGACTTTGCAGAAACATGACACAGTTTGTGATGAGAACACTCACACTTCAGCCAGCAACAGCTATACCAACAGGACCAATTCAAACAACAACTAAAATTACACGCAGTGATGGGTAAAATGCCCACTAAACGTGAACAAATGCCATTCTGGATAGCTCAAAAAATAACACAGCTAGAGGCAGTATTTCCACACACTGGTCCACAAGAAAAGCATAGAATGCTAACAATTTGCTTGCCCATGGGAATAGCTCCCCGAATAGAGGATTGTACCACTTGGGGTACAGTCTTCGCTGCCATATATACCAGGACTCATGGTATCCCTTCATTAGCAGTAATACCAGAACCTGCTCTGAACTTGGGGATGAAGTTACTAGGTAACTTTGCCCAGGTATCAGCTATAATATTAGCAAATATTAAAGAGGACGCAGCAGCAGTGGCAATACGCCAACGCATGAGGGATTTCACTCCTTTACAACAAGAGATAGAATTACCTAAAATTATTGAAACCGCATATGCAGAATTAGGTAGAGATAGTTGCAAGCACCTGCTTCTTCAAAGAAGAAATGGGATAATAACAAACAACAAAAGAATAAAGAGAATAGATCTCAATCCAGAGGTAGGTCTCCTCAACAGGAGCCCTCCGAAAGGAGGTATAACCTTAGGAATAGGGATAACATTAGAAAACCTGACAGGTATCAGGACACTGATACACGTTCCTCTCGTTCCTTTCAGGGTTCATCGAAAAACTCTGAGAGGGAAGGACGGTGAGAACACAGACAAGAAGAGCGTACAAAGTCCAGGGACACGCAACGCACTTCAGACTATGCACCTAAAAAAGAAGAAAAGCCTAAAACAAAACCTCAATTCAAAAAGAAGAAAGTAGCAGGTCTTAAGATCAGACTTGCCCAGAATTCTGAGGACTCAACTACTGAACGGGGAATGGGCTCTGACGATGCTAGACAGTGCAGCAGAATTAACAATAGCTCGCCAGAACCTGATGGAATTTCTGGTGATAGTGGAGCTGAGTGAACATATCACGGTGGAAACACCTGATACTAGGGTAAGCGTCCCACATAGGTTACATGAAATAACACTCCAAATGGAAGGGCACAAGCCCAGAAAAATGAAAGGTCTCTTTTGGGAGAACCTGAGTTTTGGCTATGACATTCTTGTAGCTGAAAGAGATTGGCCGCCTGCTATTATTATGGATTGCCCAAAGGGAGAAACGGTAATTATGCCGGCTTTTTCCGACCTCGTTCCCCAATACTTAAAACATACATATGCACGGGAGTGGGCAGTAGCCCTTGCTCCAGCACTATATCGCAACCATGTGGGATGGGATGAAGAGTCAACCCACCATGTGATACCATTAAAATCGACTCCAACTCCACAGAGACAGTATCCAATAAAGCAAGAAGCTAAAAAAACCAGGTCAGGGAGATCTTAGATCAACTTGAATACCAGGGGTGATTGAAACTTGCACCTCTTCAATGAATAATCCTTTGTTTCCCGTAATGAAACCTGACAATACATATCGTCAAATTTTAGATTACAGACATCTAAATTCATGCACGAAAACATTTGCAGTACAAAACGCACAGTGCCGCATTGATGAATAACATTGTGCGGAAAAAATACAAAACAACACTAGATATCTCAAATGGATTTTTCTGCCAAAATATAGCACCTGAGAGCAGATATTTGACAGCATTCTCAGCACTAGGGTCCCAGCGTCAATTTTGTCGACTAGCCCAGGGAAATAAAAACAGCCCGGAGTTGTTTTCCGCCAGGGTAACTGAGTTACTTCAGAATCTGGATGAAGAGGCATTGTCCTTTGTAGATGATATTTATCTAACGGATGATGACCTGGAGGAACACTTGACCAGGGTGAGCAACATAATTTGGGGATTTGCCTCTGAGGGCTACAAATTTAACTTTAAAAAATCAAAAATAGCCCATCTCAGTGTCCTATTTTTGGGATATGAGCTTTCAAGTGAAGGGAAAAGCTTGGCAGCCAACTTTTTAGAAAAATGTGCGCTTCTCCAACCTCCAAAATCATTGAAAAATTTACAATCCATACTGGGATTCCTGAATTTTGGTAGAACATACATTTTGGATTACGCAGAAAGGGTTAAACCTTTCTACGACCTCATAAGACCCGATTTTTCAGTTAGGCAATGGACAGAGGAACACACAGATATCCTTTGTTCCCTACAAGCTGACATGATAGCGTCTAAACACTTACAGACTCGCGTAAATGTCCGCAACCTGGTGATCCGTATAGTTGAGGGTCAATCTGGGTACACTTACCTCACATACAATGAAGGCGAAACAGTACCCATAGCATACAAATCACACTTATACACGAACGCTGAGATGCGTTTTGCATCCACAGAGAAAATTCTGACAGCTGTACAGACTGCTGTAGTGAGAGAAAGAGCACTGGCTCAGGGGAAACGATAATTGTCGTGACCCCGGTACCGGCCTTATAGGCTGCTACAAAGGCTAGCGTTCCAAATGCAAAAGCCTTACATCTGAGATGGATACAATGGGCTAATCCTCACTGCAACAGATGTAGAATACAGATATGACCCAAGTCTAAAAACACAAGCATTCCTGCAATATGAACAAGAATATCCTCTCCCGAATGAAATAATGCCTCTAGATCAGTATGAATACATAATTTACACTGACAGATCTGCTCAGCCGGCCATTGGAAGTAAACAACAGTACAGCGCCGCATGTGCGATTGTAAAAGGTTGTATGCAGGATGCAAAGTTCCATCCAAGCTGTACAAAAACACAGTCTCTAGGAGACTGCACGGCTCAGCTGGCAGAATTAAAAGCTCTATTACTGGCACTGATAAATACGGATCGAGAATTCCCCACACTAATTGTGTGCGATTCTTTTTACTATGTCCAGTCATATAATGAATATCTTCACTATTGGGGACAAAATGGGTTTAAAGACTCAAAAGGTGGCACAATTAAGCATAAAATGCTATGGGAACAGGTAGCTGAGTTGAAAAACGAACTACCAAGAGCTCATGTGATACACACGCTGAGTCATCAACGTGATGGCGTTCACGTTGAAGGGAATTCATTGGCTGATGAAGCCGCGAAGGGGGCAGTACGGACTGCATCCGTAGCTGCAATCACTTGTTCAAAAACGAGAATAGACGGACAGATAATGGTAGCTGTCATTGCTTCACGCGAAGACAATAAGGCATTGCCGAAAGGTTTTCCACTCAAGTACTCCTACAAGTTAGATGCAAATAAAGTTCCATTTGCTCAGATTCCCGGAGTGGGGGATAGAGTAATACCAAACATGGATCGTAGATTGGGCTTAATATTAGCTGCACACGAGGGTCTGGGTTCTGCACACGCAGGAGTTATGGCGGCGGTTTCCTTACTGAAACAACGCTATTGGTGGCCAGGGTTAACAAAGCAGACCAAAGATTATGTCTTAAAGTGCGACATCTGTCAACAGATGAAGGGCTCCACCATAACACGTCCAGCGCAGACACCATTGCTAATATCAGACAGACCACTCGCGTGTGTCTATTTGGACCACTGCGGCCCCTTACAATCTGATGGGGCTTACAAGTACATCATGGTTGCAGTGGATTCCTGCTCGAGATTCTTATGGGTATGGCCTCAGCGCTCGGCTGACGCTCGAACTGTTATCAAAGATTTGCGAGTCTTCATAGGGACATACGCAGTTGGGCCATTACATTCTGACCATGGCCCCACGTATAGCTCTAGGGCTTACAAAGAAGCCATGGGAGGTTTGGGTGTTGCACTGCGGTACTCCTCTCTGACTATCCCGAGGGAAATTCGGTTGTGGAGAGGAAAAACCGGGACTTAAAGCAATCTTTAACAGCTAGAGTATTAGGCGCGGGTGGCAGTTGGGTCAATCACTTATATGGGGTACAGTGGGCCTTGAATAACATGCCAAGAAGTTCTCTAGGGGGTGTCACTCTTTATGAGGTCCTATTTGGGATGAGAATGTGGGTACTTGATCTTGATTGTGAAGGCACAGTGGCGGATGAAAAACCTTTTGACATCAATAAATGTTTGGCTGTTTTACAGGATCTAAATGAATCCAAAGCACTACAGAGTGATGTGCAGGTAAAGCGGACCGCCACTGGGGAAGTCAAGTCAGTCCCGGCAAGACCTGTCTGGATTCCTAAAGTCAGGGATCTGGTCAGGGAAAAGATAGTGGACAAAAAAGAATTTGGGCCATCATACAGAAAGCCTGTACCTGTCCTGGCCGTCGAAGGAACAAGAATTGTACTTCTGCCGCCTCTTGCCGGAAAAAAGATTCGTCTCCATTGACCTGATCAACTACACTATGTGGCCGATACTGAATAGTAGGCCTAGTGGGCTCCTGGGTAGCCGACGCCCTCCTCTCGCTACCATACAGGAAGTTCAGACAGAAAAGCTCATCACGTTCGAAGAGCCGCCCATACGGAATGATGGACTGAGCAACAATGCCAAGGAACTCGTTCCCCTTGAACAAGGAATACAAAATTAAAAAATGAAAGACAAATTTCAATTCGACCTAAAACTGATGTCTACATAAATATGCCTCAACAAGCGCCATCTACAAGTTCAACAAAAAATGCTGAGCTACCTAAAACAGATCGAACTGCATCTGGCTATTTCATCGACTTTGATACCTTTTCATTGGATCCAAGTGAACCAGAAACAACGCCAGCCCCAATATCTCGTCAACAACAAATCAAAGACTTCTTCATTTCTCTTATAAAGACTTACCTGGTGTCACCTTGGATAGAACTTTGGATAATCACCGGGATACTCTTCTGGTTAGGCTTAGTAACTGTCTTCTGCTTACTTATTAATGGAACTTACCTTCGCCAAAGCTCTGCACCATCAAAAGTGAACTTACTCCTGAAACCTCATGTTTCATCACATCGTGAACAAAGAGACTTGTCATCAGTGAACATTACAGCAGTTCCTATACCCGATGGTATAGTATGGGACAAGGTTGATTATGATTAAAGCTCCCTGTGTTCCGTTTTTACTGATTTTTACAGATAAATACAGGCAGAAAACATTAATTTTCTTGTCTGTATTTATTTTTAAATGTGGATAAAAACGGAAATTGGGTTGCTTTTTGGGTAATTCTAAATACTGTCTGCCATGACTGTCAGGCCAATAGATGTGTGGATTGATAGATAAGGGGCTTAAAAAAGAAAGGAATTTTAGTAAAGTGGCATTAACAGCAGTAGATATGCACAAGGTTGATACTGAAATTTGCATATTTTCATAGAAGTGCACTGATATATCTTCTGCGGGTGTTCACAGCACTGAAACCTGGCACACATTCAAGCATGAGTGCATATTTATAGGTTAAATAAATGTGAAAATATACTAATTTAAGCTTACTTTTTCACAAAACCCAAAATAAATATGGATAAATACAGATGAAATTAGCAAAAAATAAATATGGATAAATACAGACGGAAATGGCAAAAGAATAAATACCATAAAACCGGGAGCCCTAATTATGATATATTTGGACCGACAGAACTTAAAAATACCACATTTATTTAAAATTTCCTTAAATGATATCATTACCTCCAGTACATTTTCCGATGATTGGGATTTTGAAACTGTAAATAATATGTTGTCTGATTTAGAACAATCTGCCGCATTTTCTAGCAATGAAATGTTAGAGGACACATCAGACTTTAACACAACGTATTGTTATCAACCTTATGGTCATCATTTTCTACACAAATCCAGTACCCCTAGAAATGTTTTCACATATCACCAATGGGAACATTGCCCAACACCGCCGAAAAGTAGTTTGATAACCTTTGCACAGAAATTTTCATATTTTTCGGGATTTAAGATTTCTGACCCGACCTCTTATTACTATAAGGTTGCACCAACATCCGCACAGAAAAATATGCTGACTAACACCAAACAGATTTATTACCCAACTGTCTGAACAGGGTTTCGACTTATGAAAGGACAATATAAACTTAAAATCAGTCTGGGGTTCTAAAGACTGGCAAGTCCAGGGGACAGAAGCTCTATTTAGAGCATGCCTCATTCCTCAGCAGATGATATTTCTGAATGATACTGTGCAACAGAATTCCTGCCTTGGAATAGCCAAGAACAAGGATTTGAACACACCTCGGATTCCAACACCATCACAGGCCGAGGGTTATTTTACATTACTAAAAGGGGCTACATTAGATGACATTTTACAATACAATAGATCAGAACCCAATTGGAAGGGATGGTTGGTTTGACCCACAGACACTAATAGATGTCAGGAAAGATTCAGGGGTACCACTGAAGGGTTCAGTATCCATAGGCCAGACCACCGCTATGTACAAAGAGAACATCCGGGGGTGGTGACATTATACAGTGTTGTTGAGGTTTTTAGCCAATCGAGGCATAACTTCCCACTATCACAGGTGAAACAACACTTATCCTTACTCACAGAAGATGTGGACCTACGGGATTTTTTATTAGGTCCCAGAAAGCCACCTAAAAAACGTTTCTATTATGCTGTCTATAATAAAATTTGGAAAATCTCCCAACAAGAAGCAGCGGAGAGATTACAAGAAATAGATAGGATCAATTTAGAAAAAGCGTTAGCCGTAGTTGACAATGGTATGACTACGTTAACATCCAGGATGTATTCACTGGGCAACATTGTATCTTCTGCTACTGATGTACTAGAACAAGATTTGCCAATACTAGAGCACGGACAATCGCAATTACGTTCTATTATGTTATTAAGCTGGACGCTGCAATCATTGCGCGCAGGCTATGTGCCTTGGCGTTTTATCAACAGTACGTCTCTGTTTTCTGCATACAATCTAACGGAAAAACAGATGAAAATGGCACAGAGGGGAGAAAAATATACAATGCTGCGTATTGAAAAACTGGACAGATTACCTTTTACTGTGGCAGAATCACCGTCCACAGAGTGGTTGATCCATGGCCATATAACATTACTGGTCACAACTTTCCAGTTTCAGTACTGCCTAGAACAACAGGCAGGCAGATATGAAGAAATGGGTACGGAATTCATCAAGGAATCTTGGGAATTACCATACAGATTTCGATGCAGGAGTGGGGATCGACAAGTGTTTCTAAGCGGTACATACTGCAAGAACGCTTTGAGTGGATCTCTCATATGCCAGGATATTCTGCTGCACGGGACCTGCAATGGTTCAGTAGCGAACCTATCCTGTCACTTGAGGGGTACCCCGGCAGCCGTGATTACCCCGGTATTCAAGCTACTTTCAAATGGGAGTTACTTGATGCTGAGCGGTCAAGGTTGTTGTGGGATGCTTACGGGCATCGCATATCTAGTTACCGTGAGCTCCAGGGTTACTTGCTGTATGCAAGTATTGTTTTCACCGACGCACACAGTCAGGGAGGCGCCTCTTTGGCCTTCGTTGAATGTTTCTTTTATACGGTTTGATACTCTGAGCAGAATGAAAGCCATGCTTCTACAGAAAACTGTGCCCTTAACCTCCGCCCGGGAGACTTTTGATCTCCAGATCGCAAGGTCCTCAGCCGAGATACAGGCACTCATACGTACGAACTGCCCCTTCCATTTCAAAGAAATGGTAAATCGTATCTTTAACATGTCTGATACGACGGGTATAGTCCACCTATTTAAGACAATAGGTTCTGGACTGTTAAGCACCTTTCAGACGGTCCTCGGAGTTATACCAAAATTTATACACTCCGTATTTGGAAGCATTTTTGGAGGGCTTCCGCTGATCCTGTTCCTAATAGCAGGGATCCTGATTGTAATTTTTCTGCTACGCAATGGACGTCCCAGTCACCAAGTGGATTGAAAAAGCGCTCCTGGAGCGTAAATACCGTAACCGCATGGTATAACATCTGGGCACACCTCGCCTAAGGGAACTAAGCACCTCTTGGTTCCTGTCATTTAGACCAGTCTGGATGGACTGTGTCCTACCTGTTCTCCGATGCCTGTTCTGCGGAGAAGAATGCGTGTTGGATCTCGTCTGACACTTCCATCAGTTGCGCAAACGGACTTCGATGCTCTACTGGACCCGATAACGGCCCATGGTCTGCAGTGTCCCCAGCGTATTCCTATGTAGATGGCGGCATTCTTAGAGCCACCACAGGAACTCTCTGCTCCTGTTGAACTGGATACCTGCTTCTCCACTGACACCCAGGCCTTGGATGGTGCACAGGCTGCCCCAGCATCGGCTGCAGGCAGTACGGAAGATCATCTGTGCTCAATTGACGTAATCTGCGAGGTGTTACAGGGATCGTCGTCTGCGGAGGCAGGCAACAGCAATGTTGCTTCTACCAGCCAGGACACAAACATTTGGCTCATCGTGTGCTGGGAAAAAATTCGGCCTTTTTAAACAAACTCAAATTGGAACTCCATAACAAATTGACACTTTTTGACCTGCATGGCTTTCGATGCTAGTAGTTGTTCGAACTATATATACGGACACATTAGAGGTATTGCTTGAGTGACAATTTTGTTTTTAGCATTTTTTAGCGATTTTATCATTTTTTTTAGCAAAACTATTGTTTTTACTGTAGTTTTTAATGTCATTGGTTGCGTACCAGTGCCTAGACAGCCTAGTAGTACGTTAGAATTTAATTATGTCGTCCAGTCGGATGAGGAGTGGGTGTTATATTCCATACAGGTACCCCAATATAGGCTCGGGTAACATCCTAACTTTCATCTATATTCTCCCCTACATTACACACATAACGGTTGACTGACCTTTTACCTAGATATGACACTGCACACAGAACGCGGGTCTTCCCTAGTAGCAGCCTCATACATTATTCATGAGGATTCTTGGAAACTCAGCAGGACTTCCATCTCCTGCATAATAACTATGTACAAAGTTCATTCCAGACGTCATCCCAAGTCTGACAAGTGGCACAGCAAGGTAGAACCCCCGGGGAGACCTTTGGGTATATAAACATCACATCTTGCTGGGACAAACAGAGGCGATCAGGACTTCCATGCCGACACACTGACGCGAGACGCTGAGGTTCCTGCATGCAGATACTCCAGCTTGTAGTGGTCTAACATCCCTTGCGGGGTGTCCAACTCGAGACCAAGACGGGGTCCCACAGTCTCTCACTTCAGGTAATGGAGTTGACTTTATCCTAGAGGGATTCTTAGCTTAACACCTACACACATGCTAGGTACACTTAGGTACATCTAGTTAGGATTGCATCGTAGGAGTACGCATTTTATTGTCATGTATTTTACATACTTGCCTGTATTCATGGTTATGGCAAAATGGTAGAAATCTACCATCCTTTTACTTTCTTAGTGCTTCTAATCATTTACATCTGTTACTGTCTAGTGGTTATTTCAGCACACCTATTTTACACCAGAATAACGACTGTTCAATAAATGCTTATTGAAAAACGTCCATACCGTTTATTCTGTGTATCTCTCTGAGACTGAGTGAGCACGAGTGACTGAGCGAAAAGTAGTACACTGTTTCCACGGTCCTGAGGGATCATGGTTGTCATGTTCGATAGGTGCCAAGAACTATTCTCTCCTTGATAAGAGGAGTTTCTAGTGGCACTGTGAGCTAGCTGGTACACAGGCCAACATACCCGGTGGGGGTGTCTAGAATCAGTCTGACACCAATCCTACAGTGTATGTTGTCTAAACGCGCAGATCCTATAGAGGTTTTATAGGAACTACACGACAGTGGCAGCCCCTAACTCTGCATCAAGCATGGCTTTAAAAACCAGGGAATCGGTTAAATGTGGCTGCATTGTTTGCCTCTTTCAATATCCACAGTGCATATGGCACCAGCAGTAAGGGTAGAAGAAACCGCAACAAAAACAATATCTGAAGAAGCACACAGAAATGTCCTCGGTAAACGAATAAGGCAGTATTAGTCACTGGCTGTTTTCATAGCAGCATTCAGGTTTTGTAGCACTGCTAAGAATAGATGGCTTGCTTCTCAAAAAAGACGAAAAACTCCGAAGGCATAGAGATACTTCCCAACTTGTGGAGATTTACTTACGAATTAACAAATTCGCCAAACTCCAAGGTACACTACATTGAGAGTTATGGCTATTAGTGCCTCCTTGGAGTAATCTTGGTTTTCCGAATCTGAAATTTTACATTGGGTACTCATTCTGTGAACACCCACTTCCCTAAAACTTATTGCACTCTACAGCTAAGAAAAATCTGCATAACGTCCATGAATAAATTACACTTGCATGCAGAAAATTACAAAAGCCCCTGGGTACATAGTGCAAAGAGGAGTGCGGTTGTACAGTAACCAATTCAGAATTAAATTGGCAATTTTTAAAACAGCTCCCTGACTTGCAAAAAATGAGATAAGGTCATTGGAGTTAAATCATTAATATCTGTTTTGGAAAGAGGTAGAGATCAGTCAATTTCACAGATTTCAAGGAGATGTTCTTTTAGAAAATGCTCATGCATCGGTTGGAAAATCCAAGTATTCCTAAACACCCTCCTAAAATTATAACAAATATAGCAGTGCAGCATGCTAAGTGACCCTCCACTCATCAATGAGTTAAATGCGTGTTTGAAAATTATTAACACTGCGATGTACATTTTTGTTATGTCCACCTGCTGCTTTAATTGAACACAGTTAATCAACAGCCATAAAAACAACCAAGTGGCTCTGGTGTGCAATGCAATGGATGACTTGTAAGAATGTCTCTATTTATAATGTAGCTGAAGTATGTTTAATAATTAGGATTTTTTGATTTTTTTTCTGTACTTCAAGATCCCAAAATGATTTCCTTTTCCCTTTTCAGGGATTGCAGGGTATATTTTATTCAATATCCATTGCTCGAAGCATTAAAATATCCCAGATAAGATGCACATTAAAGCTCACAAGGCTCCAATCAGTCTGTTAAGTTCTCCCTTTGAATTTCTGCTATTTTTTGGGAGGGCTAAGAAGGCAGTGTGGTACAAATAAGTGCATCAAGTATAAATTATTAGTCCAATAATGTGCACACTTTTTACACTCTTAGATGGCACTGTTCAAAAGAGACTGGCTCATCAAAGCAGAGAAGGAGAAACTTGAGATATTGGAGTGAAATGGATGGTAACTATTTTCAGTGACTTGTCCAAGATCTGTGTTTTGTCTCTTTACAAGCACTCTGAATCCAATCCTTATTCTAAACAGCAGGCACTGACTGAAGCACAATATTCATTTGGAGTCCTCTTGTGTATTATTATTTTCCACCGCTCGTTTCATGCTGAAGAAGGCATTTCCCAGTGTTCTTATTTTCTTCCATACGTCTGTGCGCATCCCCAATTTCGTGCAGAGGATAAACGCTGTCCACGACTGTTTGAAGCTGCAGTTGGCTGTTTGGAGAGAAGTAGGACAGGGCTTCCTTCGTAAACGCCGCCACCAGTTCCTCTTTGTACTACAGCACATAGACACAAGCATGGACAAGCACAGATCACATTAGTAAACACTTGAAGGACACATCACAGAAGTCTGCAATTACAGCTTTCTTTTTGCTCTCAGGAACAGACAGCAGCAATGCCATCACTCATTTCACTGCCTTCTGCCCAGAGTGAGTACTTACAGTCTGACCTCCCCCCATTTAAAGTCTGTGAACTCTTTGCATCATGACTCCCCTCGTCCATAAAGTAATGCATCTACCTGCTGGTTTACCATTCGACTGAGCAGCCTTTTGTTCTCCTTCAGAGTAGCATGCCTGTCATTCTACCAACTCTTTTCATCTAAACTTTGACCCCTACGCTCTTTAATCATATCTTACTCATCCACATTATTGACATTCTCTCAAGAAGCTGTATCTCTCCAAACAACCCACTCCACAGGAACTGAGAACTCTGCAGCCTCTTCTTTTAAATTACCCATTTCTTCCTTCTTAGGCATCTGTTATTACATCTGCTCGCTTCTGAACATCTGCTCTCTGCATTTTCTCTTTATTCTTGTCTACTGCCCTTAACACCTCGCCACCATCTCTTTCTCCCTCCAGTTTTCTCACTTCAGTTCTGCACCTACTTCTTTCATCTTTCCTTCAATGTATACAATTTGTTAAATGGAGCATGTATATATGTATGCCTGCTTGCATAAGACATATAAAGCAGAATTCTATCTGAGGGGAAAAAACATCATTGTGTACAAAAACTGGGAACAAAAAGGATGGGCTGTCTTTGCATTACCTTAGCGGGCACTGGGAGCAGGGAGGGTCTTGTGCTGAATGAGGCGCTCTTTGAAGAGGTGAGCTTTCAGCTTCTTTCAAAACTGGAGAAGTGAAGTGTAGTGTTTTGAGCGTTAACAATGACGGAACCCTTTTGGCTCCTGATGGACTCCGTAGAGCTATGACATAAGTGTTATAGCGGAATGCAATGAAGGCTGGTTTAGAATGTTGAATCTGCAGTTACACGCAGAAAAATAAAGACGTGTAATACTAAGCCCTGTGTGCAGCGTAGTCATTGGCAGATACCCAGGCTGGGGAGAACGCAACATGAAGGAGACAGTATTTTGGTTCATCGCTGCATATCTACATTGTAGCCATGATTCTCAAAGATAACTTATAGTTAGTAAGTTTACACTTAGTGATTACAATTCAAAGTGAAAACTGACTATAAAAGTGTAAGTGACATGTTTCCACCCTGAGAGTAATGCAATTGGCTTACTCTTGAGTGGGTGTGTGACATCCCTTTTTAAACTCCTCCTACTCCGCCTTAATTCTATCCCCTTTAGTAGTAAGTCTGCTCCTTTTCCCACCCTTTCACCTGTATCACTCATACATTTACTACTAAATGTATACTTACCTGTGCAGAGACTCCGCAGTCGGGGCGGAGACCTCCACACTTATAAGTATAAACAAGACATACACTTTGTAGTACATTTTGTAGTATTACAAAATGTACTACAAAGAGCAGTTTGTGAATCAGGCCCAATGTTTTCAGGACGATTTCTGAGGTAGGAAGTTATCCTTTGCCTCCGCCCATCATCCTGACTTTTGCCCTAGCATGTGCCTGCAGGTCAATTTCTTTCAAACATCCTCTCATCTTATTGTCCCATCCCTTACACAGTCTCCTGTCCCACATTTCATCTACTTTTTACTCACCTTCCCAACTGCCACTTGCCTACTGTGCCATTTTGCCTTCTTCCTGCCCAGAGCCTGCATCAGCATCCCGATGTTGCTCATGTCCGGCATGCACACTACCTGCTCCTATTTAACAGCCTTGTCTGCCTTGTGTCCTTTGCACGTCTCACATCTTCATCTCTGCCTTGCTCATATCCTAAAACCTTTTCTTTCCTTTTATCGCCACCTACTATATACAAAGTCTGCACAGACCAAACCTTCACAAATCCTCCATCCCTACCTGCTTTTGATTTAGTCGATAGCACTCACTATTTCCTCCTTTTGCAGCTGGTCCTCAGAAGTCTGATTTGCATATGGCTGGGTCCAAACTGGGGTGGTGTGGTGAGCAAAAAAACGATGGATTAAACCCAGATCTGTTGACTGGGAGTGAATGTTTGCATTGTTCAGCATTCCGTCCATCATCTGTTCTTTTTGCAGAGCAGCTTCTCCACTCTCTGCCCAAAAGCCACAGCACTCACATAGCTTTTCATTCTCTCTAATAAAGGACATATCCTCCTCTCATTCTCTCTCCTCTGGATCACTAACTAATGGCAGCCTATTGTGCCTCATACCCTGTTACTCCACTCATGTCTTCCTCTCTATTCCCTGTCTCCTTACAATATCCCTTCCCCAGCTTCCACCATTCATTCATTACAGTGCTCTCTTCTCTCTTCCTGCTTACAACCTGCAAGCTCAGCTACTGGAACTGCTTCTTCTATTCTTCCTGCCTACAAATGATCACCTCTACATACTTCTCATACAGTAGTATTTCTATCACTTTTCATTGTGGTACCATATACTAACAAAAATTCCCAAAGCTTATTGCTTTTACTGGTATATGTGTATTCTGAAGAAATTGACAAGCCTCAGGCAGGGCAAATATGTCCTATTTAACAGCACGAGTCATAGCTGTTATCGATTTTAAAATGATAATGATTCTTTCCAAGTATACTTTTCCTTTTTGTCAATCGTCACATCTGTCAGGAGGCGGGGCTGGAGCCCTGATAACTGCTTAGTGTGGCTCATGCACTTGGAGGCGGTACTCCAAATCCACCCGCTCTTGGTACCTCTTAGTGAAGGAAAGGCCTGAGATGATCACAGAGTGCCAGCACTGTCTAGACCAGTGATACTCAAAGTACGGCCCGGGGCCGCATGCAGCCCTCTTGACCTTTACATGCGGCCCCCTGGTGAACAGCAGCACCAGCTGCTGTTTAGTTACTGAGCACTAACATTCAGAAAAAAATGTTAAATAAACGGACAAGCATTTATTAACCTGCAAATAAATGCTTGCCCATTTATTTAACATTTTTTTAGTCCTCCTTTCACAATCCCTGACCCACCTAGGCCCTCTACCGCCACCCTGCTGGCATCAGTGCGGCCCTCGGTGACACCACAGACCCTACTTTGTGGCCCCTGGGCAAATGTTTGCGAGTACCCATGGTCTAGACTGAGGCTGCACAAGCACAGCAAACACACTCTACAGCAGTATGCTACCAATGAATTAAGATTCTCAGCAAGTAATTCACTCCTGTGTGTTCTACAGAGATGACGGCCATGTTGGATTATCGGTATACCTCCCCTTGTGGTTCACAGCGCCCCTTAAAAGGCAATCGTGCTACAATGATGCTGGAGAAAGGGCCTATATGGATTCCGTATTTCCTTTCCAAGACCTATTGCTTCAGAAAGGAATATTTTGCCGGTCAATTGGATTACAGAGAAGTATTCTGAAAGGCGTGTTGCTGATGAAATTGATGAGAACAGATCTTGAACTAGTCTCTGGATCATTTATCTCAACTATTAAGACCGTGGTTGAATATTCTGCTACATTTTCTAGTAAGAACATACAATTGCTTAGATTAGGTAACACAAGGGTCTTAACAGTAATGTTATTTTGCAGTTCTACCGAAGTGAAGTAGAGACTAGAACTCATCATCCTCGAATAAGTGTGCAGTTCACAAAGCTTGACACATAGGGAGAAATACTAGTACACATATATATTTGACACACTTATTTCTCGTATTCTTAGGTTCTAGAAATTATCAGTTCCATGTCAAAGTACAGAGAGTTGGTTGCACAGACATAGTGTTCAGGTACATCCATTGACAATCACAGTTACACTCTGAACTCTAAATAAGAAGTTACTTAAGATGTGTAGAAGTCCACTACATCCAGTAGACCTCACTGAACATCTGAAGTTATGTGGCAGAGAGATGGAGTCCTGTGATCTGTCTTGTCTCCTACCCAGTCCCCTTTCCCAGGTTCTACCACTGGCCCTCATTTCCCTGTGTACATGGTCACTGTTGGGGGTGGTGAGAGATTGAAAAGGGCCCGGCTCCCGATGGATCCTGCGCACATGTTAGTGCAACCCAGTAAGATCTCATTCTATGATGATTATGTAGAGCAGTACATCAGCATTCAAAAGTCATGCATCCAAATACAAAAATATTTTTTTTATGAATCAATTAGCTGGTCACATATTTTTCTCTGAATTCGGCCCGACAAAGAATGATCTGCAACCACTTCCATGATATGAGGTGTTACTGGCATGAGCTTACCTTGTGCGAGCGAGACCTCAACAGACTGCACAGCAGGTTTCCTCGTTTGCGAAGCATCTTGGACAGCAGATCACCCTTGATCTCACCGGTGCTCATCAGGCCATACAAAATCCAACGCCCATCGGTATTCAAACAGTCAACATTCTTCTCCCAGTTGGATCCTCCTACACAGTCTAATATAATGTCAGCCCCGGCACCTGAAACAGTCCATATCAAACCAAGAGAAGCTGTAAGATGTATCATCATTCATACGTTTCTGAAACACTTGACATTTCAACAGTCATCCCGTTTCATATTGTCTAAATTCACTTTATTTTTTAACTCTTTTTTAAAGAACGATTGCTCAGTATACAGCAAATACCGGTGGATGAATCAATCGTACAGTGTACACGTTAATCAGAGCAGACCATATCATGTACATGAAGGTAACAGTTGTCATGAGCGGAATCTTCCTAATTTACAAAGATGTCGTTCTCCCCCCAGGTGGGATATAACAAAGGCAATTTTCCTTCCCCTACTCATCTCTGGCTAATTAATTGCCTCGATAAGTGCGCCAACTACCCCACACCGTATCCCATTTCTTAGGACAACCCCTGCTTTGGTAGAGTATTTGCTCTACTCGCTGGCGCCAGTCCATATAATTTTCGCAGACTTCAATACGGGGGGGGGGGGGCATCCCTACTCCCCAGACACGGGCTATGTTGCGTTTAGTTCTCCTTGCAGCCAAAACCTCCCGTCAGTAGCATTGAATTTCTGGGCATTCCCATATTATATGAAAAAAGGAGTCCACCTGCCCACAGCCCCTGAGAGATAGGGCAGAGTCACTCCTCTCCACTCGATGTAGAAGCACTCTAGAGTAGTACGATCTACATAGTATCTGTAATTGGACTAAGTGAAAGTGGGCTCATATTGCCAGTTCTCTAGTACTCTGCACTGCCTCAGCCCAGTCATCGTCTTCAATTGTCCCGATATTCCATTCCCATGCTTCTCTCAAAGCCTTCAATGGGTCCGGAGAATTATTCACTAGTTTCTTGTATATCATTGAGATAGCCTTGTCTATCAAAGGTTCTAGTAGGAGACGATCCTCCAGCATTGCTGCCTCTGGCAGCTGCTCTCCCTCTACAATATGCCATCGGAGGGCGTATCCAAACTGTAGGTGTCTGAAACGTTCCCGTCTGAGGGCGTGTCCAAGCTGTAGGTGTCTGAAACGTTCAGACTCTGCCAACTTATGTTCATGCTGCAGGACCTCAAAGGTCACCAAGGCTTGTCCTCTCCATACATCGCCCGAGTGCTCTACTCCAATCAGTGCCCATCTGAAGAAGACCTCCAGGCTTCCGACTTCGTGCAAGAGATCACTATCCCACAAAGGGGTTCTGTACGTCAGCCTAACCTCCCATCCCAGATATCTAGTAGCCTCGCGCCACACTCTCACCACTATCTGAGTATGTGTCAGCAGATCGCACTCTCGCCCCGCCTATAGAGAACCGGTGGATACTCCTTGCTCCCCATAGCCTCCCTTTTCACTCGATATGCTGGCTCAGTTCAGTCTGCGGACACCCAGTCGTGGACCGCCACTAATTGTGCAGCCAAATAGTATTTCAGTATGTCAGGACTGCCAGACCCCTATCATAGACACCTTTCTAAAATTTACAAAACGCTATGCCCGAGCTGCCCCCATCCCATAACAACAGCCGTACCTCATTATCAACCTTTCTTGAAAAAGTTGGGGGGAATCATGAAGGGAGTGTTTTGTAGAACGTAGTGCAGACGTGAAAGAGCCATCATTTTAAAGAGGGCTGCTCTACCCATCAAGAATAATGGGAGTGTCCGCCAATGAGCAACATCCCTAGTTGGTCTTACTGTGGGAGCAGGTTTTAATTTAGAAAGTCTTCAGGGTCTCAGGTGACATAGATGACAAGATATTTAAAGCCATCCGTGCTGCGCATCTCGAGGGAAGCTTCAGGATCCCCCCCGCCAGTGGAAATATTAAGAACTTGTCCCAGTTGATATGGTACCCAGAATGGTCCTCCAAAAATTTTTAAAAATTGCAATATTCTGTCAACAGAGAGGACGGGCTGCATGGTGTAGAGTAGTATATCATCAGCGTATAAGGAAATCCGCTCTTCCCATTCCCCATTGGTGTGAATCCCCTGTATAAGGGGATCTTGTTGAATCCAGGCTGCTATGGGTTCAACCACCAACGCAAAAATTATAGTGGATAGGGTACACCCCTGCCTCGTGCCCTTCTGCAGAGCGAAGACTCGCGACAATGCATTGTTGACCTGTACTCGCGCTAGTGGGCCCTGGTATAGCAGTTTGACCCAGCCACAAAACTTAGGGCCGAAGCCCAGTTTGTCAAGGGCTGCAAAGAGATAATTCCACTCAATGCTGTCAAAGGCCATTCTGGCGTCCAGTGATAGGAGTACAGCCCACTCAGTGTGTGGTGCTTTGATCATGTGCAACACCCCACAGAGATGCTGCAGATTTAGCAGAGTCTCTATGTGGCATAAAGCCTGATTGGTCTGGATGGACCACTGTGGTGATTCCACCCCCCCCAAAAGCAGCCTGGTTGCCAGAGCATTCGCGAAGGCCTTAGCTTCCAAAGCTCCCCTCCTCTCGTGCCGTTTGGAATATATCTACCATATGCTCTGCCACCTTATTGGACATGCATTTATATAACTCCACTGGCAGGCCGTTGGGCCCCACCACTTTCCCTGACTGCAGGTCCCGTATTGCCCTAGCTATTAACTCTACTGTCAAATCTTGCGCTAGGGTGCCCCTGTCGTCACCTGTGAGTGTTGGGAGGGTTCGGTCCTTTAGAAGGTCGGCACAGTCCTCCAAAACATGGTAGTCGTGCAGGTGTATATCCCCTCATAGAATCTCCAGGACCCCATTTTGCCCCTTATCGCTCTTGTCCAACCACGCTAACAATTTGTTAGCTTTATCACCTACATCATACAGGCGGTGCTGGGTCGCCAATGCGTAAGCATGTGCCCTATCTTCCTCCAGTTCCCGCAGCTCATGCAGCTTGAGGCGTAGTGGGTGGTGGAGTTAGAGGTCAACCGTCTCCCCAGCTAGGAGAGTCAATGTCTCACTCAACCACCTCGCATTTATTTCCCCGTTCTTTACTTTTCCCCCCAATCAGGGTCTGTGCATGACCGTGGATGACAGCCTTAAAGGCTTCTCATAATATACAAGCAGATTTAACAGTTCCCTTGTTTTCGTGGAAATAGTGGTCTGCCCTTTCCCTTAATTTATCTTTGCGGGCTAGGTCTTTAAGTGCCAAGGATAGATTCTAGGAGGGGCCACAGAGCACCACCTACACTGGGAAAGGGTCCGAAAACCCTCGCGCTTTATGTACTGCATTCCTAAAGTTGTCTGCATGTATCTGCTGAGTAAAGATGTGGTCTAGGTGGGAAAAACTACCATGAGCTGCTGATAAATAAGTGAATTGTCTTATCATGGGGTTATGTTCACGCCATAAATCCACCAGGCGCATTGCTTCCATAAAAGCCTGTAAGGGCCCCGATTCACCCATGGTTGAAGACGGAGTTTTCCTGTCCATACTAGGATCTGCTACAGAATCCATGTCCACCCCTAATTCGAGGATCCCCGACACTATCTCTAAGAGTAAGGCGCTGAGGGCGGGGAATGTCGTTGTGTGTAGTTTTGGTGGTATATATAAAGAGCAGATGTTCAGCGCGTGACCCTCCCAGCTGTACCACAGATCTACCAAGTTGGTCACTCCACATGTGAATAGGGACAGGGGGCACTGATTTTTTAATTATAATGCCCGTTCTCCTTGATTCTGTTGTGTAGCCAGCGTGTACCAAGAGGGTGTACCCAAATCGATCCAGAGCTTCATATTGGCTGCCTTTAATGTGAGTCTCTTGCAGGAGAAGCAAGTCTGGGGCATGTCTAAGGAGATACTGGAGCACTATGCTGCGCTTCATTTTACTTCCCAGTCCAGTTTAAATTCACTTTAGATTCTAAAATTAATTATGTGGATTTCTACTTTCTGAGCTTTAAAAAAAGTGAAATGCACAGATCTCTTAACTAGTGAGGAAAGTAAATGAAAATGTTTTTAGAAGATTAACCTCCCAAGATTGGACTTTTACACGTCTCAATTGATTAGACAAAAGTATCACTACATCAAAAGGCCCTTATATCATCAAAATGTGCCAATGCTAACATTCTATTTCGCGGTCCACATAGAGGAGCATGCTAATTATGCATATAGATAAGTAAGCATATTGTCCCTCGACTCTAAATTCTAGGGCGCTTACAAGTTTGTGTACAAGTTCTGGAATTTGCCTGTGCAAAAATAATAATACCTCACAATAAACAATTACTCCTGGGATGGAATTGTTTAATTTTTTTTTTATATTTTCTGTTTCGGTTCTGGATGAGGAATAAAGTGTGTACTACATATTAGTGATTATGATTGGCTAACTAGGAATCTACTGAATTGGGGTACGTGGGATTTAGGCTTTCTCTATTTTGTAGCACACGAAACAAGCCACGGGTCCGGGTTAGGAGGAGGTTAGTGTGTTATGCAAGGGGGAGGAAAGGAGGATTCCCTTTTTAGGACGGTTCCCCTCACACACCAGAGGTGTCATGCTTCATCATGGGGGTACCTCCTCACACGGAAGACCTAGTCTTCGTGTGGGCTACAACCCCCTCTCTACGAGGGAGGAGCTCATGGATGTTTTTATTTGGTCAGGCAGGGTATACTAAACCCCTATGTGAGCCGGTGTGTGTGTATGGAGCAAGAAAGTGCAGTGCTGTAAAGTGAAGTGAAAAGTTAAAACTGGCTACAGGGTTAGCTATATTGTGACTTTATTCAGCTACCCGGTGTCAGGATTAAAAACAATGAGGAGCTGATGACACACGTGCCGACATTAAAAGCACATGTGTGGCTAGACCAACATGTTTCGGCCAGGAGGACCTAGGTAGTATCGCGGCCTTCTTCAGGGTCAATTTATTCAGCTACTGCAGTTATACAGTGTGTGTACGTGAAAAAATATAATTTTTAAAAAACACGTGAATAAATCAAAAATTAGATACTGGACCAGTAATCTGACTGTTCAGTATGGACTGCATACAACCTATATTGAAGACATAAAGGCATGTATGTAAACATTGTGTATATAACCAAAAACTCAAGTACATTGACTAACCTCATACATTCTAATTATAGCATTTTTAAAGCACATATACATTTGGTATACGATGTGTCAAATACAAAGACGTGTGACTCACCGCAGTGGGTTGTACAGTTCACTACGTCTGTCCAGGCATATTAGCCATATGGTACGTACACCAGAGCCTGCAGAGAGAGGTAAATGGTGTTTCTTTAAAAACAAGAAGCCCCAAGGAAGGGATTAGAGATAGAGCTAAAAACGACTTAAGAATCTAACAGATGACGTTTCCCTGTTATTGGGCGTCAGAGGTATGGCTGAAGGCAGACGAAAGACCAGGGATCTATCAACCCTGGACAACATGCATAGACCGGTGAGATGGATGCAACAGAAAAAGGAGCACAGTTCAGGAAGCTCATTGAAATTGAAATTATAACAGAAGGATAAGGTGGTCAAAACACTAATGGATGATGGCAAGGGTGCGCAATGTAACACTTGCCAGAGCAAGGCAGTGAGGTGGCGCGCCCGATGAACTCTGGCTACAGCCTAGCAACCAGTGGATGGAGTGGGCTGGTAAAAACGAGTGGGCGCATCGGGGCTGGTGGTGTTAATCCACATATGTCTGCCCTATGAAAGGGGTGATCCAGCAGGCCGGATGGTCTAGAGGTCAGCCTAGGTGACATAGTGTGTCACAAGGCATGATCCGGTAGAACCCAAAACCTCGCATAAATAGGGGGAAGAGGGGAGAAAAAGGGGAGAAAACTACGGCAAACATATGCCTAATAGGCAGCCCGCAGAGAGCGGTGCGATGCCTGGCAGGCGGGGAAAACTGCGGGAGAAAGAGCGGAGTGTCACCTGAGATAGCAGATAGCGGCGTGATGGCGTGGAAACAAAAAAATAAATAAAATAGAGAAAACGCAAGCCTTCCCGACTGAATAGGACCCACATCCCTTGTGGTAAGTGCTTTGATCGCTGGGCTAATTTAGTACTCTTCTACTGAGGAGGATGCCATCTGGTCTCTTTATTTGTCCCGTTTGCTTTGGCATCTTAACACCGCGCTATCCTCCACGGCGACATCGCATAATCCTCGGCACCTCCACCTCTTTGCATTTTCCTGATTGACAGCTGCCTTACTCTCCCATTGAGCAGGCATTTTCTCTATTTTTTTTTTTTTTTTTATTTCCACGCCATCACGCCGCTATCTGCTATCTCAGGTGACACTCCGCTCTTTCTCCCGCAGTTTTCCCCGCCTGCCAGGCATCGCACCGCTCTCTGCGGGCTGCCTATTAGGCATATGTTTGCCGTAGTTTTCTCCCCTTTTTCTCCCCTCTTCCCCCTATTTATGCGAGGTTTTGGGTTCTACCGGATCATGCCTTGTGACACACTATGTCACCTAGGCTGACCTCTAGACCATCCGGCCTGCTGGATCACCCCTTTCATAGGGCAGACATATGTGGATTAACACCACCAGCCCCGATGCGCCCACTCGTTTTTACCAGCCCACTCCATCCACTGGTTGCTAGGCTGTAGCCAGAGTTCATCGGGAGCGCCACCTCACCCAGCGTGCCCGCTGTAACCGCACTGCCTTGCTCTGGCAAGTGTTACATTGCGCACCCTTGCCATCATCCATTAGTGTTTTGACCACCTTATCCTTCTGTTATAATTTCAATTTCAATGAGCTTCCTGAACTGTGCTCCTTTTTCTGTTGCATCCATCTCACCGGTCTATGCATGTTGTCCAGGGTTGATAGATCCCTGGTCTTTCGTCTGCCTTCAGCCATACCTCTGACGCCCAATAACAGGGAAACGTCATCTGTTAGAGCTAAAAACGACTTAAGAATCTATCTCTAATCCCTTCCTTGGGGCTTCTTGTTTTTAAAGAAACACCATTTACCTCTCTCTGCAGGCTCTGGTGTACGTACCATATGGCTAATATGCCTGGACAGACGTAGTGAACTGTACAAACCACTGCGGTGAGTCTCACGTCTTTGTATTTGACACATCGTATACCAAATGTATATGTAGTTTAAAAATGCTATAATTAGAATGTATGAGGTTAGTCAATGTACTTGAGTTTTTGGTTATATACACAATGTTTACATACATGCCTTTATGTCTTCAATATAGGTTGTATGCAGTCCATACTGAACAGTCAGATTACTGGTCCAGTATCTAATTTTTGATTTATTCACGTGTTTTTTAAAAATTATATTTTTTCACGTACACACACTGTATAACTGCAGTAGCTGAATAAATTGACCCTGAAGAAGGCCGCGATACTACCTAGGTCCTCCTGGCCGAAACATGTTGGTCTAGCCACACATGTGCTTTTAATGTCGGCACGTGTGTCATCAGCTCCTCATTGTTTTTAATCCTGACACCGGGTAGCTGAATAAAGTCACAATATAGCTAACCCTGTAGCCAGTTTTAACTTTTCACTTCACTTTACAGCACTGCACTTTCTTGCTCCATACACACACACCGGCTCACATAGGGGTTTAGTATACCCTGCCTGACCAAATAAAAACATCCCTGAGCTCCTCCCTCGTAGAGAGGGGTTGTAGCCCACACGAAGACTAGGTCTTCCGTGTGAGGAGGTACCCCATGATGAAGCATGACACCTCTGGTGTGTGAGGGGAACCGTCCTAAAAGGGAATCCTCCTTTCCTCCCCCTTGCATAACACACTAACCTCCTCCTAACCCGGACCCGTGGCTTGTTTCGTGTGCTACATTATTTGGTGGGGAGTCAGCTCACGCAGGTCCTTAAATCTCCTCAAGCCCTCAAGTGTATTGATTTCTCTATTTTGTCTCATTTGCACAGGTGGATGTCAGTCTAACATATGTATACAAGAATGTATTCTACTTTGGACCTTATGTAAAGAGTGTCGACTGATTTGCAGGTATACCACGATTCACGTAATAATGCTATTACAATTGTTAAATGTGAAATTAATACACATATAGAAATCAATGACGAATACTTGCGCATGCATATTTTTTCTTGTACTAGTTACAACAATAAACATTCTTCACTAATGGGCATCACACAAGAACGATGCCCAGGGTCGAATATACACCACAGGGGTGTCATGACCCCGATCCCTGCCCCCCACCCCCTTTAACTGTTTTTGCGATTCTGTAATAGGTTACCGAATCGCAAAATGGGTTTGGTACATAGGAAACTTCATTTTTCCAGTCGCAAACGGCATAATTCTGAGAATCGGGCTGTTTGTGACCTGAAAATACCTACGTACATGTGGCCCTTGGTCTGCAGTGGGGGTCTTTTAATTTTCCGGCTACTCCCTGGATACACCATTGGAAATAACTGTTTTTCCTCTGCGTACAACATAGAGCAGTGGTTCCTAACCTTTTAACTTCTGTGGACCCCTGCTTAATCGTTACTGGAATCCGGGGAATCTCCCCCCCTCACTGAATCACTACTGGAATGCAGGTCCCCCACTGAGTCATTATTGGAATCCTGGGATCTTGGCCTAAGCAATTTTGATGATTTAAACAACAAAACAATACACAAAAATACTAAAACAAGAATTCATCAAACAAATATACAAAGGCTGAAATATTTTATTTGATCCACAAATATAAAGAAAAATCCAAATCAAAATGTTAGTGGTCCGGTTGGAGCTTTCCTAAATCCAATTGAGGCCGCCCATCATTCATACTATATTTTGTTTGATGCACTTGCACTGTTTCCACATATAAACCTGAGGATACAACTTAATTTTTGGCCTCCAATTCCAAATTTTTTCAGATTTACAGAATGTTTTGTCGCTTATTTATATACACTTTAATAATCTGTTAATATTATTTAATTTTCAAGCAGTCTTGGACACCCAGAATCGGCGCCGCGCACACCAAGGTGTCCTCGGACCACAGGGTAAGAACCACTGCCATAGAACGCTAACATGCGGCTAAAAGTCCCCCGTTTATAATGAAACTATCAGGGAGTATGCATGGCTGTGTAGTCCTTGAAAAATCAAAGAGTGCTGATTGATATGTTTATAGGGCTGTCTCTGAGCTACATTTTACCGTCTTTTGATATGTCCTCAGTGTCCTATGGCTGAATTGCAGTCACCACAAAACAAGACGATCAGTGAATGACAAGGTGTTCTGTTGTTTCCTATAGAATGGCCATCCCGACAGCAGTTTCAACTCTGAAACATAAGGTACAGTGCACATCTATTTGCATCTTTAAATCTCTATCTCTAGGATTAAGATGCACTATCACCCTTACAGTCTCGATGCTCATAGGAACTACACAGCAATGGAAAAGGCCTAACGGATATAGCAATGCACTAGCTAGACCCCACTTCCCTTCAGAAGGCATGGGGTCTTAGGATCCTGAGATGAACATTTGGTGCTTGCTGTGTATGGTGTTGTAGCACACAGGGTATCTGTATTCAATCCACTCTGGGCATATCTACTTTCTCCTGAAACAAACATAAGGCAGACTTCTTAGTTTACCTCCCTTGAAGGGGGATCACATAGATACACAATCTGTAGAGCACTTCCATGGCCATAATAAACGTAGGCATGTGTAGGTCTAGTCCTTGCGTATCAACCTTGATGATTTGTTTCAGGCTGCATGGTAAACAATGCCACTTCACAAAAACCTGTCTGCCATTCGAAGGGACAAGTCAAACAAGCACTGTGCATTGATAAATTTACACGAAAAAGCCCCCTTTTAGCCTTCTTATCAGATTCAAGAGGGTGTGTGAGGATGTCACTGCTAATAGAGATAAAAAATATAAAGACTCCTATGATCTACAATCATGCTTCCACAACACCTGCACTCAGCTATTTCCACTCAGAAGTGAGCCAGAGGCCCTCTGAGGTGTCCTTCTCTTTCCCTATGGTAACACGGCCACAGTACAACCATGCAAGAGGTGCTAGGGATGTAAAAAAGGCTCAATGCAAATAGTTAAAGGCTTAAAAAAGCTAATAACAAGACAGAAGGCAGAGCAAAAAAGCAGGAGTTTATTCATGAGAAAAATTTATTTTAAAGGGCATGTGCTCAACAGAAAATGTATAAAAACAAGTTAGCTATAGGTATGGAAAATGCATCTGCAATGGCATAAGGGATGACCCATCCAGTGTGTGCTAAGAGGGTAAGGTAGATCACTTAACAAAATTTTCTTGGTCTTTTTGGCACAGCCCATTTTCGCAAGAGTCTTGATTTACACTTATAGAGCTGGCACCTGTTTGTAGAAAAGACTCTTGGAAATTATAGGGGGCTTGTATGGGTTAGGGAACGAAGCTGTCACATGAAAGTTACTCTTCGTTAGTTTGTTTAGTCACACTGGAAAGTGTTGCTGCAGTCAATGGTGCAGGTGGTGTCCACCCACTAAGGTGTTCTAAACATTGAACATTTTGGTTTTCTTCTGCAATTCTTTTCATTTGATTTCTCCATGGACTGATTCAAAACACAGCATCAGTATTATTGCAGTTGTGATCAAGAACACGTTATTTGTTACCAAACGATAAACAGGGTCATTTAGAACCAGCTTGCTAAGTCTGAGAAGTCCACCCATAATAGTATGACATCCCCACCTCCCTGGTGAGGATCTCACTGCGTTCAGAGCATCTGCAGATGTTGTGGATGCACTGAAGTCACATGAGTGGCTTGTCTTTTGGCCTCACTGTGCATACTTTTTTGTTTTAGTGAAACAAATTCCCAAAGTAGAAGTGTGTTGCACTAAAACAAAAGAAATCAGTGCCCATGGCACAAAGGGAGCTTTCTTGGGGGCCATTATGAGTTTTCACTGCTTGGGGCTGCCATGTCTCACATGAAGAACACACGCAGGAAAAACAAGTGATGGCCACCCCACTTTATATAGGATGGGGCGACAACCACTGCGATCTCGCCACCCACTGGAAAGCTGGCTGTCAAGTAAAAAAATAGTTTCTAGCAGAGGAGCCAGCTGAACCTCTGCAGTCAAAAGCCCTTGAGGTTTCCCTACATCTAAACCAGGCATGGAAACTATGAGTTTGGTGGGGCCCACCCTACCTAACTATAAAACAAAATACAGAATTAAAGTTGCACAGGGCCAATGCACCATGTTGCCAACTTGTTGCCCCAATTTGTTTTAACCATATTCCTACAGGAAAATGGCAAAGGGCTTCCTGGCCACAACACAGCAACCAAGCACTGGTTCTTCAGATCTATCACAAAGTTTCAAGTGGGCAACGTCATGTTAGCGGTGGCTAATACTATTCATGCTGAACCGGTCAGGGAATATGCACGTCCATTTATGGAAGTCATATTAGAAACACTCTTTAGCAATTGATGGCCTAGAGGGCTGTTCACCACAGAATGATCAAAGTTTGTTGCTTGGAGTTGGTAAAGTATAGAATCTGTCTATTGAATTGGTTCTCCAAGTAGCCTGGAGCCAAACACAATCAGCCAACCGGAAGGCTGAGCTAAGTGTAGACATGAGAGACTAATTTAATAAATAATCCTCCTAAAAACTGGTTTTGCCCTTAATGGTTTCCTGAAGTGGAAACTGCACTTTTTCTCGGTATCTTGGCATATTGTAGCAGTGTTTTTCCTGATTATGAATCCACTTGAAAACAGGTTGTACCTCTTTATAAGTCAAACGTAATATATTCAGTCTGAGAGGCAGGCTGCAGAGTCTCAGTATTTTGAACAACTCAGTTCACCGTACTGCCACCAGATTATCCTCTGGTATTCAACTAAAAACACCACCAGTCTCATTTCCACTAATATCAGTATGGGTGTCGCCTTGGCCAGGTCTGACCTGAGGCCAAATGAGAGGCCCCTGGAAGAGGAAAGCTTAAGGATGTAGCAGAAACTGGTGGGAATCCATGAAGCATCGCCCTACTCCTTATGAAATACTTCAGAGGCTGCCAAATAATTAATACATGCCTGTACATTTCACAACCTGAGCCGCTAACCCTCTACATATCGTTCATGATTTCTACCCTGCCGGATCTCCTCACTAGCACTGGGTGCTAGACATGCTGTCTGGCCATAGATCATGGGCCACCCTCCTTTGCCAACTAAGGCTGTCCACAACTTGGGCACGTGCACTGGCACCAATACGTCTCTGGATAACCAGGTGGTCAAAGTGGCTAATTTCTGTTTCTTAAATCTGAAAATCCTGTCAATTACGCTACCTTTCCTTAAGTCCCAGTGGTCAATGGCCTTGATTGAAGGCCTTATTTAGTCTCTGCTGGGGTATTGTAGGGCCATATATCTTCAAGCACCAGTGAAACTTCTGCACTTTCTTCAACTGGTGCAAAGAGCAGCAACTTGCTTGGCCACAGGACTTTCCAGACATCAGTACATTACGTACGTACAGAACCTACAATGGTTGTCAATTTGCAGCAATATCTTTTCTAAGGTCATGATTGTCATGAACAATGCAATCTGATAGAAAATTCCTGATTTCTGGGCCATTAAATTCAACCTGCACACTCCAAGATCTCTTTTATGATGCACCCATCAACCCTTTTCTCTCTGCCGAAAGCTAGAACCATAACATATGGCCATAAGGTTTTTCCATCATCACTGACAGATCTTCAAACAGTCTTCTCCTTTTTCATCCCTGGGCAATCCAATGCAGTATGCCACAAACTAAGGTGGCACCTGAACAACTTCTCTAACAGCCCAGTTGATCCTGCAGCTTCCTGGCAATTGTTATTCGGTTTGCTATCGCTCCTTGAAACCCAACCTTTTCAAAGCTAGCACTGGGAAAGACATCCCCTCATAAAAAGGCATAACAGGGGCCTATTCCATGATTTAACTGTTGGAAAACATTACACAAGATCAGCTTGGATTAGGCACTCGGTGGAAGGCATAGGTGGCCCATTCAGCAGTGCGAGCAGGGAAAACACCCTAATCCCAAGAGAGCTCCAAATCTCATGTACCAGATACCAAGGAATGACTTACTCAAGTCTTGTAGAACTGATGAATTGATACTCTCAATTATTCATCACTAGTGCTAATGAATTTGACTATTTCTGTTCTCTTTAGTTTAGCTTTTCTGTAGCTACCTCATTGTCAGAAAGACCATGATGCTACTCCTCTACACAGGAGGGTCTTAAAAGTGGCAGCAGAATAGTCACTGCCATTCATCCTAATTCATTCTTGGAAAGCCACTTAGTTAGAGCCTTACAAATTCCTAAAGGTTCTCATCTTTTGCTCTGGTGTGCCTCAGTCATTGTGGTTCTTTAGGATAGGCTTAGTAGTTGATGTTTCAATATTTGTGGATCTGTGAGTGTTAATTAAATGCCACCTACAATTTTCTTCTACTGATTTTGTTCTACAGCCAAGGGGTCAGTGTGGTGACAGATTAATTTGTGCTCCAATCTTCTCTCTGCTCAGGCTCAAAGAATCATCCTATTTCGCTGCTCTCCAACATATTGGTGCACCCTCCATATAACAACAGGCTCATCAGCTTAAAAACCAGCTGGGACTTTGCCATCAGTGTTCAGAACAGAGCGGTATGAGCCCCTTTGCCTACTAGGTGGTCCATGGGAACCAACACTGCTTCAGGCTGTTTTCTGCTTTTGCGGATCAGGAGGGAATCAATCTTGTATTGCCTCTTGGGCCAACAAAGAGCAGGGCCGGCGCTGAAGCTTGTTTGGCTCACATCCATCCTTCTTATGGAATAGCTCTGTGCAATGGGGGTAACTTCTGGCGGCCTTGCAGCGAATCCTAGGGCAAACCTGTGAAAAATATCCCTCTTGCTCAAACTGAAAGCAGTAACAACCAAACACATTTTAAGAATGCATGGCATAAGGGAAATTAATTAAGAGGAAACATATGAGATGTAAATCCTGGCGTAACCAATTATATTCCTACATTATTGTCAAGAGCAATTAGCTGCATTCTGGGACCTTATGCCCATGGCATCTTGCCCAAAAGACATCTGGGGACCCTTCACGACCTGGCTTAAAGAAAGAGGAGGTATTATCCCTGACGAATCCGCGCCAGCCCCTGCCACATAATCACTAGCATGGCCCCGCTAGCTGTCTCAATACACGCTGACTTGTGCTTACTACTCTCCTATGTACAGGGAAGTTCACTCTGTAATATTTATGTGTAGATAGATATTGTCACTCTTTTGGAATATGTTGCATGTCCTTGCCTGCCTAGTCCATACTCTTCAACGCCAACTCCTCGTTAATATAACCTCTGTATCTGTTTTATCATACAGTGTAATAGTCTTCAAAAGGTGCAATAATTGCTGGAGCAGTGTAACCTATTCTTACTCTGTACCGGTTTACCAATAATCCATGTAGAGATGCAATTCTGTAAAGAAGCTGTGTGGTTTGAACAAAAATTCAATAAATAAAAATAAAAATAAAAAATATATATTCCTACATGCCAGACTACTGAAAACCCTCTTTCACGAATATGCCAGTCATTCACCTGGCTGGCAGAAGAGGATGCTTTGGCAAGAAATATTAAGACTATTACTGAGTAATAAAACATGCTTAGGCAGTTCAAGCAAGCATTAGAAATACTCTTTTCATATTTGCATTTAATTGGTGCCCTTTCTGGAAGAAAAATATACTATATTCCCTTGCCAATATTACTGTATATTTGAATAAAAGGATTGCATTTGAAGATAGTTTGTAGTTGTCCATGCATGTGAGAATGACGCAGATAAATTACATTCAGGAACATTGGTTACATCATCGATTTTTTACATTTCATGAAGATGTTAGAATTATTTCAACCAGGTTCAAATCTTTGACAACTGTGATAGGGTAACCATTGTTTTAATTTTCTAGATTACTTGATACCCAGGCTTTCATGAAAGCGTCTTCCTTGCCTTATTGTCTTGATATCAATAGAAGCATGCATGTTACACTGCGCACACCCAATTCCCTAGGAAGTAGAGGGTCACAAGTCTCCAACTGCATCAAATGATGGCAAGCATACAAGAGGAAAGATTTACCATTATCCTGTGGAAGAACGTGTGTTGAAAACAATATCTGATGCAGTTGTGTTTGCACCAGTTTAAAAAAAGAAAAATCACCTTTGGCATTGTGTGCTCCTGTACTTTTCTGATGTTGGCATTTACATGTCAAAAGCCAGATCTCTAGAGAACATTTTTCCTAGGTATGTGCAGACAGGAAACCTGTGGTCATCTCCAACAGATAAACATTGTGCATTATTTGGTTTCCATCGGGGTTTAATAGAGTCTCATTGCTATGCACACGACTGCCTCATGCGTGGCCTCCTTAGTGAGCATGGGCACTAACACCATACAAATCAAAAGCAATGACCATTTATGTAGCACAAACCACAAACTTGTCTCTTGGCACTTGAATGAAAGGTTTTATTATCATCCAGGTCTATTTTAACACATTTATTCACCGCAGAAGGCAGGGGCGGCTCCTCCTAAATGGCGGAGGAGCGTCACCCTGCCTGCTGCAAGCGCAGCAGGCAAACACAAATAAATAAAATGGCATATCAACGCCTTTTTATTTTGCCACCGGCTCGCACTGTGCATGATGGGGCTCAATCCTGCGATTGCAGGATGACTGCTGTCCCTGACAGTGCGTATGTCAGATTGGCAGGCGGTCTACAGCCATCCTATCTGACATGCGCACTGTAGTCCCTGCAAACCAAGGGCTGTGAAACAGACTGGGGATTGCTGGAACAGGCCCTCGCCCCAAAATGAGCGCTGGGTTAGCCTGCTCCAACCAATCCTGGAGCAGCTCCAGGATTGGTTGGATTTGCATTTCACAAGCAGGAAGGAAGTCCTTCCCTTTCCTGCTCGTGGACACAAGGATCGCCAGGAGAGAAGTGCCTCACCTGGCGGGAGCCGCCACTGTCGCGTTTATGGTGAGTTATGCGCCTATTCGCCTCACCATATTTTGTTACTGCTAGCCGGCACTGTCAGAAGGATAGCCACAGATGAATTTGAACCTGTAAGTCTCTAACAGGGCAATCCAGCTTACTGGACAATGTTCTGCGTAGGGTATACACCAAAATGCTGTAGGGAAGAATACTTGGAGCCCTTGTTCCTTTCTTACTGTGACATGTATTTTAACCTTACCTTTGGTGAATTCCAGAACCCTTTTACTAAAGTCCTCCTCCTTGTAGTTGAAGCCTGCAGCCGCCCCAAGCTTTGAAGTCATCCCAAGTTTTTCCTTAGCGCCTGCTGTAACAATGGGGATCGCTCCTGCCAATCGGGTCAGCTGAATTGCTGCTGTGCCTACACCACTGGCTCCAGCATGGATCAGAACAGTCTCTCCCTTTTGTACTTTGCCTGCATCAAAAGGTATGAATAAAATTATATACAGTTATCTACTATGTGATATCAGAGTGAATCCTAATGTAGTAGAGTAGTACAGTATAACAGCTAAACATTGTTTGTTGTGTTGAAGTAGTCATTGTATCTAGAGACACCCAGTAGATGCCTCTATACACTCATACGGGCCAGATATATCAATAAAATAGTGAGACATTAACAGTTCACTCTGCACCACAATGCTTTATATGCTGCAATCTGCTTAAGCCCATCAGGCCGCTGGCCTTTCTTGATTGCATCTGACATCAAACATCCTATCCAGCCCCTTTGGTCCCCCCTTATGGGTTTTGTAGGCACTTCTACCCTACGACATAGCACATGATGTGTACTATACACCTAAGAATTTCTGCTCTAGAATGATGAAGGAGATGGGTGGTGCCCAGTGCTCTACAGAAAGGTATGCAAATTTAGCCTTTATCATGGAAGAGAAAATCGTTTGAAATTTTAAAAGGCCCGAGAGAGATGAACATAGGGTCAAATGAGAGCAGCAATGAAAATGCAAAAATATTTAATAGTGGAACCACAAACAATTTAAAATAATACAGAAGGGGTACAGGGGCAGGACACCAGCTAAGCCTGACATGAGGTATCAAATGCATGGTGCAGGGTACCACTAGCATGGAGAAGAGGATGATAACTCATACTTTGTCCTGCAGGATAGTACCAAATTGAAGAGGTGTGAGCATAGACGAGAGGAGATTGGCTTATGGAACTCTTGGTCAAATAATAAAAAAAGCATTGTTAATAGGGGGAAATTAGGCTGTACCGGTCAGACCCTCACCAATATCGCTCAGTAAAGATAAAACAGACTATCAGTTATGAGGTATTATATGGTAGCAACAGGTATGACATACAACGTTTGGTAGTATGGCCTAATAAAAGGAGGCGATGAATGTAAAAAGTGCAGTGCTGTGATGCATGATCAGTAGTTTTCAATAGTGAGTGAGCGCCTTGATAATCCAAGAAGCCAAGCAGAGCTACGATTGACTTTTTGATCTTTACTGATAAACTCCAAATATACTGGCATGATTCCTAGATTTCCCTAAGTCAAGGTTTGAAGGGGTTACAGCTGTAAATGCTTATTTACCTGCCTCAAAACAGAAACCCCCTTCTATTTGGTAGTCTTCAATACTAGAAAGAGGTCATTGAGTTCACTGATTCTTAACCCACACTTTCCAGCTGCTCGCCAGTGCTCCCATGGTAGGCTTTCTAAAAATATGCAAACAACTAAAGAGAGCAGCATTGGACCCAAGCTCTTCCTCCGCAATGTTTAAGCAGAAGAAGGCACACTCTGTTGTGTTCATCTTTGCTTGCAAGATGCTCTCAGTCTAGTTTCCTTACTTTACATGGCTGGATGGTGAAACCTATTCAGAACAATGTTTAGACAGCTATGGCGAGTGTGCCGCACTCTACCCAACTTGGGGGACTCAATCTATCATTGTAAATCCTATCTGGTTTCCTGCCACACATATCACAGGGACAGCGAAACAGTTAATTTGTGACTAAGTCTGTGTCAAAATGGAGAGTGCAGAGGCTCCAGGGCCCATCGCCTAATGTATTCATGTTGTTTGTTCCTTTGGCAAGATTGCAAATGAGAACTCTTCAGCAGCATCAAGCTGTAAACAACTGCCATCCAGTTGTCAAGAGGAGAGCAGAGGTCAGCCTTGTGTTGGAGTCTCTCCAGTCATGGAGACCATCCAGGGTCCATCCTTTTCCTACTCTGTCAATTCACGATGACTCAATTTATCTTAGTAAAACTAAGCTGAAATGTATATAAACTGGAGCATGTGGCACACCGTCATTGAGCTATTCAGGACGAGCTCCTCGTATCAGCCACCTAGAACTCACTGCCATTTTCCTGGGCCTCACATCCTTCATTTCTCTACTCTGGGGAAAAGTATTTTCAAGTCCTTATGGAAAGCTGAGTAGCAATAGTTTTGCTGAAAAAGCATAAACTGGCACTGCCTTATCTCGTTTGTCGTCTAGAAGATACTTTGAGGAGATTATATCATGCATCGCAGAAATGGGTGTTGAGTCACATTGCATTACAGTTTTCAAGAGCGGAGGCTTTACTTCTTGGATGTTTTTTGTCACTGCTTACCCGAAGTTTGCCATTTCTTTTCAAACAGTGGTGGAAAACTCTTTATGCTTTTCTACAAATTGCTCTCATACATCAACCAGCTCGATATTGAAGAATTTGCAGTGCTTGTCCCATTTGCTAATTTTGGGTCACTCTTGCTCATATTGCAGGACAACTTTCCAGATCTGCATCCGATTCAAGATCTCCCAATTCAGTAAGGGGGTCTGATATTTCACTTCTCCATTCCATTGTGAACCTGACAGCCTGGTCCATTCCATTTCTGAATTTAAGATCCTGGTTACTAGTTTTCGGTCATTTAGGAGCTACAGAAGAAAATACTGACATCATATGTTCAGCTGGGAAAACATCAACCGCGAAGCAGTATAAAAGCAAGTGGCTTAACGTCTGCTACTGGGCTTTGGATGAGAACTTGAATCCTTCTTAAACTGCAAGTCTGGCAAAATAATCTTAGCATATTCTTGCAACAATTATCTGTAAGCTACTGAGGCCCTCTTAAGCACACCAGATAATACATTTTGAAATAAAAATGAGACAGCAATCCATTGTTTCAAAGGATTGTTGCATCTTCATAATCTTATTAAAGCGGCTGCTCCTCAGTCTGACTTAAATCTGGTCCTAGCCATTTCCATACATAAATCGCTTGAGCCAACAGCTTCCCCCAACACAAAATTACTAACATGAAAGACAGCTTCTCTGGAGACAATCTTCTCTGCCACCGCGATCACTGATCTTCATACTCCTTGCAATAAAAGCCTTTGTTGGACAAGGAAATTGTGATCATTCAGATGACTGCTTCTTTGATTCCAAAAGTACTAACAACATTTAATTAAAATCTCCCTGCATTTCACTCTAGACCAGATGCGTCTTCTGTTGAGGAAACTGCACAAATTTAGCATTTCAAAAGCACCAAAATTTTAACTAAAATGAACAGACTAATTTATACATCATTCATGTGTACAATCATACAGCAGCTCAGCTCTCTTAAGAGGCTTCATGCAAATTTCACGAAAACAAAGATGGAAATGATGGTCTTTAAAAGACAGGTACCTACTGCAGACAACTGTAAGGCAGCAACATGGATTGCCCCTCGTGCTTTCTGTAATTATTCTTTCCTCACACATCTTCCAGGAAAGGTGCACCTCTCATCCAGAAAGTTCTGCACATCCGATCGGATTCAAGTGTGGTCGGACATATGTGGTCCTCTACCACAGAACTGTTAAGGCATGAATTAAGATTCTCAACCAGTTGGGAAGAAAGGCAACAGAGTAAGCAAAAAATTCCTAAATGAAGACCGCAGTACTTGCAAGTTTGAACGCGTATTTGCAATGCAATAGGTCTCGCATTTACAAGCGTCTGAGTGATTGGCATTGTAAATAACAATGTCTTTTATTTATGTGTTGTTAAAACAGATAAATAAAAGGCATTGTCGTTTACAATGGCAATTGCTTAAACTTTTGCAAATGTGAGACTTATTGCATTGCAAATGCGTTCGGTGCCCATGCTATAAAGATTTTTTTTTAAAGCGTTAGGCGAGAGCGTGTCCTGCCTGCAACAGCAGGCAGGACAAAGCTATTTGAGAAAATAGTGCTTCGAGGCTGTAATTAAAGCCTACCGAGTAACAACAGGGGGTGTCGCCATGGGAGGTTACAAAATGAGACAAGGTGGTACTAAGGAGGGACTTCTAAGCCTATTGATCAATGAAAAGCCACAGTTTACAGTGGACAATGACACAAGTCAATGAAAAATATGGGCAGAGAATGGGCAGAGCTTCAAGTCCCTACCGGAATACAGCATGCCTCGCAAGGCAGCGCATGCACTGCCCAGGCTCGACCTAAAAAGGAAGTAGGTAAGGACAGTTGGTTGGTGCACAAGTGGGAGTGAGGTTCAGGAAAACCGAAAGACACTCAAACCCCTCTCAAAAAATGGTGACAGTATTCTCCGGAGATTTCATTTCTTGTAATAGTTGCCTTGTATGCAATCCCACCCTACTGTGAAAGATTCAGAATAAGAAGTAAGAGTATCAGAATTATAATGGCAGTAATTTTTCCTTAATTGTGGGTATTAAGGGTGTGCTTAACAGCACATGTAAGATGTTTGTATTCACACAATATGTCTGAAAGGGAATGTTGGGCTACAAAAAAATGAAGCAAACAAGAGAGAGACATCAGTCAAGAAAGCAAGAATGAATGGCTCATTGACCTTTGGACCTCAGACAGAAAGGTCAATAGGGAAGGGTCTTGGCTAATTACTGACAGGTTAGAGGGGAGTGCTGAGGACACAGCAGCAGAACATGAGAGAGCATTTTGGCAGCCAACCCAAGCCCTTAAGGTTCAGTTTGTGCATATGTGTGTGTATTTTGTGTGTTTAGGTGTTAATCCTCTAATCTGAATCACTGTGACACATGTTAATGTATATTGCGCCTAATAAATAATTTATTGAAAGCAAACTACTAACAATACTATTTAATTTTTCTGAACAGGGACTTATGATCCGGTGCGCCTGGAAGACAAATAGGTAATCCTAATGTAAGATCACTGAGTCTGCACAAGGTAATAATGTACACTTCGAAGTGAAGCAAAACTTGAAAGGGACATCAACCCCGTGACCCCTTCACCACAAAATGTCCAATGTGCCATGATCAGATATGTGCAGATAGGTTGTGTATATGCTAAGCAAGGACAGCATTCAATTACTATTTAACGATTACAAGTACCCAGTGGCATCTGGAGCACTAAAAGAAGGCAACTCGATGATGGCAAAATAATGTTAGCCTGTGAACTATACGGATACAGTGCAGGGGAAGAGCAATGCCCAGATCTGCTGTTTTTATTTTGCTCTTTCTTCATTATTTAGATGTTTATTTAAAATGAGCGTAAACCAGGCTTCTCCAACGGAGTAGCTCGTGAGCCTCTGGTAGCCTTCCTGCTACCTGCAAGTAGCTCTCAGGTGTGGAGCCCAGCTCACTACATTAGAAGCTTTTGCTTGGTTGAATTAATATAGGTATACCAACATTGAGAGAGTGTATTCGAGGCAAAAATGTGTTTCTTTTCAGAACTCATAAGCTGATATTTGAAGGAAAATGGGTCGATTTCCCAAAAATATTTAAAGCTGATATTTGAGTGATAAATCTTGTGGCACTGGGGAGACGTTTTACAAATGTTACTACCTTGGTACCAGAGGCATTGCAGCTATGGCTGATATGTATTACCCATGTAGAATCATTCCATATTGACAAAGCCTTTTGAACATTACTGCTGGAAACCATGCCTGATGCACTGTGGTGATCGCTGGTAGTAGCCTTGCAAGTGATGGCCAATAATGCAATCTTATCTGATGGGGTCACTATTACAACACTAATAACATTAGTAGCTCTCGATGAGTTTCACTGAACATAAGTAGCTCTCATTACAGAAAAGGATGGAAACCCCTGGCCTACACCAAGGGGCACCAAAGCACTTCCCATAAGGAATCTTTGACTGTTATCGATATAAAATGAGGGACGTACATGTTTACACAGAGCCATTCAATCTCTGATAATTCAACATAGGTGGATTGTGGTTTGATACCAGAAGGGAGACCCTGTGTTGCTTAGGGTGAAGGAGGACTGGGGACTGAGTGGATAAATGTATGCAACCCTCTTACTGAATACTTTAAGACCCAAAGATATCTGGAACCCACCGAAGCAGTACCTTGTAGATCAGAAGCAGACCTCTCTGGACATTTGATATATTTAACTACAACAGTTTGACGACTGGGTGACTATGCCAATTTATGATAATACAAATAATACTCTTGGAAGTATGATACACATCACGTGGGTATGTGTTGTGATGATGTTTACCATTCGAATGTAATGTCTCTTGCTATTTTATTGGACCATATTACTTACACAGTTTCACATTGTGTATAAAATAAATAAATATGTAGATAGATAGATAGATAGATAGATAGATAGATAGATAGATAGATAGATAGATAGATAGATAGACAGACAGACAGTAAACAGGTGCAATTTCCTAGATGGTCTTGTATCTTACCTACAAGATGCAGCAGTTGGTAGGCAGTAAGCCATCCTTCAGGGATGGAAGCAGCCTGAGCATAAGTGAGGCCTGATGGGATAGGCATCACATACCCCTCTGTCACTGCGGCATATTCTGCATTGCCACCTCCGGCCATCAGTGCCATGACCCTGTCCCCGCTCTTCCATCGCCCCTCACAGCCAGGTCCAGATCCAGCCACAGTCCCAGCAGCTTCGAGTCCTAAGAGTTCACTGGCTCCTATTGGTGGAGGATACTTGCCCTGCCTCTGTAAAGAATGCACATGTTTTGCACACATTTAGTTTTTTTAACTTAACCTTTCATATACAGTTACTCAAACACAACATAATGCACATTCATCCACTTACAACTGCTGGCCCCCCCCCCACCCAGCGCCTTGAGTCCCTCACGGTTGAGTAGTTGCGCTTTATAAGACTCTGATTTATTTATTGCCATGTTTCCACAGGCACGTGTCCATTCCTCTTGCAAACGTTTTTGTAATTCATGCTGTGGCTTTGTTATGGCATAAAACCTCACTTTCAAAATCGCCTGGTGCGCGTGAAGCGGGCCAAACTGACATCACTTAAATGCATCCACTAAAGTCTTCGTAAAAGTGATTCGCCATTTGCCCACACTGTACCTTGTATATATCTGGCTAAGCTTGAAACTGCACTTGTTTTGCACATAGCTTAACGTTTCACTGAAATTATATATTTATTATTTAATTTTGTCTCACATTCATTCAACAGGCGCGTGCACAGCCCACAAGATTTCATTTGAAAAATAAAGTAAAACCGACCGAACTGGGGACTTCTAAGCAACTGAAACAAGCGCCTAAAAAGAAGTGGCTATACGGAAGAACTTGATCCCATAAATGTGTGCAAATTACGAGGTAATGCCATCATCTCAGTTCGAGAATTGTTAGATTAAGATGCTAAAAAAATACTTAAGATATAAAGTAGACTTGGCTAGGCATGCTCTTGACTGTTGCAGTAATGGATTCATGGCATGAAAATGTTAACATACTATGCTGAGTCACTATGTTGAACTGTTGTTATTTTGTTTTTTCAAATGTGGAAAAACTATACATAAAGTTTTTAAATAAAGATAAATGGACTCACGAGCCAAGCATGAGACTGGCTCCCGCTTACATCTTTGACAGGCCTCACAGCTATATAATTCAGGAGGGGTTGGGGGGTGTAGAATAACATTCTCATGACTATGGTGGTAAATTACGTACATTTTCTACTAGGGCTCCATACTGTAAGACCAAGTACAAAGGTTTACGATATCGCACATATAGGCCCTCATTACGAGGCCGGTCAAACCAGCGTCCGACCGACATAGTAGCGGGAATGGGACCGCCCGACAAGGAGTCCGAGGTCCCACACGCCGAATTACATTGCGACCACCAGCACGCCGGTCGGAAACATACCCTTTACTATTGCGGCTTGTGCTGCCGGACAGAAAAGGGCCACAGCACAAGCCGCAATAGTAAAGGGTATGTTTTCAAACATCTGTGCCCCGTGTGCCAGGCACCATGATGTGCCCCCCCTGGGACCATAGCGGAGGCCCACGGGTGATGGGGGCCCTGCTTGGGGCCCCCAAGGTACCATTCCATCTGCATTAACATGGCGTTGGACCACCATGTTAAGGCAGAGAGAAAAGGGACATGGTAATCCCCACGGTGGAGCCTCCGCAGGCACCGCCCCCATTGTAGGGTATTACGCTCCGACCGACACTCCGACGGGCTCCTTGAGCCTGTCGGAGCTGTTGGTCGGTCACTCCCCCAGCTGCCTCTGACCGAGAGCATCATAATGCGGCAGATGTCGGAAGGACCGCCACGACGGCCTGTCGGTGGCAGTCCGTCCGACATCATAATCGGGCCCGTAGTGTCGTATTGTATGGTGCATTAATGACAACAGTTTGCAATGTAAGCAGCATATTTATTCACAAGACCTCGAGGTCTTGCTCTAGCAGAAGGGCATTTACATAAGAAAATCAACAAAGAGAGGTTAGTTTCAGAGTGAAGACAGCTTAAATGTATAACTTCTGGTTCTCTCAGCCACACCACAGAAACACGAGTGACAGTGAAACAAATGGCTATGTAATTCTAATAAGATATTATTCCTTTTATTTGTAGGGAAACACAGTCCAAAACAAATATCTGATATTTGAACAGTACTCTAAAATTAAGGGCACTGTTTATTTTGTAAAGCTAATATCCATTTTATCAGCCAAAAAAGAAAACAAGTGGATTTTATTAGGAGGTGAGGCAGCAGAGTAACTTATCAGTAAAAAACACACAGTAGCATTACTAGGAAAATCAAGAGCCATATGTAGCGCACAGAGTAGCTTTAGAAAAATAACTCTACCTGGAGTAGGTCTGCTCTGTTGAGGGCACTGGCATGCACCTTGATCAGGATTTCCCCTTCTTTAAGTTTGGGTTTGGGGACTTCCTTGACGTACAGATTTTCGGGGCCACCTGGAGTGTCAAAGAAAGCTGCCAACATTGATTCTGCAGAAACACAAGGATAACTTTCATCTCAACTGGTGGGCCTGTGTACCAAGTTTAAAACACACAAGGCGAGTATCTCAGTTGTTACTGACTGCAGATTAAAGCGTTGAGAGGAATACTGAACACTCTGCAATCAGATTTGATAAACTGTGTATTGATTAGTGAGATCTGACACATTTGTTTTTGGTAGATATCCTTAACATATTTATCCATGTGACGACAGATTGCATCTATCTCAACAATTTCTAGCTGTTCATTCACCTGCATCAGCTGTGGCTTGCTCCATCTTCAGGTGCTGAAGCTCAGATCCCAATGCTTCACAGTTTACTACTGGTAATGCTGGCTTTGAAATTTTATTTTTAATTACCGATACAGCATAAATGTGTTACTGAAGAGGTGTATCCGTATGAATGGCCCATGAGATTCCCATGACAGTACTTACCTTGTGGGAGGGAAGGTTTAATTCCCACTGCAAGACCAATCAGCCTAAACCTGTCTACAATTACACAGTTACCGCTAGTACTGAAGGAATCCAGCATGCAGCCCTCTGAAGGCATCAGGTGCTTCGCAGGTTAGTGAAGAATGCGGCCAATATCCCCCCCCCCCCCCCAACCAAGATCTCCAGTCCACTCTGGCCTTGGTAAAGGCTAGGAGGAGCCCTGTGGTCAGCCCATGTACCTGGAAGGGAAAGCCTGCACTCCGGTGCGGCCCCAGGTGCCATTCAAGGAGGGCTGAAAACTATCGGCCACCACAGATAATTTTGTGGGCAGGTTAGAAATTACCTGAAGCCCGATCAAGGACATGCGTTATCAAGAAGGAACTATAGACAGAGAAAGAAGACATAGCAGGTGGCCTTGCTTGGCTCCTTACAGGGGGTTCCATGCCAATAAAATAATCAGGTGAAACACTTCACCAGTGGAAAGGAGCTCTCCGAGGCAGACATTTAGCCTATAAGACAAAGAAACCAACTTTCCAAGGGGACTGGCGGTAATGGCTCCCATTCTACCTTATGGGTGAGCAGGGCACATACAGCGTTGTAGCCAGGGTCTCCCTCTCTCTGTCTCTCTCTCTCTCTCTGTTCATGGTAGCAATGAGCGATAGCAAGCTGTGTACTGCAGAGCTATTCCCTTCCAATTCCCACTGTGAGTGTGAAAGCCAGAAGGGTGTCCGCACCTCACTGTAATTGGAATGGGGTGGCGGCCACTGCACACCTTTCATTTGGGAAACCCCAAGTCTGTCTGTATTCTCATCCCGCATGTGCTGCTTTGCATGCTTTTGAGTTTGCTAGAAAGGTGGGAAATAAACCAGTGCTACCGAACATACAAATTTACACACACAAGTGCATCCCAGGTATTATTTATGGGGCAGCCATTTGGGGCTATCGAGATAGCTCAAAACTACAGCAGAAAGAGAATCGCTTCTGTAGGCAACTGCTAGGACTCCCACCATCAAGCACACACTTCTGCACACATGAGGAGCTGGGGCTACCCATGTTGAGGATCACATCGAACTTGCTATGGGGAAATATCAGGCTCATCTGAATCGTGAGGTCATGGATGACGGTCTAGCATCTGATCGGGTCTTGAAATTCCATGGCTGACATATTAAGGATGTTACAGAAGTCCTGGGTAGACCAGACCTGTTTCCATCTCCACATTTGATTGTTAGGTGATGGAGTAAAGGTTCAAAACATATTATGTCATTCTCCAGGGAGAACCGAGAAGCACATGAACTGAAAAAGCCCAGTGTGAGAGATTAATGTTGGTATGGAACCTTACTTACATTTTGTGAAAACTGTGTGGGAAATTCTATCTTAACCTGTCCTTGTGATGAGGTATATACCCAGACTCTGACGCACTTTTTCTTTTTCTGAAAATATATGCCTTTTAAAAGCAAATTTCTATTGCCAGTTCTTAAATCGTACAGTTTTTATCAGTACAAACCTGCATTTTATTTTTTGTGCACGCTGTCTAGTCCCTTGGTGTGTTATTCTGTTGTGCGTTTCTTAAAAATGCCATACGCTTGCGTAGTTTGTTGAATTTTTAATCTCTGTTATTGTTATAAGCTATCTTTTAATGTTTATGTATCTACCGCCTTTTTTCTGTGCATTTTTGCTTGTTTTTAAAATAATCTAATAAGACTTAATGATTAATTGATTGATGAACTCTATTGTGCGTCCAGCTTCTTATGTTTAACAGTTAATATTAGTTCTCATTTATTGGTAATTCCAATGCTGCACTACGTCACCAACATTTCATGACTTTAGAGAAACGAGTACAACAGGGTTGTCAGGCATGGAGGTGTTGTTCCTCCGTCAACCATTTTAGGGACTTGCTACAGGTAACTGTAGCTCTCTGCCAAGGTGCCAATGTTGCCACTGCACACAACCCACAGTACACAAAATACTATACAATACACTGAAAGAGGCTTTGTAACATTCCTCTTCGCCACTGCCTTTTGCCCGGTATTTCACAGATGGTTACATTTTTCAGCAGTTGGTGCTTGAAGCAGTGATGATTTTTTGTTTGTAGTAGTTTGTATTTTACGTTTTTTTATTCTTTGCGTGTGCTGCTTTCAGTATTGCCGCCGTGATATGTTTTTAAAGGCAATAGTATATTTATGAAAGTTTGAAGCATAGCTTACAAGTCCTCACACAGCGAAGCACAGAAAACAACAAGCACTGGCAATGCCAATAGGCCAGGCTTTAAAGTGCTAACACGTTCAAACACAGCAAGTGCAAGCGTACATTTGCGAATATCAAACGTGTTAACCAGACTTATTGATGTTGCCATTGCTTGTTATAAAAGTCAAGCCTCTGGCGATGAATGTCTGCATTGCTTGAGTGACCCACTGTTTTGGGTGTGGTGGTTTGATATTCCACAAGGGCGGCTCCTACGTTAAGGAAGGAGCCTCGCCCCCACTAAACACTTGCCCCAAAGATAGAAAAAAAAAATAGTAATAAAGTTCATTTATTACCATCTTATTTTTCAAAACCCCGTCCCGAGCCGAGAGTCGGGGAGGGGGGGGGGGTCCGGCTTTCTGAGGTCTGCTGTTGTCAGTCAGGCAGCAGCAGAAAGCAGTGATGGGCAGTGCACTTTAAGTTCAAAGTGTGCATGTCTCTTTGGCCGGCCGTCTTGCGACGGCCAGCCAGACATGCGCATTTTAAACCTCTAACCCAGCTGTCTTTGATAGCTGAGTTAGAGACAGCATGGGGCTCCAGTGTCCTCGGGAGCACCGAAGGAGGCCGCTCCCTCCAATCCTGATGCTTCTTTCATGCTGCATGCGAGCAGCACCAGGATTAGTTACTGCAGTTTCCTGGGCCCCGCGTTGGAGCCTGCCTGGAGAAGACCCAAGCAAGGAGGAGGACGTCACACCAGGAAGGTAAGTGTAATTATTTTTTGTTTACTTATTTTTTTACTTTTATTTTTGTCCCCCCCCCAACACCCTCCTTACATACCAGCCGCCACTGATATTCCATAGCATATTCCAGGGTACTTCTGTTTAGTACTGCTACACATATCTATATGCTAGTATAATGATGCTCCCAACTAAGAAAAATTAAAAGGATGGATTGCCTTCCCAGGAGCCCTTCCAGTGTCATCTGCTGCTCACAAATAAGTCTCACAAGCAAGTTCTTACAGACAAGCAAAGGCTTCTTTGAGTGTTGGCTATGTAACTGTATGTCAGATTTGCTTCTTTTGCATATTCCATAAGATATTTTTTTAGGATTGTGGTACCTCACCCACAGACTATTGTGAAGCAGCAAATCTTGAATTAGGTTTGTTCTTTGCCTGACAGTAATAGCCCGTCTTTATCCTTTCCAGGAGAATCAACATGACTGTTGCCTTTGGCAAGCATTGCCATTTTTTCCTGTGGGGTTTTACATAAACGTCATACAGAGAGGGATGGTTTTGAGGTTTGATTGAGACGGGTGGCTCATCTGTGGTAGAAACACCTGAAGCAATTCCTGGGTGTAATAGAGGTTCCAGAAACCAAAGTAGCAGCAATGAAGCATCATCCGGAGGCTATATCGACAAGAGTTCCAGGCATAGAGATGGTTACCTCATTATTTGAGACCTTTATTACAGAGCATACAGCAAACAAATGAGAAATTCACTTGATTTCTGATTTGTGTAGTTGCCTCTACTGTGAGTGTGGATTATAGGCTGGAAAGCCTGGAGAATGCACCAACAATGCCTAATGTCCGCATGTTGACCCGAGGGACCCTGCTGGATCATTCTTGAAGGAAACTGTGGGTCCAAATGAAGTCAGTCATCCCAGGTATCTTAAGCCTGCAATGAGACATCTATGTGAGGTAGGGCTAGCTTTCGAGGCACCATCCTGATGACTCGTAGACTCTCATTACAAGTTTGGGGCTAAATTCTGATCCGTTGGCAAACTCTTAATTTGGTAGTTATCAAATACTCACAGTTTTCCCCTGATACAAAATTATCAGGGAAAAAGGCCTGGATACATGAAGAACTCAGTGTGCTAAAGACTGATTCTGCAGTTTTGCCTTATTTTCTTGTAGAAAACTCAGACGTTTTCTACATGAAACTCTAGGACAATGGTATTTACCACATATAATTAACTGTGGGGTTGAAGCCTGTGCCCTGTATCCTGCTTGGATGAGAGTAGTTTTGGGTGAAAAGACCATCTTTCCACTTTTCATCTTCTTTAACTGTCTGAGCGAGAATGATGTAGTATTACCTGGTGTGGGGGAGTCCAGGTGTTGCTGGACTGAACTTTTCCTGTATTGGCCCTCTTTCACTTGAAGGAGATTGAAGGTATGTTACAGTAATATTATCTTAGAGGCCCACTGCTCCTTACATCATATTCCCCTTCATGGATTTTTCTTGGGTTGCAGGTCTGTCGGCTCTGTGTTTTGGCATTTGTCCATCCATGAAAAAAAAGTTAGAAATCATGCTGGTCAAGAAAGTGCAATGTGCATTAAAGTTCCACTTCACCAAGAAGTGCAGTTCCGTCTATGGTACACCACTACCATAGCAACTGGAATGGAAAGTGGTTTTAGTTATACTGGTTGGAACTATTAAAGCAGAGGCTCGAGCCAAGTTTAACATGAATTGCAACTGTAATCACTGCTTTAGTAATCAAGCCAGGTAACATAAATATAAGAAGAGTCCAAATCGTGCACGCAACCAATAACAAGTATTGGCAAAACCAACAGTTCTGGCGATGGCCACCAGCCTTTTGTCATGGTTTATGCAAAACCTTCTTGTTCAGGAAGCGGCTGGGCCCTCATCAATCTAAACAAACACATTGGCTAAAGGCAAAAATTTTGTTTTGGTCAAGAAAAAGCGCACACTGTTATAGCACTCCTTGGCACTGAAGGGAACTACTGTGTGTGTTGATGTGCTCCTTGCGAAAGGACAGCAAAGAGTAACTCATAGTGAAGTCAGCCAATGGCTGAAGTGGGCTGACACATTGCTCCCTAATGCATGCTGGAGTAGGAGGAAGAAATATGTGAATGACAGAACCACAGAGTAATGGACAAGGTCAGGCTGAAAACCCCTATAGGTAACTATGTCATACACATAATTTTAGTAAAATCACAATGTCTAGGCTCACACAAACTGAAAAAGGTTATTTGATCTGGCATTGGCTGCCAGAATGTTGCCTTTGGGAAAGAAAGTAAGAAAGAAAGAAAGAAAGAAAGACAGAAAGGGATGGATGGAAAGGCAAGAAGAAAGAAGCAGGCAAAAAAGAAGGAAAGAACGAAAGTAAGAAAGAAAGAAATAGGAGGGCAAGAAAGAAAGAGTGAAGAAAGTAAGAAGGAAAGAAAGAAGCAGGCAAGAAAGAAAGAGGAAAATAAAGAGGAAGGGAAGAAAGAAAGAAAACCAAAAGAAAGAAAGAGGAAAGAAGGGGAGAAAGAAGGAGAAAAGAAGGAAAGACAGAAAAAAGCAAAGAATGAAAGACAAAAGAAAGTAAGAAAGAAAAAGAATGAAGCAATACAAATAAGAGGAAAAAAGGAAGGGAGGAAAGAAAGATGAAAGAAAGGAAAAGAAAGAACAAAAAAGAGGAGATAGAAGGAAAGTAAAAAGGAAAAAGGACAGAAATAAGGAATGACAGACAGGGTTGCAAAGACAGAGCACACTTGTGAGCTTATATTCAGAGTTCATGTGGCCTGCTGGTATGGTGTGAAATAGCAGCAGTCAGATAAACATAGGCCACTTCAAAAGGCATTTACAAACAGCATTGGCAGGTACCAGGAAACGATAAAGCTGGAATGTGCCCTGTGCTCTGACCTGGTAGAAAGTCTGCTGCTATCACATCAGGCTCTACAAACAAATGCAAAACTAGAGTAATAAAAAAGTACAAACAAATACCCTGGCACTGAAGGGAACTACATTGTGGGTGGATATGCTCCTTCTGAAAAGGCTAAATGTAGTCACTCAAAGTGAAGTTAGCCAGTGGCTGAAGTAGGCTGACCCACTGCCCCATGCTGTATGCTGTAGTGGGCAGAAGCAAAATGGAAATGACACAAGAACAGACCAATGGATGAAGAGAGATGGCTGAAAGCCCCTTATTTTGTTTGAATCTGTTTTTATGGATTTTTAGTTAACAACACAGACATACACAGTGTAAACCGTATTCTGTATCAGCCATTATTGGTTGGTTACCTAGTAGACGGTATATATTAGTACAAATGCAACCAGGACTTATCTGCGTCTCTGGCGACGACAAACACGTGCTCATACTAAACTTATATACGCCTTACATGTTGACCTCTGGTGTTATCTGCAGTCACTTAGTATCCAAGTGCACCCTATTTGTTATCTCAGTAAGCGCTAACTGTGTGGTAGTCTGCTAACAGGGGAGGCGGGTAAAAATGAAACGGGACAAAGTAAAAACATAACAGGTAGTTGTGTGTCTAACTGGAGTGCTTCCTGGTCCCCCATGTCAATGTATCCTCTCTGCTTTCGTTTGTCAGATTATTTTGATGCATGCCCTGAAACCTGTATCATGCGATGCTCGAGCTTGCCCACCAGCCATGGACCCTCGACTACAACTGTGTCAGGACCTATATTCCTCCCCTAGTGTGCGCTTAGGGGTGTTATTGTCAATTTGGGTCGTCGTGCCTACCTAGGTGTTATGAGTGTTATGCAGCTCACTCAGTATCACATCCCAGTTTGTAGCAATTGGGGTCTTACGAATGCCCAGTGTGGCCTCCCGATATTGCGCAACGCTCTCCGCTTTAGCCCACGTCAGCAGGGAGCACCTCCAAGCCAATATGTGAGGGGGCTCAGGGGCCTTTCATTTCCTAGTGGCCAGCCTCTTAGCTACTGCTAGTCCTAGATCTAGGAAGCAAGAGGTCACCTTGTGTTTTTTACTTCTACGGTAGAGATGTAGCATATAAGTCTCCCACTCAAAGGGAATGGTGCGTTCCGTGCAGCGGGAGAGGGTGTCTGCTACTGCACCCCAGTATCCCCGAAGTCACGGGCAGCCCCATAACATGTGCAACAAGTCCGCATCTTTAAGGTGGCAGCGAGGGCAGGCAGCATCAACGCGATTGAAATATCTGTTAATTTTTGCTGGGGTGAGATATGCTCTCTGCGTGAAGTAGTCTTGAATATGGCGGAAGATCATATTCCTGGGAATATGTACAGGGCCCTCCAATACAGAAGCCCATTCGGGGTCTGTGAGTGGGCGGTTCAGGCTCCCCTCCCAGTGAAGTCTCAATGGTGTCTGTGTGATTGTGGCGTGCTGTCTAAGGGAAACAGCAAACCACCGCGTGAAATGCCCACCTTGCCCCATCAAATGCAAGTACTGTATTGTGAGATGCATTGGGGGCTCGTTGGTCATGTCTCCCCTTTTAGTGGCTAGGGCTGCCAAGAGCGAACGATGCAGCAGGAATTAGCCTGGGTGTAACCCATCTTCCTCGACTAGTGTGGCATAAGGTATTAGGGCGCCCTCCCAGTAGAAGTCCCCTATATCCCAAATCCCAGCCAGCCACGCAGTTCAACCGACATAGTTATGGCGCGTCCCTTAGGTGTGCCCTTGAGTGGCAGAGCAGGTGCGTATTGTTTCACTCTCCGGTTGATATATAAGCACCTGCGATAACGTCTGTATGGGTGGGAAATGTTTATGTTCAAATATGTTTACAGGGGTTCATCCTGCAGTTAAATAAATTGAAAAGGCGTTGCAAATACATTGTGAATTGATAGGTCGTGAATAATAAGGCAGGTTGTTGTAGAATATGATAATGTAAGGAAATGTACGACATACTTTGCGATGTGTTATGAAGCAATGCTATCAATAAAAACAGTTGGGATTTTTTTTTTTTTAAACGTCTGTATGCCACATTGTGCAGCAGAGGCTCCAGTGATTTCGACTTCGCACAAGGGTGAAACAAGTTAATCAGGGTAGCTAGGGACCAGAGCAGTTGTGCGGTTGCTGTGTGGCATAGTTGGCGATCGGCCAGCCATCTAGCCACCCATTGAAGCTGCGCCGCAAGATAATACTGTTCCATGTTTGGTGTCGCTAGGCCTCCTTGATCTGTAGGTAGATAAAGTTTCTTGATAGCTACCCAGTGGCAAAAGTTACCCCAGATGAAGTCTCTGATTGTCCTCTCGAGGACAAGAAAGAAGGGCGGGGGGATGTAGAAGGGTAAATTTGCTAATTAGTATAAGAGCCGTGGTAGGATCACCATTTTAGTGAGAGCAACCTGGCCTGTCACTGACAGCGGGAGCATGCCCCAGAAGGGCATTTGGGAGCAGACAGCTGTCGACGCTCTGCCCAGGTTGCCATCCAGAAAGACTGCCTGCTGTCGATATATCTGTATGCCCAGGTAGCGGAAGATATTAGCCTTCCACTGTACGCACACCCCATTAAGTATATACATTGGGTCCAGACATGTGCTGTTGAAAGGATATAGGCATGACTTCGCTGCGTTAGCTCTCAGTCCCGACAAGACAGCGAAGTCTCCTATGACGCGCGCTAGTAGTGGGGGGGAATCGACGGATATCTCTGAAATACACCAGGATATCATCTGAGTACAGTGAGATCGTGTGTGTGTCATCCCCGAGCGAGATGCCCCAGTCTGCTCCAGCGTGGATGGCTCTTGCCAAGGGTTCTATGGCTAAGAAGAAGAGGACCGGAGACAACGGGCATCCTTGCCTAGTTCCCCTTCCCACCATGATGTGCTCAGATATATATGGGCCTGTTCTCACCCGTACCATCGGCTCCCTATAGAGCAGCTTAACCATGCGGATGAACGTTTCGCCAAGACCGTATTCGACTACTCTAAAAAAACGCCTCAGGTTTAAGGAGGTGCTCCGAGAGGGCACAAACCCATTTTGATCCGCATGGACCAGGGTTGGGACTATGAGCGTCAGTCGGTCCGCTAGGACTTTCACTAGTACCTTATAGTCCACGTTCATTAGGGCCAGTGGTGTATAGGAGCCTAGGTCTGTGGGGTCCCTGTCGGGTTTTAGCAGTGACACTAGGCTCGCTTCACGCATCGGCGACGGGAGTTCCGACTCTTCTAGTGGCACGGTATAAAGGGTGTGTAGGCGCAGGACCAGTGTTGCTGCAGATGTCTGAGATGGCTGAAAACCCCTTTATATAAGTATAGTATACATATAAATTTAGTAAAATCAAAAGGTCTTGGCTAATGCAAGACCTAAAAATGGAGATGAGCATTTCTATCATGGAAGATACAATAATTCCCAGCTATACCAAATGCAGTTATGCAAGCCAGAATCTAAATTTAAATACTGCCTATGACTCCTGGGATGTGATTTACAAGAGCCAGGGTTTCAGTTCTGGCAAGAGGATCATGGTTACACAGGCTAGGATCTTATGACAGCAGCATTCTAAGACATGCCATCTGTACTCTTGGTCAAGCAACCCACCATCTTAATGGCGACATCCACACTTGCAGCTGTGCCAATCGTTTTTTGTTTTTTAAACATTAGTTCCTATATCATTTCAACACCTCACTATAACGTCACTTTAAAATATGTTTTTTTCAGTGAATTTCTAAGGATGATAACGTCAGCAAAGATCTTATTACTATGCCTACCTAGAAGGTCATGTTACCCTTTGCTTTTTCCCTGAATTTCAGGTATTTTTTACTTAATATTCAAAGTTGAACATATGCCCAACCCCCTTGGGTAACCAGCGACAAAACGGTGAAGGCCGTGCGCAGCAGGGGGTTGACCGCCAGCCAGACCCTGCGCCCAACCCCTTACTGTGTGCCCAACCCACCCACGGATGCTCAACCCCCCACTGTGCATGGCCTTCATTCGTTTGCAGCGAGATAGGCCCAACCAATTCACAAGCACACAACCCGTGCTGCTCACAGCCCTGACATCACACTGGTCCTTATGCCCAACCCCCCTGTGGGCACCCAACACCCTGCTGCCCATGGCCAGCAGGTTGGCCACACAGTTTGGCCGTTGGCCAGGCTGTGCACCCAATCCCTACTGGCGGCCAACCGCCCCACTGCTCACAGCCTTCAGCAGTGTGCAGTGGTGGGTTGGCCCAACACCCAACCCACTGCAGGCGGCTAACCACCATTGTGCATGGCCTACGGACTGCACAATGGTTGGTGGTCGCAGGGTCTAGACTTAGACTCTTGCCATTTTTTAAATGTTTTTTTGGTACCATGGTACCAGTACCTCAAAGTATCATAAGAGTGGCCTCTCTGGGTACTGCTGTACCAGCACTGGTAACTCGGTATTGGCACTCCAAAATGCATATACATATGTATGACCTAGTGGCAGTCACTACTGAGAAATTATAGTTAGGTCAGCTGTTTCATAGGAAAGGCGTTATTTGTGTTGCTAATAACTTTGGCCCCGTTTGACGAATCACCACAAAACCTTCCAAAAAGACTAGTCTGTGCATGGAAAGTTTCGGGGTGCTCTGTCAAGCGGGGACGGAGAAAAAAGGTGGCCTCAAAATGCAAAATCCCCATGCATTTTTCATAGACTTCTTTAGACAAGCCTACAGCAAACAAAACGCTGAACGGAATAGCAACAAATTTGGCGGTAAGCTAGATCTTTGTCCACATATTGTACTTTTTGTGATTTGGTGTAAATCTGTTCAGTAGTTTTTGAGAAATTAAGGTTGAAAAAGAATTGTATATCAGGACGGTTGGGTCGGCGAGATCTCGCGGGAGCAGCAATAAAAAAAAAATAGAGCGTTCTGATTGGCACAGGGAGCTTAACTTCCCTTGGGCCATCTTGTCCCCTGTGGGAGTCAGACTCTCATGGGAGCGAACGCTCTGTCTGGTTGCCAGCAACATGAGAGAAATGTTGTTGGAAGCCATTACAGGACTCAGGGACTAAGTCCCCTGTCCTGAAGATAAAAAATAAATAAATAATATAAGGGGGAAGGGAAGGGATATCTTGACACCCTAGGCCCCATGGTGGACACTCAGAGGGACCCGATGGGGTCAAAAAGAAGAAGAAAAACAAATCAGCAAAAAACGCTGCTATCGCACAGGACTCTTGCAGGATCAGAAAAAAAATGTGGCCTGCTGCATTCACTATCTTTATGCCCTGGGGTACTCAACCCGAGCTGTATTCATAAAAGGGAGGGCGGCTGACTGGCCCCCCTCCCCAAGCCTCCAGAGGCCCCGGGGAGCCCACCGACAGGGCTGAAATTTGCTTATATGGGGCCCGGGCCGAAATTACATTATATGGGGAGGGGGTGGGGGGGCGGCGCAGCCCCCCCTCCCTGAGCCTCAGAAGGCCCGGGGAGCATACTTATGGGGGCCAAAACTTAAGAAAATGGGGAGGAGGGTCCGCACTGACCCCTTCCTCAGCCATTAATGGCCTAGGGGACCCCATCCCCCGGTGCTGGCTCAGTACCAATGTACCAGAGAGCCCACCCCCGGGACACAGCAGTTTCCCTGCCCGCACCGGCGTGGGCAGACAAACGTGTGTTTGCTCTCGCTTGACAGGAGCATTTTTGTATTTCCTGCAAAGCGGGAGGAAATACCAAGTCCGCTCCCAGCGGGTGGGATCTTTAAAAATGCTCCCGCCCGGAGGGAGCAGCATTAGGAGCTGCTCCCACCGGACGGAAACAATGCCAGCTACCGCTGCATGTGGGGAGCTGGCTGGGGCCGCAGGGGCCTTTGGGCTCCCCCCACAGCCCCCTATCGAGTATATGTTGGGTGCCCTGGGTGGGCACCAGAGCACTCACCTTTAAGTGTTCAGAGCCTTGGGGAATGGGATCCCGGGACCGATAACGGCTCGGGGAGGGGAGCAGCGTTGCTCACCTCCCCTTTACTTTTCGAAATGGCCCTGGGGGATGGGGTCCCAAGGGCCTTTCAAGGCTCGGGGGGTCACCTGGCCCCCCTCCCCTTTATTTAAATAAGTGGGCCCAGGGCTGATAATGGCTCGGGAAGGAGGCCACGCAGCCCTCCTCCCCTTTATTTTTAGAAATGGCCCCGGGGAATGGGGTTCCCAGGGCCTCACAAGGCTCAAGGAAGGGGGCAGTGCAGCACCCCCTTCCCTTTAATGAAAAAACAAATGGCCCTGGGGGATGGGGTCCCCAGGGTCTTACAAAGCTCAAAGAGGGAGGCTGCTTCGCCCCCTCCCCTTTTAACATATATATACAGCCTTGAGGGATGGGGTCCCCAGGGCCTAAAGAGGCTCTTTAATAACAAAATTTGAAAAAAGACCCTAGGGGATGGGGTACCCTGGGCCAGGCCTTGTGGCGACCCCCTACCGCGCACAGCCTGCATGTGGGGGGTTGGCTGCTAGATCTGGCCGAAGGCCGTGTGCGGTTCGATTTACATATAGTAATTAAATATCACTTCACGTAAAAAAAAAAAACGTAGAAATTCACTGAAAAAAACAAAGGTTAAAGTAATGTTATAGTTAGATGAATATGTCATTGACAACATTAACGTTTTGAACTAAACAAAAAAAAACAGAAATTCACCAGTTATAGTTAGCATAGCTAACTATAACTTGCACCCCGCCAAGCACTGCTTGTGACATCACATATTACCTCACTCATGACATGTTCTATGACATCATTTATGACATCACAAATTTAGGTAGAAAAGTAATATGGTAGCTACCCGCCACTATCTATATTATAAAACAAACTAGCACACTCATTGGATGATGTCATCAGTGATGTCATTTGAGATGTCATGAGTGATGTCATAAATCATGTCATGAGTGATGTAATACATTAGAGACTCTGGAACCGGCCCAAAAGGCGATGGAGGTTCAGATGGCGGATGTCCAGCGCAGGCTGCAGACTCTGGAGCGGCGGGCGGAAGATGCGGAAGGGAGGAACCGCAGGAACAATGTCCGTGTGGTGGGGCTTCCGGAAGGAGTGGAGGGGGCCAACATGGTGGACTACCTGGAAGCATGGCTGAAGAGGGAGGTTGCGCCTGAGGGACTGTCCCCGTTTTATACCCTGGAGAGAGCCCACAGGGTGCCGGCTCGACCGCTGACTCCTGGGAGGCCGCCCGGACCGGTGGTGGCCAGGCTGCTCCACCATAAAGACAGGGACCTACTACTACACAAGGCCCGCACGGCTGGCCCCTATAAGGTGCACAACAGCAATGTGACGCTGTTCCCGGACTACACGCTTGAGGTGCAGCGCAGCCGGGTCTCGTTCTTGGAGATCAAGAGAGCGCTCCGTGAAGAAGGCCTCCAATATTCTTTGATGTTCCCAGCACGGCTCAAGGTGGTTCTTGATGGTCGGACGATCTTCCATGATAACCCGGAGGACGCCTGGGCTTGGCTCGAGATGTATAAAGCAGGAACGGGGGCAGCAGGGGGGACCGTAGCCAAGCAGGCGGAAGGGCCGCGGCCGCGTCGCTTGCGGCGCAACCGGAGACATCGCCTAGCAGCCCAAAAACCCACGGGGTCTCAGACGGAGAGGGAGCGCTCTGCCACACTACAGGCTGTCACGGCCATCTCCCAGGACGTTGGCCTGGTGTCACTGGTGGCATCGGACTAGGAAAAGGGCACGCAGAAATCGGACACCGAGAACTCGGACACAGGAAGTGATCGATTGCCGCTGGTGACAGCTGGGACAGCGGGTGAACTCATTGATGCGTAGCAACTGGTTTGAGTATTATGAGCGTGGGAGGGGGGAGGCAGCCGACTACTGGGTGGTTTACAGGAATCGGGCTGGAGGCTCCGTAATGGAGGATTGAGGGGCTAGCACGCCTAGATAGGTGGGTATCATTATACTCCCACTATATTGTGGCTCCGTAGGGAGCTGTCCGACTTTAACGGGGGACACGGCGTGGACCAGAGGAAGAGTACGAGTTTTCTCCCCTGAGGCTCGGGCTTACCCCCGTAATTGTGGGTGGGTGTCGCTCTTCGGTTTTCACCAAGGAGCAGTTTAACTTGTAGTTTGGATGGGTGCTAATGTTGTAGTGCCTGTTCTGGGGTGGAGATGTTTGGGTGGGCGTTGGGGTTTGGGTGGGATAGTTCTAGCCGCAGGTGTGTTCCAGTGCAGGGGGTGGCTGACGAAGGGGAATTGGCTCAACTATGGGGTCGTTACATGATCTGAAATGTATTACTTGGAATGTCAGGGGGCTCTACACAATGAGGCGTTGTTATAAGGTGCATGCGTATTTAGTGAGACGAGGGGCACACATTGCCTTCCTTCAGGAGACACATATCAACCGTACTGAGGGGTTGGCACTGCAGAAAAGGTGGAGGGGCAATTATTCTATACGACTTATTCCGCATTTGCAAGGGGAGCCCTGATATGGGTTAGAGCGGGAGTCCCCTTTCAGCCGACGCAACACCTGACGGACCCAGAGGGAGGTTTGTGGTGGTGATGGGTCGCTTGAATGGCGAGGATGTGACATTATGCAGCGTATATGCCCCCAATGTGGACCAGGTCTCCTTCTTTGACCGGCTATCAGGGAGCTTGGCGCCCTACCGGACTGGCTCGATACTGATGGGTGGGGACTTCAACTCTATAGTGGATGTGGAACTGGATAGGTCCCATCCCCGCTCTTGGACGCCCCAGTTCATAGGATTTCTAGGGCACGACGCGCCTGGCAGGATAATTGGGGACTAGTGGACACCTGGCGTGCGCATCACCCGGAGGAAAGGGATTACTCCTACTACTCAGGTCTTCATGGGATGCATGTGAGGCTTGATGCGATGCTGTGCACCTTGGCTGTTCATGTCAAGGTCACCCACAGTGAATACCTCACTAGGACGTTGTCGGACCACAATCCTCTATTACTACGAATACGATGGACCCGGGAGAGAGCAGTGATACCGACGTGGCGGCTGCGGCCGGAAGCGCTGGAAGACCCGGTCTTCCGCGCGGATTTCGGGACGGGCATAGACCAATATTTTGCGGAGAATGAGGGCACGGCACAGTCAGTGGCCACCGAATGGGATGCTTTTAAGGTGGTGATCCGGGGTCTCTGTATCTCTAAAATGGTGGGGGTGCGGAAAACGCTCTTAAACGACATTGAGGTAGCAGAGCGCCGCTTGCGCACAGCTGAGAGAGCCCGACCGGAGGATCCGGAGTTGCAGGGGGAGGTCCTGGAGGCCAGAGAAGCAGTGGCAGAGCAGGTGGAGAGGCTGCGATCCTTTGATCATAGGTCGTACAGGGCAAGGGCGCATGCGGAAGGGGACAAGATAGGCGCGCTGTTAGCGTGGTTGGCTAATCCGAATTCCCGGGGGACGCCCGTGTTGGGATTGAAGGCCCCGACAGGAGAGCAGGTTTGCACGCAGCAGGGGATAAATGGATTGTTCCTGGGTTACTACACTGACCTATATAGTAGCAAACTGCAACAGGGTGAGGAGGCGATAGGCGAGTTCCTATCGGAACTGACCCTGCCCAGGCTAGAACCAGAACAGGAGGGTCTGCTGGGGCAGGAGATCTCGCTAGGAGAGATACGGAGTGCAATTAAGCATATGGCTCGTAACAAAACACCCGGAGTAGACGGGCTACCGATAGAATTTTACTCCGTATATGTGGACCAATTGGCCCCGAGGTTGCAAGCGGTATACCGCGAAGCATGGAAGGTGGGGAAGCTGCCGGCCACCACTAGGGAGGCTATTATCATCCCGTTGTTGAAGTCCGGGAGAGAGCCGACTGATATGGCGGCCTACCGCCCGCTCTCGATGTTGACCACCGACTATAAAATATTGAGCAGGATTCTTGCAACTCTGCTCCTTCCCCACATGACGCGGCTGGTCCACCCGGACCAGGCGGGCTTCATTCCCACGCGAAACACATCAATTAACGTGCGGCGTCTGCTGCGTATTATGGAGGGGGACCATAGTTTGACGCCTGCTGCAGCGGTCCTCTCGGTCGACATTGAGAAAGCTTTTGATAGCCTGGAGTGGCCGTTTCTCTTTCAGGTGATGCGAGTGATGGGCTTAGGGGAGGGCTTTGTGGGTTGGGCTCGGATTCTCTACAGGTCGGCGACGGCCCGAGTGCGGACCGGGGCAACGGTTTCATTGGCCTGCGAGGTGGGGAGGGGAACGTGCCAGGGCTGCTCGTTGTCTCCACTTCTGTTCGCCATCGCAATAGAGCCGCTAGCTGCATGCGCGAGGTCAGGGGACCTCTATACGGGACTAAGGCTCCGCCAGGACATGCACTACATCTCTCTCTATGCAGATGATTTGCTTATGTTCCTGGCCAATACGGCATAGGCCCTACAGGGGGCGATGACATTGCTGAGTAGGTTTGGTGAGGTTTCGGGGCTTCAGGTAAGCTGGGCAAAGACTTGCCTGTTCCCAGTGCACCAGGAGATGGCGTGCCCGCCTCACCTGGGAGGCACACGGTGGGAACCTCACTGTTTGCCTTACCTTGGAACCAACATATACCATAAGCAGGAGGACCTATTGGAGGGTAATGTGGGGAGCGCGTTGAGAGGGATTAAGGGGAACATGACATTCTGGAGCACGCTACCAGTATCAGTGGCGGGCCGTGTGGCGCTCTTGAAGATGGTGGCGCTGCCTCGGTTGTTATACTATTTTAGGACGTTGCCGGTCTGGATTCCGGGCTCGATCTTCAGGACGCTCCGAGCAATGACGGGGGGTTTATCTGGGGAAATAGCAGACGGCGGGTGGCGCTGAACACGCTGATGCGGCCTCGGGCTGAGGGTGGATGGGCGGTCCCAGACTTTGAACTGTATTACCTAGCGGCTCAGCTGCAGTGGTTTACCCAGGCAGTAGCGAGGGAGTACCGGGGCCCGGATGGCCCAATGGGCCGGTGGATCCCATGCCATATCCTATCATTTGTCGTGCTGGGCCGGCGGCTGAGGCTTGGACCGCTGACACATGAAGAGAGGACGCTGCGATCGTGCTGGATTCGTAGCCACCGTAGGACTGGGGCCCTTCGACCGTACGCGCCAGAGATCCCGCTAGGGATGTGCACAGCCTTACCACACGGTGGAGACTGGTCTGCGCTGGCTGGGTGGGAGGAACGTGGGGTGCATGTGATGGGGGACCTTTATGAGGAGGGAGCTCTGTTGCCTTACCGAGCGCTGCAGGACAGATATGACCTTCCCAGGGGCGATTTTCTACTACATACCGCACTGGTGTCGGCAATCCAACGCTACTGGGGAAGAGAGTTGTCTGAGCCTCAGACGTCCTTAACATGCCAATACGTAGTGATGGCGGCAGGGACCTTCAAGGCCATAACGTGCCTTTACAGGCGATTGACGGAAGTGGGGCTGCAGCCCCTGACCCAGCTACAGCGGAAATGGGAGGCAGACTTGGGAAGGGAGATCCCCGAAACGACTTGGTCCAGAATAGTAGAGAGGGCGTGGAAGAGTACGCGCCACGCTAGATTCCAGCTTATCCATTTCTATGTACTGCATCGGGCGTACCTCACTCCGGCAAGGATAAATAAATATTTTAATGTGGACACGGCTCGGTGCCCCCGCTGTAATTCAGAAGAGGCAGAATTTGCGCACATGATGTGGAGTTGCCCGCAGCTAGGACCCTATTGGGAGGAAGTGGTAGGGATTTTGTGTGGGGTGACCGACAGGCAGCTAGACCCGGAAATGGGGGTATGCATCTTGCACTGGTTTCCTCACACAGCTCGCACGAAAGTCACAGGCAGGTTCATAGACCTGGGGTTGGTTCTGGCCAAAAGGGAACTGACGAAGAATTGGAAATCTAAGAGGGGCCCCACTGTTGACGGTTGGAAGGCCGAATTCCTCAAAAGGGCAGCCAGTGAGAGTGTGGTTCGGTTTCAACAAGCTAGGAGAACCAATAATAAGGCACTGGAAACAGCAAAGGCCTGGGAGGCCCTGGTCGCGCGGCTACTGCAGCCTGATCCGGAGTCGGACGAGGAATCAGGGGAAGGCCTAGCGGGATCACCAAGAGCCGCAGAGCAGGAGGGGAGCCACTGAAAGTCCCTGAGGCTAGTAATGAGAGAGTTCTGACTGACCGGGCTAATGCCCCTTGAGGGAGAGGAGCAGAGAGATGTCGGCCCCTGACCAACTTTGTATTGAGGTTACATTTCTCCGACATGGTATTGAGGAACACACCAGCGGCAGGGGGGATGGGACAGGGAGGGGGTTGATTGGCAACTGGTCTTATGACTCGGCTGTGTGTCTGTGCGATGTATGAACTGGGGGGGTTGGACGGCTCCGCTGTACCAGTGAACTGCAGATACTACTGAAAGGCAGCCCGGGTAGAAGGGGCGCAGGGAGCAGGGGCACACCCTCCCAGACCAGGGCTGGGAATAATTCTGTGAAACTGCACTTAGCCTAAGCACCTACTTACTGAAAATGATCATTGATTGCCATCAGTTGTGTTGTTTGTTGAGAAAACTCAATAAAAATATTTAACAAAAAAAAATGAGTGATGTAATATGCGAGGTCATAAGCGGTGCATGGCGTGGGCCCAAGTTATAGTTAGCTCTGCTAACTATAACTGGTGATATTCTGTGAGGTTTTTTAAGTTCAAAACGTTAATGTTGTCACTGACCTATTCACCTAACTAGAACCTTACTTTAACGTTTTTTTTTCTGTGAATATATATTTATATATATATTTTTTACATTTTATTTAAGGGAGGGTCATTTTAGGACAAACTCACCCCCCACCCCACATTGCCCTGGGTTCAAGGCGCATTCACCTGGGCCCCTTTTCGATTTTTTATAGCGGCTGCAACATTTTCTTCAGTGTTGCCACCAGACAATCAGATCATCCAGTACCACAGTACCAGCACCAGAACCGTACTACCAAAATAACCGAAGGGAGAAGAAGTTCCCTCAGCCAATCAGAATGGCCTATTTTTGGGTCCTGTCAGAGACCAACCATCCAGACATACCTAACTTTTTCTGAGGGTTACAGCCTTCATGATCAACCTGAGCCCCTCGTTAAAAACTAATTTCTTAAGAACTGCTAAATGGATTTATACCAAAATAACAAAAAGCCTGCCGTGTGTGTCTGAGTTAAGTGGCACAATTCCCTTCAGTCGTTTTCTTCTGTATCAGAGAGCAAAGTTTCCAATGGGAATTACAAAGGGTGATCACACTTTGGAAACCTCCCTCCCCCTTTTTCTTGGCACCCTTTAAACGGGTTGGTGTGAAAGTTTCCATCCAGCAGATGAACATTTGTCTTGAAAATGTTTGTGCAAATTCGTCAAACTGTGCCAAACTTTTTGGTGGTTCAAAACTAAATAATTTTGATTGCTCATTCGAGAACTGCCTAATATGGCAGCAGAGTAAAATTCCATTAGTTTTGCCCAGTTACAAACCTTGCGGTGCTGCTGGTTCACAAACTGCACAGGGTGTCAGCCAATCCAGTTTTGCCCAAAGAGTGAAAAATTAAGTTTTTTGAACCAGTTCAAGAAACCAATGAGAAGAGATCACTAAAATTTGTTTCCAAATCTAGAATCATGATTTGTAGACCTGCTGAACAGTTTAACTCCAAACAACTGAAATGTGCTATTCTCCCTCATGTGCAATCTTTGTGCCAAGTTCAGGGCCAACCCATTCCTTTTTCTCCCAGTTGCAGTAACTTTGAAATCAAAGATGAGGGACCTCAGCACTATTTTGAGAAGTTTAGTCCAGCTAAGTCATATCGGGGCCAATGTTATCAGCGACCAAAACAAAACGTATATAAAATTGGCAAAGTCAGAATCCTCTAGAAAATCATGCTTAGATGCTTAGAACACCAAGTCATACTCATAACTATGTGATTAACAACTAAACCACCAAACTGCTTGAACAGATATATACGTACTGAATTTTGCTGTCACTGCTGGTCTCCGAATTCGAAGTAAATTTAAAGACCCATACATCATTGCAGAGGTCTTGAAATGACTGAAACAAAATAGCTATCTTCTCTCCAAATTGGTTCATGTGCAGATACAGATATTTATCAGACCTGATGATAAATAACACATGTATTAGGTTTACAAAAACTAGTAGAAGACAAGGAAGAAAAACAAGCTACTTAAAACAAGCAAAACCAAGAGTGGTAAAATAAATAATACCTCACAAATTCTGGGCAAGCCCAACCTTATCAAAATCTTATAGATCACTGTGAGGTACATTTCTGTCCAACACCAAGGATGGAACTCAACCTCATTTAAATTCTTGATAATCTAAACACGATGGTCAATCGCAACAACATGTTTATACTACTTCTTCTTCCTGCAACATTAGATACCGTTTGTAAGAAGAACAGTGATTTGCCCAGAACTGATTCACAATTTAGTAATGTAAACAATCACTGTGAGCAGTATAATTTATGAAAAGAGAATTATATAGGTTCCAGTAAAAAGAGATGGTTTATTAGCAGCATAAACCAAATAACTCTGTAGGTACCACGAAAGACTAGGTGTGAAGTGACCTGGAGTGCAAAAAACCACAACCAACGCTCAGTGAAAGAAGTGTACAAATGTTGTTGGTATACAAACAATTGCACAATTATTAGTCCATTATAACAGGCCCACAGTCGCCTGCATTTGTGTGAATCGTAGAATTGCAACCAGTTTGTATTACATTTCAATGATGTTTCGACCTCTAATAGAATCCAAGGGTCTCATCAGGACGTAAGGTACCTTGGGGACACCTGCAGGGAATGTAAAACAAAAATGAAAAAGGAACCCGCTAATGGGAGAAATCCCCAGATGTCCTGATTTAGACATGATATTGGTTGCTGGTGCCCAGAGTGAGAAAATAAATCCTTGGGCAGGTTGTGAAGTACATGCAACCTATACACATTCTGCTGAATCTATATCTCAAATTTTCTCTCTTTGTTTTTTATTATTTTAAACATATGAAGGCTATTGCTATACCCTTTTCAGAGTATAGCAACATTATTAACAAACAATACCCTAGACCTGTCTTTGCATAATGCAGGTAATTGCAAAGCACAGGTTACACAATCTGAATCTTACCACAAATAAAAATAAAAAAGTTTATTATATTTGACAACAGATCTGATCAATGACACTATCTGTCAAGAATGTGGGTTTCCTAATAGCAGCCAGCTCTCCCTATTCAAGTACATGCTGCTACCACATCTAGCATCTCGATGCCACGTTGTTATAATGCATGCCATCTGAAGAGCAACTCCTTTTGCTAGCAACAATGAGACTGTGAGGGTGCATCTCCATTGACTGCCTCTGGAATGCAGAATTGAAGCTAAAACTATCTGCATTCTGCACACAGCTCAACAGAACTAAGGGTCATTTAAGCATCCAAGACCAGGCCAAGTAATCTAGACCACAGTTTAAGATAATTGTTTAACAAAATCTTTGTTATTCCATGATTTTTCAGGTTTCATCACGATGCAGGAGCAAAGACTTAAAGTGCTCTCCTCTTCTCAATTAGACACATGATTAATCATCTTTAGGATCAAAATCAATTATAAAAATACACTACCTCAAACAAAAATGTTCAAAATAGTCTTTGCTGGATTTACGTACATGTTTTCAAGAGTAACCATTATTAATAAATCTGATGTTGGAATTGCAAATCTCTTTAACATTTTCAACATATAATATTGTTTGTGACAAAAGGCTTTGTAAAAGTGACTCCCTGATTCATACTTGGGAGAGGGCTCTGGGTGTCCTTTAGAATTTGTGTTGCGGAATCTCCTGATTTACACCGGCAGAGTATCAGCTGCTGGCATTCCCAATTTAAACCTCTGGTCTGGTAAAGGGCTACCAGGTCTCAGTAAAAGTCATCCCACCCTATTTAGGACAGGGCGACCATCACTCATTTTCCGTCCTCATGTCCACCATGCAAAGCATCTGACTTTCAGCACTGGGGAGGACGGCCTTTTCCAAAGGGTATCTCACATGCCACTAACAAGAGAATGCTGGTGGACAGAGAGAGTGAGGGTAGCCTCAAGAACCTCTGCACCAGCCCTTGAACCCCCCCAGCTTTATCCAATGGTTTTTTAACAAGCTCATGGGTCTGCTTGGCTTCCTTGACAGTACTAGGTTTGCCAAGAGGAGGTTTTGTAGGTCTTGTTCCCAAATTATTGCGTCCTAAGGATGCGTACACATCAGCAATAATAATAGGCAGCTCGCGTTCATGATCGGCTTGTGCAGCCGCTGTGAGCCCTGACGTATAGCCAGAGATACTGCTTTACCTTTAATGTTAGACATAATCATTGCTGACACTATGGGAAAATTTCCCATTAGTTTCATCCCCAAATCCAGGGCAGCAGCTGCCCCGTGTTCGTTCTGTATTTGTTTTAATATGTCTGGCAAAACTGACATCGAGGGAGTGCAGTGACTGATAATATAGACATCGGCCAACACCGTCCCCCAAGTGTTGCAGTCTCCTATAGCAGGAACCATCCCATGGGGTAAGCACATAGTCAAAATGATGTGCTTGTCTTGTGGTCCCGTAAGAGAAAACACAGCTTCAATCAGGTCGACTTTTTGTGCGATCCAAAATGGAATTTCTTCATGAATAGTGGGTCTTTTGCCCATAACTGAATAAACAATTACAGGACTGATTGTAGGCACTCCAGGCACCAGGGCTTGCCCTGGCAGGCCAATCCTTGCTTGTTGTGCCAAGGTGCATGAAATATATTGAGGTACGCCTATATACAGCCACTAGACCATGGTCTAAGGCTCGTGTTTGAATAAGATTCTGATTAGCCATATCAGGATAAGGTATGTATCCAGCTAAAGCTGTCCAGGTTGGCCCATCATTACTGAGGGGACCGATGCGAACAGGTGTCACTACATGAGCGAGGGCATCCAGGAATCAGGTATGATGTTTCCAATAAGACAAAGATATTTCCATGAGCACTTACGGTCTGTATTGTGCTAGTGGTTGAGGTGTAGTGTATGTATGAAATGTGTTTGCATTACCGTCCACAGCTGGCAAATCCACCCAAGAATTAAAGACTTCAAAGCGATAAGCGGCATCCACTTCCACTACAAAGATAAAAGCACCACCTGCATTAGTAATTCTATGTTGCGTTACATGTTCATGGACAGCAGGTCTGCAATTAACAGGAATAGCAACAGGCTGTGACGCAGTCATAATACAACAGTATGGAAAACAAAGTGCAGCACTAAAATGAGTTTAGTCCTTTTAAACTTTCAAGCTTGAAAAACCAAAAGATTTAGGTGCTTCCTAAACAATGTGGAGGATTAATCAAACACCACGGACGTCTCCGGTAAGAGGTGTAAGTGTATTACGGACACGACAAGCACTACTCAGGAGATCCGTGAATAAGTACCAGACCACACGTTGGTGGTGCCATGTTTCAGGGATTCTGCTTAGAAACAGAACTATGCCTGGGACCATGGAACGTCAGCATGTAGTGACTTAGTCACCTTACCACATCAGTACCTATTGGCCCTAATCCAGACTAACTCATAGAGCTTTACCTGCCCTCTAACCTTCCAGAGGGACAGGTAAATTAGCTCCCCAGAACACAACATTCTGAACTCTCTCAGGAGTCGCGGTAACAGGCCATCACCTTTCTTTCTCACTCACACATGTCCACAATAAAAGGAAAGAGACACGAAAAAAGCTTACAATATTTATTGAAACTAGCGTGCTCTATCATGAAGAAACTGTGCTGCAATTAGGAGACATATGCAAGTCAATAATCTGATTAGCACAATTAATAAACTGTACACAATGAAAAACCCTATCATAACGAATGACCAATCAGCCTAGGCCTACTCTTACTATAAAAGCACAGTGTTATACTAAAGATCTCTGGGATTAGTGCCGGGCCCCAAACCCGACGGTCATAATCAGTTGGTCTACATCTCAGGCGTGCAGCTCTTTCATATCAGGACCTTTTCTCTGCAAGCCCCGTTCCTCTCTGTTTTTAGAACAGCAAGTCTCGGCTTATATGATAAGACGTGTCCTATTCGAAAAACAGCAGCTGGATCTCTCTATTATGTCTAGGTGTTAGTGTATGACCACACAGAAAAACAGGGCACACCTTCGTTTGGCCTTGCACGAGATGTGCAAACAGAATCCCAGCAGAAAAGCTAAAAAAAAAAAAAAAAATACGTGTAGCTTATTTTGAAAATAGGTGTGGCACAAAAACAACCATGTTGCTTCATAACTTGTGTAAAGCAAAAGTGGCATATTACGTGTGTAGTTAGGCTAACATAAGGGAAAACTACAGAGAGCCCTATAGAGGACTCACAACATTACTGGTCTTTTTAGCTTTATTACTGACTTCGTAGACAAATTCATTTTAGTCTACCATAGCTGATACCCTTCCCTTCCCACAGAGTGTGATGTGCAGCTGTATTATGAGTGGTATAAATGAAGATCATGTGTGGTGGCAATGTTGTCCACTTTGAAGACAAATCACATGTAGCACAACATGGACTTTATCCTGTTTTGCCGGCAAGACCATTCTAGGCTCCCCATCATTCATGCGGCCCCTGGGGCCAGTGTCTAGGAAACAGTAGGTGTTTCACCGATGCCTGGTTTCTGGACTACAATGGACGTTCAGCCCTGAGATTTGCCAAGCAATAACATCAGAATAAAATTGGTTTCACTGCATGGGCATAGAAAGGTTTTATTTTTCCTAGCAAACGCTTAGCCCTACGTATAATGTCTGGACTGTGGCTTACCTATACACGGTACAGTGGACATTTACTGCTCCCTCTCCCTCTGGAGTAGATAAGCAGGGAAGCACATAAAGACGATATCCGCTCTGGTTAACTGGGGAGCGAAAATTCAATTGCATTGCCTGTTTTCAGTGACACTGCCCTCATGCAGGATTCTCAGGATGTTCCTGTGTATTGGCCTTGTGCCACTTAATTTAGAACTGTTTCAACCATTTTTCTATGTCTTATAGCCAGGGACACTGGAATTATGTGATTGTGTGGCTGCAGTGATTTTCGCTTAGTTATGGATTTGCCGCTATTGCTTCTAGCTCAAACGGTTCAAAAGTTACTAAAAACACCACGATACATGTTGCCACGCAATGAAAGGTACGCTGCAAACATTGACTGGTCACCTTTATGTAGCTTATTGCTATATTTGGGTGTTAAACTGGTACTAAAGAGCACAACGTATGCTCAGACTGTTAAAAAGTTTAAAAATTACAAAATAATGAATACTATCACAAAATGTGCCACATAGTTTGGCTTTTCTTGCTGCATAATTTACTTACCCCTGCTGCATAATTTGACCGTCTCCTACTGCATAATTTGAGTGGCCCTGCTTATAGTTCAGGAGGTATCTTGGGAACGAGCCTAACTGATATCTAAACTAGTGTATATCTAGTACTGATTGCTGCTAGCCCATCTCAGGGTACCACAAGTTTCATGACTTCAACTGATCAGTTCCAAAATACAGACTCCAAGATTTATGAAAGCTACTTTGCTTCAGGAACTTGCAGACAAACAATTTGAGCCCCAGGTAGTCCCTTGAACTGTGTGTGACCTTAAGCCTTGAGTTACTGACACTGGCACATGTAGGCCCTGTAAACGGATATCTCATTGACTAAAGAAGCTGTGCAGCAACTTAGCTAAACAGCAAGTCCCCTTTCAGTGGATTGGGACCATCAGATACAGTGCTTAATTTGTAAACAAATAAGTGCCAGGGCCGTCGTCAAGGGGCCACTGTAGCTTGCACCATCTATTGCCCCTGTCAATGCTGCCAATGACAGTACCAATACAACTACTAAACGTTACACTCCTACAAGTGTGACATTCCTGACAATTACAGGCCCACAAAGCAATAAGAATGGCTTGGATGGCAGGTATTAGTCATTTGTAATATATATTGAATTAATAAACAACTGTTGTTATGCTATGCTAGGGGGATTTATAGAGCACATGGAGACCTGAAGGCATCCCAGCACTGATGTAAAAAGAGAACCACTGCACCAAGACTAGAGGCATCACCTAAAAGGTCAGTTCTTAAAAAGCCAGGTTTTGAGGGATTTTCGAAAACCCCACTCATTGTTCATAGATCAGATGTTCAGGGGGAGGGTTTTCCAAAGCTTGGCCGTGTTAAAGCCAAAAGACCTTACTCCACCTCTAGCTCTTCTGATAGTGGGATGGTGGCTAAATGTGAATTGGTAGATCTAAGAAGTCTTTTGGGGGCAGTAGTGAGTAACCAGTTGGTGTAAAATGGGCGGACCGCTCACATGAAAGGCTCTGTGCACCGTGCACAAGGATTTAAATTCAATCCTTTTGGGTAACAGGTAGCCAGTGGAGATCAATTAAACCCTGTCTGGCTGATGAGGAAAAAATCACTCAGGCTTTGAACTCCCCAAAAGAACTATTTAGAGTGGTTAAAACCCTATCCACTCCACTTGATAGTAACACCGTTCCCAAGCCACAAAAGAAAGATGCAACGATATAACATCCTTCTTCCACAAAAAAGTGACCGATATTTATGCTCTAGGGGAGGTAACTAAGGGCAGAGATCTGCCACCGCTTCCAATTCTAGCAAAATTCCCTGCGCTTGACAAAGAGACAATCCATAATATTATAAAGGCAACCAAATCCGGATCTCCATTAGATCCTGCTCCCCCACATACCTTATTCAAAGTGGCAGATGTCATATTACCGTCACTTATGGAGCTTCTTAATATTTCACTAGAGGCGGGCTTGGTCCCTAAGCAATGGAAGCATGCAGTAATTAGGCCACTATTGAAAAAACCTCAGCTAGATTCAGAAATCCTTGCCAACTTACGACCCATCTCATTACTCCCTTTTCTAGGAAAAGTACTAGAGAAACATGTCAATCGGACATTAGCAAACTTTCTGGAAAATAACATTCTTCATACAACCCAGATGGGCTTCCGTACCCACCATAGCACCGAAGCAGCACTTCTGGTTGTCACAGAGGAGCTCAAAGCTATACTGGATAACGGAGGCTCAGCCGCCATCCTACTACTGGATTTAAGTGCGGCATTCGACACAGTGGATCACAAGATCCTAAGAGATAGACTTTGCGAGTTGGGAATTCAGGGCAAAGAATGAGATTGGCTCACCTCGTATCTGGAAAACAGATCCTACCAAGTCATGGACAAAGACTGCCTCTCTGACAGCTTTCCAACGATTTGTGGTGTCCCTCAGGGATCGTCTCTCAGCCCCACATTGTTCAATATATATGTGCGCCAGCTTGTCACTTTAGTGCAGGACTTTAACCTGTCAGCGGTCTCCTATGCGGATGACACCCAGCTGGTTGTTTCCCTTACAGAAGGCCCTAATCCAGGAAATAAACATGTGGCACCCTGTTTGGATAAACTGCGCCGCTGGATGTCAAGCTGCCGCCTAAAGCTGAATGGTGATAAGACGGAATTAATGATCCTTGGAAACCAGGCCATACCCAGACCTCTGATCAGCTGACCGGTTGACATGCCCCCCCCCCGTTCCCAAACCGGTGATAAACAATTTCGGAATCTGGTTGGACAATTTGCTAGCAATGGACCACCAAGCATGCTCAGGAAGATACTGGTATTGATCCCAGAGCATCTAAGAAAAACGGTAATTCAATCCCTCATAGTTTCCCGTCTGGATTATGGCAACTCACTTTATGTGGGCGCACCCAAATACTTAATAAAGAGACTTCAGACAGTGCAAAATGCAGCAGCAAGGCTCCTTCTAATGGTTCCGATCTATGTCTCTGCAAGAGAACCCCTCAAACAGCTGCACTGGCTCCCTATTGGGGAAAGGATTAAGTTTAAATCCCTCTGTATTGCTCATAGGGCCATAAATAACAAGGGCCCAGTAAAGCTCAGAGATTTGGTAACCATTTATGTTCCAACTAGACACCTGAGATTCTCGCATCTTCATTTCCTCAGTACAACCAGGGTAAAAAGGATGAGATGGGGAGGAAGATCGTTTGCACGCGTAGTACCGAAGTTGTGGAACGATCCTTCACCCAGTCTCAGAGCACTAGAAAATGAACTTTCCTTCAGGATGAAACTTAAGACATGGCTGTTTCCCCGTTAATGTACCAGAGGCCCTACTCTCAGCACAGTACTAACCAGCGCGGGGAAGCATTCGGGTAGTCATGCCCTTTACAAAACATAAACATAAACATTCAAACCTAGGTATCTCTGACAGCAATCGTGTGGCAGCATTTTGCACGACTTGAAGTTTACAAATAACTGCCTTGGGAACACCCAGGTAGAGTAAGTTGTCGTAGTCCAGGCTCGACAGAAAAACTGCAGCAAAGCACCAGAAATGGAAGGGCACGTGGGACCCGACTGTACCCAACAGGATGTGAGAGGCCTCAGTGCAGATGATCTCAAATTATCATAATTACTGTCACTACAGTCAGCTGACCCGCTGCCCAGCCCACCGCAGAACTGGGCAAGTCTAACTTAGGAGAGTGAGAGGCTTAGGCACACAGGCTGTAATTTTTTTTAAGGACTTGTCACTTTAGCTCAACTGTTTGCTAGCTCTCTTAAATATTAAAATCAATTCTACCGACCTGAGCAGTCTGCCAGGAGCATGCCGCTGCCCCAGCTCCGCATCCGGTGCGGCACCAGTTGCAGCCTGAGAGCACTCATCAGTCAGGCAGACTGTCACAGAGGAGCTACAGACTCTGAGGATTCAGGCTCAGCTGTAAGTTTACTTAAGCTCACAATGGATTGGAGAAGGTACTAGTGACACTTACTAGTAGTCTGTAGCAAGCAGTGCCATGAGATGGTACAGGCCAGCTGGCTGCGGTCCAGGACTCGATGACTCGCGCCACGGCAGTGCAGCTGCCTGCTGAGGCAGCATCATTCCGGCCGCGGTCTGAGTTGGGTCGCAGCAGGTCGTCACATCAATACAGCCATGCAGCACAACAAAGTCAGGTAGAGCAGCAGTCGGTGGGTTGCGCTGCCAAACTTAACGTGTCTGCCGCCCGCTCGCACCATGGGTGGCCAGGCCCGCCTATTGGGCAAATCATCACTGACTCGAGCCCTGACGTCAGTGAATTTGATGTGGCGGGTGAGAATGTTGTTTCATTGTTTGTGCCTAAGCCAGCCCAGAGTGAGCAGGGCCAGCACCCAAGCCTGCCGCAAGCAGTACGGCCCGCGCGCTTCCAGCCAACTTTCTGTCAGTGGTGCTATTATCGCTCCAGCTTGACAGCTGAGGAGGCGCTATTATGCGTGACTTTGCATTTTACTGCGGTGATGCGGACAACCACACTGAAATACATTAGTCTAACGCCTGATGCGTGGTACTTGGCAGGGCTGCCAGATTTTCTGGGTAAAGAAACACCAGACCTGATTTTACAAGAAAATCCTGCCCGGCCCCCAACTGACCCCTTCACATTTATTTTATTTCCTATATTTTTTTAAGTTTTGTATAGCGCATACATGACCCAAGGGTATCAGATAACATTCCCCCTTCCCTCTGTAACCCTACCCATACATGGGCTCATTAATTCTGGTCACATGGTATTTTCAAAGCTATCTACGCCTAACTCGGAACCAGTGCCACTGAGTTTTTCCAGGTTTGTGGCAGGAACAATGCAGCACATATTTTTCCTTTAAAAAGGATTAGCGATGAGACTCGCATTTATACAAAAAGATGTTACGATTTACGAACAATAACAGATATTTTATATATGTGGTATTAATTTCCTGCAATATAACCAGCATCGCCAAAATACATAGGCCCTGATTACAGAACGCAGGCAGTACAAATGGGCTCTTTTTCCTCCAGCCCCAAAACAACAGAGTGTGGTGTTCCGCAGGGAGCCTCCCTCAGCCCTACTCTTTTTAATGCCTATGTCTCCCCTTTGGCCACAATTGGCAGGAAATGGGGTTTTAACTCTTGGTCCTACACTGATGATACGCAGTTGTTAATAACCTTCGAGGAAAAATATGAGAACACCAAGAGTAAATTAAGTAACTGCCGTGCGACGTCACTATGGGCGTGTGCGTCGGACGGCTCCCGGCCGTCCTAGCACCCACCCACGGGAGAAGCGCTGGCGCTCTCCCCGTGGGCCGCCCTTTATGGTGCCCCCACCGGGGATGGCAGGGGAAGCCCTTCCCCTGCCTCCCCCCGCCCCCCCTCCACGTCATCTAATGACGTCAGTGCGCCCAACGCGTTGGAAGCCATTTGCTTCCAACGCGTCGGCAGGAGAACAGGTAAGTTTCTCCTCGCGGGAGGGGGGGGTTTAAAAAAAGAGGCATCAGGGGAAAGGAAAGGGTTTTCCTTTCCCCTGATGCCTCTTTTGAGCATTCCTGCTGCACGATCGTGCGATCGTGCAGCAGGAATGCCCACTAGACACCAGGGATTTTTTTTTTTTTAAATATGAAAGTGATTAACTGTTTGCGGGGAGCGGCCCCTTAGGTAAGGGTCTCTCCCCTGTTTGGGGGCAATATGTTTTGGCTGTGTCTGCCCCCCTAGGGAGCAGATCGCGCCATTTTTTTAAAATTAAAGTGGCCCACTAGACCACCAGGGATACATTTATGGGGAGTGGCCCCTTGGGCAAGGGTCGCTCCCCCTTGGGGGCATTGTTTTTGGCTGTCTGCCCCCTGGGGGGGGGGGGAGATCTCGCCATTTTGTTTTATTTAGTGGCCCACTAGACCACCAGGGATTAATTTGTGGGGAGTGGCCCCTTGGGCAAGGGTCGCTCCCCCTTGGGGGCAATGTTTTTAGCTGTCTGCGCCCCCCCTAGGGGGGCAGATCTCGCCATTTTTTAAATGTAGTTGCCCACTAGACCACCAGGGATTAATTTGTGGGGAATGGCCCCTTGGGCGAGGGTCGCTCCCCCTTGGGGGCAATGTTTTTGGCTGTCTGCACCCCTCTAGGGGGGCAGATCTCGCCATTTTTTATTTAGTGGCCCACTAGACCACCAGGGATTAATTTGTGGGGAGTGGCCCCTTGGGCAAGGGTCGCTCCCCCTTGGGGGGCAATGTTTTTGGCTGGGGGGGCAGTTCTCGCCATGTTTTTTTTTTGTAGTGGCCCACTAGACCACCAGGGATTAATTTGTGGGGAGTGGCCCCTTGGGCAAGGGTCGCTCCCCTTTGGGGAGCATTCATTTGGCCGTTTCTGCCCCCTTGGGGGGCAGATCGTCTGATTATTATTTTTATATGGCCACTAGGCCATCAGGGATTTTTTTTTTGTTATGTTGGGGAGCGGCCCCTTGGGCAAGGGTCGCTCCCCTTTATGGGAGAATGATTGGGGCCATTTCTGCCCTCTTTGGGTGGCAGATCAGCAGTATGTTTTTATGCCCATCTGCCCCCAAAGGGGGCAGAAGCCACTAGACACCAGGGTTTTTTAAATTTTGGTGTTGGGGAGTGGCCTCTTGGGCAAGGGTTGCTCCCCTTTTACGGGGGTGAATATTTTATTTATACTCTTAGGCCCACCTACCCCTTAGCTTGGTTGGTGGATTGTGTGTGGACTGGTGCATTATTTGCATATGTGATTGTAATGTTTTTTTTCTCCTTTTTATTCTAGTGTAAAGCTTTTGATTCTTGTTTGCGGTTTCGGCAGTGGTTGTTCTTCAGTTTTGCGTAATTGCATTTATTTGGTAAGAAAAACATTTTTGTTGTGTTTACTCCAAATGAGTATTATTGTCATGCATGAATGAATTTTTTTGTAAGTGGTGTCATAATGGCAGCATATTTAGTTAGTGTTCTGAGCATGAAATTCTTTGCGATGTGTTTTACATTGTCCTATATGTAATTTTCTTTTTCATTTTATTTTTAGTGGGATATTGTTGATCCTTTACTGTGTCTGTGCAGAGTAGGTGGTGGTGAGTCTAGCTGCTTCTGTCAAGTGAGTGGTATAGTTTTGGAGTATATAGGTCTTTGTGATAAAGACACATTTTGTTTATTGCTTATTTTACAAAGTGTTTGATGTTGTTGACTTGTTTGACAAGTTACCTTTATTAGTAAGGATTATGGCTAGCCGTAGAATTACTGCTCAGCAGGTGGTTGGTATGCTTTTTGAATCTTCCTCTGAGCAGGATTATGAGACTGACAGTGCGTCTGAGGGAGAGGAGGCAGTGCAAGATTCTGGCAGTGAGTTTTCTGTCCACGAGGAATCATCTGATGATGAAGCTACTCTCAGTGCAGATGAAGCTACTCTCAGTGCGGATGAAGTGCCTGTTTTAGAGGAGGACACTGATGTGTCGATGGTGCCGCAAGAGACATCGGTATTGCAGCCTGAGGCTGCAAGGCTTCCTACTGGAAGTGCTGGACTCTGGGTTGATCCAAACATGGTGCAGCCGGTGTTGCCTGCCTTTAGAGGTGATGCAGGGTGTAGAGTGGATTGTGAAAATTTGTTTGCCTATACATTTTTTTCAGTTGTTCATGGATGATGTATTTTTGGCTGAGATTGTTGAGCAGACTAATTTGTATGCTGAACAGTTTTTGAGGGACAACAGTGCCAGGCTTAGGCCCTGCTCTAGAGCTACCCGGTGAACTCCCACAAATCTGGATGAGATGAAGAAGTTTTTGGGTTTTACTTTTTGATGGGCTTGATAAGGAAGCCGTCCATGGCTTCATATTGGTCTACCAGTCCCTTGATGGCAACGGCCATATTTCCTGCAATTATGAGTCGTGATCGGTATTTACTTTTGCTTCGGATGCTGCATTTTGTTGATAATGCTTTGGCGTTGCCTCGAGATCACCCTGACTGTGACCGTCTTTTTAAGATTCGGCCTGTTCTTGATCACTTTGTGGATCGATTTTCAGAGATCTATACTCCAGGGAAAGAAATAACTGTTGATGAGTCTTTGGTCCTGCTCAAGTACCGTTTGGTTTTTATTCAGTACATTCCTAGCAAGAAGGCACGTTATGGAATTAAGATGTATATGTTGTCTGAGAGTAGGACCGGATATGTCTATAATTTCCGGGTGTACACTGGTAGGGATTCCACTATTGACCCCCTGGTTGTCCGTCTACTTTTGGAGTTTCAGAGAAAATTGTGTGGGATCTTGCTAGAGGACTGTTTAACAGAGGCCACCATTTGTACCTTGATAACTTCTACACTGCTGTGAAATTGTTTAAGGAATTGTTTAAAGTGGACACTTTTGCTTGTGGTACAATCCGCTCTAACCGTAAAGGTTACCCAAAAGAGCTTGTTTGCAAAAAGCTTCAGAGGGGGCAGTGCATTGCGTAGTGAGGAACTGCTAGCTGTGAAATTTGTGGACAGGAGGGATGTGTACATGCTGACTACCATTCATGATGAGAGTACTTCACCTGTGACTGTTTGGAGTCAGGTTGCTGAAGTGCGCAAACCTGTGTGCATTGTAGGCTACAATAAGCACATGGGTGGTGTTGATAGAGTAGATCAGAGGTTGGAACCTTACACTGCTGTTCGTAAGGCTTACATTCGGTATACGATGTTGGCCATCCATCTCTTCAATTTAGCAACTTTCAATGTTTTGCTGTGTTCAAGGAGTGTTCTCCTGCGTCAAAGATAGTTTTTGTTCAGTTTCAGGAGTCTGTGATAGGCAGCCCTATTGTTGTGGAACAGGCAAGTGTTCCTAGAGTTGAAGTGGTGGAGGATGTGGCTAGATTGAAAGATCGCCACTTTCCTGATTTAATTCCTCCCACGCCCAAAAAAAACAATCCCTGTAAGAGATGTAGAGTCTGCTTGCAAAGAGGTATGCGGAAGGAGAGTCATATGCAATGTGCCGATAGTCCTTCTAATCCTGGGCTGTGTGTGCCCACATGTTTCCGATTGTATCACACTCAAAAGAGTTTTTGGGAGCAACCATGAGTCTAATAGTGTACTGCCTGGTCTGTATGGTTTTATATAGTTGTTGTTCAGTTTCACGTTTGGCAATAGAAAGATGTCTTTAGTTACTGCTGTTGTTTTTGTAGTTATAGTTTTGTATCTAGTTGCAATTGGTTTGTGTTTTCTTTCTTGTTAAAAAAAATGTAATGACGGTGTGCGTGGACTGGCGCTTGGCTGGCGGTGTGCGTGGACTGGCGCTTGGCTGGCGGTGTGCGTGGACTGGCGCTTGGCTGGCGGTGTGCGTGGACTGACGCTTGGCTGGCGGTGTGCGTGGACTGGCGCTTGCCTGGCGGTGTGCGTGGACTGCCGCTTAGCTGGCGGTGTGCGTGGATTGGCGCTTGGCTGGCGGTGTGCGTGGACTGGCGCTTGGCTGGCGGTTTGCGTGGACTGGCGCTTGGCTGGCAGTGTGCGTGGAATGGAGCTTGGCTGTCAGTGGGGGTGGGATGGTGCTTGGCTGTCGGTGTGCGTGGGCTGGCATTTGACTGGCAGTGTGTGAGTAGTGACTTGCTGCTGGTCATTACACACTCTGCTAGTCAAACGCCACTGCAGACACTATGTCAACCACCAGCTGGTGTGATTGCTGTGTCAGTCATATGGGCGTATGAAAGTGATGGGCCCTTGAATGGCGCTGTCTGTTGATGTGAATGTTGTAATGTGCTGGGCCCGCGGCTGGCGGTGTGAATGGTCTTGTGTGTCACGTATGAAAGGTGTGTGAATGGCCTTTAAAGAGGTCGGTGCCTTGCCGTGGCTTTACAGCTCACGAGCTGTGAGTCATTGGTTCAGGTTTTTAACCTTTTAAATATTAACAGTGAATTTCCTTTTTGTGAAATCTCTTGTTAATAGAATTTTACGCTCTGAACCTTCACTCACCCTCGTGCCAAATCCAACCAGTATGTGTGAGTACTTAAGGAATTGTTCATTTTGAAGGAATATTTGTCTTTTCTGTCTCTCTCTGCCAGGGTGTACATTGTCTCCATATTGTCTGTGGATGTGAGTGTTGTAATGTGCTGGGGCCGCAGCTGGTGGTGTGAAAGTGTGTGTCAAGTATGAAAGGTGTGGGAATGGCCTGTAAAGAGGTTGGTGCTTTGCCGTGGCTTTACAGCTCACGAGCTGAGAGTCATTGGTTCAGGTTTTTAACCTTTTAATTATTAACAGTGCATTTCCTTTTTGTGAAATCTCTTGTTAATAAAATATACATTTTGAACCTTTCACTCACCCTCGTACCAAATCCAACCAGTATGTGTGTGTACTTGAGGAACAGGTGGATAGGCAGTCATATTTGTCTCATTTGTCTTTCTGTGCTAAGGTGTAGTCTGTCTCTAGGGAAAATGTACCAACTTTAGATATTTTTGTAAATTTTAAAACAAAACTGGGGAGTGCTGGGTGGTGTGCCTCTCATGGATCCCAACATGTTTTTTTACTCACAATGCCATGCAAACCTCAAAATGTGACTATAGTCACGCATTTTCCTTGCATTACTGTGTCATAATATTCTGTTGTAAAAAAAAACAACACAATTTTCATACCACCCAGCATTCCCCCCAGGTCTCCCGATAAATTCGGTACCTCACTCGTGTGGGTGGGTCAAGTACCCGTGACAGGCAAGGGCCCAAAACCTATTGAGGTGACATCAAAATTACCTATCGCGAAACAACCTGGTTTTGCAAGGGGGGTCCACTGGGTTTTTGGCCCCGGGCTCGGCGGCCATCTGGGGAAACCTACCAAACCCACACATTTCTGAAAACTAGACACCCGGGGGAGTTGAGCGAGGTATGGCTTGCGTGGGACCCCCAACGTTTTCCTACCCAGAATCCCCAGCAAACCTCAAATTTAGCTGAAAAAAAATCACTTTTTTCTCAAATTTCTGTGTGGGAAAGTTCTGGAATCTGCGTGGATCCACAAATTTCCTCCCACCCAGCGTTCCCCCAGGTCTCCCGATAAAAATGGTACCTCACTCGCGCAGGTGGGACAAGTACCCGCGACAGGCAAGGGCCCAAAACCAATTGAGGCGACATCAAAATTACCTATCGCAAAACAACCTGGTTTTGCAAGGGGGGTTCCATGAGTTTTGGGCCCCGGGCTCGGCGGCCATCTAGGGAAACCTACCAAACCCACACATTGCTGAAAACTAGACACCCGGGGGAGTCCAGCGAGGTATGGCTTGCGTGGGTCCCCCAACATTTTCCTACCCAGAATCCCCTGCAAACCTCAAATTTAGCTGAAAAAAAAATCACTTTTTTCTCAAATTTCTGTGTGGGAAAGTTCTGGAATCTGCGTGGATCCACAAATTTCCTCCCACCCAGCGTTCCCCCAGGTCTCCCGGAAAAAATGGTACCTCACTCGCGTGGGTCAAGTACCCGCGACAGGCAAGGGCCCAAAACCTATTGAGGCGACATCAAAATTACCTATCGCAAAACAACCTGTATTTTGGCTAATTTCTGGGTCCCCTCCAGGGGAATCCACAAACCCTGGGTACCTTTAGAATCCCCATGATGTTGGAAGAAAAGGACGCAAATTTGGCGTGGATACCTTATGTGGTCAAAAAGTTACAGGGGCCTAAGCACGAACTACCCCAAATAGCCAAAAAAAGGCTTAGCAATGGGGGGGGTGGGGAGGGGGGGACTCGAACATGAGACTTGCTCGGAAGCAATCCTCTCGTTTTAACTCACTAACGAATTACTAACCACGTGTTTTGTGATTAATAATACGCATTTCCTTTACACGCGGGATAAGATGAAGCTTGCCTATGTGTTTACTAACTACAATAATATGAACGAAGGACTAAGATGCATTCTAACTCGGGATCTTTACTGCGCATGCGTCTACTGCATCTACGTAGTATGACGTACTGACACTTGGAGGGAAATTCTGGCGCCTGCGCAAAGAATCATAAAATGGCCGCTTGAAAGCTCACATGCATGGCACCTGCTTGCTGAAATTAGAAAATAAGTTTTATACTAACGCAAATGCAGAAAGGGAAATAATAAATGAAATGGGCTAGAGTAGAGGTTGGTGGTATACAGTGAAATCATTTATTTTTGAGAATAACATTTCCCTTTTGACTTTATTATTAGTGCGTATTTGGGCCTGTTAAAGTTGTCTGAGTCGAGCAGACTGACGTTGCGCGACGCATGCGCCCTGGCTATGAAGTACGAAGAGATGACTAAGGACTTGTCACGCGTCCAAGGTTGGCGAAGATGTGCCCTGGGAACATGAGGGTGAAGAGTTCATATGAAAGAACTTTATTCAAAAGATCGTTACATTTGTATTAATAAAGTTTAAAGATGTATGGGAAAGGAAGTGCGGAATAAAAGTTTGAGGGGAGGAGTTTTGAAACAAAGGTTTAAAGAAATAAGTGAATTATAAGCATGGTGTGATGATCATCCCCCCCTCGCCTGTCCAATCAGAAGTTAGTATTTTGTAAAATTGAAACATTAATGGGTGGTACATGGTAATAGAAAGGTATAATTGAAGTAGTTTAGTTAGTTTAGTAAGCCAAGCAAAGCCGAACCGAGCCGAGCATTTGACACGGGAGAAGAAACACAGAAGCAGAGTTCGGGATGCTGTCGATGCTGGGGGTGGTGCTGATGCTGTGAGATGCTGATGAAGAAATCGAATGCAGAACCATCTACTTAATTTGGCTGGGTTAGAAAGAAGATCGCAGAAGAACCACGAGGAGGAAGAGAGTGCCAGAGAGGGGTGCGACGTAGTCGTCGGTATCTAGAGAGGTGAAGTATCCTGTCCTGATTCCTGTCCTGAAGTCTTTGTCTCCTGATCTATCCTGGGGACCCCTACCAGCCCTTTGGCCAGGGGGTTGGTCTTCACACCACACTTGGTAATTATAAAATTCATCGTCTTGATAAATGCTCTTCTCTCTCTATCCTCTTCTCTCTGAGTATAGTTGTTGTGTGGATCTGAAATATTATACTATTGAAATTTTATTGAATTGGCACTCTTGTGAATGAGGGTGTTTGTACTGAAACGTTTTGAGATGGTTCACAACCAATTAATTTAGATGAAGGTTTTTAAAAAACTTACAGAGTCTGTGATTATTTTATTTTAATCAAGAAATGTATAATAAGTAATAATAATTATCACCATCAACTAGTTCCACCTAATGGTCCATTGACCAGAGGAAAGAACTATTTGATCAGTGAAAGGTTTAGTTAGAGAAGAAATAACTAGATCTTGAGGTATGAGAATCAATAAAAACTAAAAGTTCCAGCGGTCTACTTGGTGTTAGCGGAAGCGAGTTGTATGGGCCCAGGTGAGTATATGGTAGTGGAGTATCTGTTGCTAGTACGCCGCTGGATCAGTTTTCTGGTAGCAGAGCTATGGTTGTTAGTGACTAGTTTGGTGATAAGAATAGATTATTGATTTTTGATTTATGTTTTAACAAAAGAGTTAACGTCCTGTTTTTATGTCGTCTGGAAAATTCCCGGGGAATGAATAGCAGGTGGCGATAGAAACCACACTGCAGTGAGGTTACTCGTCTGTTGGAATAACACTGAGAAGCTAGGTAGGGCTGGCAGTGTTAAAGTAGGGACTATCTTCTGTGTAAAAGTAAGAGTGGTTGATAGCAAAGAGTTCGCTAGTGAAACTTTAGGCGTTATATCACCTAGGGGTAACCCTGAAGGAGTAGCAGGTTCTTCTAAGCTAGATTGACAGCAAAAGGAGTTTGCTGGTGAAACATCGGTCTCAAATTTTCCCTAGCGGGTGACACCGGAGGAGTAGCAGGTTCTCTAGAGCTTAGGTGAGGAGTAAGCGGAAGGTTTTAATCGCAGTGAAAAGAAATAAACTATTCTTTGATTTAGTGGAACAGACAGAGTAGCGAATGTTTTTATGTCGTTAATAACAAAAAAAATTAAGAAAATATCGAGAAATAAGTTTTTCCGTATTACCTTGTGAAGGGAGGGTCAGTTGCCGGAGTGGTACTGACGTCACAGAGATCCGCGCTGGGATTGGTAGAAGCAGCGGGTGTGTGACAGGAGGAGCTTTCTAAAGGAGGGGTAAGAAGCCGCCGGAGTGGTACTGACGTCACAGTGAGCCGCGCTGGGATTGGTAGAAAGAGCGGGCGTGTGACAGGAGCAGCCTTGTAAAGGAGGGGTCAGTAGTAAGGAGTAGAACTGACGTCAGGAAAAGGCCGCGCTGGCATTGGTCAGAGTACGAGCGTGAGCCTGATTTGATTGGATAGCTAGTTAGAAGCCGCGCTAGGATTGGTGAAGAGAGGAATTGTATGCGGGATTTCGATTTGACTGTCAGTGCAAGACATACAGGTAGAAGATTTCAAGGGTTTGCGGAATACAATTTCCTACACTGTTCTTCAAGAATGTATGGAGAGAAAAGGAAGATGTCATTATTAAAGAAAATTAAGAATTTCTTTGTGAAGGATAAGCCTGTGTTGACTAGAGAAGGAATTCCTATTCCGCCACCGAAGACACCAGCATCTTTTTATGATGATGGAAAGAGGATATCATACTTGCGTGTGGTTGGAAAACTGGGTAGAATATACGAAGGATGATGGTGTGTCAGCGTTTCCTAAGAATGGTACATTTAATGGGAGGATTCTTCAGAATTTGAGATTGAAAATGAATGATTTGGAACCTAGACCTAGGTTAACTCAATATGAGGCTTTAGAAGAATGGGAGACTGAGTCATATGAACGAGAGAAATGCAGAGGTGGAAGATATAGAGGATTCTTTCCGAGACACTTGCATGAGTCACGAGAAGGGCAGATGAAACAGTGGAGGAGAGCTATGGTATCAGAAGGGTTATATCCAGTGTTGATGGCTGAGGAACAATCTGGAGGAAAGTGTAAGGAGAAAAGCGAAACATATGAATTCGACAGGATATGGTGAATCAGATGATGAGTTGTTAGAGGATATTTTAATTAAAAATCCACCACCGTATCAAGAAGCAGCTAGTAAGGTTGTCCCAAGTGCGCCAGTAATGGGAATACCATTAACTCCACAGATTTTACATGAGACATCATACAACAGAGTGTTGCAAGATAATGAAAGAGAAGCTTTGAATAAAACTAGGGAAGAACTAGTTCAAAGGATAAATCAATTGAATTTAAAACTGAAGCTTTGACAGTACCAGTAACCATTGGTCCAGTAATCCCATTTTATGGGGATAATACGATTTGCCAGAAACCACAACTCGTGACAGTTCCATTAAGTAGTCCTAGAAAAGAGATAGTAATCACAGATGATCAGGTTAGTGAAAGTGAGTCAGTCATTTCATTAATGGATCTCCCTATTGTGGAACCTCATACGGAAACTCCAAAGAGAGTTACGCCTATGAATTTGAGAGAAAGAAGACCTTTGGTTCCGGCTGGAACTGCAGGCGCAACAGTAGTCACCTCTGAAGAAATAGAAAGGTGGGCTCAGGAAAGAGATAATCAGAACCCAATACCAAAGATTTTAGATATCAGCAGATTGAAAGTGGAATTGGAAGAGATGATGACAGGTTGTGTGGGTACAGAAAGATTAAACTTTTACAATGATGAGGAATTATTGTTTCTATGTAAGAGTATAACTAGGAGAGCAAGAATATTTCATGAGAGACTAACTGAAGTTGCTTCAGAGATTGGAATAGACATAGGGAAATCAAAATTGTTACAATAACCCTATTGAGTGGATTTTACTGATAAAGATTTAGAAAGTGTAAATGCTTCGGGGAAAAAGGCTACAGATAAAAGAATTAATGAACATTTTGCGAAAGTGGGGACATTGATAAATGGAGAATTAGATGGATAAGAAAGAAAGAAGAAGTACAAGCGAGAGAAGCAGCAGCTGCATTTCCAGTAAGAGAATCAAGCAAAGTGGAAGAATGGTGTCCAATGAGAGAGGTTCCAGGAGGTGAATATGTTCATGTTCCTTGGAGTAGACAAGATATTTTATCATTTACAAATGATTTTCCAAAACTGAGAGAAAAACCAGTTGAGTGGTACAAACAGGTAGAGAGGTTTGTGAAGATTTCAAAGGTGTTATTGAAAGACCTGGATGGTCTATTTGATATAGTGGTACCTGCTGATTTATGGACAGAATGTAAGATCACAATTGATTGGCCTAATGAGGAGTATACTAGAGATGCAAAAACAGGAGCACCTTCGGAAGAGGTGATGAAAAAGTATCACCAAGTGATTACGTATTTGAAAGGGAAAATCCCTCCTAAAGAAACAGATTTGGTAAAAATAGATAGAACAACACAGGAACCAAATGAATCTGTACATGAGTACTATGAACGGTTATTGCAGGTGTTTAAGCAGTATAGTGGTTTTGAGAATATTGGTGACAAAGATAGTGGAGAAGTGTGGCTCAATGGTTAGAGCGGCAGACCCTGATACAGAGATCTGGCCCGGGACCAGGGTTCAATTCCTGCCTCGGCGGGTCTTGGGCTCAATTTCCTAGGACCTGATAATTCTCGCCTCGGTGCCTATTCTAATCATGGGTCCCACTCTGCAACTCTGGGCAATAGCTTGCTTAATCTCCACAACGGCCCCAACAGCGCTGGGATGCCTGGCTTCACCCTGGGGGTGCCCAGGAGTGGACATTTCACAGGGAAAAGCCAGGAAGGGTTCCACAGCGGTATGCGTACAGCGCCAGGACACCCCTTTGGGGGTATAAGTGCGCTTTACAAGTACAAATTTCATTTCATTTCATTTCATTTCATTTCATATGGGACATTTTGTGTATCTGTTCGTATATGGCTTGAAACCAGAAATCAATCAGATGATACAGCAACACATGTTGTGTTGGCAAAGTAAGAGTGGATGAGATTCTTAAGTACGCGAAATATTGCGGAGATGACATTGAGGCCAGGCGTAGGAAGTTAAAAGAGAAAATTATGTGGGCACAAGTTAAATTGGCAGAGCAGCAAGAAGAGAAAGCAAATGACCAAAATAATAATCAAGTGAAAGAACAGAGTCAGAATAATCAAGGAGCGAATGGTAACAAATTTAAGGGGCGAATGGACAGAGAAGAAGCGAAAAAGAAGTTTCCTTGTCATGCGTGCGGAAAGCTTGGACATTGGAAGAACGAGTGTAAGAGTACTCAGAATAATAAGAAAAATAATGTGCCAAATCAAAATTTAATCCCACAGATGCAGAATGAAGTACTTATGAATCAGCAGCAACAGGTAGTTAATCCACAATATCAGGTGCCACCAGCTCCTATGCCAAATTTTGTGAACCATCAAAGTTTCAGTGCGAACGCCGGATTTCAAGGAGAAAGTGGTAAGAATAATAGAACAATTGCACAATATTTTTTACAGAATGATGAAGAACATTCGGATACCGCACAATGACGGTGCCTGAGGGGGGAGGAAGAGGAGTGCGTGCTTGGCGCATCCTTGCCGGTAGATCAGTCAGGTCCATTTGTTGATGGGAGAGTAGAAGGTAAAGACATTACTTTCCTATTGGATACTGGTGCTACCAGGTCTACTGTGAGAACAGCAGACATCCCAACCCTACCCCTCTCGGGAGAGTCAATCGAAGTTGTAGGCGTATCTAACCAACAGATTAGAACCCCAATCACAAAACCAATGGAGGTACACATTGGGAACTTCAAAGAAATGCATTGATTTGTAGTTTGCGATTCCAGTCCAGTAAATCTGTTGGGAAGAGATCTTTTATGCAAGATGAATTGCACGATCTATTGTACACCGGATGGTGTTGCTTTCCAAACCCCGATGAGGATGTTGTTTATAAGATGATGCTGGCCAAACAGAGAACAGAAGTAGATGAAATGTTTTCATTAATAACCGAGAATGAATTGCCAGAAGAGTTAAGAACGACAGTCAATCCAGAAGTGTGGGATTTTACAGGAAAAGACATTGGGCTAATGACGAATATAGACCCAGTTAAAGTGACAGTGAAAGAAGGTGCAGTATATCCAAATACCCGACAGTACACAATGAGTCCAGAAGTAAAAGCAGGAATTATTCCAGAAATTGAACGAATGGTTAAACAAGGTATTTTAAAAGAGGTGATGGGTAGTCCCTGTAATTCGCCAATAATGGGACTGAAAAAGCCTAGCGGAAAGTACAGAATAGTGCAAGACCTACGGAAAATAAATAAAATTGTAATTCCCTGTTGTCCAATTGTGCCAAATCCAGCAGTGATCCTTTATCAGATACCCTGGAATGCAGGATGGTTTACAGTAATTGATTTATGCCAAGCGTTCTTTTCTATTCCTTTGCACCCAGACAGTCAGTATCTTTTTACGTTTAAGTTTGAAGATCGTATTTACGCATGGTGTCGTGTTCCTCAAGGGTACACAGAAAGTCCTTCAATTTTTAATCAGATTTTGAAAAAGTGGCTAGAATAGTTGATTATGCCTGGAAATTCTGTTCTGGTTCAGTACATTGATGACCTATTGGTGGCATCAAAAACACGAGAAGATTGTGTCACAGATACAATTGCATTACTGAACCATGTGGCTGAAGGAGGACACAAGGGGTCTCCAGAAAAGTTACAGTTCTGTCGACAACAAGTAAGATATTTAGGGCATAAAATAGAAAGAGGAGTTAGAAAAGTGAGTCCGGAAAGAATAAAAATAATTAAAGAAATGCAATTGCCTCAGACTCAGAGAGAAATGAGAATGTTTTTGGGAGTGGTTGGATATTGTAGGCAATGGATTAATGGTTTTTCTATGTTAGCAAAACCATTAATACAGATGATCCGGAAACGAGCAAAAGATCCGATTGATTGGAATGATGACTGCCTAGAAGCATTCGTGAGACTAAGAAATTGTTTGTGTGAGGCTCCTGCCTTGGGCATGCCTGATTATTCAAAAGACTTTGCGTTGTTCTGTTGTGAAAGAGAAAATTGTGCACTTTCAGTCTTAACACAGAGACATGGGTTGAGTCGACGTCCAGTGGCATATTTTTCAGCCACATTGGATCCAGTGGCTTCAGCATTGCCTGGCTGCTTAAAAGCAGTAGCTGCTACTTGTATGAGTCTGGAGCAAAGTGAGACGATAGTGATGGGACATCCGGTAAAAGTTTTCGTTCCACACTCGGTTGAGATCCTTTTGACAAGAACAAGAACACAGCACCTCACCCCTAGTCGTTTAACAAAGTACGAAAGAGTGATTTTGGGAGCTGAGAATGTGACTGTGATAAGGTGTACAATCCTGAACCCAGCCACCCTATTACCAGACCCCTGCGATGAAGAAGTGAAAGATGAAAGTGATCATGATTGTTTGGACGTGACTGAGTTATGCACGAAGCCCCGCCCAGACATAAAAGAGACACCTTTGAAAGAGGCTGATCATGAGTTATTTGTAGACGGTTCCTGCCTTAGGACACAAGAAGGAGGTCTAAGTGCTGCATATGCTGTTTGTAAAATTTCTGGGGTAATTGAAGCATCCTGTTTACCTGGGTTCAGGTCTGCACAAGTAGCTGAATTGGTTGCCTTGACAATGGCATGTAAAAAGGGGACAAATTGGAGAGTAACCATATTTACGGATAGCCAATATGGTTTCGGGATTGTGCATGACTTTGGCCAGCTTTGGATGCAAAGGGGATTTCTGACTTCTTCAGGATCTTCTATCAGAAACAGCAAAAATATAAAGGATTTATTGGAAGCATTACAATTGCCAAAAGAGATAGCAGTTGTAAAATGCGCTGCACATCAGTCAGGAAATGACTATGTGACTTCTGGCAATAATTATGCTGACCAAGTGGCCAAATACTGTGCTAAAAATGCAGTAGCCATAAACAGAAAAATTGAAACGGGTGAAACCAGATGCCAACTTATGTACTTCTCAGTACCAGAAACATGGGATGAGATTAAACAATTGCAGGAAGAAGTTGAGGAAAAGGAAAAAGAAATCTGGATAAAGGCAGCCTGTACAAAGAGACCACATGATGAGGTATGGGTGTATTTAGATGGAAGACCAGTCATGCCAGATTGTTTGCTTTCAAAAATGGCGAGAGTATACCATGGAGCAACACACATAGGGAGAGATTCAATGATCAGGCTATTCAGACAGAGTTGGTATAATCTGAAGTTCAGGGTAATCGCAGAGAGCCTTTGCCAAAGATGCTTAACCTGTCAACAGCAGAACACAGGTAGAAAGACAGTGGTAAGCTGGGGAAAGATCGGAAAGGCAGAAGGACCCTTCACCAGATTACAGTTAGATTTCATTGAATTACCCCCCTGCAATGGATTGAAATACGTACTTGTCATAGTATGCCTTTTCTCAAGATGGGTGGAAGCCTATCCTACTAGAAGAAATGACAGTCTTACAGTTGCAAAATTGTTGCTGAGGGAGTTAGTGCCACGATTTGGTTTTCCGGTCACTTTGGAATCAGATAGAGGCCCTCATTTTAATAATGAAATAATTTGATTAATCTGTGCTGCGTTTAACATTGAACAAAAACTGCACTGTGCTTATCGTCCAGAGGCTTCTGGAGTTGTTGAGCAAATGAATGGCACAATCAAATCAAGATTGGGAAAGGTGTGTGCATCTACAAAGCTAAAATGGCCAGATGCATTACCTCTTGTATTGATGGGTCTCATAAGCATTCCAGACAGAAAAACAGGAATGAGCCCACATGAGGTTCTCATGGGAAGAGCCATGAGACACGCATTTATTCCTGGAAATAAACTAATGAGTATAACTGAAGATCTGGTATTCGACTATTGCAAAGGATTGGCGGAAATGATGCGTTCTATCTCTCATCAGGTTGGAGAAGACGCAGTTGAAAGACAGCCAGACCAAGCGCATGATTTGAATCCTGGAGATTGGGTGCTGGTGAAGAAACACGCAAGGAAATCGTGTCTAGCACCAAGGTGGGATGGGCCACGGCAAGTCATACTAGTCACTACCACAGCAGTGAAGTGTGCAGGTCTGCCCAATTGGATTCATGCCAGCCATACCAGAAGAGTTCTGAGCCCATCAGATCAACAAGAGCCAGCACTGACTGAGCAGGCTGAAGCGTCAGGAGTTGTAAACTGTGAAATTGAAGAATCTAGAGTGATAGATTCTGAAAGACAACCATATGATGAACAGCCCGAGATAAGTCAGGAAGAATGGATCCCAGTGATTGAAATAATTGATGATGCCATTGAAACCAGAAGAAGAACAAAACTGAAAAGACAGGAAAGTAGTCAGGAAGAGAGAGGGGAAGAAGAACACACTCAGGTGAAAATAGAAAGAGACACAAACAAACCTGAGGAGGGAAAAATAGAAGAACACGTTCAGGAGGAAGAAGAAAAGTTTGAATTAAGACCTGAACAGGACCAGATAGTGTTAGAAGAACAAGTTCAGGCAGAAGAGGAAAGGTTTGAAGTAAGGCCTGAACAGGGTCAGGTAGAATTAGAAGAACAAGCTCAGGAAGAAGTAGAACAAAATACGGTAGAACCTGAGCAGGAGGAAGCAGGAGAAAGTACAAGCACAGAAAACAGAGGAACAGAACAGGTTGTGCCTAAAATAAATGAAATAAAAAGAATTTTACAAAGAGACAAGGAAGGTGAAAACGCAGTATTTATTTATTTATTTAACAGGTTTTATATAGCGCTGGCTAGACCTAGAGGTATCAGAGCGCTTTACAGCAGCTAGAAGAGGTACGGAGAATAAAACGAGTTCAGCAATGTCAAAACAAAAACCATAAGGTCCAACATAATGATTAAACCTAAGACTTAACATATATATCGAGAACAGACTGAATAGGGTGGGAGGGGGGGGAAGAGAAAAAAAGGGAAGGCTAGGAGGTGAAGGAGGTGGGAGAAAGTGGGAGGGGAAGGTCTAGGAGGGAGGAGAGGGGAGAAAGGGGGCGGGGAGGATGTGGTGAGAGGGAGAGAGGGAGAGTGGAGAAAGACAAGGGGACAGACAGGTAGAATCTGACAGGGGGCAATTGGGAGAGTGTCAGAGGACAAGCCGAGGGATTAAGGACCCCAAAATTTGTTGAGGAGTTGACGTTTAAGGTCCTTTTTGAAGCTGAGATAGGAGGGGTTGCAGCGCAGGTCTTTGGGGAGGTTGTTCCAGATGCTAGGAGCGTTACCAGAGAAGGAGCGAGCTTGTGTGCGTTTCTTATTTAACCGGGGAGGGACTAGAACGAGAGCATTGGCACTTCTCGTCAGTCGGGAACAGCCCGCTTTGTGGAGTTTATCAGCGAGGTACGAAGGGGAGTTATGATGTAGGGCTTTATGAGTAATGCATGCAATCTTGTAGGAGGATCTGCCTTCAACAGGCAGCCAGTTGAGGGCTTTGAAGGTAGCGGAGATGTGTCAAAGCGTTTGCAGTCGGAGATAAGCCTGGCAGCTAGGTTAAGCACAGTTTTGAGTGGGGCTAAGTGGATTTTAGGCGTTCCGGAGAGGATAGCGTTACCATAGTCAATTTTCGACAGGACCAGTGCTTGGACTACAGATTTGAAGTCATCAGCAGTAATGAAGGGTTTGATTTTCCTGAGATGGCGGAGGGAGAAGAGTGCCCCCTTGGCCGAGTTTTTTATATGGGGAATAAGTGTCAGGGAGTTGTCAAAGGTAAAGCCTAAAGATTTGACCGAGTTGGATAAGGTAAGAGAGCAGTTGAGCGCATTCAGGTCTTGGATCCAGTCTTGGATGGGAAGCGGTTTGTTTTTCGGAGAGAAGAGAATGATTTCGGTTTTATTCGGGTTGAGTTTGAGATGGTTATGGTGGAACCAAGATTGGATCTTAGTTAGAGTGTTGTTAAGGTGTAGAACATCTTAAAATAAAGTTGCGTGTCGTCGGCATAGAGGTGGTATTTGATACCTGCATTTTTAAGAATGAGGGTGAGCGGTTCCATGAAGAGGTTGAAGAGGGAGGGAGAGAGAATAGAGCCCTGGGGAACGCCAAGGGAGATAGGAGTGGGGTTAGAAAGGCAGTCCAAGATTTTAATTTGCTGGGTTCTCTGCTTGAAAAAGGAGGTGAACCATTGGAGGACAATCCCATTAAGGCCAAAGCGAACTTTGAGAGTGTTAAGTAGGGTAGAGTTGTTAACAGTATCAAAAGCCGCAGAGAGGTCGAGGAGGATGAGAAGGCAAGAGTCGCCCTTGTCGAGGGAGTGATGGATGTCATCGACTATGTTAAGCATAGCAGTTTCCGTACTGCAGCCTTTTCTGAAGCCAGATTGCAGAGAGTCCAGGAGATTGAATGAGTTGATGTGATTATCCAATTGGAGGAGGGCGCATTTTTCAAGGGCTTTGGAGAGAAGAGGGAGGTTAGAGATAGGGCGGAGATTATTTGGGTCGTTAGGGTCGGCATTGGGATTTTTGAGAATTGGAGTGATTTGTCCGAGCTGGAGGGAGGCAGGGAAACACCCCGAGCCTAAAGAGGAATTGATGATAGTGGTCCAGAAAGGAGCAATGATATGTTTAAGATCTTTGATTAGGTTAGAAGGGAGAAGGTCTTTGGTGTGGGAGGAAGGCTTAAGGTTAGTGATGATGTCATATACTTCGAGTTCAGAAACAGGGCGGAAAGTATTCCAGGAGGCGTTGTTTTTTTGCTGGGGTTTGTTGGGGATGGTTTCTGGAGGGAGGGTGTCAAGAGGGAGAAGAGAGGGGTCAGTGGGTGGGTTGACAATGGCAGGAGAGTCCGAAGTCATGTCAAAGGAAGATAGAGGGAAAGTTGAGGGGGGAGTTAAGAGGAAGGATTGATCAATTTTGGCTATTTTTTCGGAGAAGAAGTTCGCAATATCTTCACAATTTTCAATGGAGGCCTTAAGATTAGGGGGGGCAGAAGACGTTTGGTTTTTGACAATGTTGAACAGTTCTCTGGGTCTATTTTTGGCCCGATCAAGTTGTGCGCGGAAGAAGGAGGCCTTTTCATTCAGGATGTGCTTCTTGTAGTTGGACCTAGCGGATCTGAGTAGGGCAAGATTGGCGGGGGAAGGGTGTTGCCTCCACGTTCTTTCCGTCAATCTAAGAGAGCGTTTTTCATTGTTGAGATCTGGGTTGAACCAAGATTTGGAAGGGATATTTCGTATAGTTTTAAGCTTGGGAGGGGCAAGTTGGTCAAGCACCTCTTTAACCGAATTATTGAAATGGTCTGTGAGGTCATTAGCGTTAAGGGAGGGAGGATTGAGTAGAAGTTGAGCTTGCAGCTTAGACTCCAGTTCGCCAGGGGGGATATGATTAAAGTTTCTGGTCAATTTCTTGTGCTTAAGAGGTCTTGGGGAGGGGGGAGAAGCCGTGGTAGAGATCGTGAAGAGAATGAGGTGGTGGTCGGACCAATCGATAGGGATGATGTTGGATAAGGTGGCCAGATTGTTGTTAGCGATGATGGCGTCAAGAGTGGCCCCTTTGGTGTGGGTTGGGGAATGGCAAAGTTGTTTAAGGTCACTGATCTCCAGAAAGTTGGAGAGTAGGTTAACTGCGGGGTCCTTGGTATCATTCCAATGGAGGTTGAAGTCACCAAGGAAGAGATTATTTGTGTTGGAGAGATAGGATTGGGTGAGGAGGTCTGAGAGTTCCTCTGCGAAGGGAAGTGGATCACCAGGGGGATGATAGATGTTATGCAGACGAATTTGGGGAGAACCCTGGGCTTTAAGTTCCGCTCCCAGGTATTCGAAGGTGGTATGGTCCGAGTTTTTAACCAGAGAGAGTTGTAGTTCGTTTTTGAAGATTAAGGCTAGGCCACCTCCTATTCTGTCGGGCCTGTCTTTCCTGAGGATGAAGTAACCGGGGGGGACGAGTAAGTCAAGGATAGAAACAGAGTGGTCCTTAAGCCAAGTTTCAGTAAGGAAGGCCATGTCGATGTTTTCACTAAGGATAGTTTCGGCTATTTCAGTTGCGTGCCGGACAGCTGATCGGCAGTTAACCAACATGCAGGCAAGGCAGTACAAATCAAAAGAGTCAGGAGAGGAGACAATTGGCCAACTGGAGTAAAGAAACTGAAATATCATCTGAGAAAATCTGAAAAGAGACCAGAACAAGTGAACGAAGTCACAAGTCAAACAAGACCTAAACATACCTTAGCAAAAATCACTCGAAGAAGTCCAAGATTGAGAGATTTAAACAGGAGATACAAGGCTCCTGAGTGGACATACGTTATACTCGAGGAATTTGAGTCCCTGGATCTGTCTGATGAGACAGAAGAGGTCCATAGTGCACAAATTGATGAAAGCCAATTGAAACCTCCTTAAGAACAAAAAGGAAGGCTAAAACTGAAAAAGAAAAGATAAGAGAAAAGAAATTTTCTCAGGAGTAATAATGGCAGAAATTGAAGTGACCGAGAAACCAAAATGTGGACTAAAAAGAAAATGTTTTAGATTTTGTTTTTGTAGTATTTTATTAGCAGCATTAGGATGGCTATTTTTAACAGTAGGAGTATCTTTAATAATAAAAACAAGTGACAAGAATAACACAGATACTAATGTTAAGGTGGATAGAATAAGAGAAACTGAAATAGAAATAGGGGTAGAAGATGAAGCAAACTATCATAATGAATCAGACTATAATACGTCCTCCAATGTGTTTATTAAGCTGTTATTTCAATATGTTAGTACTATGGAGATTAATAATTGCTACGTGTGTATGAAGTTACCCTCATCAGTATCGGAAGGAATGACGTATCACCATATACCTTTAACTTATGGTGTGTCATGTAGTATTTTGTCAAGTTTATTTTATGCTACAGGGAAACTTCAATATTTTTATTCAGATATATAGTATTTTCTGAATTGCATATTAGAAAGTATATGAATCCAGTAGCTAGTAGTAAAAATGCACAGTTTATGGGTGAATTTTTCATAACGATGAGTTCAATAGATTTAGTTCAGGCACACAAAGATAATCTAATATGTACATTAAGAAAAGAAGAAAAATACTTTTTGAATTTAGTAGAAGAAAGGAGACAGGATTTGATGAGGAAGGCAATTACACAGAAAACCCATGTACCTCCATGGGTTGGGAAGGAGGGAATCTATGCAAGTGGCAAGGCTCATGCTGCGATGTCCCTGGACTTTGTGAAAAGGGGAAAATTCGGCCTCCATAGATTAAAGACAGATTATAACAATAATTACATTGGTTCCAGTGAATGTGAACATAACTTCCTAATATTAGGAGGATGGGGACTAAAAGGGGGAACTGATCCTGTGTTTCCAGGAGTGTATTATGTTTGTGGGAACAATGCCTATTATAGGTTACCTGCAAGATGGTACGGAAGCTGTTATTTTGGAATAGTTTTTCCAAAAATGTATCATGTAGATAAAATCAGTGGAACCAATGGGAATTCTAATGGACTAACACATAGAAGAAGAGCTAGTTTTTCTGAAATCACTTTTTTCTCAAATTTCTGTGTGGGAAAGTTCTGGAATCTGCGTGGATCAACAAATTTCCTCCCACCAAGCCTTCCCCCAGGTCTCCCGATAAAAATGGTACCTCACTCGCGTGGGTGGGTCAAGTACCCGCGACAGGCAAGGGCCCAAAACCTATTGAGGCGACATCAAAATTACCTGTCGCAAAACAACCTGTATTTTGGCTAATTTCTGGGTCCCCTCCAGGGGAATCCACAAACCCTGGGTACCTTTAGAATCCCCATGATGTTGGAAGAAAAGGACGCAAATTTGGCGTGGATACCTTATGTGGTCAAAAAGTTACAGGGGCCTAAGCACGAACTACCCCAAATAGCCAAAAAAAGGCTTAGCACAGGGGGGGGGAAAGGCCTTGATGGAGCAAGGACTCGAACATGAGACTTGCTCGGAAGCAATCCTCTCGTTTTAACTCACTAACGAATTACTAACAACGTGTTTTGTGATTAATAATACGCATTTCCTTTACACCCGGGATAAGATGAAGCTTGCCTATGTGTGTACTAACTACAATAATATGAACGAAGGACTAAGATGCATTCTAACTCGGGATCTTTACTGCGCATGCGTCTACTGCATCTACGTAGTATGACGTACTGACGCTTGGAGGGAAATTCTGGCGCCTGCGCAAAGAATCATAAAATGGCCGCTTGAAAGCTCACATGCATGGCACCTGCTTGCTGAAATTAGAAAATAAGTTTTATACTAACGCAAATGCAGAAAGGGAAATAATAAATGGAATGGGCTAGAGTAGAGGTTGGTGGTATACAGTGAAATCATTTATTTTTGAGAATAACATTTTCCCTTTTGACTTTATTATTAGTGCGTATTTGGGCCTGTTAAAGTTGTCTGAGTCGAGCAGACTGACGTTGCGCGAAGCATGCGCCCTGGCTATGAAGTACGAAGAGATGACTAAGGACTTGTCACGCGTCCAAGGTCGGCGAAGATGTGCCCTGGGAACATGAGGGTGAAGAGTTCATATGAAAGAACTTTATTCAAAAGATCGTTACATTTGTATTAATAAAGTTTAAAGATATATGGGAAAGGAAGTGCGGAATAAAAGTTTGAGGGGAGGAGTTTTGAAACAAAGGTTTAAAGAAATAAGTGAAATATAAGCATGGTGTTATGATCATCCTCCCCTCGCCTGTCCAATCAGAAGTTAGTATTTTGTAAAATTGAAACATTAATGGGTGGTACATGGTAATAGAAAGGTATAATTGAAGTAGTTTAGTTAGTTTAGTAAGCCAAGCAAAGCCGAGCCGAGCATTTGACACAGGAGAAGAAACACAGAAGCAGAGTTCGGGAAGCTGTCGATGCTGGGGGTGGTGCTGATGCTGTGAGATGCTGATGAAGAAATCGAATGCAGAACCATCTATTTAATTTGGCTGGGTTAGAAAGAAGATCGCGGAAGAACCACGAGGAGGAAGAGAGTGCCAGAGAGGGGTGCGACGTAGTCGTCGGTATCTAGAGAGGTGAAGTATCCTATCCTGATTCCTGTCCTGAAGTCTTTGTCTCCTGATCTGTCCTGGGGACCCTTACCAGCCCTTTGGCCAGGGGGTTGGTCTTCACACCACACTTGGTAATTATAAAATTCATCGTCTTGATAAATGCTCTTCTCTCTCTATCCTCTTCTCTCTGAGTATAGTTGTTGTGTGGATCTGAAATATTATACTATTGAAATTTTATTGAATTGGCACTCTTGTGAATGAGGGTGTTTGTACTGAAACGTTTTGAGATGGTTCACAACCAATTAATTTAGATAAAGGTTTTTAAAAAAACTTACCGAGTCTGTGATTATTTTATTTTAATCAAGAAATGTATAATAAGTAATAATAATTATCACCATCAACTAGTTCCACCTAATGGTCCATTGACCAGAGGAAAGAACTATTTGATCAGTGAAAGGTTTAGTTAGAGAAGAAATAACTAGATCTTGAGGTATGAGAATCAATAAAAACTAAAAGTTCCAGCGGTCTACTTGGTGTTAGCGGAAGCGAGTTGTATGGGCCCAGGTGAGTATATGGTAGTGGAGTATCTGTTGCTAGTACGCCGCTGGATCAGCCTAGCAGCGAAGGGGTTAAGAAACCGCAGGTTGGATGTCTGACCACTGCTTGAAATTAAATGCAGAAAAATCTGAGATACTCCTTTTTGGCGGCGCACAGTTATTCTGGGACACAACCTGGTGGCCCCAATCATTAGGCACTGCTCCTGAGCCCAAACGTGTTGTAAAAGATCTTGCATTCTTGTTAGACAACACGTTAAGTATGCAAGTCCGAGCATTGTGTGGTAGTTGTTTTGCCATGCTAAAACTACTGAGGAGACTTTTTATTTGGATTCCCCTGAATTGGAGAAAAACATTCACTCAAGCATTACTGACCAGTAGTTTAGACTACGGAAAAGCACTTTATGTTGACATGGCCGACTATTTATTTTCCCGTTTACAAGTCATTCAGAATGCAGCTGCCAAATTGGTTTGTAACAGGAACAAGTATAGCTCTACTTCAAGCTGCCTAAAAGAGCTTCATTGGTTGCCTATGAGACAAAGAGCCAAGTTCAAACTACTAAGCTACGCGCATAAAGGCCTTTACAAATTCGGACCTAGAATCCTGCAGGACAAACTGGAATTCTATGTCCCCTCGCGAGACCTTAGGTCATGCAATCATGCCCTAGCTAAAACTTTACGCATAAAATAAGTTAGAGCTGGAGGTCACTCTTTTTCCTATTTGGCGGCTACTCACTGGAAGAAACTCCCGTTGGAACTTCGTATCATTGACGAACATATGAAGATCAGAAAGAGACTGAAAACATGATTTTTTTCAGGGCTTAAGCACTGATGCATCAAGGGCTAAGGTTCAAGTCCCGTTGGTTTATGTCTCATGTCACTATATTCTTCCTAAACAGATTTTCGTCTTTTCTAGCGCCGCGATATCCCTTGGGATGAGTGTTGCGCTTTACAAATACGAATACAAGGGAAGGGCGAAATTCCGATCCTGTGAAAACACGTGCTTACATAAAAGTTTTCCTACTATTTACTCAATCGCCAGCTAAATAGCAGATTAAGAACTATGTGGCCGGATGAGTAGAATCCCCCGAGGTTTATCAATCTGGAAGGATCCGAGCACATAACAGGCATGATGCTGAGAAGATGCTTTAATTTAATTTAATTCATAGTTGCTGAGATGAGACACCCACAGTAGGGATTGGTACCGGTTCATAGCGCAGAATGCACAACACACGAAGTCAATACTCCTCTCTCGCCTGGAATCCGAATTACTCCATGATGTTTATTCTTTTGTTTTTTATTTCAATATATCTTTATCAGTTTATCAAGAGCAAATCACAAGTATAAAGCCAAGTATCGCGATTAATCCAAACTAGGAATGCAAACGGACTAAACAACGAAATACAGTGTCGTTAGCACGTACTTGTGCCATGACCAAAATGTATAAACATTAGTTTGAGGTGGGGCATCATCGAGTGCTTTAAAATAAACTTCTGAAAATGATACTTCTTACTAAAATATGTGCAGTGAAAAGTTCGCACACGGTCAGTGGTAAAGCACTGACGAAACAACGTGTTTGACTAGAACGGGAAAGTCTGTATTTGTCATGTGATGTTGTATACAATAGAAGACCTTGGGGAGAGGATGTGCCTTAACGGCCAGAGCGGCCAACCTTGCAACTGGGAAACCAGGTTTGAGTCTGGCGGGAGGCTCAAACATCCTGTGCTTCTGTCTGGGCATATCACTTACTTAAATCTGCCCGTGCCTGGAAATGAATGCGTCCGTCTGTAATGCAACTGGTGCTCATGTAAAGCGCTCTGATACCGGCTCCGGGTCGAGTTCGTGCTATATAAAACTGCAAAAAAATACTGTAACTGCCTAGCACAGTTGCCAAAGAAAGCCTTACCGCCCATCTCGCCTTCTCGTATTACTCAGACGTCCGTGAAAGCTTCGCCTGCCAGATGTGCATCTGGAAGAAGTTTCACTTTGGCATACTATGTCCTTCCTGCATGGAAAGCAGAACAAACCATTTCAATTTGCAAAAAAGGGGGAGCCCGTTTTGTAGCTATAAAGTATTTTGCAGACTACAGAGATTAATTTGACGCTTACCGTACAATAATGTATCAACAAACATTACTTGTTGGTTTGCTTCAAGGCTGGTATTTCCTTCGTTTCAAGCTCAGACGTTCCTTTCAATTTACCCTCTTGTGAAACGGCGTGGTTGCTTCCTGTTCAGCTTGCCTCAGCTCACCTCGCACAGCAAACAGAATGGGCGTGCCCGCATCTCAGAAGAGAGGTTGATACCTGTTCACTGATTCTGTATTATGATTTACTGACATTTTGCTTATAAGACATAAGACAGCAATTGTCCCTTGTTGCAATATGGATTTTATTTGTTTGCAGTAGTTTACTTTTTTAAAAAGATTCAGAGCGCGCTATCTTCTTTTGTCATTTATTTGTCTGTTCTGTTTCAAGTTATTATTCTTTTCCAGTTTTATTTAGCGCAAACTTGGCGAAGGTTATTGGAGCGCTTTACGTGAGCACAAGATTACATCACACATTTTTTTTTTTTTTTTTAAATCGTGGGGGAAGTAATTTGCTCAGAATAATAAGATGTTGAGCTGAGGCCAAGGCTCCAATCTGGTCCCCAGTTTCAAGTTCCAAGCATTCCTCCCGTCTCCTTTTGTGTGTTTCATGTACTGCCTTAAGTGTGACGGGTGTACCCAGAGGTGGGCCCCTTGCTCACTCTGTCACTGGAACCAAGCTACACACAACTGAGGATCAGGGAGAGTCCCAATCTTGGGTTGTTTGTGTTTCAGTTCAGGAAGGACCTGGCCTGGCAGTTTGGGCTGGACTGTTCCTACTGCTGCAGGGTGAAGACTGATTTGCATATGGCTGGGTCCACACTGAGGTGGCATGGTGAGCAAAAAAACGATGGGTTAGAATGCTACCCGAGCAATTGCAGTGCTTAGACTTATTGCAAGCATTCCTCCCATTACCTTTTATGTGTTTGATGTACTGCCCTAAGTGACAAGGGTATTCCCAGACGTGGGTCTCGTGCACACTGTGCAACTGGCACCAAGCTACACACCACTGAAGAGCCCAAAGTAGAGTGAAACTGGCCTTGGATTGCTTGTGTTCTGGTTCAAGGAGGACCTTTCCTTGCAGTTCGGGCTGAACTGTTCCTACTAAAGCAGGGTGTGACTGGAATAATTTGGGCAGTTAATAATCAGAAGGATTTCTGGATGTTGCGTAGTTTAGATATACTACAAAGATTTAGACAAGTGCACTCCCGTATGTTATAAATTTTCAGCGATTCATCCATGATTCAAAAGTAGTTGCGTGCAGCCCGACCGTGGCCTGCCCTGGAGCCACGTACTTATGAAACGTGAAGAAGTTGAAGCGTAAACGCACTCCAAACTCGGACGCACTGCGAAAATGCCAGTAGCGTATCACAAATACACCAAGTTACTCCAATTTTAATCCAATTTATTCCAGGTAATCCAAATTTTCATCTTGATTCATCATGTTACATGGTAGACGATAGTATGATTAGCTTCTAAAACGGCAGATGTGCCATAGGCTTCTGTCTGTCGCATGCCCCATACATTAATCATATCCTTAGTGGTTCTTTTCCCAATGCATTTCGGGCTTATCTCATAGCCCTTCTTCAGGGGTTCACTGAAAGTTTAAACAAACATGACCATTAGATAATATGTCCTGACTAAAGTAAGCATTTCAACAATACTTCATATCGAATTAACCCAACTTTCTGATTGACGTTTTCCCGCTATGCGCGTTGTAATGCGCTACACCCTCTCATTTAAACAAGACTCGCCTCGAGTTAAGCTCGAGTTGTTTTACCACTTTTCAATAGTTACACATTTCAATTGCGACACCCCGTTTGTACGCTCCCACGATCTCTACTTTCAAATGCGAGCAGTCTTCTAGAACCATCATCTCTTCATACCTTCTTATCTTTGTAGTTGCGATCACTCGTTTTCACAATCCAACGTTACTTTAATTCCTAACGTTCTCATTTTTAAACTGGTTCTCTACATGCTCCTCCCCTCTTTGTTAATCAATGACGTCAAAAGAGCCGTTACACCACGCTACTCACACAACTACAACTCCCATAGTGCAATGTATCAACCAGCATAAATTCCGTGAATTAGAAATGTGCCTGTAGTTCTTAATTTGCATTAAACTCTTATTTAAACTTTTTACTCGTATACCCCGTCCTCTCTTGATTGTGTACATCCAACATCAATTTAAAAATCGAAATCAAAATCAAACTCCAATATGTGTCAAATATAGAATTACACATGATGTTACTAACAGTACTAAGACATAATTTAACACTGCAAAGTCCAACTTGCTGTCGTCATATTGCTTAAACTGCCGTTGCGGAAAGATAGATGATGGTTATATTGTCCACTTCATGTAACATTGTAACATAATGTCATTAACCGGTAATCATGGGTGCCACTTGTTTCAGGACAGAGTTATATCATACTACAAAGATTTAGACAAGTGCATTCCCGTATGTTATAAATTTTCAGCGATTCATCCATGATTCAAAAGTAGTTGCGTGCAGCCCGACCGTGGCCTGCCTGGAGCCACGTACTTATGAAACGTGAAGAAGTTGAAGCGTAAACGCACTCCAAACTCGGACGCACTGCGAAAATGCCAGTAGCGTATCACAAATACACCAAGTTACTCCAATTTTAATCCAATTTATTCCAGGTAATCCAAATTTTCATCTTGATTCATCATGTTACATGGTAGACGATAGTATGATTAGCTTCTAAAACGGCAGATGTGCCATAGGCTTCTGTCTGTCGCATGCCCCATACATTAATCATATCCTTAGTGGTTCTTTTCCCAATGCATTTCGGGCTTATCTCATAGCCCTTCTTCAGGGGTTCACTGAAAGTTTAAACAAACATGACCATTAGATAATATGTCTTGACTAAAGTAAGCATTTCAACAATACTTCATATCGAATTAACCCAACTTTCTGATTGACGTTTTCCCGCTATGCGCGTTGTAATGCGCTACACCCTCTCATTTAAACAAGACTCGCCTCGAGTTAAGCTCGAGTTGTTTTACCACTTTTCAATAGTTACACATTTCAATTGCGACACCCCGTTTGTACGCTCCCACGATCTCTACTTTCAAATGCGAGCAGTCTTCTAGAACCATCATCTCTTCATACCTTCTTATCTTTGTAGTTGCGATCACTCGTTTTCACAATCCAACGTTACTTTAATTCCTAACGTTCTCATTTTTAAACTGGTTCTCTACATGCTCCTCCCTCTTTGTTAATCAATGACGTCAAAAGAGCCGTTACACCTCGCTACTCACACAACTACAACTCCCATAGTGCAATGTATCAACCAGCATAAATTCCGTGAATTAGAAATGTGCCTGTAGTTCTTGATTTTGATTTCGATTTTTAAATTGATGTTGGATGTACACAATCAAGGGAGGACGGGGTATACGAGTAAAAAGTTTAAATAAGAGTTTAATGCAAATTAAGAACTACAGGCACATTTCTAATTCACGGAATTTATGCTGGTTGATACATTGCACTATGGGAGTTGTAGTTGTGTGAGTAGCGAGGTGTAACGGCTCTTTTGACGTCATTGATTAACAAAGAGGGGAGGAGCATGTAGAGAACCAGTTTAAAAATGAGAACGTTAGGAATTAAAGTAACGTTGGATTGTGAAAACGAGTGATCGCAACTACAAAGATAAGAAGGTATGAAGAGATGATGGTTCTAGAAGACTGCTCGCATTTGAAAGTAGAGATCGTGGGAGCGTACAAACGGGGTGTCGCAATTGAAATGTGTAACTATTGAAAAGTGGTAAAACAACTCGAGCTTAACTCGAGGCGAGTCTTGTTTAAATGAGAGGGTGTAGCGCATTACAACGCGCATAGCGGGAAAACGTCAATCAGAAAGTTGGGTTAATTCGATATGAAGTATTGTTGAAATGCTTACTTTAGTCAGGACATATTATCTAATGGTCATGTTTGTTTAAACTTTCAGTGAACCCCTGAAGAAGGGCTATGAGATAAGCCCGAAATGCATTGGGAAAAGAACCACTAAGGATATGATTAATGTATGGGGCATGCGACAGACAGAAGCCTATGGCACATCTGCCGTTTTAGAAGCTAATCATACTATCGTCTACCATGTAACATGATGAATCAAGATGAAAATTTGGATTACCTGGAATAAATTGGATTAAAATTGGAGTAACTTGGTGTATTTGTGATACGCTACTGGCATTTTCGCAGTGCGTCCGAGTTTGGAGTGCGTTTACGCTTCAACTTCTTCACGTAGTTTAGATATAGACAGCTCGCCCAAATCTATTGCTGGATATGCATATGAGGCAACTAGCAAGAAGTAGTTTGACTGAGTTGTTCCTTTGCATCCTTTTCAATACTGCGGTGGACAACAGTGTTGGATCTTGTGGTGAGCCACTCGGAAACATATAATGGAGCATATACATTTCACACACACCTGGAGGCAAGAGTCAGCTGAAGTGTTAGATAAACAGGAGTGGGACTGCTCGTGGCCATTTCCACACTCAATCTCCATGTGTCTTTGTTCTACGAACCAGTGCTGCACGTCAGAGACCTTTTAAGGCATGGCCAAAGTGGGTAATGGCCCAGGGCCCCCACCTTCCAAGGGATGCCCTGGTAATGTGATCTTTCTACCACTCAATATCACCTTTGTCATTTTTGTCTATATTTCTTCCTTCATGCAGGCTTGAATTGGCAGTAAATAGGCAGTAAAATTCAAGATTGTTTTGAATGGGGGCCCCAAAATATGTTTGGCCCAGGACCTCAAACATTTGTAAGGCAACACTGCTGCACGCACTGACCCCACGACCTATCTTAGGCGTGTACAGTGGCTACAAGGATTCAGACCAGCGTGTGCCCGACAGCTTCACTTCCTATGCTGAGGTTACAGAAAAGGGGAGGTGACCTCATCGCAGTACTGCCAGCCGCGGACTGCCCCCCAAACCCCTACAGTGCCCAGACACAGCATATGTATACCGTAAATGGGTCACCCACAACCTCTTTCACTGGGAGAACAAGGAGTGAGCACAGAAGGAGGCAAGGCAGAGCAGAAGAAAAGGAATGAGCCTTTCCGCTTCCCGCTCATCAGCTTTTCAGTTGCCAAATTGGTGTATGGCGACTGGGCCGGGAAGGTGTTTTATTCCACAGGGCATTTCTCTTTTGGGCTGGAGCCCTTGGAGGCCAGGTTTGAAAGCAGCAGGACCGCTCCTGGTGCTCTGTCACGTTCCACAGCTCCCTGAGGTTAATTGCAGCAGGCATGGGGAGGCTTCAAGAAAGAGAGAAAGAGAGGGAGGAAGAGGGAAAGTAAAGAGAAAGCAATCAGAGAGAGAGAAGAGAAAGAGGAGAGCAGTGCTTAATTTGTGCCAGTGGTTTCCGGTGCTTGGCACCAGCACTTAATTGCCAGCACTGGCTCTAGTGACAGTCCACCACATGGTGGCGATGTCTGTTTTAATTTTGAGATGAGCACAACAACTGTGTTTATTACGGCAATATAGATTGAAAATGAATAACACTAGCCTCTCATGCCATTATTATAGCTTTGTGTGGCCTGAAATAGTCTGAATTTTTTACACTTGTAGGAGTGCGATGGTTAGGTGTTATGGTGGTACTGTCATTGGCAGCGCTGGCAGGGTATGGGTGGTGCACCCTGCAGTGGCCTTCTGAGGATGGTCCTGGCACTTAATTTGTTACAAATTAAGCACTGGTAGGGAAAAGGGCAGGGAGAGAATGGAAGAATAGAAAGAGAGATTGAGCAAGAAGATGAAGGAAGCAGGGCTGGCTTGAACATTTTTGCCAGGGCAACAGCACCACCTAGTGTGTGCAAGAAGCACCACACACAAGAGACTCCTAGTTCTCTCTGGAAAAAGGCGGTAGCAATCGAAGTACTACATTAAACAGACGTTGTGACTATCTTTTTGTGCCTGAACAAAGGGGATCCTAATGAAAGGGCCCCACAAGAGGAAGGCCCCCTATCTCCCAAAAGGAACAAAGCAAAAGGATCTGATATCATGAGAATCAAAATGGCACCTGCCACCACCTAGTCACAGATGAGCCAGGCCTTCTGGGCACCCGATGCAAAGACCTTTTTCCCCCACCCTCATTGTACTTCAGGCATGGAATATGACTAACAAAATTGGAAGAATCATTCGCTAAACCCTAACATCGAGCAAGCACGCAGACAACCAGACACTGCACAGGACATGGCAGACATTGGCACACTCATCAGTAGGGCACTGCCACCCTTTAGTGAACTGTCAAACCTGGCCACAGCCGCCTCAAGGACGAACACATGACTCAGCAGGCTTAACAACTAATTTTGCACCACTTGCAAAAGGGACTCGATTATAAAGAGGTCACTATTCCTCCTCTTTGCAGGTGAGGTGTACAAACTGTTTGAAAAACTTCCTAACAAACGAGATGATCCTGACTACAAGGCTGCTGTGGATGCACTTAATACTCATTTTGATCCTCAAACCAACCTGGACTACGAGAGATTTAAACTGCAACTGGCTGAGGCAGCGAGAGGGTGAATCAATAGATTGCTTGTGTGAAAGCCCTCACAAGATGATGGCCAGTACATGCATTACTTACGACCCTGTAAAGGAGGGCAGAGCTCAAATAATCCAGGGATTTTGCTTTTCAATACTATGACGTTTAGTGCTACGTGAACCTGGCATGACACTAGAGAACATATTGGTGCTGGTCTGCTCCAATGAACTATCAAATAGACATACTGAACAAATGGAAGTGGCACTGTCGGAAGTGTCTATAAAGTCTGACTACATTGCACTTCCAAAGGTGAAAGAAAAATCGATGATGTGGTGCAGTGGAGAGCAACAACCCGAACAACTACCAGCGCCGCACGACGCCCAGACTGTGCAGCAATTATGTACTAGAGCCTGACCAGCTAGTATGATGCCCAGCACAAGGCAAAACATGCTCCAAATGAGGGAAGTTGAACCATTTTGCACAGGCACGCAGGGGAAGCGGAAAGCATAAAAGGAACTCTATCGGGTGATTAGCCGTGCTTTATAAATCCTGATTGATTAAATTTATTGTGAAACCTAGATTATTTCTGACTGTATATATAAGTGATAAGGGCCTCTGCTATTTGTGTAATATTCATATATAGTACCCTTCTACGCATCTTGATTTCCATTTTGTATATTTGATATATTACTGGGATGGAGGAATCAGAGGCCGCCCACTTCCCTTTCATTCCCTCTCCCCAGGTGGGGATATTAGTGATTTGATTTTTTTAGACTGACTAAGCCTTGGAAGGTAAATTGTAAGGTGAACCATCACCCACCAACCTTGGTGGCATGCTTCATTCATCAGAAATTATTATACTGACGAATGGGCTCCCTGATTACAGGCAGTACTTTACAGGTGCGTGGGATCCATGTGAAGCAGTCGAAAAATCCCTGTACCTCTTCAACAAAATAATTTTATTCTTGGAAGGCAAGAGGTACGATTAAAGGTAAATTAAGATGCCTAGGAGAGTTATTACTCCTACATCTCCTTGGCCAACATGTTTCAGCCATAAAAAGGCCCTGTATAGGTTACCCAGCTTTCATTAGGACCTGGATCCCTGTAGAAACTGATGAGTACAATACAATACAAAATAGCATGCTGCATTCACACTAGAGGTCATTCATGCAATGCATGCTGGAATGCTCATGGTTTTCCATCGAGTTATTGGTGAGGATAGCCCTGTAAGGTATAGACAATAGTAGGTACATACATACGAGAAAACATTAAAAGGAAGCTAGATGCTGCAAGTCATGTCACTCCATGCACGTGTCTTGTGCCACAGCAAACTTGGAGAAAAGGTACACTGCAAAACACACACAAACAAGTGTAACAGACATATAGGCTGTGTAGAATACCACGTCACACTCAGAATGCAAACATTCTTACCCTGAATCAGTGAGAATTAGAGCCAATGGAGTGTACACCTGAGGCAGAAATCAAATGGTGTTAATCATTTAGTAGTTGTGGTTTTATCAGGGCGAGCACCAGTAGAGCTCAGTATATTCACATCCTCAAAGGGATAATCCTGATTCCATCCTACAATAATGTGTGTTGCCCTTCGATTGTTAAAGATTAGGGGTGGTGTGGATGTTTTAAAGAAGGAGAATATAGGCAAGTTAATGGGTGGAACCCCACCCTTCCGTCAACGTGTAACGCATCACATCATGATGGGATCACCCATCATGTGACCATGTGTTGTGTCGTGGAGTACATGGAAAGTGTAGTTTAGACAGCTGTCAGTGCATCATTTGCCACTGTAAACCACCCCTGCCAACAGTAATCTGAGCATCCTTGGAAGGCAAACAAGTTACTTACCTTCGGTTACGCCTTATCTGGTAGAGAGTCTATCTAGCTGCAGATTCCTTACCTTAGAATTATCCCAAAGCACCAGAATAGATCCTGAAATTTTTCATGAGTAGTGCCCCTGCACGCCGGTAGACTCGCCGTTCGGCTCCACATAGTTTCGTCCGCGCCAGAAGTGACATGCGCGGTGCGGTGTCTTTATAGGCGCCGTTCCAGCGTGCTGACATCAGTTTCTTTTCGCAACATTCCACGTCAGGAGCATCGAGCCATGAAGAACAATGACCAATGATGTGGAAAACTAGGGCCCTGAAAAGAGAACAGCTCTGTCCCTAGAAATCCGCTTGCAGAGAGGGAAGGATGGTTCAGTCGGTTGGTCGGTGAGGAATCTGCAGCTATATAGACTCTACCAGATAAGGAGTTACCGAAGGTAAGTACATTTTTCATCTGACAGAGACTTCTAGCCGCAGATTCGTTACCTTTGAATAGATACCCAAGTAATACCTCCCCGGAGGTGGGTCTGCAAACTATGTCACACTAGAAAGTCCTACAGGACCAAACGAGCAAAGTACCCGTCCCAACGGTTTTGACTGTCCAGGCAATAATGCTTCATGAATATGCGTTGAGAAGCCCATGTTGCTGCCTAACAGATATCTAGGACCAGAATCCAGTGTGCTAACGCAGTGGTCACAGCCAATTGTGCATTGACTCAAAGGGAGCGCACATCAGAAAAGTTAAGACCAGATTAAGGTCCAACGGAGGTATGATGAAGGACGAAGGTGGAAACGTGCTGCAAACCTTTTAAAAACCTATTTAAAACAGGGAATTTGAAGAGGGGTGGCTGATCAGGGCAACCACAGAAAGACTGAAATGGCAGAAAGATAGCCCTTTATGGTGACCAGAGCAGGGTGGTAGCCCTTTATGGTGTCCAGAAAGAGGGCCAACCTATTTCTCTACACACAATCACACTAACTTGCCTCAACAGCAGGCATACACAGTCTTGGTGGAGGGACGCCTGGCTGGCAAAATAACAGTGCAGACTTGGGGAAGGTTGAAAGCTGTCAACTGTCGCCGCTCCATCTCCTTGCATGAAGGCAGAGCATTGACAGGTTTGGGTGGAGAACCCTCCACTGCTGCTGCTAGAGAAGATCCTCCCGAATGGGCAGCCTGAACGAAGGAACAATGGCACAGCTCAGGATACCAAACTCTCGGAGCACAGTCCAGAGCCAAACAGATGACTTGAGAACTTTGGGCAGGAGTGGTATGGGCGGAAAGGCATACAGGAGGCCCGAGCTCTACTTGAGACGAAAGGTGTCTCCATGCGAGAGCCACCTAGGAAACTCCAGCGCGCAGAACTGATGACATTGCGTGTTCTTGGCGGTGGCAAACAGATCTAACCAAGGCTCTCCCCAGTGCTTAAAGAGTCCTTGCCTCACCTCCGGATGGAGACGCCATTCGTGATCTGCTAGGCATCTTCAGCTGAGTTCATCTGCCCTGGCATTCAGAGAACCCGCCAGGTGTTGAACCACAAAGGATATGCCTTGACGTTCCAGCCATGTAGATAGGCACAGGGCCTCTTGACAGAGGGTCCTTCACCCCATCCCGTGCTGTTTGTTGCAGTACCACATGGCGGTGGTGTTATCCATGAACACCTGCACTATCCTTCCCTTGATGGAGGGTATAAAGGCTTTCAATGCCAGCCGGATCACCCAGAGCTCCAGGAGGTAGATGTGGAATTCGGATTCGGCTGGAGACCAGCGTCCTCTCATCTCCACCTCTCCCAGGTGGCCGCCCCATCCCATGAGTGACGTGTGTGTCACCACTGTCAGATCTGGTTGTGGAAGGGAGAAGGGTCTGCCGCTGACCCAATCGTGGTTCGTTAGCCAACACTGCAGATCTTATGGAGTTCCCTCCAAGATCTAGATCATGTTGGATACAGTCCCCAGATGCTGCTCCCACAGGAACTTCCGGTCCCACTGCAGAGCCTGCATATTCCAGTGGGCATGAGTCACAAACAGGATGCCGTTAGCCATGAGGCCCAGCAGCCTCAGAGTCAGTCTTACTGAAATCCAGGATAGAGGCTGAAACATCTGTTTCATAGCCTGAATATCCTGAACTTGCCGTTCAGGAGGATAGCCTCAAAACTGCACCCTGTGCAGAACAGCTCTAATGAAAGGGAGCATCTGAGAGGGAGCCAGGTGTGACTCAGCACCTTGATAGTGAACCCCACCGAGTGCAGGAGGTCCTCCGTAGTCTTGAGGTGGGAGGCGACAGCTTGGGGCAATCCCGCCTTTAACAGTCAGTCATCAATTTAGGGGAAGACTGGCACCCCTGATCTCCGCAGATGAGCTACAACCACTGCCATCACCTTGGTGAACACCCAAGGGGCACTGGTAAGGCAAAAAGGAAGCACGGAGAACTGAAAGTGCTCATGGCCCACTGTGAACTGCAGGTAGCGCCTGTGGGCAGACAGGACGGGAATGTGGAAGTATGCGTTCTGAAAGTCCAACACCATCCGGCCTACTGGGTCCAGGGCAGACAGAACTTGAGCGAGTGTTAACATTTTGAACTTCTTCTTGAGGAAGACATTGAGAGGGTGCAGGTCTAGGTTAGGATGAAGGCCTCCATCCTTTTTAGGCACCGGAAAGTAACGGGAATAACAACCACAACCTACTTCTGGCGTTGGCACCCTCTCTATGGCTCCCTTGGCCAAGAGAGCCATCAATTACTGATGGATGAAGGAGAGATGGTCCTCTGTAAGCGTATTGCAAGTGGGTGGCATGAGTGGAGGGGTACTCACGAAGAGGAGTAGCTCTTTGGGACAATATGAAGAACCCAGCGATCTGATGTTACAGACCTCCAGTGGGACAGGTGATGGCATATCCTTCCCATTGGGTGCCCATGATGGTAAGAGGGCAGATAAAGAGGTTTGGAGGCTGCAGCTACCGGGGGAGTGGTAAATTAGCCCAACGTCTGGCTGCCCGACCCACGGCGTCTGGGAGTACTGCGTCCTCGGCCACACAGAGGATGGGAAGTTTGCGAGCTGTGGTGGCTGGGCTAATAAAGACAAGGCTGGAAGTCTCCTTCCATGACCACCAAAGGAGCGATAGACAGCCTGGGGTTGGTGACGGGCCATGGAAAGGCCGAAGGGCCGGGTCATGGCTCTGCTGTCCTTGAAGCGCTACAGCACTGAGTCCACCTTGTCTCTGAAGAAGATGGGAGCCATCAAAGGGCATGTCCATAATCAATGCTTGGACATCCCCAGAAAAGCCAGTTCTCAGTCAGGCATGACGTCGTAAGGCCACCGACGGAGACACTGCCCAGGCAGTTGGTCGTGTCCAGCCCATATCGAATCGTGAACTTCACTGCATCTCTCCTGTCAGAGATAGCCTGGGAGAGTATGGTCCGGGCCTCCTCTGGGACCATGGGCAGCACCTGCGCAAACAAATCCCACAGATCATGGGAGTAAAGGCCCAAAAGGCAAGCAGTGTTCAAAGACCGCAGTGCCAGGGTGGTGGAAGAAAACATTTTCTTTCCTAAGGTGTCCAGCCTTTTGGATTCCCTATCCAGTGGAGTGGTAGGGAACGTGGCAGGATTTACGTGGGAGACAGAGGCTTGGACCACCAAGTTCTCCTGGGTAGGGTGTTACGTGAGGACGTTGTGGCCCCCTGGGGAGGGGTGGTAGCGGCAGGCAATTGTCCTGTTCACAGGAGCCCCTGTGAAAGGTTTGGACCGAGTCCCCAGCAGGACATCTGTGAGGGCTTCATTGAATGGGAGAAGAGGTTCTAAAGGGGTCACTCCTGACGGAAGCACCTCCATCAAGATGGTAGTCTTGACTGCCACTGAGGGTAGGCAAAGGTCCAAGAAATGGGTTCCCCTTTTCACTACCAAAGCAAACAAAGCCCCCTCCTCTGTAGCCACGGTAGGAGGAGAGAGCATGCCAGTATCTGGAGAGGTGTACAGTCCGCTGGCATCTGCCAATTCCTCACACAAGTCCATGTTGGGGTCTAGGGGCTGGTATTTTTTGGGATCCAGCGACCCCTCCTAATCCTCCCCAAGTCCCAGCCCATAAGAATAGGGCTTGGGCTCCGGCTTGGAACTCAAGGCTTCAGTCGGCATCTGAGTAGGTGTCGGATGATGCCCCATCGGCTCTGTGTTGGAGTCGGGATGAGAATGGGAACAGCATCGCCGGAAGAGTCGGCATCGGGGAAGGTAGAGGTGGTACGACCAACGCCGGATCGGATCCATGGGGCTCGAATGGAGCTGGGGGCGGAACCGCCGGTGGAGAACCAGTGGGGGCTCCTCCCGAACCAATTGGCCCGAAGGAGCGCCAGCAGGAACGGGCCGCACAAATATGAAGTGCATGGCCTCCTAGTACTCGCAAAGTTGGGCGGGGGTCACTCTGGCTCCTGGAAACTCTAGAAGGTGCAGGCTCAAACACAGAGCCCAGCCTTAAATGACGACGCTTGTTCATCTCATTGGATGACTTCGACAGACGGGGCAAAGACCTCTTCGACTTCTTACTCTTCTTGCGCTTATGTGACTTACCCGAAGACGACTTGGAGTGAGACAGGATCTTGGGCCCGGTACCAATTCCGGGACCTTTCTCTCGACCGGTATTGAGACCATAATGGCGTCGCATGTCAGGCGGCAAGGAGCTTAAGGCCTCAAGGTCTTGGGGTGCATGGTGCGGCAGTCGATGCAGGTTGTTGCGTTGTGCCCGTGCTCGAGTCACCAGAGGCAAACAAGGTGCTTGCGGTCACCGATATCTGCCGGTGACAAGCGGTGCAGGGCTTGAAGCCAGCCCTCCTAGTTGAGATCCTGCCACACCAGGAGAAAAATCTCAAAAAGGCTTAGACAAAAAGTCGAAAAGGCTTAGTCAAAAATTGACTGAGGGTAGCTCGCTCTGGATCTCCGCCGACTGGTGCGGAAAGAAAAGAAATGACGTCAGCACTCTGGGGTGGATCCTACATAGGCACTGCGCACATCATTTCGGGCACGGACGACCCACACGGAGCCAAACAAAACCTCATACCGCCACGCAGGGGCACTGCTCACTAAAAAATTCCGGATCCAGTCTGATGCCTGGGGACAATTCTAAGGTAAGGAATCTGTGGCTAGATGTCTCTATCTGACAGTCAATATATATGAAGGCACTCCTTGAAAGCAGCACAGATTGACACAATACACATGAGAAACATTACAGAAAATGGTTAGAGTGGCACCAAAACAGACATCATATGAGTAGAAGTTTAAAGGGCCAGTGTACATAGGACCGAGACAAGGGATTCAAAAGAGGTAGCACAGACAAGCATTGGAATGTAGGGGATTTTAAAAAGGCAGCCCAAATGTTCACAAAACAAACTTTAGGGAAGGAGCACTGACACAATAACAAAATGGAGTTTGGGAAAGTATCATGCATGGGCTCCCACAAAAAGTACTCTTGGTAGACAGGTTAAAGAGCACTATAATAGAAGAGCTAAAGAAGGTAATCAACGAAACAGAAGGGGCTGCAGGGAGAAGTGCAGGTAAGCACTGGGAGGAACCACAGTCACATAACACTGGGCAGTAGTACATGATGGTGTTCAGGAGGTGGCACTAGACTGTCACTTTCAGATAACACAGATAACGGACTAGGACCAAAATGCAATTTGGGCTTAGAATGTGAGGCAGCATACCGTCAGAGCTCCAGCTGTTCCGTCGACTGTTGTGCTTGTTTGTGGTCAAGGGAAGATCACATGCACTTGAAAGACCTTGTTGTCCAGGTATCTGAATCAGCTCAATGCAGAGACCATTGAGCTCCGATGACAGCAAGCACTGCATGGGTTTGTAAGAGAAGGCAGAGCAGTAACCAGAGAGACAGGCTCGTTGGTAGAAATCCAGAACTTTCTTCCTGCAATCAAAAACAAAGTTTGAAATGTCTTAAAACACTATGTGATAAGAGCAAGAAAAGGCAGACACTTTAGAGTAAAAAGACATAGAGCAGAACCGTGGCAAGAAAAGGCATGGTGAGGAATAGAGCAAGAAACATCACCACTGGAGGCAGGGATACAGAAGGCAGAGATGTGGTGAACAAATACCTTCAGTAAAGCTCTTTCAGGTGAAAACTAACCACATATTCCGCACCTTTTAAATTCCCTCAGGGCGCGAGACTAGATCCGGAAACATTTCAGCAATTGTTCGTGTGTGCCAATAGGTGGTACCATCGGACTCCACAGAAGCACTGGAAGTGACAGTATGTAGCCATGTATAGGTGCCATTTCTAAGTGCTAATGTCAGTTGAGAAAAAAGCATTCTGCGCACTCAGACGTGTAGCGTTAGTAACAGATTGAGAACCAGGACAGTAAGCAGAGTCCAACATGAAACCTTATTATCAACTAAAAGTCCACTCTATGGAATAGGGAGTGTAGACGGCAGAAATGAATCTGTGGTTAGATTGAACATTTACCAGAAAGAGCATCACACAAGGTAAGTTACTTCTTCTGATAGATAGATATTTCTAATGGCAGATTCCTCACCTCTTGAATAGATACCAAAGTAGTACCCTCCAAAGGTGGGGAGTCTGAGGAGAAGACTTTACACTGTGGAGCTGAGAGTCAATACAATAGTGCCTGATGAAGATGTGGACAGACGCCTAAGGAGCAGTATGGCAGATGTCCAGGACCGCAATGATCTTAGCTACAGCTGTAGTGGTGGCTTTAGCTCTGGTAGTTCCTGAAGGGTTGGGACTCAAGGAAAGCAGGAAAGATCTCACTCATCATATCCCAGAAGAAAGTAGTGCATTGCCTCAAACAGCAAACAGTTTTCAGAGACCACACTGCCAAAATAGCAAGGTTTCATTGAATGGTAGGGTACCAAAGCTATGGAGGTTGAAGGGCGTAGGTGCAAAATGTCTGAAAGCAAATCTGCTTTGGTTACCATAGTTGACAACTGTAGTTCCAACACCAGCGCCAGAGGATGCTCTTTCCTCACTAGGGGAGGGGGCCAACAGGGAATCCAAATCGATCTCTGATGAGGTATCAAGCCACTAGCATTCTAGAATTCTAAATACAGGCTAGCATCAGTATAGTAATGAGGCAGCAAATGGTCAGCGTCATCCTCATCGTCAAGGGGAACATTTTGAAGGTCTTTTATTCCACCAAAATTTGAGTCAAACATGGCCTCAAGGCATTGAAATATTAGTACTGAGGCAAAGGCACTGCTGGAGAATCTTCCCACACCATACTCTGTGTTTTGGTGACTTCAAAACGAGATGTTGATCAAGATCAAGTCTAACCTTTACATGAATATGTGACAACACAAGAATGTGCACTCCTTACAGAACTTTGGGTAGCAGGCAGTGGTTGTTGTTTTAACTGCTTTGACCATAACGGTTTCCTTATTCACATTGTAAAGCCCTAGCCAGCCAGACAGGCAAGGAATTTGTGCACCTGAATCACAGGCATGATCCCAATGATGTAATACCATTGTCAGCCGATATTAACAATGTATTGGTGGGATTTTTGTGGTGTCAAAGCTTGAAAAAGATCAATAAAAACTAGTTTTCAAAAAGAAGATGAAGTGGAACCCTTCTTCGGATCAGAGATCGAAATCAGGGCCAGATCCAATGCCTGACGACATGACCTTTGCCAAGGGAGGGGGGAGTGGTCAGGTACTAAGCGCCTGTGTGAAGGCCAAACGAGTCAGTTGGTGACAGGGATGCTCTCGACGGTGGATGTCAGTCTGGGGGCCCTGGCTGATCCATGGGATTTGAAGTCTCTCCAGGGGGAATCATGATCATCTGCAAAAGCTGCAGCATTGCCCCTTTGAAGGCCTCTAGCTGCCCCAGAATCAAAGATGCAACAAACAGTAAGATGATGGGTGGAATTCTTGAATTAATCTCAGACCTGGAACAGGACCAGGTCTTGCCACGAGAATGGGCCCAAGATTTGGAGTACGACCGACCTGGTTTCTCGTGCTCGGTGACATTCAGCTTAACCTCCCACTTTCTGCTAGCCTTCGGGTGCATCAGAGAGCATTTCTCACATGAGCTCGAATCATGCTTGGATCTGAGACACCAAAGGCAGACGTCATGAGGGGCAGTATCCAGCATCTGCTTCCTGTAGGGCAGCACAGCTTCAAGCATGTAGTCTTCAAGGGACCCATAACTCAAGCACACTGTAAAGAAAAACATTTTGGAGGAAGAACCGACAGAAGCAGAGTTTGGGATCTGCATAAAAGGGAGCTCAAAAAAGGAACTGATGTCAGCACACAAGGGTGGTGTCTCTATATGGCTCAAAGTCGTCACTTCAGGACGCAGATTGAGGCCGTTGTACAGTCTCATGGCGCCACGTGTCGGCCTATGGGAGTAACTGCTGGAAAGTTTCCAGATCCAGTCTAGCGGATGGGGGAATTCGAAAGAATGGCCAAAAGGTGGGAGGATGTGACACCCTCCGCCCTAGAGGATGGGTCATTGCTGCTCCCAAATATTTAAAATGCAACCAACTCACTACAGGAGGTGAGAAGAACGCTAGAGGCAAGTAAAGACTCCTATTAGAGCTCTAAAAAAAAAAAAGACAATAACAATGAAATAGGCATTCTCATGACAAGCGCCAAGAATTTGGAACCAATTTCCAGAGAGACTGATCCACAACCCTAAACCCACCTTTTCAATGTACACATAGCTACCCAGACACTGCCGCATCTTTAAATATTATTAATGTTTCTGCTGAGTTGCACTATATAAATACCTTAAATAAATAACATTTCATGCAGGGTGGCTGCCTGATTATGCAGTTCGGTGATCTGAATGTGTTGTCTAATTGATTTGGCCACTATAATGTCTTTGTTTTATAATTCTGTACAGTTTTTTAATGCTGTTGTGTATTATATTTTAAGTTTCTGAATTGTTATACAGTGCTCCAAGTGTCAATCTGTAGGCGATATTTGCAACAAACCAAATAATTAAAATATTACCCGTGGCACGCTAATCATGATTAGGGATGTTTTATTGCCGTAGGTTTGTGAAGTTCCTAATTTTTACCTTTTGCTTTCTCCACCTCTGCAAAGTATTGCTCTTCTAAAGGAGAAAATGTTCACTAATAGAATCATCAGAATTTATAATGGGAAATGTATGAGGGCTTTTTTCTCAGCAGATCAACATTTTGCAGGGTTTTCACTAGAATGTTATTTAATAATGTTATGATGCGCATGAATACCTGTAGAGTTTCTTGGCGAGTGTATTCATAGGAGGGGCCAAATAGAAATTGATTTGTGCACTTATTTGCAGAAACATCTAGTTTTTAGGGAGTTACAGAATGCCAGGTGAATGTTAGAAAAAGAAGGAGCAAACGCACCAGACAGCAGCAGTTTTCAAAGAAAAAGAATGGCCACCTTGGTGGGCCTTCCAAAGACTGGATATATTCAAAAGAGAACCAGTTGTAAAGCAGTTGCAAAGTGTAAGTGACAGCAACATTGATAAAAGGAGAACATGTTGCATGTAGATTTGGGTCCCTGTTGGAATAAGGGTAAATGGGAGATGCACAAAGTCTCTAAAGAGTATTACTTTTTGGATTTGGCAAGCATTGTAAATGGGACAAGTGACAGGAGACATATTCTCTGTGGGGAGGATCAAGGGGCAAATGGGCTGCAGCATGCTGAACCAGCTGCAGACGACGATTGAGGTAGAAAGAGAGGCTCAAACAGGTAACAACGCTGTACTAGAAGCAGATGCCTACTATCGCCCTAATAACTCAAAAATGTTTGGTGGGTAGGAAAGAAAGAAGCTTAATATAAATGGTGAAAGCAGATGGAGAACACTTTCACAATTTGGGAGGTATATGAATGAATCTTTTCAAATGTCACCCCGCCCTAATTTCGGACGCTGCGCACTAGGGTCGGACATGCCCCAGATCAAAGGGCCACTAAGCTGAGAACCCGTCATTGGGGGCCACCCAGCACCATGGCCTCAGTGTTTTCAGTATACAGCTTTTACATCAACTTAATATATATAAAAAAGTCTGACAGATTTGATAAAGTTAGGAAAAGGGGCATCATAAAGTTTAAATAGAGTAAGGCTCAGGGAAGAACCTAGTATGACTGCAGGTTTATTAGAGGCACAAAACTGCCTACAGAGATCACCTGTAATCTGTCTTAGAAGAAATTTGTAAAGCACAACCCAGAGCCTTACTTCTGACACCAAATGTATGTAGTCTAAGCTGTTAGATCTAAGAGAATCAACTCCTTCATCCCTCCATGGGGAAGGATCAAGCGCAGCTCATTTTGAAAGTTGATTAAGGTGTCTCAAGTAAGTCCGCACAGGGTTGAAAAGCCTTCTGCAATGAATAAAACTGGAAAGCTGAGAACTGACCTCACACTCAGCCGCTTTGTCAAAGAAAGACAACAGAGAGATGAGGCGGTACTTAAGGAGAGTGGGATTGCCAAAAAGCTTTTTCAGGAGAGGGACAACTTGTGGCTGCTTCCACTTTGCCCGAAACATAGCTGATGTGAACAAGAGATTAATTATATGACACAGAATATGCAACAGAGTTGTAGCGTCAAGGTCAATCAGATGGGCTTCACATGGGTTGGAGGAACCCGAGTTCAACCTCAAGTATAGATGCATTTAGCTATAGGAGTTAAAACTGGCTAAAGAGGAGGCACAATCAGTGCTTGAAGAGCCAGAGAAGCTGCATGAGACGGGCTCAATGGAGGGAAAAGGATTAGAGTTGGGTGTGTCAGAAGCAAAAGACTTCTGTTTGAGCTGAATTTTATTGGAAAAAATGGTGGCAGAAGATTCATAGAGTTTAGCAGAAGGAAGAGTTTCATGGAAAAGCAAGGTAGGAGCAAGAATTATTTTATGGTTTTGAAGAATTCTCTAGATAGATTGGTGGAACATTCAAGGTGAGAGGAGCAAAAGTCTATACATGCATCCCTGACCGCTGCTGTTTACCTTTAAATAGCCAAACAGTATGTAGCTTTAGCGTCCACACTATAACTATGTCTCTATGATCGCTCTAAAGCTTGGCAGCAGTGTTTAGCTACAGTCAGTATACCCGGGTGCAGACTGTTTCAAGCGCTGAGAGATGGAGGTTTTCAGGGGAGCTACTCTGTCACTAAAAGCCGAAATCTAGTGATCGGAAGATGTTGAGAAAATGTCAGTAATAACACTGACAGTCCAAAAGGAAGTTATTGAGTTGACATGTGAAAATTAGGGACTAAACTTTGCTAAAATTACATTTCGCTGTTTGATTGGGTGGAGGCAATTTCGTACAGGGGGACAACACTGCTTGTTTCTAGTTAAAGGGAAAAAAGTTTTATTGCCTTTACAGTCATTGGCAAGAATGAACATAAGAACTGTAAGGAAGGAGCAGTTCAAAGAGATCAGAAAGAAAAGCATCATCACATTTATTTCTTTTCCTATAGCCAACAGAAAAGGAAGAAATTAGAACAAATATGTCTATAATATTGTGGTTTAACTTAAGATGAAACATGCCCTTCAGCTTAGCTTTCAAGAAAGTTCAATTTTTTTAACATGGTACTCCAGAATATTGAGCTTTAAATATTGTTCAAAAAAATATCATAGCCAGAATAAAGACAACCACAATTCTGTGAAGGTAGGCATACATAGGTAGGTACAGATTTACTATGTTTAACTCCATGTATATCTACTTTGAGAATACATATGTCTTCAAGGTACGTGGTTGTGGAGTGAAGAGTGGTAAATCTATGCTTACCTATATATACTTACCTTTACATCATTGTGGAAGCCGATATTCTGGCTATGATAGTTTAGTGGAACTATATTTTTGTACACAATATTCTGATATGCAGCCATGTTTCACGGTATAAAATTGAAAATGTGGCTAAAACATGGTGGTGTTCTTTTCCACAACAAGCTTTCAACTTTACAAAGGCAAATATGTAGGCTTAATAATTTTTATATAAATATCCCATCTTCCTTTGTATTGTTAAAAATATTTTCCAGGATTTTGTTTTAAAATAAATATTGTTTGTATATATTTAAAATGTCTCTTTCGAGTAGTGCTTTATTTGCTTATATAATGCCAACACATTTTAAGGTGGAATTAATAGCCAAAGAATAAGGAGTGAGTGAGAGCCTCCCTGCTGAAGCACCAATGGGAAGTTATAAATCATACAGAATGAGCTGGTACTGTAAAAAGCAAGGAGCTGAGTGAAAAGATGCCAAGATGGTAAAATTTCGATTGAGCTTGACCGTCTGTAGACAGGCGCTGATGTCAGTTTATTTTCATGACTTTCCACGCCAGGAGCGCGGAGCCACGAAGAACACTGACCACTGGTGTGGAAAAATAAGGGCCCTGAAAGGGGAAAGTCTTGTCCCTAGAAAACCGTTCACATAGCGGGGAGGATGGGTGGGACGGTAAGGAATCTGTGGCTCGAGTCTCTACCAGATAAGGTGTTACCAAAGGTAAGTAACTTGTTCATCTGACAGAGACTTCTAGCCAAAAACTCTGACTTCAAAACTTTTGAATACCTTGGAGCAGAACTTAAAATGCAAGGCACCCCCCCAATACGACTACACAACATCTATCACCCTCCAGGTGAACCTCTTCCCTTCGCCGAGGAGATATCTGAACTTCTCTCACAATCGTCCCTTTCGAACTCTAAAAGCCTCTTTCTAGGAGACTTTAACCTTCACTGGAACTTGCCAGACGACCCAACCATCAAACTCCTCAATAACCTCCTTGAGATAAATGACCTCAAGCAACTCTGCCTTACCCCAACCCATTCTAAAGGAGCTACCCTTGACGCCATCATTACTAACAGTAATCTGGCATCTCTTTCCAACATTATCCCTATTGACTGGTCTGACCACCACCTCATACTGTTCTCGATCTCACCCTTAGCCCAACCCGCCCCCTCTAAATTCAACAAAACCACAATATTATCCAGAAACCTTAAACGTATCCCCGCAGGTTTACTGGAGGCTAAACTCCAAGATCAACTCAGTCGCACTCCCTTCTCTCAATACAAACAATCTCACTGAGCACTACAATAAAACTATCTCTGAGGTTCTAGATCAACTTGCACCACCCAAACCTAAAACCCTTAAAAACATCCCTTCCAAAACTTGGTACAATCCAGACCTAAATAATGAAAGACGGGCTCTTAGACTGGCAGAAAGAACCTGGAGACAACACTCTTCCCCCTCCAATCTGATCCTGCTTCGAACCGCTAGATCCGTGTACAAGAAACACATCTTCGCCGAAAAGGCTTCCTTCTTCCGAGCACAGCTTTCCCGAGCAAAAAACAGACCCAGAGAACTGTTCAGCATTATTAGAAATCAAACCTCCCCAGCCCCACCCAGCATTACAGCCACCACTAGCAAATGCGAAGAAATAGCTAACTTTTTTTCTGAAAAAATTGCCAAAATCGACCAATCTTTCACCCTAACCCAAGTCCCCCCAAGCCCCCTTGGTTCCCCTGACACCACTTCAGCACCTTCCCCTCTGCTCACACCCCCCTTATCCTCCCCACCCCCTCCTTCTTTAACCCTGTCTGAACTTCCCCCCGACAACACTCAACTCAAAAACAATGCCTCCTGGCTGAATTTCCACTCCGTCTCTGAACTTGAAGTCTGTAGCATCCTGTCCAAACTTAAACCATCCTCCCACACTAAAGACCCTCTCCCATCTTCCCTCATCCAAAACCTAAAGCACGTCATTGTCCCATACTGGACCAATATCATCAACTCATCCCTTTCATCGGGATGTGTCCCAGCCCCCCTCCAACTCGGACAAATCACACCCATTCCAAAAACCCTAAGGCCGACCCTAATGACTCGAACAACCTCCGCCCCATCTCTAACCTCCCCTTTCTCTCTAAAGCCCTTGAAAAATGTGCCCTTCAGCAACTGGATAAACACATTGACACCTACAACCTACTTGACCCCCTACAATCCGGCTTCCGTAAAGGCTGCAGCACTGAAACTGCATTGCTTAATATAGTTGATGACATCCACCTTGCCCTGGACAATGGCGAGACCTGCCTACTCATTCTCCTTGACCTCTCAGCGGCATTCGACACAGTTAACCATTCAACATTACTCTCCACACTTAAATCTAGATTTGGTCTTAATGGCACCGTCCTCAATTGGTTCAAATCCTATTTCCAACACAGAACCCAACAAGTAAAAATCCACCACTGCCTATCTAGCCCCACTCCAGTCTCCCTTGGTGTCCCCCAAGGATCCATCCTCTCTCCTGCCCTCTTCAACTTTTTCATGGAACCCCTTACCCTCATTCTCAAACAAGCAGGCATTAACTATCACCTATATGCTGACGACACCCAACTCTACTATAAAATCAAATCCCACTCTGATGTTCTGCACCGTAACACCGCCCTTACTAACATACAAAACTGGTTCCATTCCAATCATCTCAAACTCAACCCTAACAAAATGGAAATCATTCTATTCTCTCCTAAAAACAACCCTCTCCCCATCCATACATGGATCACTGACCTTACTGCCCTTAACTGTACACTCTCCCTCTCCGAATCGGTTAAATCCCTTGGCATCACCCTCGACAGTAAGTTTACGCTCAACTCCCATGTAAAAACTCGGCCAAAGGCGCACTTTTTATGCTCCAACATCTCAAAAAAATCAAACCTTTCATTCCAGCGGAAGATTTCAAATCAGTTGTACAATCCCTAGTCCTCTCGAAAATTGACTATGGTAACGCCCCTTCTCATCGGCTCTCCCAAAACTCACTTGGCCCCACTTAAATCTGTGCTAAACCTAGCGGCCAGGATTACAACTGGTTGCAAACGCTCTGACCACATCTCGCCGACCCTAAAGTCTCTTAAATGGCTTCCTATTGAAGGCAGATCCTCCTTTAAATTAGCCTGCATCACTCACAAAGCCCTCCATCAAAAAACCCCGATCTACCTTTTAAACAAACTCAAAAGCGGGCAGTACCCGTTCGATGAGAAGCACTCACTCTCTCCTCCTCGTCCCCCTTTGTTAAAAAAGAATGCCGCACAATCTCGCTCCTTCTCTGGTAAGGCCCCCAGCATCTGGAATGCCCTCCCCAAAGACCTACGACTGAATCCTTCATACGTCAGTTTAAAAAAGACCTTAAATTGCACCTGCACAACAAATATTGGGGTCCATAATCACTCTATGCCCATACTTGCTGTTCATTCTCTTTCCGCCTTAAATCCCCAATCCTGCCCCCCTTTCTCCCACCTCTCCTGCACTCCACAAACACTTAATAGCCCCCCACCTTTACCCTTCCACACCTCTTGCGTCCCCTCAGTTCACCCCTCTCCTTTAATTTAGCCTCCCCTCCCTCCACTCTGGTCTAACCCTTCCGTTTCATTCAAAATATGAATCTAGCTCCTTTCTACTGCTTAAATATTTGTAACTGTTACCAATATACTACCTCCTTTCACTTTGTATCATAACCAAGATATGTTATTTACTTTGTTGCTTAAGCCTATTATATCTCTACGCTTCTTCTCGTTGCCATGTGTTTTTGTAACCTATGTTCTATCATCTTCCCAATGTAAAGCGCTCTGATACCTAAGGGTGAAGCCAGCGCTATATAAAACCTCGTAAATAAATAAATAAATAAATAAATAAAATAAATAAATAAATAGATACCCAAGCGATACCTCTCCGAAGGTGGGTCTGGAAAACTAGTTCATACCCAAAGGTCCTGCAGAACCGAACGGGCAAAGCGCCAGTCCCAATGGACCAGACTGACCAGGCAGTAGTGTTTTGTGAACATGTGCAGAGAGGCCCACGTTGCTACCTGGCAGATGTCCAGGACTGGGACTCTGAATGCTAACGCAGAGGTCACAGCCCTGGCCAGGGTGGAATGAATATGCAAGCCCTCAGGGGGTTGCTTCTTGGCCAATACGCAGCAGATTATAATGCAGAGTGTGATCCATCGGGAGATAGTCCGTTTCTGCACGACTTTTCCCTTCTTCGCTCCAACATACCACATAAAGAGTTGGTTGTCCACCCGGAACTCTCTCGTGTGGTCAAGGTAGAACGACAATGCTCTTTTTGGGTCTTGTCTACACCAGGAAAGTTCCTCGGCTTGGATGGCAGCTCAGGTCATGCCGATCATGTGACTACGGTACATTGATAGTGAACCCCAGCGAATGCAGGAGGTCCGCTGTAGTCTGGAGGGAGAAGACAGTCTGGGGCGAGCCTGCCTTCAACAGCCAGTCGTTGAGATAGGAGAAGACTGGCACCCCTGATCTCCGTAGATGAACTGTAACCACCGCCATCACCTTGGTAAACACCCGAGGGGCACTGGTAAGGCTAAAAGAGAGCACAGCAAAATGAAAGTGCTTGCGGCCCACCATGAACAGCAGGTAGCGCCTGTGGGCAGGCAGGACGGGAAGGTGGAAGTATGCTTCCTGTATGTCCAACGGTACCTACCAGTCTCCTGGCTCCAGGGCAGACAGGACTTGCGTGAGCATTTTGAACTGCTCCTAATTGAGAAGGCGCAGGTCTATGATAGAACAAAAGGCCTCAGTCCTTCTAGCAAAATCACAAAATAAAATGATGAACGGAGTGTTGAAACTTTTCAAGCACATGTCCCAGTCACAGGTCTTGGTTTAATACATCATTATTTTACGTGCCACGTCACCCCAGTTTGGACCCAGCCATATGCTAATCAGTCTTGACCCTGCTCCCCATAGGAACAGTCCCGCCCGAACTGCCAAGCCAGGTCCTCCCTGGACTGGAAACAAGCATCCTGGGACCGATTTTGGCATATCATCCCTCATCAGCCGAGCTAGCTTGAATCCTGTGGCGCAGTGAGCAAGAGAACCACCTCTGGGCATACACTTAGTTACTTGGGCTCACATAGCAACATCACAAAATAAAATGATAGACTCACCCCCAGACACAGATCCCGGTGGGGACAGGCAGCTCAAATATGAGGTGCATGGCCTCGAAACTCATGGATTTGAGACCCTACCTCAGCCGACGGACGAGGTGAAGTCAAAGACCGCTTCAACTTCTCACTTTTTTTCTTTTTGAGGTACTTTTTCCGAGTGGCCCGACGACTTGGAATGCGACAAGGATCTCAGACTATGCGATCGATTCCGGAATCTTCCTCTCAAACGAGATTGAGACTGTCACAGCTTAGCTCCATGAGCAGCAAGGAGCTTGAGGGACTGTTCCCTCAAAGTGCATGGCGCGGCAATTGGTGCAGGTCTTCGCGTCGTGGTCGCCCTCCAGGCACCAGAGGCAAACAAGATGCAGGTCCGTCACTGACATCTGGCGATGACCGGCGCTGCAGGGCTTGAAGCCATTCTTCCTAGTGGACCTCCCTGTCACACCAGAAGAAAAACTCTCAAACATTTCGAAAAAACCTCAGTCAAAAAGTGACTGACAGGGTAAGCTGTGAGAAAATGGCGTTCTGTTGAAGTACCCCCACACACTTTTTGCCTGGCTTTTGATGCATCTTTGACTGCAGATTACTGGGCCCCTGCTGCCCCGGTTCCCAGTGCCAGTGTTCCTTCCATAAAAACATGTCCACAATTGGTACTTCTACCCCCCGTAAGCCCCTCGTAAGTGGCAGCCTGGGTACCAAGGGCCTGGAGGCTGAAGAGGGTCCCCTGGGACCACCTCACTAAGATCATGCCACTGCCCCTGCAGCTGGCAAGCCCCTGTGAGGTAAAAGAATGACCAAGTTGACAAGGCACACTGCCTGTGTGCCATGCTAGCTAGCACTGCCTAAGATATAGGTAGTCACCCCTCTTGCAGGCCTTACCAGCCCTAAGGCAGGGTGCACTGTATCCCAGATGTGAGCATATCTGCATGAGCAGATATGCCCCTACAGTAGTAGGGTCTATTCCCTAATATTGTAACACCCTACATCCCAACTTACCTCAGCTGTCGTTCTTCCTCCTGCAGCCTCCAGTGCAACACCTGCAGCCTCTTTGCCGACCCAAGAATCCTCATTGAAAAGCATTGGGCGTCCAACATCGAATCTGCACCCTGCCGCCCCTGTGCCGCTTGTGGTGTATGCTTAGTGCTGCTTTGTGCCCCCTCTCCCCCCTGTGAGTAACCCAACCTTTAAAGCTTGGCTCCTGCAACCGATCTACTCACCTGCAAGCATTGTGGCTCCAGGCACCCCCTGTCTCCATTGGAAAGCATTGGGTCGAACTCCGAATTTGACCTCTGCACCCGGCCGCCCCTCTGCCCCTGGCAGTGCAGTTTTGATACTTACCTGACCCCTGGCCCTTGCTGACTTTTGTCTCTGAAGACTGAAATTTTAAGTTCGATATTCACCTGTTTGACCGCAATATTGTTTCCCCCATAGGATAACATTGGACAGTGTGAACACTTTTTTAAGTGTCAATTTTTGAAAGTGAAATCTTTTTTGATAAAAAACTTACTTATCTTATTACAAAGACTTGAGTCTTAAAATAAAATAAAAAACAAAGTATAATTTTATAAAATTGGTCTGGATCTCCTTCTTGAGTCATTTGTCCATTATTGATCATGTGTATGCAATAAATGTCTTACACTCCCCTGTGTTAGGCCTAAGGCTGCCCTCCCACACTACCACTAATAGATAACTTCGGGTTTTACATTGAGCCCTGTACACATTTGGGGAACCCCTGGACTCTGCATGGTATTACCACCTAGTGATAATATCATATACAGAGCCAGCTTCCTACAGTAGCTCTCTCTGGATCTGTGCTGCCTGGCGCGAAAAGAAAAGAACTGACGTCAGCGCGGCGGGGTGGCACCTATATAGGCACCGCACTCATCACTTCCAGTGTGGACAACACCACGCAGAGCCGATCACCGCTACTTACTAGCGCGCAGGGCTACTGCTCATTAAAATTTCCATATCCAGTCTGACACCTTGGGATAATTCTAAGGTAAGGAATCTGCAGTTAGAAGTCTCGATCAGACAATACAAAACTTAAGAAAATATTTAGAAAAAGTGGGATGAAACATAGGAGAGGCGAATCTGAAGTGTTAGTATAGTGAAAACAAGGGCATAGGGGAGACCAGTGGCGGCCGCTATTTACCGGGGGTGGAGAGTCAGGGGAGGAGTTGTAAATTAAAATAATTAAAACAAAACCACTTACCTTCAGGCTGGCCATCCGGCCGGCCGCCTCTCAGTCCGCTCGCCGCCGCCACTCGCTCCTCGGAAGCAGGAACCAGGAAGCACCAAAGCTCCTGACTTCCCTAGCCAAACAACGCTGCAAAGCAGCGTTCTGCTTGGTCTGAGCGCCGTGGTTCGGCGCTCAGACGGGGAATGGGGACCTGGGCATGTTCTGCACCCAGGCTGTAATGCAGCCTGGATGCAGAACACGCAAAGTGCTCATGACTGTTATGGTCGGCCCGAGAGGGCCGGCCAAACAGTTATGCGCACTTTATAGTGGAGCAACTACTCCTCATACTGGCCCCTGCTCTGGCAGTCCAGCCCCGCCCGCACCAGGAAACGGAAAACTAAAACGATAATAACGCTGGTTATTATCATTTTAGTTTTCTTTTAGCTACTGCTCGCAGAGCAGTGGGGCGACGCTTCTCCGCCTTAGCGGAGGCGCCATCACTGCGGGAGACCGAGCATCAGTTAGCAAGCATTATAACAGAAGCAGCAGACGTAGGAGAGGCTGGCAAAACGGCAGCAGAGACTTGTTAGTCACAAACATGACCTGGCTGCTGTTGTACACATACTCTGAAGGGAAAAAACTGTTATTTCACAATAAACAAACAAAAAATGTAAGCCAAAATCAATTTACTGCACCTGTCAGATCCTGAGAGAGGGTAGATGTCTGCGCCGTCCCAGAAATCTGAGCAACTCTGCAGGATGACATCAGCAGTGCCATGAGACAGCATCTGCTCTGTGTCTACGGGAAAGAAAAAGAGAAAAACAGTCTTCCACCCGATCAGATATTAAAGTTCAGATCACATTACTAGAATCCATTTTGATATATGGCAATAATTTTAAGAATGCATATAAAGTAGGTGTAAGGTATATTGGATGAAAAATTATGGCAGTAAGCTGTTGGGTTTCATCTACCCCCACATCCGCCCTTACCACTGAAAGGCTAGGATAGAACTCGGGCTAAAATGGGTTTCTCTAAATGAAGCTGTGGGTATCTATAAAGTTCCAGATCTACACCTGCTTCTTTCTAGTCTCTTTGAGATTCATACTCTCCATTCCCTGCCGGCTAGATACTAAGAATAATTGTGCTGCAACAGAACTTTCTGCCATCCACGTCTGTTATGTAAAGGTAGGCTTTTGTTTGGGTTAAGGAATACACCTTGATAAACCAACTCGCTCTTCACTTTAAAAGGCCCATTTATTTTAACCACAGATGTTCTTTTCATTCATGAATGTTCTTTCGTTCTCAGCTTCCCACTTGCTTCATTTCAAGTAAGATGGAGTCTGGAAATTCTCAAAAGTTGGAACATATGCTGGTTGTTATACACATCACACAAGAAAAGCAAAAGGGTGTGACAGATTATAAGGTAAGGACCATATCCGGGAGGGGGAGAAAGCTACTAAACTGGTCAAAGAAGTACAACAGTAGCTTTCACTTAGAGACAGAGTTCAGGAAAATGTTAAAAGACTGTAATGACTATGACATGCAGAAGGCAATTTCATAAACTAGTATAAAAACAAAAAATATGAATATATTATACATTAAGAAAAATGCAGCCATCCTAACCTCAGTTATTCTCTTCCATTAAATGGTTAGCATCTTGTCACCCCTAATTGTTTGACCTAGCATGAGGAAGTAAGTACACTTCTCTCCTCTATGAGAGCCTCCATCATTGGCGAGCCCAAGAATCACCAGATTTCCTTTTCTACTTACTGCTGATGGCGTCTCGTATGAAGAGGCTAATCATGTGGCTCAAAGGTGGCCTTCTTTTGGCCACGGTGGACAATTTGCCCAGAATCGTCTCCTTCACCATCTCATCGCTCGGCAGGAGGTACATGGCAAGGTGGTTCTCCTGCTGAAACAGCTCTTTGGCTCCAGGGGTGAAGCCTGAGTTAGAAACAAGAAGGGTCTCATTAAAATATCAAGAATTAGATTTATGAAACCAAATAAATTGGTAACATGCACAAAATTCACTGTCATCCTCCCACAAGTTGTTTATATTTTTGACCTGGTTGGGAATCTTTCCTAAAACTAAAGTTTTATTTGTTTTTATACTACAGAGTCAGTTCTTTTTCAAGCAAATAAGGGAGATTAGGAATACATTTGATTTTATTTCAGATGCCCAAGAAAAGAAGTTGGGGAGTATCGAGAATTGTTTAGGACTTCAATGAAGATTCCTATAATTCAGAATCAGGACTACAAGTAAAACAAGCATTGAAAATGCAATAGGTCTCGCCTTTGATTAAGTTAAAGCCATTTGCTTTGCTAATGGTATTGTATAGCAAAGCAAATGGCTTTAACTTAATAAAAGGCGAGACCTATTGCATTTTCAATGCTTGTTTTAATTCTGTCCCTACAGCTGACCCGTTAGTCCTGTTGAAAATGCACTTCCTTATTCTAATTCCGGAGCCCTCTCTTGCCATCATTGCGGCATACAATGAAAGGGCCGCTGAAAGATGCTGTCTCATGCTGTGCAATCTTCGACATGAACATATTTGCTTCAACTAAAAGTTAAGCTCACCGCGCCTATGGGTCGTGCAGCTGCGCCCTGTATTCTGCGATGCAACTGATGTACTAACATATCCCACTGAAAATGCATGTTCGGGAGAGGCTGCAAAACCTCCTGCTTCATTAATATTCATGTGTAGCGATCACCCACCGGAGGGCTGCAAAACAGGCTGTTTATCGCAACAGGAACAAGAAAGCTCCCATGAACTACCGTTCCCAGAAGGCAGTGGGGCGAGTTAAAGGACAGGCAGTATATAAGCACCTCCCCTGCATGCAGAGGGTGCTTGACAATTCATTATGGAAAGCAATCAAGATGGCGGACGGTGTTCCCTGCCGGATCCCAGCGTGAAGACTTTTCAGCTTCGTTCCTGAGATCACCCTGAAGTGTTTCTGAAGACCGTTTTTCTCCCGTTCCTTGGAATCCTTGCCTTTGGACTCTGTCAGGTTTTCAGGTCGTTTATCGGCGGTACAGGTAATTTAGGAAGGAGCCGGCGCGCTTCCTTCCTGCGACATTTTTTTATCTTTGTTTTCTTGGCCTCAGCTCTCACGAAAGAAAACGTCGGAGCATTTTCTTTTCTACCGTGACTTTGGTAATAGTACTTGATTCCTTGCCCTACATCTTCGGAGAACGCCGGAGAATGCTTTTCTAGCACCAAGACATTAGGGCTGTTATATGGTAACAGGTGCTACTGTCTGCCGCTCGTTCTGGGTTTGAAGACGAGGGCCGAACAGGGTTAATGCACGCATTACCGACTGGTTGTGCAACTAATAGATTTTCATTCTGTTTTGTTTTCTTTTATTTGGAAATAATGTCAGTACCGTTTTTCAACACAGGAGTGCAGTATTTAGCTACCTTGATTTAGGAAACTGATTGTTATTCTTTACTCGCAATTGCAATGCACATACGGAAATTGCAAGAGAATAATAGTGGAGAGTACTCAAGACTGTGGTGTGGTACTCTTCTTTAGAAACCTGGCTGTCTAGCTTCTGGTGAGTAGGTGTTGAGGTGATTAGTGATACTGTCATTTATTAGGGCTAGCTCCCATACATCTGTTGTGTTTATTTTCTTTCTTCTGTCCTGCAGGGTCATCTCCATATTGATACTATACCATCACCTAGACCAGACCCTGAAGAGACCAGAGGGCTTACAGCAAGTTTGTTATTTTCTCCCCTTTCCTTTTTCCCCTGGGCACGATCTCACGCAGCAGGTTTTTCTTTTCCTCTGCTTGGGGTTACGTTCAGGGGAATTGGGGGAACTATCAACTACCATCGTCTCCGCTGGCCACCAGTATAAGGTTAGTGGCGTTGCTATATTCTTGTGCTACTGACAACCTGACAGAATTGTCAAGCCCAAGTTTAACGCCCGGCCCAGACGATGGATACCAACGTGGTGTTGACCTCGCTGTTGGAGAGCCTGGCTGCTCTGCAACAGGAGGTTCAGACCTCTCGTATAGAAAACCAGAACTTACAGAGGGAAATGGGCACATTGCGTAGAGAGGTTGCGGGCCTCTCCCACAAGGGTCATGGGGAGGGTTCATATATCAGACCCGCTACCTTACCCCCTCCTGTACCCGCTACACACACCCTTCTCCTGTCACCCAAGGGGTGGATTTTTTGCTGCTACTCCTTTTCCCCCACGGCAACAGACGCTGTTCCCACAGTTCATGTGATACAGAACACAGGCATTCCTTTGGCACCCCCTGAACGCTTTTATGGGGATCCCAAAAAGTTTGAGACATTTCTGAATCAATGCCGACTTCATTTTTTATGTAAACCTGCTGTGTTCCAGGAGGAAGCAGCTAAAACGGCTTTTATGATGTCTTACATGGGCGGCAATGCAGCTAGTTGGACCATCCCACTGATGGAAAGGAACGATCCTGTTCTGCACCATTTTGCGGATTTTTGCCTCGAGATGAGGAAGTTATTCGATAGAAAATCACATAGGATGACATTGGACCGAGAACTACTCACCTTACGACAAGGGTCCCAGGATCTGCTTACCTACATCACGACATTTAACCGGCTAGTGGTGGAAACTGACTGGCCCTCTGAGAAACGAATTACGCTGTTTTACCAAGGACTACGAGGAGAGCTCAAGTATGTCCTTTCCCAGGTCGTTCAGTTACCACAAACATGCGAAGAGTTAATAGAGTTAACTGTTCAGCTGGACCATAGACTCCAGGAAAGAAAAGGGGATAAGACCAGAGGAGAAGCCCGATTCTCATATATGAGGCCAAAGGATTCAGTGGTAGAAAACACCAAGGCCCTAGAAGGACCTGAACCAATGCAGATCGGAGGGATACGAGGTCCCCTTACCCCGGAGGAAAGGGACAAACGCAGGAAGATGAGACTGTGTCTGTACTGCGGCAAAGGAGGTCATTTCATTAGAGAATGCCGTGCTCGAACTCCTCTCACAGGGAGAACCTCCGGTCCACGGGTACCGGCAACCATAAGACAAGGAGAACCGGCGGAAAACTGAAGAGCCCGAGTCAGAATGAGGTCTCTGATTTGGGTACACCTCGCACAACGATCTCGTCTGTACTAGCAAACACCCAGCAACCTGCCGTTGCACACTTGAACGTTGGTGTATCCCTGTGGATCACATCAAAGGAGATCTTGGAGGTGGATGCCCTGCTAGATTCCGGAGCGACAGGGAATTACATCGATCAAGAGTTTGCCCTAAAAATAGGATTTACTTGCGAAAAGAAAGAAATCCCAGAACTTGTGAAAGCAGTGGATGGGACTGCCCTGTCTTCTGGTCCAGTGACGTACCGTACTCGTTCTCTTCTGATGAAGTTTGGCCTTGATCACTACGAGTATATCCAACTCGATCTTATCGATGCTCCACAGTTCCGTCTCATCCTCGGGATGCCTTGGTTGACGCTACATGATCCTGTGGTCAGTTGGGCAGCCCGCACAGTCATCATGACATCTGACTACTGCAAAGAACATTGCAATAAAGGACAACAATCTTCTCTGGATAACGAGGATTCGCCTTCTAAGTATCTGGCCACGGCCTGTGCACAAGAACATTATTGCTGTTCCACAGTTTTGCCTGACACCTACAGCGAATACCAGTCCCTGTTTGACAAACAAAAGGCAACTCAGTTACCACCTCATCGGGTATATGATTGTCGTATCGAGTTGATGCCAGGAGCTAACATACCGTGCAGCAGAGTGTATGCCTTGACGGAGCCAGAAACGCAATACTTAAAAACATACCTTGATGAAAACCTGGCATCTGGTTTCATTAGACACTCCACTTCGCCAGCCTCCTCTCCTCTTTTCTTCAATCCGAAGAAGGATTGTGACGAATTAAGAACGTGCATTGATTATCGAGCCATAAACCAGGTGACCATAAAAAACCGATACCCTCTGCCATTGATACCTGTGCTTCTAGACCAATTAAAGGGGGCTCGATATTTCACTAAGCTCGACCTCAGAGGAGCCTATCATTTGGTACGAGTCCAGAAGGGGGATGAGTGGAAGACTGCCTTCAGAACTAAATTCGGTCTCTTTGAATATAGGGTGATGCCATTTGGGCTCTGTAACGCCCCGCAGCCTTTCAGTTTTTATGGACGAGGTACTACGTGGCTACTTGGAGACATTTTGTGTGGTCTATATTGATGACATTCTTATCTATTCAGCTACGCTCCAGGAACACGTGGTCCATGTAAAGGCAGTTATGGATAGGCTCCGACGGCATTCGTTATATGCCAAACTTGAGAAATGCCTTTTTCATGTCCAGGAAGTTGCCTTTTTGGGTTACATCATCAATGCCCAGGGTATCCAGATGGACATGAGCAAGGTCGCTGCAATCATCCAATGGAAGACTCCCCAGAACGTTAAATCAGTACAAAGCTTCCTCGGATTTGCCAATTACTATCGGCGATTTATTAAGGACTTCTCAAAGATGATACATCCCATCTCTAGTTTATTACGAAAAAATGTCCCTTTCGTGTGGGGAGCAGAGGCTGCTCGATCTTTTCAACTATTAAAGGACAAGTTCACACAGGCTCCTATCCTGCGCCGTCCTGATTCACAACTCCCTTTTGTCCTGGAAACAGACGCCTCGCAATATGCTGTAGGAGGAGTGTTGTCCCAACGACATCCCGAAAATGGACGGCTACACCCTGTAGCATATTACTCAAGGAAACTCACACCCAGTGAAATCAATTACACTATATCCGATAAGGAGTTACTCGCTATAAAAAGGTCTTGTGAAGAATGGCGACACTATCTTATGGGGGCATTACATACTGTGGAGATCTACACGGACCATAGAAACCTGCTGTTCCTCAAAACCGCAAAAGCCCTGACGCCACGTCAGTTACGCTGGACTCTGTTCTTTTCCGATTATGACTTCGTTATAAAGTACCGACCAGGACCACAAAATGGGAAGACGGATGCCCTATCCCGTATGGAAGAACCAGATAATGAGACCTCGCTGAACCAGCCTGAACCACCATTTATTCTTACTGAAGCAGACCTTCCAAAGCAAACCATAGCTCTACTCACCTCCCAGGACTTTCTAGAGGATGTACGAGTGTCTCTGGCGAATCAGGATATACAAGCTTGGGTTCAAGAAGAACCAGAACACCGCTCGGAATTAGAGGATTTAGCCTACCATCATCACGCGCTGTATATTCCACATAGGATACTGCAACAACAAGTATTGACATGGGCTCATGATTCAGTCTTGGGAGGACACCTGGGAGTATACAAGACTATTGCCTGTGTGGAACGCTCATTTTGGTGGCCCGGGTTACGAAAAGACGTCCATGAATATATAAAAAATTGTGCAGTATGCGTACAGGGAAAAGCCTGTCATGCTAAACCTACAGGACTGCTTCGATCCTTGCCTACTCCTCCACGACCTTGGCATACCATATCGATGGACTTCATTGTGGAAATGCCCCCTGTGAAGGAAAGACAGTAGTATTGGTGATAGTAGATCACCTAACGAAGATGGGACATTTTATTCCGCTGATAAGACTTCCCACGTCCTCAGAGTTAGCCCTGGTTTTTCTCCAACATGTAGTCAGAGCCCATGGAATCCCTTGTGTTCTAATCACTGATCGGGGTACTCAATTCACATCTCGCTTCTGGAAAGCCCTTTGTAACACTATGAATATTGAGGCCCGACTCTCCTCTAGTTACCATCCGCAAACGGATGGTAAGACAGAACGTCTAAATCAAACGTTAGAACAATATCTTCGCTGCTTTACCTTACAAAACACCCTAAACTGGTCTACATTGTTATGGATGGCAGAGTTCGCCTATAACAATGCTACACATGCCACTCTAGGCTGTTCTCCTTTCTTTTGTGTCTATGGTCACCATCCCAACATGCTCCCATTTGAATGGCCAGTCCAATCCCCAGTACCCAGCATACACGAACATCATGCTCACCTCATGGCAGTGTTGATAGAGGCCAAAGTAAGTCTTACCGCAGCTCAAACCGCACAGAAACACTTTGCAGATAAGAAAAGAACAAAAGAACCCACTTACCAAGTAGGGGATAAGGTATGGCTGTCTACAAAAAACTTGCAACTGAGGGGTATAAATAAACTGAAACCGAAATATGTAGGCCCCTACAGTATCGAGGAGGTTATCAATCCTGTAGCAATGAGACTATCCTTACCCCATTCATGGCGGATCCATCCTGTTTTCCATGTGTCCTTACTCAAACCTTGTCCTGCTAGCATGAGACTACCAGTGAAGCCTCTCCCCATAGACATAGATGGGCAGGAAGAATATGAGGTACAGGAGATCCTTGATTCCCGGCTGGTACGGGGCCGGATTCAATACCTAGTGGATTGGAAAGGGTTTGGGGTGGAGGACAGAACGTGGGAACCTGAAGAGAATCTCCATTGCCCGGAGTTAGTCGAACAGTTCCATGCAGTCCATCCTGGGAAACCTGGCCGACCGCCGAGTCGACGGTCCTTGAGAGGGGGTACTGTAGCGATCACCCACCGGAGGGCTGCAAAACAGGCTGTTTATCGCAACAGGAACAAGAAAGCTCCCATGAACTACCGTTCCCAGAAGGCAGTGGGGCGAGTTAAAGGACAGGCAGTATATAAGCACCTCCCCTGCATGCAGAGGGTGCTTGACAATTCATTATGGAAAGCAATCAAGATGGCGGACGGTGTTCCCTGCCGGATCCCAGCGTGAAGACTTTTCAGCTTCGTTCCTGAGATCACCCTGAAGTGTTTCTGAAGACCGTTTTTCTCCCGTTCCTTGGAATCCTTGCCTTTGGACTCTGTCAGGTTTTCAGGTCGTTTATCGGCGGTACAGGTAATTTAGGAAGGAGCCGGCGCGCTTCCTTCCTGCGACATTTTTTTATCTTTGTTTTCTTGGCCTCAGCTCTCACGAAAGAAAACGTCGGAGCATTTTCTTTTCTACCGTGACTTTGGTAATAGTACTTGATTCCTTGCCCTACATCTTCGGAGAACGCCGGAGAATGCTTTTCTAGCACCAAGACATTAGGGCTGTTATATGGTAACAGGTGCTACTGTCTGCCGCTCGTTCTGGGTTTGAAGACGAGGGCCGAACAGGGTTAATGCACGCATTACCGACTGGTTGTGCAACTAATAGATTTTCATTCTGTTTTGTTTTCTTTTATTTGGAAATAATGTCAGTACCGTTTTTCAACACAGGAGTGCAGTATTTAGCTACCTTGATTTAGGAAACTGATTGTTATTCTTTACTCGCAATTGCAATGCACATACGGAAATTGCAAGAGAATAATAGTGGAGAGTACTCAAGACTGTGGTGTGGTACTCTTCTTTAGAAACCTGGCTGTCTAGCTTCTGGTGAGTAGGTGTTGAGGTGATTAGTGATACTGTCATTTATTAGGGCTAGCTCCCATACTATTTTCTTTCTTCTGTCCTGCAGGGTCATCTCCATATTGATACTATACCATCACCTAGACCAGACCCTGAAGAGACCAGAGGGCTTACAGCAAGTTTGTTATTTTCTCCCCTTTCCTTTTTCCCCTGGGCACGATCTCACGCAGCAGGTTTTTCTTTTCCTCTGCTTGGGGTTACGTTCAGGGGAATTGGGGGAACTATCAACTACCATCGTCTCCGCTGGCCACCAGTATAAGGTTAGTGGCGTTGCTATATTCTTGTGCTACTGACAACCTGACATCATGAAGCAGGAGGAATTTTGCAAACCCTTACACCTGGCTGCCAGCATATGTATGGAAACCTGTGAGAGGCAGCTGCCCTCCACCACATTTCTTGTATAAAAAAAAAGAAATAGCCAATGCCCCGTAAAAAGACAGTCGCTGCTTTAAAATAAATGGGGGTGGTGGGCATGCAGTAGCCCCTGGACCTCTGTCTGCTCCCCCATGCCACGAGGCCGCCGCCGTAATGATGAGAAGGGAAGCTGTCCAGAGCGCATCCCTTTTCACCCTAAGTACGATATCTGCGACGGATCTATTCGCCATCAGATTTGCCATCATAAACCATTGATAGGTTGATTTCTGAATCAGAAGTGGACGTGGGAAGTCCCTTTCACCCCCTTCCCTAATGCAATTCATATGGGTAACAAAGGTGGATTTACAAGTAGAAAATCCCTTTGTCTCACAGTGTTTTTTAGTACACTGCAACACAGCTTTTTGAGGTTGGAACGTTTGATTTTGTGAAAGCATTTTGGGCACAAAAAGCATTTATACATCAGACCCAAAGTCATAAAAGCTGCTGTGTGCAGGGTGCAATGGCACACCAGACACTTTACAAATGGTAACTACTCCTGCTCAGCTGTAGTAAGCCATTTCAAAAGGTAACAATTTGGCTCAGATCACATAACAATTGGATGGAAAACCTTTAACTATTTCAATTTAATTAGGAATGCAAATGGAAACGACAGTAAACATGTTTTGCTATTCTTGTGTACATCGCAGGTAATTTCCTTAAAGCAGGAGTTATTTTAAGACTTCACTCAGAGTTCAGAATAATGCCAACCGTGTTGCATCTTCTTAAGGACTGGTGTTTTAAACCTCACAGAGCCTGCTAGCGAGCTACATAAATCATAAATATGTAATGTGCTATACTGTTACGTAGAGCTGTTTCTTTATGGAAAGAAGTGCTTCCAGGCAACCAGTAATACGAACATAGGAAAAACCCAACACGGAAGAAAAGTTTAACAAGCATTGGCCGCGCGGCTCACTGAGAACATCAAAGCGGCCGAAAGGGGAGAAAGGAGGGGTGAGTGCAAGCCGAGGTGACAAGAAGGGCTGGGCGAGAAGGGAGGGGGAGAAGGGAGGAGGGAGTGCGAGCAGCAGCTGTGCACGTGCACGGCTACAAGGCAAAAGTGAAAGCAGGCTGGCAAATGGTGTGCGATGTGCGCGCACCATGACGAGAGAGGAAAGCCATATGGCGCCTCTGCTCGTCATTGTGCGCGTAACCGCACACTCGATGCCAGCCAAAAAGCTGTGGTCGCATTTCTGCAAGCCCACACTACAAAACGTCTCGCCAGACCAGCGCATGCGCTGGCTCAGGCGAGACCTAAAAAAGGGTGTTTCTTTGAAGAAACATTTTTTATGTATGCTACCACCTTGAAGTAAATTTGGGACAAAGAACCATCAATAAATGTGTGTGCATAATTTAAACTTGATTGCTAGTTGTGTATGTGTGGACTCAATCTTAAATAAAAATAATGATCCTTGAAGACCAGTCACACCATTCAGCCGGCCTCATCTGCGGGCAGGGTACCGCATTGGTTGATCTATCCTGTCCAATGTCGAATGATATGTTATCATTATGAAATACTTATTTGCAACCAAAGAATGTCATCATTGAGTCCCTCTGTATGTGTCTTGAGGCAATACATTCATCTTTGTTCCTTGTTAAGGAGGGTCTGTTGGATGTTAGACTTTTGACACTGTCTGACTCTTTCCAGAACAATCCATTTTATGTCATCCTCATTGTTTTTTTTCTCCAAGTATTGGGTAGTCATTTTAGCAGGACACCGTTTACAACTTATATAACTGTGGTGTTCCCCTAAACAGATGCAAACCTTACCTGAGGTAATACCTATGTATCTGTTTAGGTCTGGACACTTATTCGTAATTCGGTCTGGGTCTTCTGGTGACTGTTTTCAGAAACCACAATGTCAACCCACTGGAATATGTGGGAGGCAAGTGCCCTCAAGAAGCTGCCACCTTCTCAGCAGGAAAAAAACAAAGGCATAAAAAAACTCCTTCCTGACGAAGTCTTCAGAGGGTTGAGAAAACCAGGAGTCCGGAATCCAGTAGTGAACTTATTCAGGAGCAAGGAGTCAGGATCAACAGGTGGAGGGAGTGAGGAAACAAGCAAAGGAACACACCTTTGCTGCAACACACCTTCCAACCAGACTGAAGCTTTTATATAGTAAAATAACAAGAAAAGGAATTGACACAAATAATTGTGAAAAACCAGAAAGGAATTAAGGAAGAAACAGACATCATGGAAAAGGGAGATGAAACAGGAACAAAAACCTGAACCGGACTAGCTGTGGAACAGCTTTAAAAGTCAGGTGCGAGGCCATTTTGGAACTGGAGGAGCAAGAAGCCACACCCATGGAACCAGGAGCACAATGGAAGGCAGCCCCGGGTGAGTGAAACTCACAGCCCCCAGCTTTGGGCTTCATGTTGCATTTCCTGAGACCCAGGAACCACAGAACATTGCAGATGCCCAGGTAGCCGAGGCTCCACCGCCGCAACAGTATTTTAGGCTGCAGGGACAAGAAATAATCTAGATTTTATTCTCACTATTACAATTCATGTGTGATTTCTGATTTCCCATGGCCTGTCAGTTTCCAGTTCAACGTTCTTAATGGCACATCTGAATGAACAGACTGAAAATCTATCACATGGTTAGGGTAGTTTCTAGTAACTGGAGGGAGGAAACATAAGGTGCCAGTCGATACGGGGGGGGTGTATGACTGATTGTAGCCATTTATAAAGAGCAAACAACTATTTCCAAGAAAGTGTCCTGGCGCTAAAGGGGTAACAAATGGCAGACAATAGACCCTACAAGGTGGCCTTCCCAAAATTGGATATAGCAAATAGTAGTAAGAATGTCCAAGGACGATAGAGATGGTGACAAGAGCTTGCACAGAGCCTCAGTTGCTAGAAATTATAGGCAAACAAGAATGTCTTAAGCTGTTTCCTAAGGGTGAGCAGACTTGGTTGAGTGCAAATGACTAGTGGTAGAGAATTCCACATCTTTTCCCTAACTACAGCCAAGGAGTATTAACCAGAAAAAGATATTTGGATCTTACTTCTCGGGAGGGTGCATTCCACGAAAAAAGAAAAGCTATATAGGTGACCGTAAGTGTGTTATAGACAGTTTTGTGGCACAAGCACAAAGCCTCTTGTGTATTGGCAGCCAATGTATATTTCATAAATGTAAATGTATGTTGTCTGTTTGGTGTGTACTAGCATGCCTCTGATGTTTCATCCTCATTTTACCAGAGAAAAGCAGTGATTTCCAATGGTTACCGTTACTGGTTAGTATTCTTCAATGTTTAGTTATTAACCTTTCGACTTCATTGGAGATGGATGAAAATGTGGTCACACAAGTTATTTTATCATTATTGGATTTGAGATGTGTTTCCATTAGTGTATTTCTGTTGTTATTCCCTCTTTTTAGCAATGACAGGTTACTCTGACTCATTGTATGTATACATTTGAGGTACAGTTCTCTCCCATTTACCTCCCTAGGTGACAAATGCAAGGGCTAGAGTGACATCTCTTCTCCAAATAATAAGTACATCATCTGTGTACCGGCGTCACAGCCATAAATGAGGTTTGTATAGGTTGGTCTCAGAGCATACAAAGTCCAGCTCAAATTGGTGGACATAGAATCAGGCCTCACTGGGGTCAAAAGTGCTGCCCGTGGAAGTCCCCCGAATCTAGTGGTAAAGAGTGCCAACATATTCAAAGACAATTTACGTGAGGGCAAAATGGGCCCACTCTGTCATAAGGTTTATGGGGGTAACGTAATTCCAGTTTGTGTTGGAAAGGATCAATTCTACAATAAAATGTGTTTGTGTCGCGGGGTAAAGGAATGTACGAGGCGGGATGGTATATGCAAGGGTGTTTATTTGGTCTATAGAGCTTGTCGGGGTGAAAGACAATGTCCAGGGCAGCGCCGTCCACACTCTCGTCAACAGGGGAACTAGCTCTTCGGAGATCACGTTGTCGTCACGGACATCCCAGGTAGTGGTATGTAAGAAAAACAAAAGAGAGCAAGCCTTAATCTCAGGCGGTTCTGCAGTGATGAGGGAAGGGGTTAGTGAGGGAGCACAAGGATGCCGGGGACGTGAGGGAATAGGGGGCAAACCAATCACCGAGACACGGGGGATTACCCGGTACACAAGGCTATGGATACCACTCACGCTCAACTGCCACCTGGGAAGGAGGTAACCGCCCGTCTCCCAGACCCCCGGAGTCGGTCACGAACCTGTTGAAGCCACGAACCTCCAGGTCCGTGGCTGGGCGCTTGGCGGGGAATGCCTCCTGGCTCCTCGTCGGTCTGTCCTGCGTCGTTATGAGGTCCCTCGGTAGTCGCGCTGCGTCCTCCCGGTTCCGCTGGTCTTGGGAGCTTTTGTCCGTCTTCTCCACCGTTCTGCTCACACCCTTCCTGACGGGTGGTCCAGCCTTTTTGTGTCGACGAATCCCGATCCGTGATGTCATCGGGGGCGGGGCCTGGCTGCAGGTTGGCTCCGGGGTTAAAGGGCCAGAAACCCGGGATATCCGGAGTCCCAGGGTCGCCGATGGCAACCTCAGCGTCCGGAAGCTGTAAACAAGAAAAAGGATCCGCTAAAGGTGAGTCCCGAGGTCGCCCCATGGGAGCGGGAGGGAACGAATCCTGACACACCCCTCCCCAAGAGTAGTCCCGGTCGGGGACACAAGGCATCCGGGAGAGAAAGTCTGCATTAGAGTTGGCCGTACCCTTCCTATGGCGGACTTCAAAAGCAAAGGGCTGGAGGGAAAGGAACAAGCGCATAACGCGTGGGTTGTTGGATTTATTCCGGCTCATCCATACTAACGGGGCATGGTCCGTATATATAGCAAGAAACGGTTGCCTTCCAGATAATACCACAGCTTTTCTATGGCCCACTTCACTGCCAGGCATTCCTTCTCGATAACCGGGTATCTTTGCTCACGGGGGAATAGTTTCCGGCTAACGAAAAGGACAGGTTTCTCACTACCATCAGGAGTTATCTGGGATAGAACTGCTCCAATGCCGAGTTCAGAGGCGTCTGTTTGAAGGATGAAAGGCTGACTGAAGTCTGGAGATACCAACACAGGCCCACTAGTGATCGCTGTTTTCAACTTCTGTATGGCCTCTAACACTTGTGGGGAGGGACGTAGGACCGCGTCCCTAGTGGCGGATTTCCTCAGTAGATCTGTCAAGGGTGCCGCTATCTCAGAGTACTGTGGGATAAAACGTCTGTAGTACCCAAGGAGGCCCAGAAAAGCCCGGACGTCCTTCTTGGACGTGGGAATCGGTGTTTCGGTAATGGCTTTAATTTTTTCTTTCTGTGGTTCAATACAACCGTTCCCCAGCAGGTACCCAAGGTATTTCACACTGTGAAATCCCACACGAGACTTCCGGGCGTTGATGTGTAGGCCTGCGGCCTGCAACTCCTGTACTACCAGACGATAGTGTTCAAGGTGTTTTTCCCCAAGTGGGACTGAAGATCACTATATCGTCTAGGTAGGCAGAGGAGTATGCCTGATGGGAACGCAATACCTTATTCATCAAGCGCTGGAAGGTCCCTGGGGCGCCGTGCAAACCAAAAGGCAAAACAGTGAACTCGAACAGACCGTCTGGGGTAGAAAAGGCGGTCTTTTCCTGATCACTGTTTCGCAGGGGCACCTGCCAGTATCCTTTAGTCAAGTCCAGAGTGGTGATATACCGGGCGTTCCCTAGCTTTTCCGTCAATTCGTCCACTCTGGGTAAGGGATATGCGTCCAGCTTAGAGATGGCATTGACTTTCCTGAAGTCAATACAGAAACGAATAGAACCGTCCGGCTTGGGTACGAGGACTATGGGGGAAGTCCACTCGCTCTGTGATGGCCTGATTACACCCATTTGTAGCATTTTACGTACTTCGTCTGACCTGGCTGCCCGACGGGCCGCCGGCAGTCTGTAGGGCTTTTGTTTCACTACCTCACCTGGTTTTGTCTCTATGTGGTGTTCCACCAGACTGGTTTTTCCGGGACTGTCCGAGAAAAGGTTTTTGTGGGGGACAAAAAGGTTTAGCAGTTCTGTGAGCCTGTCGCTAGGAAGCTCTTTGTTAACCACTAGGTGTTCAAGGGTACAGGGATAGGCTTCCTCAGGGAGGGATATCTGAATGTTCTGTGGAGGGGCTCCTATCCATTTTTTTAGCAGGTTAATGTGGTATGACTGGGTCTTATGGGGACTCATCTGAAGACGATAGGTGGTTCTTCCTATGGTCCCTATCACTTTGTAGGGGCCCTTCCATTCGCTCTTTATCTTGGACAGAGAGGAGGGTAACAGAACCAAGGCCCAATCGTCTACCTGTAAGAAACGCCATTTTCTTCCCTTATCATAATGGTGTCTCTGCTTCTCCTGACTCTTTTCTAGGTTCTTATGGGCAAGGTCTCGTAGCTTACCGATCCTAGACTTCAAATGTAGGGAGTAATCCAGGAGGCCCTGGGTGTTGTTTTCTTCCTTTTCCCAGGTCTCCCTCGTCATCTCTAGCAGAGTTCGTGGTTGGCGACCATAGAGGAGCTCAAATGAAGAACATCCCAAGCTACTCTGGGTCTGCCCTCGGATGACAAAGAGAGCCAGGGGAAGGAGACGGTCCCAGTTCTTTCCTTCACTCACCAACATTTTCTTTAGGGTTAGCTTTAAGGAGCCGTTGTATCTCTCGACTAAGCCGTCTGTCTGTGGATGATAAACAGAAGTCTTAATATGTTTCACATCCAACATCTTACATACTTGGGACATTAGTTTGGAGACAAACGGCGTCCCTTGGTCGGTTAGTATTTGTTGGGGAAAACCCACCCGGGAGAAGAACTCCAGTAGCTTGTCCGCAATGATTGCGGTGGTCGGGGCCCTGAGGGGAAAAGCCTTGGGGAAGCGAGTACAATAATCAACCAATACCAAGACGTATTGGCACCCCTTTGAGGATCGGGGTAGGGGGGCCTATGAGATCCATACCTACGCGTTCAAAGGGGTGACCTACGATGGGCATTGGCTGTAGGGGAACAGGTGGGGGATGGTAGGGGTTTTTCAACTGACAGACGGAACACTCCTGGCAGTACTTCTTTATCTGCGCATATATACCGGGCCAGTAGAAGAACCGCAGAATGTTCTCTGTTGTTTTCTGGGCCCCTACGTGACCGGCTAACAGGTGTGAATGGGCAAAGAATAGGATCTGTTCCCTAAAGTCCTTGGGTACTAGGAGTTGGGGAGGCACGGTAGGACCAGCGGCCCTGTAGAGGAGGCCATTCTGTATTAGGAAAGTGGGATACGACGGGTTCTGGCCCGGAAGGATGTTTCTGGCCTCTTGCCAGGCATGGGAAAGGTTGGTATCGTTCGATTGAGCCCAGCGAAAGTTTTTGTCGATCTTCCAGGGTTCCTGAGTCAACAGGGCAGGGACGCTGTCTTTATGGGCTGTCTTACGTTTGGTGTCTAGGAAGAGGGAAAGAAAGTCAGGGTTGTCGGTACCCAATATTATGTCCTCAGGGAGACTAGACATGAGCCCTACGATGACAGTCAATGGACCCCTTTTCCCTTGGCAGTGAATGGGTACCCTAGCTGTGGGATAGACACGTACGTCCCCATGGACGCACCGTATTGCTACTTGTCCCCCGGGGATCCTCTGTTCTGGCCTAATTAAGTGCTGTCTAATCATTGACTGCCGACAACCTGAGTCCAAGAGAGCAGTGACAGGATGAGCGTTGATAGTGACACTTACGTAAAAGCAGCTCCCCATTTCAGCCGTGTACATGAGGTTGCGTGGCACGTAACTAATATCCATGGGTTCATCCACTTTTCTTCTGGGACAGACCCTGGCGATGTGGCCCCATTCACCACATTCAAAACACTGGGGCTGTCGAGGTATAAGGGGCTCTGGTTTCAATGTTCTGACCCTCTCTGGTTCTTTGATGGGTCTGAGCGGTTTCCTTGGTAGGGTGTTGGTTTTTACTCCTTTTTCCGGTTCCCAGGACATGACGCGGGGTTGTGCCCTGACAAAAGAGGTGGCCATCTCGACTGCTTTCTCCACGGTCAGGCCTGCATGCTGCCTCAGCCACCTTTGTGTGGCATACGGGAGGGCTTCTAGGAATTGTTCCAGGATGATTGAATTCATGATGTCCTCTTTTGTCTGATCAGTGGGTTTCAACCACTTCTCAGCGGCCAACTTGAGTTTAAAGTACAGGGTTTTTGGGGTATCACCGGGGGCTCCCTTTTCGCGACGGAACCTAAGGCGATAGGCCTCCGCGTCCATACCCAGATGGTCAAGTATCACGGCCTTTACTTCGTCATAGGGGGTCACCCCGCCCGCGTTGGCCACCTGGTAGGCGGCTTGGGCCTCTACTGTCAAGAGGGGGGCCAGGAAGAAAGGCCATTTCGACACAGGCCAGCCGGAGGCTCGTGCTGCTCGCTCGAAGTTCAGTAGGAACGCGTCCGGGTCTTCGCCAGGGAGGTACTTTTGTAAGGACACCGCGGGTGCGGACACTGAGGTTTTCGTATGTTTATGGGGTGTCTCGGTCGTGGGAGACTCCTCCGCGACACGCAGGAGCGCATCCATTTGGGCCTTCATTTGGTCCCTGAAGGTATCCCTATCCGCTTGGGCGCTGTTGAGCTGGCGCTCTACGGCCCACTCCAGCTTCTTCTGCCCCTCCAGCAAATGCTGAATCAACGCCTCCATTTGTGTTCCTCAATGGAGTCTACTCTTCTGCCCGCATTCTCCACCATATGTCGCGGGGTAAAGGAATGTACGAGGCGGGCTGGTATATGCAAGGGTGTTTATTTGGTCTATAGAGCTTGTCGGGGCGAATGACAGTGTCCAGGGCAGCGCCGTCCACACTCTCGTCAACGGGGGAACTAGCTCTTCGGAGGTCACGTTGTCGTCACGGACATTCCGGTAGTGGTATGTAAGAAAAACAAAAGAGAGCCAGCCTTAATCTCAGGCTGTTCTGCAGTGATGAGGGAAGGGGTTAGTGAGGGAGCACCAGGATGCCAGGGACGTGAGGGAATAGGGGGAAAACCAATCACCGAGACACGGGGGATTACCCGGTACACAAGGCTATGGATACCACCCACGCTCAACTGCCACCCGGGAAGGAGGTAACCGCCCGTCTCCCAGACCCCCGGAGTCGGTCCCGAACCTGTTGAAGCCACGAACCTCCAGGTCCGTGGCTGGGCGCTTGGCGGGGAATGCCTCCTGGCTCCTCGTCGGTCTGTCCTGCGTCGTTATGAGGTCCCTCGGTAGTCGCGCTGCGTCCTCCCGGTTCCGCTGGTCTTGGGAGCTTTTGTCCGTCTTCTCCACCGCTCTGCTCACCTCCTTCCTGACGGGTGGTCCAGCCTTTTTGTGTCGACGAATCCCGATCCTTGATGTCATCGGGGGCGGGGCCTGGCTGCAGGTTGGCTCCGGGGTTAAAGGGCCAGAAACCCGGGATATCCGGAGTCCTAGGGTCGCCGATGGCAACCTCAGCGTCCGGAAGCTGTAAACAAGAAAAGGGATCCGCCAAAGGTGAGTCCCGAGGTCGCCCCATGGGAGCGGGAGGGAACGAATCCTGACAGTTTGATCTTGAGGGATGCTCGTATAGAGAGCCCCAATATAAAGACAAAAAAAAATGCCAGTTTCTGACTTGATGGCGGGATCCTGTAGTAGACATAGGACATCCTCTGTATCTTTAAGGTATGAGGGAATAGTGCTGACTAGCGGTCGGAGAAACCAATCACAAAATGTAGATAAAGTTTCCAGAATGGAGTTAATCTGTGGCACAATATTTCTACCAGAGAGAAGGGGGGCGGTGGGTGGCGGTCGGGAGCTGTGGTTTTTTGGAGTTTTGGTAAGGAATAGAAACACAGGGATCTTGGGTTTATAGCCACCAGAAAGTTCCCCTAATGTTTGGTAATCCAACCAGATGTTTCTTCCTCTTCAACTATGCTGTATATAATGCCTCTAAGTCTAGGAGTGAGGAATGTGACCAAGGCGGCCAAGATGGCGGTCGAGCGATTGTGAGTCTCCCGGTATTAATCCATCATCATCCATCCTGACAGCAACTCCCTGCCACCCCCGGAGGCTCCCAACTGAGGGCATCTTTCCCCAGTCGTCCCACCTGTCAACTTGAGCCGCTGCAGAGAATTTTAATTCGGGCTAGCGGCCCCGTCTCGGCAGGGCCTCGCTCTGCTACTGAGGTGCAGGACGCACGGCTGCGGGCATCTCATCCTCTCTCCCTCATTGAGACCTGTGGTGAGCTGCTCGGGCCCTGAATGGGGAAAAATCAGCCCGCCCACCTGAATCCTGCTGCGGCACCAAGGGAAAGTAAGCCCGCCGAGGAAGACCGGGGATTGGACCGGGACTGAGACATCGGCTGCACCTGTGTGGCGAAACCCTACCTGGGGCTCCCCTGGTGCACTGCCCTGCCCATGGCCGGTGGTGGCCCTGTGATGACCGCCTGAGACCTGGGTGTGGGCAGGGTTGGATTGGGATTAAAAATCGGCCTGGGCACGCTAAAAAAAAGTGGCCCACATTTGCATATTGCCTTTCCGCAAAACACTGCTTCGGCGGAGTTTTATAAAAAGAAGGGGGGGGGTCTCTGACAGAGGCATGTTTTCTTAATTTTACTTAGATAAAAAAAATGCACAGATTAGTTCACACTGGTGAAACACACCTGAAAACAAGTGAGGCCACTTCTGCTCAGGCCCCCTGCCCCCGCTCAGTATGCACACATTAATTGGCCGGCCCAGCGAGAGAAAGGGAGTGACACCTCTGCCCATTGATAAAGGGGAGGTAATGGACACCCATCTGCCTCCAGGAAGGCCACTCAGGGTCCCACTGGGGCGCTGGCGACATCTGAACACACCAGACACAGCCCACATCGCCCCCGCCCCGCTGCCAAAAATAGCAGCCCACAGCTGGAACTTAGATACCGGCCCCTTGGCCATTGCCCGAGTGCCCGCCCTACCAATCCGACCCTGGGTGTGGGTGGGTCGGTCCTGACCTGGCGGCCGGGCCCTGAGGATCAGATCGTCGACCGTCATTCCTGCGCTGCATCCCACATGGCGATCCCATTGGGATCTCTTGCCTTGCAGCGGACCAGCGCGGACAGGGGCAGCCCACCTCCTCCCAGCGGCGGGTGGAGTCAGCCTCTTGTGGGGGCCCCTTGAGACTTGCCTTCTTGCCCGGATGCTGGGGGGTGACGCCTGGGCCCTTCCTGGATCGTCCAGCTGGACCGGACCTCCCGCTGGGGGACCTGCGTCTTGCGGGGGGTCAGCCCCCACCCCAGGTGCATGACCGGCTTACATTTGGGCCACGAGGCACTTTCCCTACTCTCTGCACACCTGAAGACTGGGCCCCCTGCTGAGCTGACCAGGGGGGGAACTGTTGCTGCCCGCCTCCCCTGCCTGCCAGTAGCGGCTCCTCCATAGGAGGCACCAGGGCGTCGACCCACTGCCTCTCTCTGCAGATAATTGCTTCAGGTGTTGCATACAGTTTTTACGTGAAAACAAACGATCTCAGATCGTTTGTTTGCATATAAAAGCTGTAATGTCCACTTGGCAGCAGAAGAGGGGTTCACTAGTTGTATTGCGCATGTATCAGGCGGGGGCTTTTACAGCCCGGCCTCACACAATTCCAATACAATTCCAATACATATCTGACATGCTGTACTAGCGTCACGCAGTGCAGCATGTCAGATAATGGAGCTTCAGGGATTGTCCATCATGCACCCTTTTACCCTATCAGAAGTCGGAATAGAGAAAAGGAGTTTACCTCTAACCCTATCCCAGCTTCTGATTGGGTAGAAGCTCTTCGAGCTAGCTCTGATGAGCTACTTGCCAGAGTTATGCCTTTCGGAAACCGTGGGTCCTGCTGGAAAAAAAAGCATGCCAGCTCGTGGTGAAGCAGCCTGCCTCAGGTATGTTTATTTTGCAGTTTTACTTTGTATGAGTGTGGGTGTCCCTGTTTGTTTGTCTGCATGCCGGTGACTGTGTAAGTATGTCAGTATGATTGCCATTAAATGCGTGCCTGAGAGTTTATATGTTTATATACATAAGCACGTGCCATATGAAAGCCTGTGGGGTGGGAGGTCTTGCGCCCAGTGGATAGCGAGGACGGAAGCCTGCAATTAAACCTGTCCGTAAAACTAATGACATAATCGAAACTGTATAATAAAAGGCCTGTGAAAAAAATGGTCTGCTAAATTGGTGAAAAAATCTGACTGCAGAATTCATAGAGCTTTCCGGTTTTTACGAATGCATGCGACTGGCTTTTTTGGTTTTGATGATAATCCTGTTTATTTCTACCACTATCACTACCACACAAACAAGAATGCAAAAAATCTGTGAAACATAGGTGCTGCTAGCACTTGAGATTAAATGATTGTAGCTACTAATAGTGCAACAGGTGCAGCTGCACCGGGACCCTGTAGTGTGATGGGTCCTCTTTACCTCTGTTTTCATAGCCAATCTGCGGAAGGGAGGCCACATTTTCTGGCTTGCATTTGGGCCCAAGGTGGCTTTTTTATGCCAGTGTGCTTCTATATTTTGTAAATTAGTGAAACACTATGGTCCTGTCTGCACAGAGCATGTTCTGGATGCAGTTTGTAGTATTCTCCGTCTCTTCTCTTTGTGCATTGTCAAAGATCAGTGAATCACTACTGACGCAGCACAGGCATATAAAAATGCAGTGATATGGGCACTGTCCTCTTCTAGCAATTGAATTACCACTGGAATTATGTTCTGGTGGACAAAGCCAGTGAAGTACATAGTTTCTTCTGTTGCAGTCGGACCTTTTACTATATTTCAACAGTTCCTCCTCATATCGACTTGCTGAACCATCGGGTTGTTAGATAATTTAAGAAAATGCCATAAATGCAGTGGTTGGCATCTATGTTTTTTACTAACATTTATTGGGGAAGGGGAGAACCCCAAACTGACCCCAGGGTCTTTGGGCTACCTCATAATGGTCACTTGGTACCATCCAGTGTGGGCATTTACGCCCTACCTATTTCAAAGTTCACCAGCTGCCACTGCTGCCTGCAGGCATGGGTTCCAGGTGGCCAGTGGCTGGTGGCATTACTTGTGAGGATCGGGGTCATGCTCCTGTGACTCGGTGGCCCATCAGGCCTGCCTGCTGCTGAGTGGCCCTGTCTGCTTCTGGCTACTTACCCCGGCAATCGTTCTGGCACATTGTGACACCAGATCCATTGGGCTCACCTGCCTGTCTCACCCACCCTGCTTTATGCCTGCCTCCTTCCCTGACCTATACCTCGCTGCTGAGACACAACCTGGTGGCATTCTGAGGCTGGTGATTGGGTGTATACTGGATGTTGGATCGGGGCCTGTGGCTGCTGCCCGGAGGGGGCGGTGCCCTGAAGTCTTCCAGATACGTTGTGGGCAGGCTGCTCATGCTGCCGTGGTGGCAAGCGGGCCTGCTCTCCCTTTACCTCTCCACTGACTGCTACTGGACTGCAGCGATTGAAGATGGGACACTGCAAGCCTCCCCCTCCCACACCAGCCCAGACACGAATGGATCAGTACACGGTCCCCCTTCTTGACGCCAAAGGTGCTGTGGGAACCTCTCCTCATGCTCCTGAATCCCGCAGGCCACAGCAGACCTGGGATTAATCCTTGAGACCATCCAGGACTCAAGGGAAGCTGTGAAATCTAAAGTTGATGGCCTCAGAGTGGACTTCTCACTACTGCGCCAAGATCTCCGAAATATAGCAGATAGAGGGACTGAGGCGGAGACGCTGATCTCCACAAACGAAGATGAGGTCACTACACTCAAACGCCAAGTATCTAAGCTATTGACCTCGGTTGTGGCTCTCACTGAACGGGCGGAGGTTGCCGAAAACCGCTCAAGACGCAACAACTTTCGCCTCGTGGGTCTACCTGAGTCCCTGGAGGCCTCGGGCCTTGCCAAGACTCTGGAGGAGTGGTTTCGGTCCTGGGTCCCGACTGGCAGGCTCTCCACTACGTTTGCCATCAAAAAGGCACACCGATCTCTTACACCAAAACCTTCGACCAGTGCCCCACCTCGGCCTGTGATACTGCGCCTGCTTAACTACTGGTATATTATCCTGCGTGAAGCCTGAGCCCACTCTGAGCTCCGACACTCAAACTCCAAAGTGCTCATCTTTCCTGATTATACTAAGGCACTCCTTTGAGGAGGTGAAGCAGAGGTTCTGTGCCCTCAACCCCACTATACGCTCCTGTTCCCGGCCTGCCTGAAAGTCATTTTTCACTCTAAAGCCCTTTTCTTAGATACCCTGGAACAGGCCTGGGAGTGGGCTACGAAGCAGCAACCACTACAGCGCCCTGCACCTGATGTACATCGACCCAGAGAACCAATTGGATGTTCTCGAACACTTCCCTGACGACGGAGCGGGGGGGGGGTCGCTCTCGCTCCACGAAATCGAGGACTGAGCGACAGGTGAGGTGGCCACCTCACCGGGCCCTGTGCTGGATGAGGACGGGGCACTGATGTCAGACAACACTTTGACAGCCACCCCTTTGATTTTTCGATCCTTTGACGAAGTCCCGAACTCCAGCTCACATCCTCCTCTGCCAGGGTCACTGAGATCCACTTGACTTAAGAACTGACCGAAGCGTGGCCCTCTGTGGGCATCCTAGTGGCTCCTGTGTGACCTGACCTTAATCCCGGATGATTGCTGGGGTGGACATATATTTGGTAATTGCTCCTTAGCATTGCCCTCTGTTGCCCCATACCTGGGTCTGACACTGGTCAAATGGATTTGGCCCTGGCGTTCACTGCTTTTCCCCTGTGCTTCTGTATGCTGTCAGGAACGATCTCCTGTTTATTGCCCGCCTATGTACAACAAATGTTGCCCCCAGTTTGTTATGTTATTGGCATCAGATGCTTCCTGGGAAGAAGTGTGGGGTGGAGGGATGTGAGGGGGAGCTCTGTTGGCTCCTAAGGCCTGGTTTGTTGCTATAACCATGTTTTTCTTTTCAGAACTCTACACAGCAAGTGCTTCTAGGCTCCTTAGTATATCTTTATGACTGTGCCTACCTCATTCTATATGGATGTTTCTGGTACTCTGCAATTCCTGCGCACACCTTCCTCCCCAACCATGTCAGGCCCAAACTTGACGGTACTCTCCTGGAACACCAATGGCCAACTAGACCGGATCAAGCGGTCTGTGGTGTTGCGCTATATTAAGAGGTACAGACCGGCGGTCGTCTTCTTACAAGAAATTCATTTATTGGGCACACGATGACCCTTCCTCGGCGTATGATAGGATTTTCCGCTTGTTTTGTGAGAGGCTACCACGGCGTAGCTATACTGCTGCACAAATCTCTCGCCTTGACGGTCATTAAGGTCCATGAAGATTCCCAGGGGAGGTACGTGGGGGTTGAAGGTCGCATGGCGGCCAAACACTATAACTTTATTTCCTGTTATATTCCCGCACCATTGTTGCAACCTACTCTCCAGATGCTGCAGTCCTTTATTGTAACACTCCCATCGGTTATTACAGTGATAGGCGGGGATTTCAATGCGGTTCCCGACCCTGAGTTTGATGCCTCTACTGCCTCATATCCCAGCTGATGCACCCGCTCGGCATGTCTGTCCCCCTGCGCTGACTCGATGGGTCTATGTGATGATTGGCGCTCGTGGCATCCTGCAGAGCGGGCCTACACGCCCGCACAATATGGAATCACAGATTGACTTACTGTGGCTGCCGGCTGCAGACCTCCTTTCTATCCAAACCGTTCGAATCCTTCCGCGTGGAATCTCTGAGCATGCGCCCCTACTGATGGACTGGGGCATTCAACCCCACACCCTCCGCCCCATGTGGAGGATCAGTGCTTGCGCATTCACATTCACAATGGTCAACACTGTAGAAATGCAAGAATGTGAGAAATGAAACAACAGCCTCTCTTACCATGGACACTTTAGAGCAGTGGTTCTTAACTTCTGACTTCTATGGACCCCCACTTAGTCATTTTTAGAATCCGGGGACCTCCACTGAATCATTATTGGAATCTGAGGAACCCTCCGGAGTAATTATTGGAATCTGAGGACCCCAGCCTAACCAAATGATTTGAGCCGTAAAAGAATACACAAACATATGGAAACACGCATTCATTAGCCCCTTAACTACTGGGCCTTCCCCACCCAGTGTAGAACCCTTTTTTGGCTATTTAGGGTAGTTCACGCTTAGGGCTCCATGAGATTTTATCCACATATGGTATTCCGGTCACATTTGCGGCCTTTTTTCCCCAACATCATGGGAACTCTAAAAGTACCCAGGGTTTGTATATTCCCCTGGAGGGGACCGATAAAATAGGCAAAATATAGCTACAAAGTGGGTTTTGGGGGGGGTGGGGGGATAGGAAAAAAGTGCTCCAGATAAAAGTCTCTGTTTTTCCCCTAGAAATGACATCAGTGAACGGTTTGCTGTGCTATGTTCACCATCTTTCTAGCTTTCAGGAACATGCAGAGCTGAATCAAGAAATCAAATTTTTTAGCACAGTTTTGGCATTCCTCAAAGAGGTAGCCCACTTTTCCTATTTTTTGTTCTTTTAACCTACTTTGTGGTGGAAACCGGTGTGAAACCCATCTGGAGATCCAGGAAAGCTACATATTTCTGAAAAGTAGACAACATTCCAAATTCAGCAAGAGGCCATATGTATAGTTCCCTCAAGGCTTTCCCACATAAACTAATTGTTGAAATATAGAAATATTGAAATTGAGTAGGAAAAAACGTCTATTTGTGACAACGTTTTCATCTGTAACTTCTGTATCACAATGGCCGATTTACAAAAGCAATATACCATTATGTCCACTAGACCCTTCTGGCTGTGGGGATCTATAGGGTTTGTAGGTTCTCCAAGAGACCGAGGTACCCAGACCCAACAACTGAGCCTCACTGTACAATGGTTTTTCATTGTGTACCCAAGTTCTGACCAATTCATATGGTGAAATATGTAGAGTGTAAAATGAGTATCCAGGAAACCTATGTATTTCTGAAATGAGCACAAGATATGGAGTTTAAGAGCAGTGGTTATTTGTACATCTTTGAATTTGTGTACTAGCATATGTTTTAAAAGATATTTTTCAAAATGTCTTCTTTCTTACACACTAGCTTACATTTGGAAGGCCCTAATGTAGCGAAATCCAATTTGTAATAACAAATCTTCTACTATTCTATGCTCCCACATGTGTTCCGACAAAATGGTACCTTACTTGTGTGGGTAGGCCTAGTGCACGCAACAGGAAACGGGCCAAAATGCTACATGGATGCATCACATTTTTCCACTGAAAACTTACCCTTTTCCAATGTGGGTAGCTGTGGATTTTGGGCCCTACCTCAGGCGGCATGTAAAGAAACCTAGTTAACCTGTACCTTGGGGAATCCAGGATGGGGTGACTTGCATGGCTCTCCCCAGAATTTTTTTACCCAGAATCCCTTGCAAACCTCACATTTTGACTAAAAAACACATTTTCCTCACATTTGTGTGATGGAAAGTTCTGGAATTTGCAGGGAGCCACAAACTTCTTTCCATCTAGCATTCTCCACATAAAAATGGTACCTCACTTGTATGGGTAGGCCTAGTGGCTGCGGAAGGAAACGGGCCAGAACGGAACATGGACACATCCCATTTTTAGGTCGAGCCTCGAGTAGCGCGCAAGCGCTGCTTAGAGGCGAAGACTTTTAGTAAGCGGGTTTAAAAGCAGTCCCAAAAACGCTCGTGCGTCGTGGCTGGCCTTTTTGGGATGGGTACGCGCGGCAAACATGTGTTTCCAATTATCGTGCCCAGACGCGGGCGCGATAAGTGGAAACACATGTCTGCCGCGCGTACACATCCAAAGGCCAGCCACGACGCACGAGCGTTTGGTCAGCTCTGCAGGCTGCCGCGCTCGCTCGCCCCCGCTCCCTGTCCCCCGATGCGCCCCGTAGTTTCCGGCTTCGCTCCCCCTTCTGCGGCTCACCGCTCGTTTTCAGTTGAAGACGTTGCCGGCCGGGCCTTGGTTTTTCCTGTCACCGGTCTCCAGTGACAGCTGGGACTGCTGCTGAGCCGCGCTGCATTGTGTGGCTGGTTTTTTGGTAGGCACGGGGGGATTTGCCCAGAATCACAGGAAGCTGAGCCGACGCCGAGGCTCGAACCTGGTTCCCCAGCATTGTAATTTATATAGCTATAACTATTCTAACGAGGCGCTAAAGCGCGTTCCGGACGAGTCGCACGGTACTTGTGAACCTTTTTTGACATTTTGGAAAAATAAAAATGCCTAAATTGGCACTTGCATACATCTCTGCTTCTGCGATAGTTTTTGTCTATGGCTTGCGGCATGGGTTACACTTGTATTGTCCACGATTCACATATTAGTTAGTGTTTTTGCAGCGATGTTCTAATTAGATAACAATGGAACACTCGGAGTCCTTTTGCAGCGTCGTATTAGGTGTGCCGTTTGCTTAACCTTGCATTTCTGGCTTTGGGAAGGGGGGCTCGTGAAACTAAATAGTATAACTAGCATTGCTAGGAACGACTCAGTCAGGACTCGGGGCGTCGCAGAGCAGCTTTAGGTACTAGAGCGGTAGATTGCCAGAAGTGGGGCGGGCTGGCGCAGGCAGTATATGCTATACAAGGGTTTTGAGGAATCCCGAGCTTTCGTGCACAGAGCGCTTGTTCGCAGAAGGTCGAGGCAGTGGGTGGGTAGTGTTTGGGGGAGGGGTTATCTTTGCACTTAAGTGCAAGGAGATCATGGCGTCTGTAGAAACGGGGCGTGCGGGGAACCCTTCGGGTCTCAGTACCTTGCTCTCTGCCATGGCCCATCTGATTAGAGAGTGCTGCCACCCAGCCCTCGAGTGGGGCAATGGAGTCCACTAATTTAGTGTAAGAGTGCGCTTAGCTGTCAGTTTGCCCAGACGTGGCTCCCATGCACAATATCAGTGGAACCAAGCTATATATGGGGAGAGGATGTGGTCTCAGGGCTAGACTGCCGACTTTGGTGCTGGGAAACCAAGGTTCGAGCCTCTGGGTCGACTCCACATCCTGTGATTCTGGGCAAATCACTTAATCTCCCCGTGCCTATCAAAACAAGCATTGGCATAGCCAATAGGTCTCGCCTTTGGGACCTTATAAGTGTTTAGTTATCCAGCACAATATCCTTGGTGCAACAACATCAAGTGTTGCATGGCTAAACACTTATAAGGTCCCAAAGGCGAGACCTATTGGCTATGCCAATGCTTGTTCCACTGAGAAATTAACCTTTTTTGCAATGGTGATAGCTGTGCATTTTGGGACCTAGCTCAGTCGACACCTAGGGAAACCTAGCAAACCTTCACATTTTAAAACAAGACACCTGGGGGAATCCACGTTTGAGATGACTTGTGTGGACTAAAAAAACACATTTTCCTCACACTTCTGTGATGGAAAGTTCTGGAATCTGTGGGAAGCCTCAAATATCCAACTACCCAGCATTCCCCCAGATCTCCGATAAAAATACTACCTCACTTGTGTGGGTAGGCCTAGTGCCAACGACAGTAAAGGGCCCCAAGTGCAACAGAGACTCATCGAATTTTTGCACGGAATACTGACACTTTTTATGCAATTTGGGCAGGTGTGGATTTTGTGCCCTAGCTCAGCCGGCACCTAGGCAAACCTAGCAAACCTGCACATTTTTAAAACCTAGATAAATTGGGGAGTCCAGAGTGGTGTGCACAAGGATTTCTTACCCACAATGTCCTGCAAACCTGAAACTTTGTCTGATACTACACATTTTCTTTACATTTCTGTGATTGAAACTTCCGGAATCCAGAAAATTCCTGCCACCCAGCGTTACCCGACTTGTACCAGTAGAAACGCTGCCACACGATCGGCCCCCTAGGAAAAACGCACATTTCCTCAAAAAAAGTGGGCCCAATAGGGGACCGACCCCAGGACGGTGACCCCCTGCCGTTTTCACTTTTTAAAAATTATATATGACCCCCAAAGCGGGTCGACCCACGTCCTCAGGGCCGACCCCACCTACATTTCCTTTATATATTTTTTGAAATGTGTGTTTTGCCCTAGAGGGGGTCACCGCCACCCAGGGAGAAAACACACATTTCCAAAATAAATGAGGGGCCAATAGGGGGTCCGCCCGTATGTCAGGAGGGCCGACCCTCAGACAATTTTATTTTATTTTATTTTTGAAAAACTTTTTTTTTTTTTACCTCCCTGAGTGCGCGATCTCACCCTGAGGGGGAAAAAACACTTTATTTATTTTTATTTTGTTGCTGGGGGGTAGCCTGTTTGCCACGAGGGCCGCCCCTGCCCCAAACACAGGTCCCTGGTGGAATAGTGTGTGTTTCCTGACTGTGGAACGTGGTATGACCACAATCCACAGCCAGGAAATAGTTTCAGGAAGGCCTCGGTGGAAAGGGGAGACTCTCTCTGACACCTGGGGAGGCCCTTTTGGCCATTTGTCCCCCACCGGAGCGGGAGAGAGCACTAACCTCCTGGTAGCCGCTCCGGTGGAAAATCTGTGGGGCGCCTCAAATTTCCAACCACCCAATCAGCACATCTCGAAGCAACATACAGAGGCACAAGCATTTTGTTGACATTATAAAGACCCAGTTGAAGATATAGACCATTTGCTGTTTTTTGTTTTCTGTATAAAAAAGCTAGAAGGACATGGCTTAGAACTCTTTACCTAAATGTAGCTGTTACGCCATAATCTCTAGGTTATTAGAAGCTAATACCAATCAACTTATTGTTTTTTCAATTAGCAAATATCTTTATGCAGTTTGGGCTCAAAGGAAGCGGTTAGGACTGACAATGGTGTATTTATCATTTCATATTGCTGTTTTGCACAAATGTTTTATTGCTATGACAGCTTTCTGTAACATAGTCATCATGTTGTTTTAGTGGAAAAAAATGTATTGGAAAATTTTAAGCCAAGTATTGACAGTATGTGTTTATACTATGAATTTGTATTTTGATATATGGAAAACTGTATTGTATTTCTTTATGTGTTTTATATGGAAACTGCATTGTATTGTTTTATGGGGGTTCTCCCCGATATGAACAGATTACTACCGCTACTACTACTACTGTTGTAGCCCCACCTTATTTTGCTAAAAAGTTGGCCGCATATAAATACGTCTTTGCCTATTCTACCGATTCTAGGGAGGACGACCAGTTGATAAGAAAAGGCACCCTATTTAGGCCAGCTGAGGTTGAATCCAGTGCTGCTGGTTGCTACGTTATGATACATGGTTGGCTTGGGGGGACAACAATGGCTACTATTAATATACATGGCCCTAACCATGATGACCCAGAATGCTCCAATTACAGGATGGGCGCCATGTACTATCCTATGTGGAGGCCACTTCAATCCAGCACTAGAGAGCACCTCCACTGGGCAGATTAGACACAAACGAAGTCTTACAGACATTATGGAGCAGTTTGGGATGGTGGATCTCCTCTTCGTTAGGTATCCCAATACATAAGCCTTCACTCACTACTCCACAGCGTCCTAGATAGGTTTCTGGCTGAGCACTAGAAACATTAGTAGAAAGGGTGCACAAATAGAGCATTTGGCCCGAAGATTGTTGTATAGTTCATCTATCTTACCATGCTGGTCAGATACAAAACAGGCAGATCTTGGAGGTTGCAGCTGATGCCTTATTAGATCAGGTGTTCAGGGAAGATATATGGACCTCCATAAAGCAGTACTTTTCCAGTAGACATGGGACGTTGAAATGTGTGCTACAATTTGAGAGGCCTTTAAAGCAGGAATCAGGGGTGAGTGTATTGCTAAAGGGCATGGTATGCTTAGAGCGTTGTGAGGTGCACTTAGTGATTGTGCAGGATTTACTTCAAATTGGAACAGCAAATGGGGTCACTTAATATGAAATAAGTTAGATCTGTATTAAATGAGCAGGACATCAACAATTATTTGGAGGAGCAACTCTGGTGTGGTTAGAAAGAGAACAACAAGAACCAATATGCTCCCCTCCAACAATATAGGATATGAAGGCGGTCATCCCAACTGTGAAAAATGGTTCTGCATCTGGCAGTGACAGCTTACCAGCTGAATTTTATAAACAATCTGCTTCTGAGCTGTCCCCCTATTTACTAGAGGTATCTAATGAGGCCATCTAGGGGACTGAACTATTCCATCCCTGAGAGAGGCAATAGTGATAACTCCTCTTAAACCTGGCAAGACTCCCATGAAATGTAGCTCTTATAGGCCACTATCACTAATAAATGTAGATACTAAAATACTGGCAAACCTGATTCTCCTATTACTTCCTGCCCTAGTTTGCCCGGGCCAGTCTGGGATCATCCTGGGCAGGTTGACTGTCAGTAACCTGCGCATTTTATTCACAGTCACACACTTGAATGATCCCAAAATACAAGGGTAGTGGCCTTCCTGGCCTGGTCGAACCGATGCCACATGATCCGCCTTGTTAGTGAGGTTCTTGGGGAAGAAAGATCTCTCGTGGGTGACTCCTGCACTCACCTTTGTTTTTCCGTCGTTAATCCTGGATTCCGGTTTAGGACAATGCTGCACAGGCACCTGAGAAGGTGGAATAACAGAGACAGAATAACTAGTCATAAACAAAGAACAAATACACCTTAACACGAGGTAAGGTGCAGGTGCCTAAGCAACTTACAATCTTTATTTATTAGAAGTTTTGTATATAGCACCTTGTCGCCTGGATAGAAATTAAATATCTTTACAGACAACAAAACGGAAATACAGAGTTGCATGAGCATCAACATGGAGGAGGTCTGGGTGTAAGTGAATTATGAGGAGAAGAAACAGAAAGACACAGTTTTCCAAGCCACTAACATGGAGGGGGGTTAGGTAGGAGGGGAAAGGTTGAGGCTGTGAAATTGGACCAAGAAGGATAAACATCAAAAGGGTAAGTGAACATGACTGTGAGAGTTACTGTCTGATGATGTTTAAAGAGGAACGTCTTGAGGCCCTTCCTGAAAGACAGAATGTCATCAAAGAGTCTTAGGTTTAGTGGCAGGGAGTTCGAAAAGTTGGGGGTGCACCTGAGAAGGATTGTTTCATGGCTAATGAGGATTTGAATTTCAGAGTTAAGAGGGTTAAGGAGTCGTTTCTTCTTCACAGTCTTTTGCCTCCAGAAAGTGTCAGGGGATTGGATAAATGTGAGGTTCTGTGGTAGTGCAAACTTTTGAATTTTGAAGAGACTATTGCTTTATGTTTGGAAGTTTGATTCCGCAGTGGTTCAGCCACTCGTGGTTCTGCAAAAGAAAGACATTACTGTGAAGCAGATCACAACACAATTCACAATTAATATTGAGATACATATAGTTAGAGATGATTTATCATTGGTAATTGAGACCAAGACATTACATGTTGTAACAGGTAATGAAAAAGCAAGAGATATTAGTGGAGTCAGTAGCTAGCTTCATTTTCAATGCTGGGTGTGGAGAGCATGAATGCTCATACAGTTCTTAGAGAATATGTGGGAGCTTAAAGGTAAAGACCACTAGAGGTTTAATTCTTCAATATCTGAACCCCTTCAGTTGAATTACTAGAGAGACTTAGACAAGGTCTAATGTTGATTACCTTGTTCCCTAGTATTTATTGGGTGATGAAGTGAAGCAACAGGAGCCTCTGCAGCGACGAACAAATGAATAGAGGGCAACGGAGGATGCCATGAATTTGGGCGACCGACCTTCTGTGACAGCCGGCACAACTCAGCACGTCCTCTCCCTCCTCTTTTCCCCCATCTGCCGGCCTGTAACTATAACTTGCGCTCCCATCATGCACAGCATATGACCTCACATATTACCTTGGGGACCGCAGTAACCATTACTAATTTGAACAATATTGTTCTTTAAATCTAATGAGCCATGTCATCAATGATGCCATTTAACATGTCATATATAATGTAATATGTGAGGTCATAAGAAAGTTATGAGAAGATACAGTACTGAATTTTAGCACTCTAGCTGCTCATTACAACTCTGTGGAGAAACTGCAGCTGATCATTAGGGAGTTAGCTGACAGACTGCTGCTGATGCTGAAAGTATGTTTAAGTCTGTATGTCGGTGTTTTACTGACATGGAAGATATGTGAGAATTTAAGAAAACTGTGTACTCATGTTAGCTTTCATTTTAGCTTAATAGAGCACTAATTATAATTTCTATGACAAAATGTCTCGTTTCATTAGTTTCTAAAGGAAATGCTTTCAGTTTTACAGCTTTGATTCCATTAAGATGTGCCATACTTTTGACATAAAAACAGAATGCTGGCCCACTAGTTGTTCATTAGAGCACTGTGGAGAAGCCACAGTAGAACAATAGGGAATCAACTGGCAGGCTGCTGCGGGTGTTGAGTAGCACATACTCAGCATACCAGACTTTTTTTCTGACATCGATGAAGAAAATATTTGAGCATTTATGGGAAATGTGTGCTTATTTTAGCTTTCTATAGCACTAGCCATAATTTCTCTGATAAAAAGACACCCCTTATTTTGTTCATTTACTGTGCTGCCTTCTGTAGGAAATGTGTTTACTTTTACAGCTTTGATTAATTCAAGATGGCTTTCAGGTGTGCAACACATTGTCCATAAAAACAGATGTCAGCGCTCTAGTTGTTAACCCCTTCGCTGCTAGGCCTCTCCCCCCCCCCCCTGTGCTAAGCCTTTTTTTGGCTATTTGGGGTAGTTCGCGCTGAGGCCCCTGTAACGTTTTGACCACATAAGGTATCCACGCCAAGTTTGCGTCCCTAGCTTCCAACATCATGGGGATTCTATAGGTACCCAGGGTTTGTGGATTCCCCTGGAGGGGACCCAGAAATTAGCCAAAATACAGCTAAATTTTGGAGGTTTTGGAAAAATTTGAAAAAAGTGCTGCAAATTAAAGCATCTGGTGTTTTGTCCCTGCAAATGTTATCAACAAAGGGTTTGTGGGGCTGAAATCACCATTTTCCCAGCTTTTAGGGACTGACAGACTTTTGTCAGAAAATCAACATTTTTTACACAGTTTTGGCATTTTACTGGGACATAGCCTATTTTTGCTATTTTTGCGCTTTCAACCTTCTTCCAGATAATGGTAGAAATGGGTATGAAAGCAATAATGGATCCTGGAAAGCTATACGTTTTAGAAAAGTAGACAAAATTCTGAATTCAGCAAGGGGTAATTTGTGTAGATCTTTCAAGGTTTCTTTATAGAAACTAACAGTTGAAATTAGGAAAAATTAAAAATGAGTTGAAAAAAACAGCCATTTGTGCCAACTTTTTCACCTGGAGCTTCTTCTAATTATGACAGATGTTTGAAAGCAATATACCGTTACATCTGCTGGACCTTTCTGGTTGTGGGGATATATAGGACTTGTAGGTTCACAAAGAACCCGACGAACCCAGAGCCAATAACTGAGCAGCGTCTTGCAATGGTTTTTTATTATGTACCGGGTATATAGCAATTAATTTGGGAAAATATATACAGTGAAAAATCGGGATGAAAGACACCTATGTATTTCTGAAATTGGAACAAAATATAGAGTTTAGAAACAGTAGCTATTTGCACATTTCTGAAATTGTGAGTACCCATACTAGCATGAGAATTATAGGACATTTTTCAAACTGACTTCTTTTTTACACATTATCTTTCATTTGGAAGACAGAAATGCATCGAAATTCAATAGGTAATAACAGCTGCTCTACAATTCTGTGTTACCCTAAGTCTCCAGATAAAAATGGTACCTCACTTGTGTGGGTAGGCCTAGTGCCCGCGACAGGAAACGGCCAAACGAACATGCCGAAAACTGGAGAAGATCTGGCTCCACGAACGGACAGCGGACAGCTACGCCGCCCACAAGAGCGCCACCCGCAGTCACCATCACCTCATCAGATCCGCCAAAAGGGCCTCACTCAAAGACCGCCTAGACAACAACGCACACAACAGCAAAGAGCTATTCAACATCGTGAAGGAACTCTCCAACCCCAGCTCCAACACCAACGACATCCCGCCGTCGCGAGACCTGTGCGACTCACTGGCCACCTTCTTCCACCGCAAAATCGCCGACATCCACGACAGCTTCAACACCACGACCGCCCCGGCAACCACCGAGACCACTGCCCCCACAACCACCAACCGCCTGCTCTCCTGGACCAACATCAACGACGAGGACACCAGCGAGATCATGAACACCATCCACTCCGGCTCACCGCTAGACCCGTGCCCTCACCACGTCTTCAACAAAGCCAGTACAGCCATTGCGCCCCATCTCCGGAAAATAATCAACATCTCCTTCGAGACAGCAACCTTCCCGGAAAGCTGGAAGCACGCCGAGATCACCGCCTTACTCAAGAAACCCAAGGCAGACCCCAAGGACCTCAAGAACTTCCGACCCATCTCTCTGCTCCCGTTCCCCGCGAAGGTCACCGAGAAAATCGTCAACAAACAACTGACCCGCTACCTCGAGGAGAACAACATCCTGGACCCTTCCCAGTCCGGCTTCCGCAGCAACCACAGCACCGAAACCGCCCTCATCGCCGCCACCGATGACATCAGGACCCTGCTAGACAACGGAGAAACAGCAGCCCTCATCCTCCTGGACCTATCAGCCGCCTTCGACACGGTCTGCCACCACACACTACGAACACGCCTTCACGACGCCGGGATCCAAGAGAAGGCCCTGGACTGGACCACATCCTTCCTCTCCGGCAGAACACAAAGCGTCCGCCTCGCCCCCTTCCGATCCAAAGCCACCAAGATCATCTGCGGCGTACCCCAAGGCTCCTCCCTCAGCCCAACGCTGTTCAACATCTACATGGCACCCCTCGCCCACGTCGCCCGACAGCACAACCTCAACATCATCTCCTACGCCGACGACAACCAGCTGATCCTCTCCCTCACCAAAGACCCTCACACCGCCAAAGCCCACCTCCACGAAGGAATGAAGGCCGTCGCCGAATGGATGAGGACCAGCCGCCTGAAGCTGAACTCGGACAAGACGGAGGTCCTCATCCTTGGTTCCAACCCTTCAGCATGGGACGACTCCTGGTGGCCGACATCACTGGGAACAGCCCCGACACCCACCGACCACGCACGCAACCTAGGGGTCATCCTCGACCCCACCCTCTCCATGACTAAGCAGGTCAACGCCGTTTCCTCATCCTGCTTCAACACCCTCCGAATGCTCCGCAGGATCTTCAAGTGGATCCCCACCGAAACAAGAAAAACAGTCACCCAGGCCCTCGTCACCAGCAGGCTGGACTACGGAAACGCCCTCTACGCAGGAACGACGGCTAAGCTCCTGAGACGGCTGCAACGCATCCAGAACGCCTCTGCACGTCTTATCCTCGACATCCCCCGACGCAGCCACATCACACCCCACCTGAGAGACCTGCACTGGCTCCCTGTCAACAAGAGGATAACCTTCAAGCTCCTCACCCACGCACACAAAGCACTCCACAACTCCGGACCAGCCTACCTCAACAGACGACTCAGCTTCTACACCCCCACCCGCCAGCTCCGCTCCACCAGCCTCGCCCTCGCCACAGTCCCCCGCATCCGGAAAACGACCGCAGGCGGCAGATCCTTCTCCCACCTCGCCGCCAAGACCTGGAACACCCTACCCACCAACCTTCGGCAGACCCAAGACCTACTGGCCTTCAGAAGACTCCTCAAGACCTGGCTCTTCGATCAGTAGCAGCACCACCCTCCTCTTCCCCCAGCGCCTTGAGACCCTCGCGGGTATGTAGTGCGCTTTATAAGTGACATGATTGATTGATTGATTGAACGCAACGTGGACACACTTCATTTTTACAGTGAAAACTGACCCTTTTTTTACAAAGTGCCTAGCTTTAGATTTTGAACCCTAGCTCTGCCGACACCTAGGGAAACCTAGCAAACCTATACATTTTTAAAAACTAGACACCCAGGGGAAACCAGGATGGGGTGACTTGTCTGGCTCTCACCAGGTTCTGTTACCCAGAATCCCTTGCAAACCTCAAACTTTGTAAAAAGAAACACATTTTCCTCACATTTCTGTGGTGGAAAGTTCTGGAATCTGCATGGATCCACAAAATTCCACCAACCCCGCATTTCCCAAAGTCTTCCGAGAAAAATGGTACCTCACTTGTGTGGGTAGGCCTAGTGGCGTCACAGGAAACGGCCCAAAACGCAACGTGGACACACCACATTTTCACAGGGAAAACGGACCCTTTTTTTGCAAAATGCCTAGCTGTAGATTTTGAACCCTAGCTCTGCCGGCACCTAGGGAAACCTAGCAAAACAATACATTTTCGAAAACTAGACACCCAGGGGATTACAGGATGGGGTGACTTGTCTGGATCTCACCAAGTTCTGTTACCCAGAATCCCTTGCAAACCTCAAACATTTTTAAAAAAACACATTTTCCTCACATTTCTGTGGTGGAAAGTTCTGGAATCTGCATGGATCCACAAAATTCCACCCACCCCGCATTTCCCAAAGTCTTCCGAGAAAAATGGTTCCTTACTTGTGTCGGTAGGCCTAGTGCCCGCGACAGGAAACGGCCCAAAACGCAACGTGGACACACCACATTTTCACAGTGAAAACGGACCCGTTTTTGCAAAGTGCCTAGCTGTAGATTTTGAACCCTAGCTCTGCCGGTACCTAGGGAAACCTAGCAAACCTATATATTTTTGAAAACTAGACACCCAGGGGAATATAGGATGGGGTGACTTGTCTGGCTCTCACCAGGTTCTGTTGCCCAGAATCCCTTGCAATCCTCAAACTTTGTAAAAAAAAAAAACACATTTTCCTCACATTTCTGTGGTGGAAAGTTCTTGCATCTGCGTGGATCCACAAAATTCCACCCACCCCGCATTCCTCAAAGTCTTCCGAGAAAAATGGTACCTCACTTGTGTGGGTAGGCCTAGTGCCCACGACAGGAAATGGCCCAAAACGCAACGTGGACACACCACATTTTCACAGTGAAAACTGACCCTTTTTTTTTTTTGCGAAGTGCCTAGCTGTAGATTGTGAACCCTAGCTCTGCCGGCACCTGGGGAAACCTAGCAAACCTATACATCTTTGAAAACTAGACACCCAGGGGAATCCAGGATGGGGTGACTTGTCTGGCTCTCACCAGGTTCTGTTACCCAGAATCCCTTGCAAACCTCAAACTTTGTAAAACAAAAAAGCAAATTTTCCTCACATTTCTGTGGTGGAAAGTTTTGGAATCTGCGTGGATCCACAAAATTCCACCCACTCCGCATTCCCCAAAGTCTTCCGAGAAAAATGGTACCTCACTTGTGTGGGTAGGCCTAGTGCCCACGACAGAAAATGGCCCAAAACGCAACATGGACACACCACATTTTCACAGTGAAAACTGACCCTTTTTTTTGCGAAGTGCATAGCTGTAGATTTTGAACCCTAGCTCTGCCGGCACCGAGGGAAACCTAGCAAACCTATACATTTTTGAAAACTAGACACCCAGGGGAATCCAGGATGGGGTGACTTGTCTGTCTCTCACCAGGTTCTGTTACCCAGAATCCCTTGCAAACCTCAAACTTTGTAAAAAGAAACACATTTTCCTCACATTTCTGTGGTGGAAAGTTCTGGAATCTGCATGGATCCACAAAATTCCACCAACCCCGCATTTCCCAAAGTCTTCCGAGAAAAATGGTACCTCACTTGTGTGGGTAGGCCTAGTGGCGTCACAGGAAACGGCCCAAAACGCAACGTGGACACACCACATTTTCACAGGGAAAACGGACCCTTTTTTTGCAAAATGCCTAGCTGTAGATTTTGAACCCTAGCTCTGCCGGCACCTAGGGAAACCTAGCAAAACAATACATTTTCGAAAACTAGACACCCAGGGGAATACAGGATGGGGTGACTTGTCTGGATCTCACCAAGTTCTGTTACCCAGAATCCCTTGCAAACCTCAAACATTTTTAAAAAAAACACATTTTCCTCACATTTCTGTGGTGGAAAGTTCTGGAATCTGCATGGATCCACAAAATTCCACCCACCCCGCATTTCCCAAAGTCTTCCGAGAAAAATGGTTCCTTACTTGTGTCGGTAGGCCTAGTGCCCGCGACAGGAAACGGCCCAAAACGCAACGTGGACACACCACATTTTCACAGTGAAAACGGACCCGTTTTTTGCAAAGTGCTTAGCTGTAGATTTTGAACCCTAGCTCTGCCGGTACCTAGGGAAACCTAGTAAACCTATATATTTTTGAAAACTAGACACCCAGGGGAATATAGGATGGGGTGACTTGTCTGGCTCTCACCAGGTTCTGTTACCCAGAATCCCTTGCAATCCTCAAACTTTGTAAAAAAAAAAAACAAATTTTCCTCACATTTCTGTGGTGGAAAGTTCTTGCATCTGCGTGGATCCACAAAATTCCACCCACCCCGCATTCCTCAAAGTCTTCCGAGAAAAATGGTACCTCACTTGTGTGGGTAGGCCTAGTGCCCACGACAGGAAATGGCCCAAAACGCAACGTGGACACACTACATTTTCACAGTGAAAACTGACCCTTTTTTTTTTGCGAAGTGCCTAGCTGTAGATTGTGAACCCTAGCTCTGCCGGCACCTGGGGAAACCTAGCAAACCTATACATTTTTGAAAACTAGACACCCAGGGGAATCCAGGATGGGGTGACTTGTCTGGCTCTCACCAGGTTCTGTTACCCAGAATCCCTTGCAAACCTCAAACTTTGTAAAAAAAAAAAAGCAAATTTTCCTCACATTTCTGTGGTGGAAAGTTTTGGAATCTGCGTGGATCCACAAAATTCCACCCACTCCGCATTCCCCAAAGTCTTCCGAGAAAAATGGTACCTCACTTGTGTGGGTAGGCCTAGTGCCCACGACAGGAAATGGCCCAAAACGCAACATGGACACACCACATTTTCACAGTGAAAACTGACCCTTTTTTTTGCGAAGTGCATAGCTGTAGATTTTGAACCCTAGCTCTGCCGGCACCGAGGGAAACCTAGCAAACCTATACATTTTTGAAAACTAGACACCCAGGGGAATCCAGGATGGGGTGACTTGTCTGGCTCTCACCAGGTTCTGTTACCCAGAATCCCTTGCAAACCTCAAACTTTGTAAAAAAAAACACATTTTCCTCACATTTCTGTGGTGGAAAGTTCTGGAATCTGCGTGGATCCACAAAATTCCACCCACCCCGCATTCCCCAAAGTCTTCCGAGAAAAATGGTACCACACTCGCGACGGTGGGTCAACTACCCGCGACAGACAAGGGCCCAAAACGTATTGAGGAGACATCAAAATGACCTATCACAAAACAACCTGGTTTTGCAAGGGGGGTCACCTGGGTTTTTGGCCCTGGGCTCGGCGGCCATCTTAGGAAACCTACCAAACCCACACATTTCTGAAAACTAGACTCCCGGGGGAGTCCAGCGAGGTATGGCTTGCGTGGAGCCCCCAACGTTTTCCTACCCAGAATCCCCTGCAAACCTCAAATGTAGCTGAAAAAAACACATTTTCCACATATGTTTGTGTGGAATCACCGTGCCGGCACAAATGTCCTACCACACAGTGTTCTCCTCAGTCTCCAGAGTAAAATGATACCTCACTTGTGTGGGAGTCCAATGCAGAATTGGCTAAAAACGTATTTTTGAGAATTCTCGGTGCTATACCCTTAATCCCTATGTTTTTGGCTTTTCCCAGTCACAGGCCCTTGTCCCACCCACACAAGTGAGGTATCATTTTAGTGGGCTTTCTGCCCCCCACTGAAATTACATCAGCGTGACGTGTGCGCTGATCGTCATTTCAGGGAAACCATCTAAACAGCCTCGGGAGCTGGGGAAGCTGCCGAGGCTGTTGGGGGTGGAAAGAAATCCCTCTGGTGCCTGCACCAGAGGGATTTCTAGTGCCATGTGATCGGACGGCCGGGGGCCGTCCTATGCACATGAGCACTGGTGCGTCGGACGGCCCCCGGCCGTCCCACGCACCGAAGGGGTTAATTAGAACACTTTAGTGAAGCTGCAGAAGAACACTTGGGAATCAACTGATAGGCTACCGCTGCTGTTAGAAGTACATGTTTTATTTAGAATATGAGACTTTATTCTCACATGCAGGAGTGTGTGAATCTAAAGAAAATGTGCTCTCATTTTAGCTTCTGGAGCACCTTCTATAACTTCTATGAGAAAATCATGTGAGAAAGTAGTTGTCTCTCAAATGTGGTGCATCAAATTTCAGCAGAGGGTCAGCATTTTTCACATGGTAAAAATCACTTGAAAAGTCACCAGAATTCCTAAAATGAATATATTATATTCCTATTGAAATTGTGATCTAACAATAACTACACAGTGGTGACCGCCGTTGTGTAATATATATATTTCCACAAGGAAATGTAGTCAATTCTGCTGGGTGGCAAACTGGAGAGGTTGTCAGCAGATATAGGTTTTTCCAGACATCAGTAAATCTGAAATTAGGCCTGCATTGCAACAATGAAAACAGACGCTGGCACTAAAGGAATGTTGCTGATGATTAATTTATTAACACTGCATTGGCCTGTGACATTAAAAATGCGTTTGACTCCTCAAAAGCCTTGCTCGTCTTAAGTTGGCAAAGTATTTACACAGTGAATATAAAACCATTTCCTTTCATGTGATATCACTGACATGGAAGACGCCAAATTAAGTCAAATGCGCTATTCCAGTTGCATGGTTAGTTTCTCATGGTAGCATATTAGTGCTGTTAAGGTGCCAGTGCTTTTCAAAGCATTTCTTGGAATGTTGTAGGAATCAGCACCGCACTAAGCGGACTAATCCTGACTGGATAACTTTCAATAAGAAATTCGATTTTATTTGTCTTCAAGAAACTTGGTCTTTAGAGCCTTTTCCTTTTATTAATGGGCATCTTACTCTGGGCACTCCAGCATTTTCTTTCAGAGCCTGTAGAGCTCCATCTTACTTACAGTTACATTTGCTGGGAAGGTGTCCTGGCAATGTCTTGATTCCCCTTTTTATCAGTTGGTTTGTTTGGAGGGTATTGGACTTCAGAAGACTCTAGTGATTAATTTTTTTTAAATAATTTTAATCATAAGAACTGTGACGTGATTAAGGCACTTAATTATAATTTATCTACATTTAGTGCTCAGAAGAGTTCTGATTGGTCATTACTGTGGATGGGAGATTTTAATGCCCATTTATGTATGCTGCCTTCTAAAGCAGTATGTGGCATTGTTAGTGAGTCTGGGGATGAATAGACTAATTTAGAGCATGATATTGTGGGGGAAGCTTTAAATGGCCTTTTGTTATGTTATGTTAAAATGTTAAATTAACCACATGGCTATCAGCAGTCAGCAACAAGCATGCTCCCCTCAGGAAAACACACCTTGCCCGTCGTCACGATGCTCAGAGATGGTTCTCCACCGACCTAAAAGCCCAAAAACTAGCTCTTCGGCAACTTGAAAGAAAGTGGAGACACAACTACCTAGCTGAGGACAAAAGGTCCTACTTAGACGCCATGAAAACCTACAAAAAAAACATTCTGACCACCAAAGCTGCCTATTTCTCCTCTAAAATCTTGACTGCAACCAATAGGTCCAAGGAGATTTTTTCAATTGTCAATGAGCTGTCTAACCCGGACAGAGTTACAATCAAACCCACCCCCTCTCAATCCCTATGTGACTCCCTGAACAGCTTTTTCATTGACAAAATTGCAAAAATCAAGGCCAGCATTCCGGCATGCCCAACTCCTGAGGCTAGCCCGATTACACCTAAAAACTCCAGCACCTTCACTCACTTCCCAACTATCAGCAACCAGACATTCTTGGTTCTCCTTTCCAAAGTAAAATCAGGCTCACCCAGGGACTGCTGCCCCCTCGGCATCTTACAAGAAATATTCACCGCTCTTCCCAGCCCAGATCTATCCCTCCTGAAAGAGTCACTGTCCCAGGGCCTTGTCCCCGAAACCTTCAAGGAGGCAATTGTTGTCCCCCTCCTGAAGAAACCAGGGGCTGACCCTCAAATCCTGACAAATTACCGTCCAATTTCTCTTCTCCCATACCTGGCTAAAGTCCTGGAAGCCTACACCACTAGATGTCTCTCGGGATTCCTAGAAGAGTCTGAATACCTCGATCCCTATCAGGCAGGGTTTCGCCCAGCACACTCCACAGAGGCCGTTATATTGACAGTATTGGACACTCTTCGCAGGGATGCCGATAAGGGCTCCCCGCAGGCCCTTGTCTTGCTTGATCTCTCCGCCGCTTTCGACACGGTTGACCATGATATTCTGGTCGACCGTGTCAGAGACGCGGGGATTCAGGGCTCTGCCCTGGGCTGGATCCGCTCCTTTTTGGGAAACCGATCCCAGTCGGTTCGTATTGCCCAGTATACAGCCCCCAAAATGAAGACCACATGTGGTGTCCCGCAGGGCTCCTCACTTTCCCCCCTCCTGTTCAACCTCTACCTCCTCCCACTGATCCGGGCCTTGAGAGAGAAGAAAGTCTGCACTTTCAATTATGCTGATGACTTTCAACTAATATTCTCCATCAGCAACTCCCCTGACTCGGTCCGCGACTTTCAGTCCACCATGCTATATATTAGCGGGTGGATGAATTGAAATCATCTAAAACTCAACCCGGACAAAACCGAGCTAGTTCTAACAGGGGGCATTCACAACCCATGGGGCTCACACTTTTGGCCAAAGGAACTGGGCCAACCTCCCTCCCCATCTGCCTCGGCCGAAAGCCTCGGGGTAACAATAAATAACGACCTCACCATGAAGTCCCAGATTGGGTCAGTGATATCCACATGTTTTTTCCAGCTGAGGAAAATAAGAAAGATCAGAAGATTTCTCACCCAGGATGCTCTGACCCAGGTGGTCCTCGCCATGGTTATGTCCCATGTTGACTACGCCAACACGCTATATTTTGGCATCCCACTCTACCTAACCAAACGCTTGCAACTGGTACAGAACCAAGCAGCAAGACTGATTTTTCAGCAGCCTAGGCACCATCATGTCACCCCCCTCATGAGGAAGCTGCACTGGCTCCCCATCTCACAGCGGTGCGCCTTCAAGGTATGCTGTCTCATTTTTAAATCCCTTAATGGAAGGAGCCCGAAATTCTTGGACAACCTTATTCAGAGACACATACCCACGCGCAATTTGCGCTCGGCCCACAAGCACCTTCTGTCAACTCCCGACTTCAAACTAAAGGGCATGGGTGGTGCTAGGTTTGCCGTTCTAGCTCCCAGACTCTGGAACTCTCTCCCCTCCGAAATCCGATCATGTAACAACCTCCTAAGCTTCAGGAGGCTCCTTAAGACCTGGCTATTCAGACAAGCTTATGAGTAACTCCTTAGGGTCAGGTACCTCTCAGAGTAGCGCCATGAAACCAGCCCGGTGTACGTGCGCTTTACAAAATATTTTTAACATAACAATACCAGAGCACAAATGAGAAGAGCACTTTAGCAATGTTTATTCATTTACCGCTACTGGGCAAGCAGAGTCCATTTCAATGCCGGAGGTTGATGAGAATACTAGTACTTCTGTACAAGTTGATGTGGCGGTGGTTAACTTCACCATCTTTAAACGCTCTAAAGAGAAGGGCTTAGGGACTAATGGGGTTCCTATTTATATATTTATAAATACACTGTTCATCTGTGGGCACCCCTAGTTACCAATGTCCTTATAGATGCTGCAGAGAGTAAACTGCTGTCATCTTGGTTTCGGTCTGTTATAGTGCCGGTAGATATGAAAGGGGCAAAGCAGACCCCATTTGAGATATTGGATTCTGTAGTGCAAGTTGTGGGTAGGGTTTTGTTGGGAATATCAGCCAGTCTTTGCTGCGCACGGTCTTTGCCCTGTGCACAACCATTTATGAAGAGCTCACTCCCTTCACACACTCAAGACCTATTAGGAGGCCAAGCATGTTGCAAAAGCTTAAACCCATTAACGAGAAAGAGGCTTTAGAAAACTAGGTCTATATGTACCGTAGGTCTGGATGGTGTCATCAGTGATGTCATCAGTTACATCGTCAATGATGTTACTTGAGATGCAATCAGTGATGTCATCAATTATGGCATAGAACTTCATGAGTGATGAAATATGTTAGGTCATAAGTAGTGCATGGCAGGGGCGTATGTTCTAGTTAGCTCAGTAAAGTATACCTGACTATATCACTAACTATCACTAACTTTGATCCTTAATTTCTTAAAAACGGCTGAACAGATTTACGTAAAATCACAAAAAGCACACTTCTGAGTAAGGATCTAACTTGATGCACGCAAAACTTTCCAGGAAGTAGCTGAGGTGGATGAACTTTTTTGGGAAAGTTTCATGAAGATTCATCAAACTGCGCCAAAGTATTAGCAAAACAAAAAACGTTCTTCCTGTGGAAAGTCTGACCTAACTATAAGTACACATTGGTATATATATTAGTATAGAAGTAAATGAAAGTGCCTTTGATTGGCTTGCTGTAAATCATTTCAGTAGATTTCGAGAAATTAGAGTTTAAAAAGTATTCTGGTCTGGTCATGAAGAGGTTACATTTTGAGATATCTGGGCCCGTATTATATAACATGTGCACTGTTCATGTTTGCGCCACGGCACAACTTTAAACATGTGTTTAAAGTTGAAAACGGCGCAAAGATGAACCTTGCACCGGATTACAATTAATGCTCTGCCCTCAGGGCAGCTATGAACTCAGGGCTGTCTTGGGGGCAGAGCATTCAGTGAAATAAGGAACGGCTGCTTTAATCAGTTTAGAGAGAGGACAGAGATCCCCTGTAGGCAAGTGCAGTGAGTGATTCCATCCACTTGCAGGGGGATCTCTGGGGGGTCCATGGGACCCCCTCTGTCCCCTCTAGGGTCCACATGCGGTGCACTGACCGTGCTCAACCTTTATGTGGCACAGCGTTAGTGCGCCTCCTGACGGCTTCCTTGCCTTTGTACCAATGTCCATAATATAGCACGGGCGCAAAGGCAACGAGACTCTCATTTCCATGAGGCCAGGGCCCCATGCAAATGAGGGACTGCCCTCTCAAGATAGCGCTTGCGCTACATGAACGCCAGCCCTATCAGCATTACAGACGCAGCCCCTTCAGTACTCCCAAAGTGCCCATGGGGCGCAGGAAGCGGGTGCACATGCCCATTGAGCCCCCAAGGTACTTGTGTATAATATGACCCCTGGAACGTTAATCAGTGGATCCTCCATAGATTCACAAATCCACAGAGCTTTTCCAAATAGAATAAAAAATTAATAAAGGCACACCACTGGACTAGGAAACGTTTCCTCCAACTGTTGATTGCGGATTCATAGATCCGCAGCACTCTGGCTGTCCGCCACAGAAAAATGTCACAGTGCACCCAGCACCGTGCTAAGAAAAAGAGCTTAGGAGTGCATGGTCAACATGCCGTCACCGCCACGCCCCAGTATAGGGGGCCCAAAGAGACTCACAGCAATAAAATAAATATTAATAAAACAATTGTTATTGGGGGACACTCCCTGTATCCTGTGGACCCTCCTGGGGCCCCAGGATTCGCAAAATTGGGAAATTATAAACAAAACTGAAAAAAGTATCCAGTGCACTATACCTGCGCTGGTGGTCAATTGGCCGCACCCACCAAATAATAGGTGGAAATTTATTATATTTTTTGTTGTTGAATTAGCCCTTACAACCTCAAATTTCTCCATTTCTGTCTTCACAACTCTCTGCCTCGCCCTGTGGCCGACCCCAGCTTTGCATCAGATGCGTTCTCTCGAACGTCCACACCCAAGCTTTAGATTTGGGAAACACGTCCATGCAGAGTTCAACAAATGTGTCTTCATATCTTGTGCACCTTTGTACACGTTGGCCAGAGGAGGCAGGTGATAACAGAGCTGGATTAAATCTTTTGTTAACTCAAAGCTTGGCGTGGGCCGCTGGGCCTTTCTGGTAGCTCGCTGTGTTTGCTTTCGTCTACCTGTCAAACGTGATTTTAAGTTACCAGACATTTTCTAAAATTATTATTCGATATGGCATTTGTATTTTTTTACTCATGCTTCATCTTTTTCATTTTACTGTGGTTGTTCCCGCCAGAACTTGTTTATGAATCCTTTATAGACTCTATACATTGAATAGAAATAGAATGAAACAATTGCCTTAATTACTCTCGGTTTTGTATCCAATATTTACCATCAATCTAGTAAATAGTTTGACAAAATAAAATGTCTCCTGGGGTCAATTCATAGCTGAAAAGAGATGTCAATCATCTAGGTACAAAAGACCAACAATTAATTCACCGGGGTGCTGGCAACAGATCCACAAGAAGGCACTCCCTCCCTGTGTGTTTGCAAACGATTAGTAGCGCTCAAAAAGTTTCCATTACAACTTTAGGGTATGAGAGAACTTCAGAATGTAAAACTATAATGCAGTAGGCAGCTGAGAACGGATGCCAGGGCGCCGATTACCTAGTGGAAAAGTGTTACAGCGTAATTTCGAACCAATGTTTTCATTGTGCAAAGTACAATTTTTGAAGCGGTGGGAAAGTACAAGTGACTGCTGATTGTCGATACAAGTAGCGTGGCGTTATAGTGCTAGGAGTTACCAACCTCTTTCCAAATTTGTCTTGGATATTCTCCATATGTTAAGAATTACCTTCAATGTTCTTCTGTCCCTCTTTTATCTTTATTCACTCTTGTTTCCTTTATTTATGCTTAGTCTTGCTTGAGTTCTTATTACATAATCATATATACAGTAGTTCAAGCAATAGGGTAACTAACTATGAGAACAAGCTATAATACATAGTTACTAAGGGGCGTGGCCAACCAAGATGGCCGACAGGACGTGACTCTAGAGCGCTCCATCTCCCCTTCGTGAAATCCTGCGGCATCCTTTGATGATATGCGTCCATCCTGCCACCATGGTATGGGACTTGCCTCTCCATGCCATTGAGGAAAGACTGGGCAGCCTGATGACGATTTAGCACCCCAGGGAGGTCGACAGGCACTCCGGGAGTAGCTGCGGCCTACGCGTGCCGCGCCAACCACATCGTTTACTACGGTGTTGATCCTGGCTCCAGGGGGGGCTTAGCCCGTTGTCGTGGGTCCAGACGGGCCAGAGACCTTTGTCGGACAGAACAGCCGCACAGAATTGCTGGGGGTGATTGAGCCAGTCTGCTGGGGGCACAAAATGCCAGAGGGTGCAGTGCCCACTAAGTTGAGAATTCGCGGCCCAGTAGCTCCTGTGGCCCGGGGGTGAAGCAGACTGGCTGGCCTGGAATGGGGTTCTGGAACCGGCTCTTTGGGGGCATATACCGGCACAAGGTACTGGCTGGAGGCCCCACCAGGTCTCATGGGCTTCATGAAGGAGCCGTGCGGCGAGGCCTAAGCCGTGCGGACAGTGGGGCTGGAAAGCCCATGATTCCCGGCGCTCAGTAATTTGTGGGGGTCTCTCTCCTCCAAAGTGGACTGGGGACTTCTCAGCGAGGGTCAAACTGTGAGGCGATGGCTGGGAGCGCTGTGCTCACTTCCCGGGCTCATCGGCTGACAGAGGCGCCTCCACCTGCATGTGGCCCACAGTAGACTTGACACTGGGTCTGGAAGTGCCCCTTGCCTGGGGTGAGGGCTGGATTTCCACTATACCTGGACTCTGAAGGGCCCTCTGTTGGGGTAAGACTGCTTTGTTGGGGTCCTGGAGGCGTGGTGAGCTTTGGGAGTCCATATACGACTGATATCCTGCTCCAGTGGGACCTGTGTTCCTTTCCCTTAGGGCCTCTGTTGCTGTTCAGCCCCCTGTGGTGGAGGACTGGCGCCATGGACTGCGAGGAGTGGCCTCCTTCCTCTAGACCCCATCGGACTTGTGTGCTGCTTACCTTGGGGGTTACTTTCACTGGTTTGGGGTGCACCCCCTCTTCCTGGCTGAGGTGCGTGCTACCAAATCTGGAGTTTGGTGAGGAGCGCGTGCTCACGTGTACCTTGGGGCGAGGTTGGAGCCGGCTTTCTGCATTGTCTCGCATTTGCCATGAGGAAGGACAGACCTCTGAAGCACTTGCAGGGTTACACCATCACACAGCATACTACCCTGCGCCAAACTACTCCGAGAATAACCAGGCAGGGTCATCAGGTAAAGCCAAAGCGCTCTCCGGTGCGCCAGGAGGAACCATTGCATGCTGCCCTCTTGGAGGCCATTCAGGGGTCAAGGGTATCCCTAGAAGAACAAATTTCAGGAGCGTCCTTTGAAGTGAATCTGCTCGGTGCGATTTGGGAAAAGTTGCGGATAAGGTGGGCAAGGTGGAATCTAACATTTCATCTCTTCAGCGTGAGGTGGAGACGCGTGGGGACGCATCCTCCCAGGGCGGCGAGGACTCTGATACTCCATCACATACTGGTGACATTGTACCTGACATTGAGACCTGATGGGGTGGCTACCCCTATGGGGGTCTTTTTGACTGTTAGGCCTGCTTGGAGGGGTCACGTTCATGCTGATTTGGCAGGGGGTGCCGACAGTGCGGTGGTTGGCATTCTGTGGAATGACGGTTGGGGGGGACTGGATATGTGATCCAGAGTGTGTGGGGTGAGCAATTGAGGGAGTTGATCTGGTGGCTCCTTGGTATCTGCTGTATGACTATGTAGTATCCTGCTCATGTTATTGTTCTGCCATTTTCACCTCCTGCTCAGCCAGTGTGAATGTGCTGTGTGCTGCATGGAATGTTGGAGTGATGATGCGTATTGGAATGTTGGCTGCCTGAGAGGTGAAGTGGACAGTTGAGAATGGGCAGAGCAGCAGGCAGGCTGCTCCTGGTGGGGCTGCTCTACAGAACTCAACTACCTGCTTCACAGGAACTTATCTACATGAAACTATCTTCAATAAAACTTCATGAACTACATCCTACCTGCGTGGACCCTCATTACTACATTATTTTGGCGACGAGTTGGTGACTACCTACGTGCTACCACCGGATTTCAGCGACCTGGCGAACAAAAGAGGACCTGAAGATGAAGCAATCTACAGAGCCTACAGATGCTGACAACGCAACATACATTACCAAGAGGAGGTATCCACTGAAAAGAAAAAGCGCTCACAAGAAACAAAGGAGTTCTACACAGAACAGCAGAGACGTCCACGAGAAACCAAGGAGTAGTTCACAAACAAGCAAAGATGTTCACAAGAAACCCAAGAAGAGGAAGCACTACCCCTCTCAGCCCCACCAGTGTCCTCACCATCGGACAGCCCTAGCCCAGGCGTGCTGTGCTCATCTGGATTACTTTCTTTGGACTACGAATTTTACTAGCAGTGATTCTGTCATCTTACCCTCCAACTTACTGCTTGTCTACAAGGATGGGAAGAATAGCCTTTTCCCACAATCTTCAAAAGCAAGGGACGCAGCGCTAATGAATTCTGTCTACTTTAGAGTGTTCGCTGCTGGCTACAACCTGCCATTAAGGTGCTTTGGTGTCTGGGAAACGCCTAGCTGCATTTAGCCAATATGTGTTATTGGAGGTCAGTGCGCTTTGCTGCTGTGTCAACCTCTGTGAGATCAAGCACTACAGCCCATCCGGGTTGGAGAACACTCTGTTGTGTAGTTTTTGTCTCCATGTGACTGTGACGGTGTTCTACAATTGTGAATTTGTGCGGTTGAGGCATTTTACAAGAAGGTCGAGCGTCTGAGTTACCTCATGATTAGAACTTGCTCGAAATTCTACCCAACGTTCTGCCTTAATTGACTCTGTCTTGGAAGGAAATTTTGTCAGTGACTTAAAGACTGGCATTGCACGGACGTATTGTTTTTTTTATGCGGATTACATTTTGTGAATTACGGTCACTGTGACCTGTTCACCATTTACCATGTGTTCTGCGGTCTCTGTACTGGCAGTTGCATCGGGCCGCATGTGTATCACAAACACTGTGGTAAGTTTCATTGTATTTTTCCGTTACCATCAACTGTTGCCTGACATCCGTTGGGCCGGTTTGGCAGTTTGGCAGTTTCGCGACATTTTCAAACTGTGAGGGGTGTGCGCGCTCCTTACCTGACTGTTGGAGTCACGCGGTATCGCAAAGGGATCCTCCATGAAGTCTTGTGTGGTGTTCAGCCTTTGCTGGTTGAGGACTGTAAGGAGGTGGGTTTCTGTTGCAGTAACCTCCCCACTTTTTGCCAGACCACTGATGCACTTTGACTTGATGTGCCCTGGGTCCCTGCCAATCAGGTTCCCAGGGCCTGTGTTCTTTCCCCAAAACTGTACCCAATTGGCATCTCTGGCCACAGGTCAGCCCCTGGTAAATGGTACCACAGGTACCCAGGGCACTGTGACCAGGGAAGACCTCTAAGGGCTGCAGCACTTATTGTGCCACCCTTAGAGGCCCTGTACCTTTACACACACAAACTGCCTTTGCAGGCTGCGTGTTTTAGTGCAGAACAAAGTGAAGAGTCGACATGGCACACACCTCTGTGGGCCATGCCTACAACCCACTGCCCTGGCATAGGTCAGTCACCCCTCTAGCTGGGTGCACTATACCAGTGGTGAGGGTACAGGTGCATGAGCCCTGTACCCCTACAGTGTCTAAGTCCATTCTTAGACATTGTAAGTGCAGTGCTGCCATTAGGAGTATATGGTGCTGGGAGTTTGTCATTACGAACTCCACAGCACCATAATGGCTGCACTGAAAACTGAGAAGTTTGGTATCAAACTTCTCAGCACATTAAACCCACACTGATGCCAGTGTGGGATTTAATGAAAAACGACCAGCCTCTGGTGGGTTCCCTGACTGGTACACACCAGCCTGCCACCACGAGAGATGTTTCTGGACCCCTAGGGTGGGAGCATACGCTCGCTGAGCCCAGAAACAAAGCCTTTCCTGGGCGGAGGTGTACACACCTCCCCCAGGCCAGGAAGAGCCATCTGTGGCAGGGGAGCTTCGAAGGCCTGGCAGCCTTTGTAATGCGACCCCCCAGCCTCTCCTGCTATCAGGAGCAGGCCCCCTTCCTGTCTCCCCTCCCTTTCGGTGGGAAGACAGGCGGGAAAAACTAGCCAGCCCAGGAGGTGTGCCCACCTCTGCCAACTCCACCCCTCAGGTGGGGGAGGCGAGGTGAAGCCCACTCTCCAATGCTCACCATCTTGCAGATGGCAGGCACTCCCCAATCAGGACTAGGGATTGTGCTCACTCCCCCACATGGGGTGAGCACACCAAGGGTGTAGTCACCCTAAGGTCAGTAGCCCATTGGCTACTGACCTCAAGACCCCTAAAACGCCCCTAAATACAGTATTTAGGGGGCAGCCCTGAACCAGGAAGGCAGATCCAGCAACTACAAGAAAAAGAAGAGAAGAAGAAGGACGAGAAGCCGTGCAGAGGTAACAAGAGGACGACGCCCACTGACTTGGCCCCAGCCCTACAGGCCTGTCTCCCCTCGAACCTGCTCCTGCAAAACCCCGGCGTGTCCAGCGGCCAGCAACCTCAAAAACCCTGGAGGACCTGCCTGCCTGCCTTCACTTTCCAAGCTGTTTCTCCCGTGAACACCGGACGTGTTTGAACTGCAGCTTCTGGTGCCAGCCAGGAACCGCGAATCCCGCACACTCTGCACCCGCCGAATCCGGCCCGAGCTCGAGTGGGCAAATACCCAGAGGAGGTCCCCCCGGCGATCCTGGCCCGAGATCCGGCGACTCCTGACCTGCCTCAAGCCTCCTGACGACGCCTGCAGCCTCAATCCAGAGGACCCCCCCTACCGCGACCAGAGCGGGTAAGAAAATCCGACGTCCCAAGGCACCCCTGCACCCGACGCCCCACGGCCTTGTGTGCCCAACCCAGCGGTGCCTAATCAACCCTCTACATCCCAACTTACCCCTCGAAGTGGTGGTAGCTCCTGGAAGATCCATGTCCCCGAGCCTGCAGTGTTTCTTTGTCCCAGAGAATCTCCATTGAAATCAACAGGGCACCCGACCTCAAAACAGCACCCTGCACCCGGCTGCCCTAGAGCCGCTGAGGGTGCCCCTTTGGTGCTAACTTGGTCCCCAACTTGCCCTGAGCTTAACCCTAGGAGCTTTGCTCCCACAACCCCGTGGCCTGCTTGCCAGCAGCCACTAACCGGAGTCCCCCTATCCTCCATAGGATAACATTGGGCCTCAACACTCTGCACCCGGCCGTCCTAGTGCCGCTGAGGGTGCAACAACAGTGCATCACTGACCCTGGGGGACCCCTGAGTCTAACCCCAGAACCCTAACTCAAAAGACCGATTACTTACCTCGAAACCGATAACCTGTTTTTCCTCATAGGATAACATTGACACTTTTTCTCCCAAAAAGTTTCTAAGTGTCGACTTTTGAAAACTAAGAATATTCCTTAAAAATCGCACAAATATCCTAAACTAATTTTCTCAACTATTTGCAGGAAAGGTCCCAGTGCTGAATCTAGGTATCCAGCACTGAGTAGGAAAAAGTAACGTAAAAGTAACTTACCTGTGAATTGAATTTCCTTCCATAGGATAACATTGGTGGTTCTATGTGAAAAAGTTTCTAAGGTCAACTTTTGAAATACAAGAATATTCTTTAAAAATCGTACATCTAACTAAAACGCATTTTCTCAACTGTTTTCAGGAAATGTCCCAGTGCTGAATCTAGGATCCAGCACTGTGTTAGAAAAAGTAATCCAAAAAGTAACTTACCTGCAATTTAGAGGAAAAGCCTATGTATTTCAATGTACTGGTCCAAAAAGTTTCTAAGTGTGGACTTTTGAAATCTGAAAATATTCCCTAAAAATCATACAAACTACAAAAACGTAATTACTTACCTGTTTTAAATAAATGTCCCAGTGCTGAATCTAGGAGTCCAGCACTGGATTACAAAAGTAACGCAAAAGTAATTTTACCTGCATTTACCTTAAAAATCATTCATTTCAATGTACTGCATTTACTAAGTATTGTAACCTACTGCATCCCCTGTAAATCAAATCAAGTACAATCTTCATTGCTTTTTAAAACTGTGTACCACAAGTAACTTATTACTGAAAAGAATTGAATGCTTACCTGTATCAGGCTTGCTTGGTTCTAAAATAAAATAACAGTATATTTTTTATACAAAAACAATTGGCCTAGAGTTCAGTTCTTGAGTGTGTGAATTCATTTGCTGACTGAGTGTGTACATCAAATGCTTAACACTGTCCTCTGATACTGCCTTACTGCTCGACCAAGCTACCACTTTAGAGAGTAAGGTTCTATCTAACTTTAACCTCTGTCTACCTCTGGAGACCCTTGGACTCTATACACACTGAACCTCACTTTGGTGCAGTATATATAGAGCCAGTTTCTTACAAGGACGCATTTCAGCACAGACGTGCCGGGAGCCATCCGGGATTGCGCTCTCTACGTGCCGCCATGTTTCTTTGCAATTGAGCTTTGTTGCTCTAACAGCCTGTGCTGACGTGTAGCACAGTCACGTCTCTGCCTCAAGAGTCGGCTCATCACATTACTACTCCATGGAACCATTTGGGACGAGATGTGGGTTTATGTCTTGCTGTAATCGGTGACATGCACACCTTATTTGGCTAGAGGCAAGTTTTTCTACTCAAGAACTTCGACGTGTAACACAGGATTGCGGTGCTTCGCACATCCTAAACTTTGTCTGCCAGCATTTGTCTCTTTTCTTCTGTTTATTGGCCTATTGTGTACTGGGCTGAATTTACAGTAATGCTTCTATCTTTTGTATTTGCGCCATATTTGAAGGCATTTGCTTGTGACATTAGACAATAATATTTTGGTGTCTTTTGACATTCATTATGTTATGTGCCATACTTATATGATTATACATAGCTTCTTAGATGCCCACATATATACACCATGGATTCATTGGTGGGCTAAAGTGCACATTATTTTACATCTTGCGTCATTGGGCACACACCTGATCTCTCTGGGTATGGCTACATTGTTCCTTTCGCATGTTTTTTATATTTACATTTTTTCTCCCTTACATGAGGGATTGGTATGGGTTCCAGCCCCACACTCTCCTAGTACATTTGCCTACATGGGTGATTTACGTTTTCAACCCTTACACAGGGCATCGTTGTATGGGTCTTGTCCCATTTACTTTAGCTACCCATCCTTATGTCTTGGGTAGGTCACGGGTTTCAGTCCCATTCACATTAGCTTACGCCCTTTTATTCAGGGTAGGTCATGGGTTTCAGTCCCATTTACATTAGGTCACCACCCTCTTGTCAGGGGTAGGTCATGGGTTTTAGTCCCATCTTCTCGTACACTGTTACCCTCACACAGGGTGTGTCTTATTGGGTTCAGTCCCATTCACATTAGCTTACGCCCTCATGTCAGGGGTAGGTCATGGGTGTCAGTCCCATTTACATTAGCTTTCGCCCTTATGTTGGGGGTAGTTTATGGGTTTCAGTCCCATCTTCATGTACCATTCATACATTGTTACCCTCACACAGGGTGTAACTTATTGGGTTCATTCCCATCGTCTACATTATCTATCCCCGTTTGGGGTACAGTTTATGTTCAGTCTAGACTAAGACTTTGCTGTTAGTTTTACTTTACGTTATGCTTATATTATTATATTGTTGATGTGAAAATGAGGGAGGATGAGTTATACTCGTATTTTCTTCTTATCTTCTCTGTTTTCTCTCCTGTCCAGTTCTCCTCGTGATGTTACATACTCTTTTCATCCTTGGTATCTGGACTATATTGGTTGTTAGTCTTCCTTGTCCCCAGCCCTTCCCTGGTTGTAGTTTCTTTCTATTTCTTCCTTGTTTAGGAGGAGATCCCTCCTTCTCCATTTCGTATGTCTGGGTGTACTCTTGTGTTCTGATCGTGTCGTACTATGTCTTTCTTCCCTGCATGCCTGCCTGGCCAGTGGGTGTGTTTGGGGTGTAGTCATCTATGCGTCTATGCCTTTCTGCTACTTGTTGTTTCATCCGTCTTATCACCATTTTCTTCTCTTTTGAAATTTATCGTTGGAGAGGATGGGTTATTTCTATTTGTGTATATTTACCCATTGCTTCCTTTTCGTTTTCTTCCACCTATCTCTTCGCTCTTTCCTATTTGCTCATTTCTACTACATTTATTCTGTTGCATTAGTGTTCCTCTCTTTTATTCCTTTCTTGGGTTCTTATTGTTATATCTTATTTACGGTATAGGACTTATGCTTCTGTTGTATAAGAAAGGGGGATATGTAGTATCCTGCTCATGTTATTGTTCTGCCATTTTCACGCCCTGCTCAGCCAGTGTGAATCCTACCTGCGTGAACCCTCATTACTACAGACTACTTTCGGGCGCCTACTTGCAGGGGCCTCCTCCCCCCAAGAGGAGTGAAAGGGGGGGAGTGCGGTGCGAATGTGGGGTTTGTTTGGGTATTACTGTGCCTGTGGGGGTGCTAATTTGGTTACATACATTTTAATCTACATAATGTATTCATTGCTTCTTTTGAGCGGAGGAGGGACTACCCTCATAAGTTGTGGGTGGGGTTCTTTTTGTGTGAGGTGGGGAAGCGATGGTGCAAGTCCTGGCACTTTGATTATTTTGGGAATGTGGATGGTTTTTGTTTGATGCTACTTGTCCCGCCAGAGTGGGTATTACGTGGGTTGTTGGTTGTATGGTTTTAGGGGTTCAGTGCCATCTTGACATGGAGGGGGTGTACACGCTCTAGCCACTTGGTGTTGGATTGGGGTCCTATCAAAAGCGGAATTCAATCTCTCGCTGCTTAAGAGGCATTATGTTGATATAGCATGCTTGCAGGAGCCCCCCCTTACAGTCCCAGTGGTAAAAAGTTTGGGAATCAAAGTGGACGCTAAGCTTTCATTGGCTAACCAGGTTTCCACTGTGTTCGGAACCTGTGTGGGCCTACTCAGGCTACTTAGGAGACTTTCCCCTATCCTCTCCTTCTCGACCATGAGAACAGTCGTGACTGCCATGATCCTGTCTCGCCTCGACTACGGCAACTCGCTTTACATTGGACTGCCAGATTCTTTAGTAGGCAAATTGCAGATAGTCATGAATGACGCGGCAAGGCTAATCTTTAAAGTACCCAGGCATACGCGTGCATCCCCCCTCTTGCAAAGTCTTCATTGGCTGCCCATGAAACAGAGGGCCAAATTCAAGGGCCTCTGTATTGTTCACAAGGCTTTTTATGGACAGGCACCCATCTATATTAAACAACGCCTTGAGAAATATGCCCCATGTGGCTCGCTAAGGTCATCCACGATGGGCCTCTTAGTTTGCCCACGCTTCAACTATGTTACCAAGGGGGGCCGAGCCTTCTCCATTCTTCTACCCACCCTTTGGAACAAGTTGCCTAGCCAGCTCCGTGCAGAAAGCCGCCTTCTCCCTTTCAGGAAAAAACTGAAAACCATTCTCTTCACTGAAGCCTGGGCCTAACTGTTTTCCACTTGCTCTGGACTGACGCCACTCTTCTGCAGCGCTTAGAGACCTTCTGGTATTAAGCGCTCTATAAATTCAAATTAACATAACATAACTGACACTGAGGCTGTGAAACTGGCAAAGAAATGGAGGGGGAAGGTTTACTGTGCCAATTACTTGTCGTTTTCGTGGGGTGCTGGTCTGATTTGCCCCTGGAGTGGCGTTTGCGTTGACCTCCATGAAGGAGGATGTGGAAGGGCGGTATCTGCTGCTGCAGGGTATGTTGGATGGGGTTGAGGTGGGCCTTGGTAACTGCTATGGGCACAAAATGGATGAGTCCTTTTATTTCCCTCTAGGGGATATTGTGTCTCCGGCGGTTGATTCCAGACTGATGTGGGTAGGGGGCTTTAATTGCATTATGGATGGTACACTTGATCTTCACCCCCGACTATATACTAAGGCAAAGATGACATTCACGCTGCGGGAGGTTAAGATGCAATTGGGACTTTGTGATATTTTAAGGGAGTCACACCTGACGAAGCAGGAGTTTACCTGCTATTTTCCGACACATAGTACCTTAACTTGGCTTGATCGTATACTACTACAAACTCCCTTGGCCCCCAGAGTACTGGCGGTGACTCACCTGTCCCATTATCTCTCTGACCATTCCCCGGTGACATGTGCTTGAGTGGGGGGGGGTGGCCCCAGGTCCCCGTTTACTTGGAGATTTCCCCCAGAGGTGTTACAGGAGGCTGTGGGCAGGGATACGGACTACCTTGAGGTTAATTGGGCTTCTATTCAGAGCCAGGCAACGGAATGGAATGCGATGAAGGCTGTATTGTGAGGACAGTGTGTGGGCCTCTCCTGCAGGGTGTGGCGGGCATTGCAGGAGGGAGTTTTGGCCGAGATTCAACGGCTCCCGCCGGACGATGTGGATCGACGTCGGGATGAGATAGGGAACCAGCATCTGGTAGCTTCCTTCAGAGATAGACTTGAGAGCGACACCCTGAAGTCTTATCGTCAGTTACTGTATAGGGAGGGGGAAAGCTCTGGGTGGCTCTTGGCATGGGTGCTTCGTCAGGAGGCACCCCATGCCCCTATCCTACATCTTAAGACTCCCTGGGGGCAGGATGATTACACGCAGAGTGATATTGTGAAGACCCTTAGAGAACATTTGGAACAGTTATATTCTAACCCTCGGCGCCCGGACCCAGAGCGTATTACTGATTTTTTGGCAACTCTGCTGATTGCCAAGATTGGGGCAATTGGCGGCCCAAGAACTGGATGCTGATCTCATCCTGGAGGAGGTCAGAACGGCCCTTGCTTGCCTGCCTGGGAGAAGACGCCGGGGAGCGATGGCTTCCCTGCCGAGTTTTATCAGGCTTTTACTCAGATCCTGTCATGCCTGTGGTCTTCCGCGTAGTCGGCCGAGTGGAGCGGGGGCGGAGCCTCTCAGCGATATCTGTGGCATTGACGGGCAGGAAGCTGCTTGTCGTTCCAGTTGTTTGGGAACCACAGCTCCCTGCTGTTGCGTCATCTACCTTTTGCTTTTTGGTTGTTCCTCGCCGATCGCAGCATCCTCCGCAGGCTCCTCTCATCGAGCTGGATCTCATCGCGCCTCGTCGGTAGCCGCTTATAGGGAAAACCTCCTTCTGGATTATAGATGTTCCGGCGATGCTCCTGTAAAATAGAAGAAAAAGAAACAAAGTATCAAGTCGCACAGACATCATTTGGTAGCGCGCTAGCTCGCTGACATATTTAAAGTTTAAATCCTGTTCTGTTCCTTCGTTGTACTTATCTGACATTTTAGTCTTCTGATTTGCCATGGATTATAACAAACTCTCCTGATTCTCTTCCTAAGGAAAACAAGAAATACATACAGTGTTACTTTGCTCAACTGTTTTAATGCCACTTGTACTCTCTCAACACGCCTGATTTTTTTGGCTAGGCTTATTTTTGTTTTGTTATTTTTGACCCTGGCGATATGGCTGCATGCATGAAGTAATGCACTATATATATACATATATATATGTATATATATATATATATATATCACTGAAAAAACCATAGGTTTTAGGGGCGTTATAGTTAGAAATTAGCATTTAAAAAACCTTTGAAATTCACTGAAAAAACCATAGGTTTTAGGGACAGTTATAGTTAGTTGGACATTTCACTCGTACAAAACCATAGAAATTCCCCCGTTATAGTTAGTTCAGCTAACTATAACTCGCGCCCCCGCAATGCACTGCTGATGACGTCACATATTACATCACTCATGACATGGTCAGTGACATCACTGATGACATCACTGATGACATCTCAAATGACATCACTGATGACATCATCCATGTGATAATTTGATGCATCTTCTCACACCCTAATATAACTTTTGATACACCCACTGTAAATTACAGACTGCCATTGTCAAAACCATAGACACTCCAACACCAATTACTATATACACTCACTGATTCTTAGGTCTACACACACACATCTACTCACTCACCCGTACAGTCACTCATACTTATAGTCACTCAGTACAGGACTATTATATGCACTCATACACCTATATAAACACTCACACACCGCCACTCATCCATAGAGGTACTCACACACCTTGTCAGTCATGCAAAAAATTAAGCACACACCCATTTACTCACCTATACAGTTATACACACACCAGCTCACTTACTCATACAAATACTAGCACATTCTTACGCTCTTATACAATCTCTGATACAAGCACACACTCATCCATACAGTCACTCTCACAATCACACACTCTCGCTTATAGCTATTTATATACTCCAACACACATATATACTGCCTTTCACATATGTAGTTACTCACACATGTACCACTGGGACATACATTCACTCACTAACACACTCTTACACACACTTACCCACCCATACAGTCTATCACAGATGCACTCTTGAAACCATCCACCCAGTGAATCACCCACTCACACATCTATGCACAGAGTCGCACACACCCCACCCACACAAACACTCAGACACCCATACAGATACTCAGACAACCAATCAATAACTCATATAGACACTCATGTAGCTATTCACAAACCCATGCAGCCACTTACACAGCAACAGACAGACGGATACAGACATTCACCCAGTTTAGTCACTAACCCATGCATTAGGTAAGATACGTTTAATCACTCACTTATAGAGTTAGTCACGCACCTACTAAATCATCCTTTCAGACACTTATACACCCACTCATTCTTCAATACGCCTTTCCCTATATATATTAAACATATTTAAACTTTACAGAAACACACAGTCACTGGATGATGTCATCAGTGATGTCATTTGAGATGTCATCAGTGATGTCATCAGTGATGTCACTGACCATGTCATGAGTGATGTAATATGTGACGTCATCAGCAGTGCATTGCGGGCGCGAGTTATAGTTAGCTGAACTAACTATAACGGGGGAATTTCTATGGTTTTGTACGAGTGAAATGTCCAACTAACTATAACTGTCCCTAAAACCTATGGTTTTTTCAGTGAATTTCAAAGGTTTTTTAAATGCTAATTTCTAACTATAACGCCCTAAAACCTATGGTTTTTTCAGTGAATTTCAAAGGTTTTGTAAATGACAATTTTTAAATGTATTAATTGTTATATTTATTTTTTTGATACTGATTTACTACATTTTTTTAAACTATTTATTTTTACATATTTTATTTTTTAAATTACATTGTAATTACATTATACATTACATTACAAAATATACTTTCTCAGAATGAATTACTTTAGTTTAAATACTTTGCAAATAGGCAATAGACTTTTAAGTACAGTAGTTACAGTTGTTGCAATGGGCAACACAATTTCAAACACAATGCAACATTGAGCTCAATGTGAATTTCTAGTTAAATGCAATTAGTTACTTTATGGATTACTTTTCTAACCACAGGACTGGATCCTAGATTCAGTCCTGGGACATCTCCTGTAAACAGTTGAGTAAAAGCGTTTTGGTTACAGTAGTGATTTTTAAGGAATATTATTGTATTTTAAAAGTTGACACTTAGAAACTTTTTCACATAGAATCACCAATGTTATCCTATGGGAAGAAATTCACTTAGCAGGTAAGTAGTGTTATCGTTACTTTTTCTTACTCAGTGGTGGATCCTGTATCCAGCACTGGTGCATCTCCTGTAAACAGTTGAAAGAATGCGTTTAAGTCATACAGGCTATTTTTAAGGAATATTTGTAGTTTGTGAAAATCGACACTTTGAAACTTTTCTGCTGAAAACCAGACAATGGATTCCTATGGAAGGAAATACAAGTTACTGGTAAGTACGGTTAGAATTACTTTTCAGGGTCAGTGCTGGGCTAAAAGATGCAGCACTGGGTTCTCTCCTGATAACAGGTGAGTAAATCGGAATTCGTAGTTCGGCTGATTTTAGAGGAATATTATAAAGTTCCAAAACTCCACACTTAGAAGAATTTCCAAGTGAAACCAGTCAATGTTAGCCTATGGAAGGAAATTCAAGTTACTGGTAAGTACGGTTAAAATTACTTTTCAGGATCAGTACTGGGCTCAAAGATGCAGCACTGGGGTCTCTCCTGATAACAGGTGAGTAAATCGGAATTCGTAGTTCGGCTGATTTTAGAGGAATATTTGCACAATGGTGAAGGAAGGGGTGGGGCCTAAAGTGACATGTCTGCAAACACGCCCTGTGGCGCGTTTTAAGTTGGAGAATTAATTCCTCCTCAATCCTGAGGGTCCCTAGGGGCCAACTAGCCCACCAGGAACCTCCAGTATGCGCCAGGGGCTGCGTTGCAGAGAGGTGTACGGAGGCCATGCCCCTTTTTACAACACTCTGCAACGCAGCTCCGTGGCGCTTACTGGAGGTACCTGGTGGGCTAGTTGGCCCCCAGGGACCCTCAGGATTGAAGAGGATTTAATTCCCCATCTAAAAATGCGCCACGGGGCCTGTTTGCACACATGTCACCTGAAGCCCCGCCCCCTCCCTTCACCACTGTGCAAACGCGCCCCGTGGCGCATTTTAAGTTGGGGGATTAAGTCTCCTTGAATCCTGAGGGTCCCTGGAGTCCAACTAGCCCACCATGTACCTCCAAAAAGCGCCACAGCGCTGCGTTGCAGAGAGGTGTAAAAAGGGGCGTGGCCTCTGTACACCTCTCTGCAACGCAGCCCCCTGGCGCATACTGGAGGTTCCTGGTGGGCTAGTTGGCCCCCAGGTACCCCCAGTATTCAAGGGGAATTCGTTCCCCATCTGCAAACGCGCCAGGGGACGCGTTTGCAGACTGCTGCAGGGTGGGGGCGGGGCCTCCGGCACGATGCAGGTCTTTTTTATATATATATATATTTTTTTTTGTATGGGAGGGGGGCTGCGTGGCCCCCCTTCCCTTGGCCTCTTTTGGCCCCGGGGACCCCATCCCCCGGGGCATGAGGATTTACATTATTTTTTTTAATTCAAATAAAACGGGAAGGGGGCCGCGTGGCCCCCCTTCCCTGGGCCTATATTGGCCCCGGGGACCCCATCCCCCGGGCATGCCCTCTTTTTTTTTCAATTTTAATTATTTGGAGGGGGCTGCGTGGCCCCCTCCTCAGGCCATTTAAGGCCCCGGGGACCCCATACTCCCGGGGCCGGCCTTTCCGTTTTTTTTTTTCGTTTTTTGGGGGGAGGGGGCCACGTGGCCCCCTCCCGGGCCTCTACTTGCCCCGGGGACCCCATCCCCCGGGGCTGGCCCTCTCCGTTGAGGACTGTGGGGGTCCCCAATCCCCCACAGTCCCGCCGGCTCCCGCGTCCCTTGGGAGCCGGCATTGCTTTTCCACATGGGGAGCTGCTAAGATGCAGCTCCCCGTGTGAAAAGCAATCTGCTTTGAATTTTGGAAGAGAGGCAGGTGTCCCTGCTCTCTCTTCCAAAATCCAAAGCAGTTTGCTATGGCAGGACGGGAGCCGCGAGGCTCCCGCCCTGCCATAGCAAACTACAGTGTCCCAGGGGTAGGCACCCGGGACACTGCAGGAGCCGGCCCTGGGGGTGGCGGTCCCCAGGGCCATCAAGGGCTCCAGGAGGGGGGCCGCGCGGCCCCCCTCCCTTGAATTGCACAGCCCCGGGGAGGTGGTGGTCCCCGGGGCATGTGGGGGGCTGGAGCCCTCCACACGTTCTTAAATTTAAAGAAAAGAAGCCCCGGGGGTGGCGGTCCCCGGGGCTGCGGGAGGGCAGGAGAGCCCTCCCGCACCATTTTTTATAAAGCCCCGGGGGTGGCGGTCCCCGGGGCTTGGGGGCCTTAGAGGCCCCCATATAAAACATAAACCCACCCCCGCATGCCCCCGGGACTTGGGCCACCCGGGGGCAAAATACATTCGAAGCGCGGGAGACCGCGCTTCGATTTCTTTTTTTATCGGCGGGATCCGCGCACCCTAAGCGCATCCCGCCGATTTAAAAATAAAAATGCTTTTTTCTGCCCAGGGGGTCCTTGTGGGACCCCCTGAGCAGACCTAGGGGGTCAGGGTGTTTCTACCCTGCCTCGTTTTTGCGCTTTGCACACTTGTTTCTGTCCCTCGGTTCTACCGAGGGACAAAATGGCTGCCAACACTTCCTGATTTGGAGTGTTGACAGCCAATTAGCATGCAGCTCGTGATCGGGAGGGTGCGTGAATCCGACGCGGCCATAGATATATATGTGATTTTCCTTTTGATTTTCACAGGAACTACTGAACGGATTTACACCATTTAACAAAAAGGGTTCTTTCTGAACCAAGAACTACCTCTTTGCCAAATTTGGTGTAATTCCGTTCAGCAGTTCGGGCTGTAGCCGTGGCTAAAGTTTCCTATGGGAAAATGAATGGGGAAAACACGTTTTGGGACCCCCCTTTTTTCTCGGCCCCGCTTGACGAATCACCCCGAAACTTTCAGGGTAGGAGCGGACAGGAGCGGGCCATAAAGTTTGAAAATTTCGCGAAGATTCGTCAACCGACGCAAGAGTTATTTCAAATAGAATGTCGCGGATTTCCTATGGAAAATAGGTCCTAACTATAACTATCTACTGGCGACCGCCAGTAGATAATATATATACATATATATATATATACACATATATATATATATATATACACACCACACAGGAGAGAAGAACTAAACGCGCTCTCAGGAAGTGCCAGTTGCAGAGTTTATTGCACAAAGGTTACGCGTTTCGACAGACTAGCTGTGTTGGTCACACAGTGAGTAAACATGCAAGGTTCCTATACATGGTCTCTTGTAAACATAGAAAACAGACTTGTAGTCCTGTGTACTATCAGAACTGAGTACGATTCTGGTGGCCATTTCTAAACTGTAACAAATTCATTAAAGTAAATCAGAAAAACAGGTTATATGGCACATGATTATACTGTTCTGTGTGGTCGCATTACACACAAATCACAATATAATAGTGTTGCATATATGCTTTTATAACAAATTGATAAACTATATGGCTATGTGTTTTGAGATGCCATAGTCGTATTATGGCTGCCATCTTGGAATGGTAAATACTACGAGAATAATAGTGGTTGTAAAGTGTATGAGCATGAGAATGTGTATGCAACACATAGATAAAAAAGGGTTACGATTAAACTGACGTTGAACACAAGATAAATCAATCTCAAGACATATGGGGCAGCTACACTGCAAATTAAACTAGTATGAAACACGGGACAACCCAACATTGATGAAGGCTCAGAAGCATGTAATGCGAAGTGCGCAGGGGAGCGTCTGGTCAAGTAGGTTACTCTGTATCAAGTGATCGGAAGATACAGCAATGGAGAGTTCCCCGTTCCTCTAGGAGAAATATCTACCTAACGGACCTAAAGCCCTTCTAAATGGAATGACCCAGGATGCAGACATGGAGGATTACGTATCTGCAAAGGGATAATTACCGTGCCCCGAGACCAGAGCGAGTAATCGCCTATAAATGGTTCCTCGGTGGAGAGGATAAGGTGTGAAAATATAACCTCAAGTGAGATGGTGTACTGTGCTATGGTTCAAAGGAGTACTGATATATATATATTATTATGTTCATTCTCTATGATGTATTCGCTAGCCATGCCATATAAAGCCTACATTTAAGAGGACTTTATTAACACTTGAGGTATGCTGTGTTAACTGTTCATGAGAAATTCAAGAAACACTGTAAGCAGAGTTTGACTTCTACACACGTTTCTCCTTTTTCTTTCATATCGTTAGACCTGTGGTATTATCATTTGACCTCACTATCTTCTACACTAGACAGAAGAGGGGATTTACACAGGTATTAGGACAGAACGTGGTATATAGATTATATGAGAATAATAATAATAATAATAATAAATAATAAAAGGCATTTGTAGAGCGCACAGCTACCCCAAATGGGGTGTCCCGGCGCTATAACAGACAGTGAACAAGGTAAAGGACAACGCAAAACTAGTCATTCCGACTAAAAAGCCAAGTTTTCAAGGCCTTTCTGAATTCCTGTTCGGACTGCATCATGCGTAAATGGAGGAGGAGGTTGTTCCAGCATTTGGTGGTGCCCAACTCAAATGTTCTGCCTCCCATTCTAGCTTTCGCAAAACGTGGTATGGAGAGAAAGCGTTTGGTGTTGGACCTTAAAGGTCTGTCTTGTTGATAAGGGCGGAGTCTCCTCCTCAGATAGATAGGCCCTCTCCCTTTGTCTGCTCGAAAGGCAAACGTCAGGGCCTTAAATTCAATCCGTTTGGCTATTGGCAGCCAGTGCAGTTGCCTGAGGTAAGGAGAGATGCAGTGTCGAAGCGGGACCCCACAGACCAGTCGGGCAGACCCATATACAGGCCGTTCGCATAATCAAGGTGGGAGGTGATTAGGGCATGGACCACGGTTTTGCGGGTTGAATCAGGCAGGAAGTTTATAAATTTCCTGATCGTTTTAATTTTGCCAAAACAGACCGCCGAAACCGATTGTACATGGGTCGAGAGGGACAAATCTTTGTCCCATCTCACACCCAGGTTTCTGACCGAGTCCTTCGGAGTGGGTGCGTTGCCCAATTCTGATGGCCACCATGCATTGGACGGGGGAGGGGTGGGTTGGTTAAAAAACAGGACCTGTCTTGTCCGCGTTAAGTCTTAAGAAATTGCGGTTCATCCAGTCAGCGATGTTTTTAAGGCATTCTTTTAGTGGGTCAAAGGTGGAGTCTGACACTCCGCTAAAAGTGAACAGCAGCTGAGTATCATCAGCGTATGATGTTACCTTAATCCCCATTTTGGTGATAAGCTCCGCCAAAGGTGTTAAATAGACATTAAAGAGAAGCGGGCTCAGGGCCGAACCCTGGGGAACTCCCCATTTCAGAGGTTTAGCGGGCGAGGTGAAGGGGTGAGTCAAGACCTGCTGGTTATGGCCATGTAAAAAGGATGTCAACCAGTTCAGTTCTGTTCCCTGGATGCCTATGTCCTTCAGTCAATCTAATAGGATGGGGTGAGACACCGTGTCGAATGCTGCAGATAAATCTAACAGCACCAACATTGCCAACATGGCCTTAGAATAGATGGTGATTACCTGATGGGTGTTATGTCGGATGCACCTTTATGTGTTCCTTTACACAGGGAGAGCCTAGACGGGTCCCAGTAGACACTACTCCTGTGGCACATCGGTGGACGTCTTCTCTTCTCTTTTCTCTTCCCTTCCCCTTCGGTCAGTGTTGACTTTGACCTTTGTTGGGTCATCTCGATTGATAGGGAAGTTGGAACCAAGCATCACAACCTCCTCTCGCTCCTGCGGAAAATCCAAGTGAGTTTTCTGACAGATCCTCACACAACTGCTTCTTGAGGTGTACCAGAAGGCCCGTGACAACGGTATGCTGCCCCCGTCCATGCAGGAGAGTTGTATCTCTATGGTTTTGAAGCCCGGTGCTGCTGCCTCAAATCCATCCGTCTATCATCCGCTTACAATGATAAAGACGGACACGAAGGTTCTTTGTAAGGTCTTACACCTTAGGCTGCACCCAGTGATTTCTCAATTGGTCCATGAGGATCAGTGTGGTATTATCCCGGGGCATAACACTACCATGAACCTGAAACGGCTGATGCATGTTATGCAAGAAGTGGAGGGTAGGAAAGAGGATTTGGCAGTTGTATTTATCGATATTGCTAAGGCATTTGATACAGTGGATTGGCATTATCTTATGAAAGTGTTGGAGGAAATGGGGTTAAATGTGCAATTTCAGGCATAGGTGAGTCTGTTGTATACCATATCAACAACCAGAGTAAAGGTTGGTCGCTTGTACTCTGACTCGTGGATGGTGGGTAGGGGTACGCGCCAGGGCTGCCCCTTATCGACTTTCCTTTTTGCTGTAGCGCTGGAGCCTCTGCCGATCCAAATTCGGCAGATGATGCTGGAATGGGGGATCCGGGTGGGGGATGTTAATCATTTGGTGTCTCTTTATGCAGATGACACCTCTTTTATCTTACTGCCCCTCGTGGGTCCCTGCCTTTTCTCCTACAATATTTAGATGAATTTGGGGATCTAACCGGACTGCCTAAAAACAGGGCAAGTCACCCCAATCTTAAAAAAACCAACAGAGAATCCATCTGACCCCAACAATTTCAGACCAGTAACTAACATTCCCATGCTAGCCAAAGTCCTAGAAAAATGCGTACAACAACAATTGAGTCACCATATCTCTGAATTCAATCTGTTGAATGACTTCCAATCAGGATTTAGACCAAACCATAGTACTGAAACAGCGATCCTGCACATCGTGGATGACGCTCTACTTGCCCTCGACCGCAATGAAACTTGTCTCCTAATCCTGCTCGACCTCTCTTCGGCATTCGACACGGTTAACCATGCCAAAATACTAGATCGCATGAAAAATAGGATGGGATTAGAGGCTACAGTCCTAAAATGGTTTAGATCATTCTTAGAGAATAGAACTCAAAAATTCACAGTCAACCAAACATTTTCAGCTTCAACCAGAAATGAGATCGGAGTTCCTCAGGGCTCAACACTATCTCCGGCACTATTCAATTTGTACGTAGAGCCACTCACAGAAACCTTACAAAGAGCAAACATCTCTTTCCACATGTACGCAGATGACACACAGTTGTACATCAAGATTACATCGGCGAAAGAGATAGATATCATGAACCAAGCACTAAAGAGTACCATCCATTGGCTAACCAGTAACCACTTAAAGCTTAACCCTCATAAAACCGAATTCCTGCTGATTTCCCCCAGAAAAGCGCTACGAACATTCTAGAGTGGACCAAGTTGATCACAGCATTAAACTGTACTCCGAGGATTGTTGAGTCTACCAAATCACTGGGAATTATACTAGACAAAAACCTGAATATGATTTTGCATATCAACACAATGGCAAAAAATGCCCGGTTCCATTTAAGCTACCTCAGAAAATTGAAACCCTTCTTAAATAAGGCAGACCTTAAAACAGCAGTCCAAGCACTAGTAATTTCAAGGATCGAGTACGGCTGCACAACCCTAGCTGGTCTCCCCAAGATTTCAACAGCCCCACTAAAAGCTTGTCTCAATGCGGCCACAAGACTCATAACTGGCTCCAGGAAATTCGACCACATCACCCCTCATCTGAAAGCGCTTAACTGGCTGCCTTACGAAGCGAGAATTCAACTAAAAGTGGCATGTATTACCCACAAAGCGATACACTACAAAACACCAGCGTACCTAGCCCAGAAAATCACACTTTCAGGAGGTTGCCGTGTCTCCCGGAGTCAGGGAGGGCTACTACTGAAACCGGCTAGATTCCGTAAGAAAAGAACTTATGACCGAGCTTTCTCTGGTGCAGCGCCTAGAATTTGGAACGCTCTCCCCCCTAACATTAGAAAAATTTCGTCAATCTCTGCTTTCAAAAATGAAGCCAAATCTTTTTACATGAGTAAATATCTCCCATAATCGCAGCAGACTTGACATTATCACTGATCTAACATGATCATACGCATGCTACCTCTCATCGAACATTAACCTCTTTGGGGTTCTGTTTATATGTTTGTGTTGCTTTAATGTTTTTCGCAAAATCACTTGTACAATTACTGTTGACTTGGTAACAAAACTGTTTATAGATATGCAAATGTAAAGCGCTCTGATACCCCATTCAGGGTCATGTTCGCGCTATATAAAACACTAAATAAATAAATAAATAAATAAATAAACGGATCTTAAAATGAAACATGGCAGATCGCTTTTGTTCCCGCTGGGTGCATTGGCTGACTGGGAACCAGCTTCCCTGCCCTCCCTGTCCCTACAATGGGAAACTGATCAGTTCCATTACCTGGGGATCATGATGGTGCACACCTCCCAAAAACGAAGGCATTTCCTGTAATGCATGATTTAAACTGGTCCATTTCAATTTCTTGCACTGCATGTATATCACACCAGTGCTACTTCACAGCATAGGTCCAAGTAGGCCTAGTGGTTGCCAACGGTGCCAGTCTCAGGTGGCAACTTTCCTACACCTTGCATGGTACTGTCTGATGGTAAACTCATTTTGGACGTCTGTTGTGCTGCAAGTGGCTATGGTATTTAGGGCTCCAATAGTGATGAACCCGGTTGTTTGTCTGCAGGGGGATGTTCAATGGTTTAAGGGTAAAACAAATTGAATTTAAATTCCTGCATCTGCTGTTGTTACTAGCAAAGAGGCGAGTTGTGATTACCTGGATGGGGCAGGTTGAGCCCAGTGTGGACGGATGGGTGAGCGATGTAAATAAGTGGGTGGTTTCGGAGGAAGCACGCCTCAAAAAGTGGAGAAGAGGACCTGCAGGTTTTGGGGGCGCTACTGACTAAGTTTGTGGGGCAATGGGGGTCGCAGGACACTTCATCAGAAGACGAGGTGCACTTTCCTACCACCTCAAATGCTGCGGCACCTAAGGCGTCTTGAGAGGAGAATGCTGGGACATGATGCACATGTATTATTGTGAGATTTGAACCGTGATAGCCTGTTACTCCATGTCAAATGTTTGGGGATGGCTAGTTTTTTTGTTTCTTTTATTTGTATTGTTTTTTTACCAACTGCAAACTGTAAAAAAAAAAAAAAATACATAGTTATTGTTGACTGTTGTATACTTCCTAAGAACACAGTCACAATGTATGTTCATTTCACCTGGAAATATAACTACAACGTTTTCACTACTATATGGCATATGAATACACAGGCCTGTTTTACATTCCTATTATATGTGATATATATTTTTGTTTTGATTAAAACCAATAAAATATTTGAAATTTAAAAAGAAATACATTCAATGTGCCAGTGCCAGCATTTTGTTATGGGTACCCCCTTTTGCCAAGAATTACATACAATATCCCAGTACCAGAGTTTTGCCATTGATGCTGCCCATATATCATGGGTGGGCCCATAATAAAAAAATTACAGACAATATTTCGGAGCCAGTATTGTTTGCTTCCACTAACCCACCCCCCCAGCCCCAATATGCCATAGCTGCAGAATTACCTCCAGAATGCCAGCAACAGAATAATGTCAAGTATTACTTCCAGCATTTCAGGGTCTGCATTTTTCCATGTGTGCCCTCCCTTATGCCGACAATTACCTCCAGGGTCCCAGCGCCAGCATTTTACTACGGGTTCCCCATGCCAAGAATTTCCTCCAGTGTGCCAGCATCAGCTTTTTTCCACGGATGCTCCTATGCCAGGAGTTACTTCTCATAGCAGGGCCTGCATTTTTCCTTGGGTGTCCTCCCTTATACACAAGTTCTCTTTAATATGCCTGTGGCCACATGTTGCCTTGGTAGCCGTCATAAGCACAGGATTGTATAGAGTATGCCATGACCAGCAGTAGAGGCGCAGTCATAAGACACCCAAACAAACATACTCTTACTGATTCTCTCACTCTCAATCATACTAACTTCTTCTCATTCACTTTTCTCTCACTTTCTCTTACTCCCACTGTCCCACTTACTCATTCTCACTCATACTCGCTCCCACTTGCATCCAAACGCACACACATTTGCTGGGTCTCACTCCCACTTACAAACACACACACGCACTGTACCTTTCCCATTCAATGACTCTCACTCACAACTGCACAGTTTTAAATAGGACTTTGTAGGCCCCCTAATGCCTCTGGCCCTGGTGCAACTGCACCCGCTGCACTATTTATGCAAATGGTGATGCAATATTGCACTGCAGGTTGTAGACCCAGCCTTGTTCTAGGTTGGGTATGTTTCTGCTTAGCTCTTTGCTGCCTACTTTTCTGGGGGTGCCTCACAGCGTCTACTGGGAAGCGTCAAAGCCCACTGAATGAGTAAGATGAGTGAGAAGCCAACAGATTTGGAGGACGTCCCTCAAAAGTAAACAGAGCATTGGAAATCTGAGTCCTTTTCCTACCCTTTGACTGAGGGAGCAACAACATGGCGACGGCTGCACCGCTAACCCAGCCCAACCTTCACCTGAGGGTCCAGGTGAGTCTGCGAGGGACTTGGTAATAAGCAGAGAGAGGAGAATCGTGAGGTGCGAGGAGTTCCTTGCTGTGGGTGTACCGGGCAGTGCGGCTCCCAGACATTAGTGACCAGGGCACTGGTGCAAAGACAATGAACTAATGAGGGGCAAATCTCAGGTTTGGACTGGTATGAGTATCCTACTGTGTGCACAGTAGACATCGAGTAATCACTGGAAAATATCTGGAAAAGTTGGTACAACATTGATCTTCCACAATCAGAATAAGAGTCGGTAAAAGAAAGCCAACGTCTTCAAGAAAATATACAGACACCCAGGGAGGTGAGACTCACCCTAGAGAAGCCTCACAATGAACCACTAAACTATGAGAGGCAGATGAAATGTGCTAAGCCAGTGTAGGAAGCTGGCTCTTTATATAGTATATCAAAAAGAGAAATACTGTGCAAATAGTCCAGGTATTCCCTTGCTAGTCGACAGGGGCTTGCTCTAGCAATCCCAAGGTGCTCTTTTAGGAGGTGGTGTGGTCGAGCAGCCCTAGGCTTATCAGAAAGGAGTGTTAGACATCTGCAATACACACACAGTCAAGGAATGGTACACATGACTCAATAAGGAGATCCACACCAATTTATAAAAATAACACATATCTTTATATATATTTAGGCACCACAATCAATATGTTCAGGTAAGTATGTTTCAAGATAGAAATACTTTTAGGTTTTAACAATGGACACTTTCCATAGGCGGCAATGTTTTCCTGTGGGAGAAAAAACAAATACTGCATACAAGTTCTTCGCAGCGAGTTACGAGACCAATCTTCAGGACTTAAGGTGAGTACAGGGCAAGGTCCAAGGCAACACCAGCATGTCACCTCCAGCGGCACTAGGGAGGCCGGGTGCACTGATGCAATACAGCTTCAGGTGCCCAATGTTAGTCTATGGGGAGCTGTCCGGTCAAAAATAGGCTGCAGGTTTGGACTTGGAGGCCAGTCGGGTTGAACCCACAAGGGGGCTCAGGCCTCACGATGCGCGGGGATGTGGGGACACCTTCGGTCTACTTCTGCTCGGGCCAGGGGCGACTGGTGCAGAGGTGTTTTGAGGCATCGGGTTTGCTTCACCGGAGTCAGTCGCGGTAGAGGGGAGGCTGCACACAGAGGCTGCATGAGGCGTTTGGAAGTTCACAGCGGGGAGTCCCAAGGTGGGCTTCGAGTCTGGAGCGCCTGGGGACCACGCTTGCACTGTTGGCCCACTTCAGCTTGGGCTAGGTGGCTTGGGTGCAGTGGTGCTTTCCGGCCTTCGGTCTTTGCGGTCTGGAGTCCTAACAGCTCCCTCTTTGGTACCTGCAGGATGCAGGTGAAGAGCTCCACTGCTCCACGGGAGTTCCTGAGTCTTTGGAGAAGTGCTGGCAATCCTCTCAAGCTTTGGAGGTTCAGCAGCTTGCAGGGTGAGATGACTTTGGTGCAGTTGTCGAGAATAAGCGAATAGGCCGGCAGGGTTGGCGACACATCACTTGCTTCTTCTTCAGTTCTTGCTTTTCGTGGCTCTTCGGTCCGCCTTCTTCTTTTAGGTCAGCAGGATCTGATTTCCTGGTGCTAGGGGCTCCCCTAAATACTAATTTAGGGGCGTTAGGGGAGTGTACGGTAGTAGCCAATGGGATACTGACCCTTGGGATCACTTCTCCCCTATATGACCACTGCCTGTGGGAAGTGGGTATAACCGTGTTCCAGAGTTCCTAAGTTTACCATCACAAAGATGGCAGACTCTGAATTTTCGTGTTCACATCAGGTAGCTGACTTTAGGGGTGGAACTAGCCTGAGGGTGAACACGCCTCTCTGACTACTAATTTTCCCGCCGTCCAAGTGTCAAATGGGCCCTGGTCAATGGCAGTCAGCATCTTCTCCTGTGAGGGGAGCCAGATTTGCATACCAAAGGCGATGGGCTCCTTGAAGCTCCCTGCCTTTGAATGCTAATTTGCAGGCCATCCTGTGGGAGGGAGGTGTAAACACTCACTGCCTGAGCAGGCTTTGTTACTGACCTCCTGAAAGCAAAGGCCCTCAACCCTCGGGTCGGAAACTCATCTGTGGTGGCAGGCTGGCTAGGACCACTCAGTCAGCACACTAGTAGTCAGTAGGTTTTCAGGGGGCACCTCTAAGGTGCCCTCGGATTGCATATATTAATAAATCTACCACTGTAATCAGTGTGGGCCAATTAATAAGAAATGTTTGATACCATACATCTCTGGTTTCAGTGAAGCCATCATGTAGCTGGGGAACTCGTTTTCACCAGTGTCCAGCACATGTACTTAAAATGCCTTCCTTGGTCACTTGTTCTGGCAGCAATTGAACTGATCAGCACAGGGGCCATATCTACTTGTGCTGATATGTCCACACAAGTAATATAGTGCACCCTGCCTTAGGGCTGTACGGTCTGCTTTAGGGGCGACTTACCTATACTGCATGCTGTGTCTGCAAGCGCAAAAAGAACAGTTGATGGACAGAATGCAGAACAATGTCATACATTCACCCCAGTACAGAGATCTGGACCTAAATCCATTGTTTTTTTGCTCACCATGCCATTCCAGTTTGAACCCAGCCCTATGCAAATCAGTCTTGACACTGTGCCTCATGGGAACAGTCCAGCCCGAACTGCCAAGCCAGGTCCTCCCTGGACTGGAAACAAGCATCCTAGGACCGGTTTCGGGGTTTCACCCCTCTTCAGCCAGGATAGCTTGACTCCAGTGGCATGGAGAGCACGGGACCCACGTCTGGGCATACCCATCCCACTCGGGGTGACAAATGCAAAAAGAACAGTTGATGGACAGAATGCAGAACAATGTCATACATTCACCCCAGTACAGATATCTGGGCCCAACACTACACCACTGGATTCAAGCTAGCCTGGCTGATGAAGGGTGATGCCCTGAAACCGGTCCCAGGATGCTTGTTTCCGGTCCAGGGAGGACCTGGCTTGGCAGTTCGGGCTGGACTGTTCCCACAAGGAACAGGGTCAAGACTGATTTGCATATGGCTGGGTCCAATCTGGGGTGGTGTGGTGAGCAAAAGAATGATGGATTTAACCCAGATCCTTGTGACTGGGGGTGAATGTTTGCATTGTCCAGCATTCTGTCCATCAATTGTTTCTTTTGCATGTGTCTGCAAGCATGGCACACAGGGATGTGTGCCATGCCATGTTTTCACTTTTGTCTGCACCAAGCCATGAAGCCTGCAGTGGGAGTCTGTATGTGTTTGGTGAGGGGCCCCTAAGGGTGGCACAATACATACTGCAGCCCTTAGGGACCCTCTTTAGCCTCCTTGCCCTAGGTACCAGGGGTACCACTTACTACGGACTTACCGGAAGTGCTAAAGGTTTTGCCAATTGGGGAAACAATTGTACAGTTTTGGGAAAGATATCTGGCAGTGGGGACCTGGTTAGCAGGAACCCAGTGCACTTCCAGTCAAAGTTGCATCGAACACCAGGCAAAAAGTGGGGTGACCATGTCAAAAAGTGCACCTTTCTACAGCCCGGGCCAGGGAGCTATTTTACTGTTGCACTGGAAGGTAGACCAGATGATGGCAGTCTGAACGCAGACCGAGAAAATGCTCATTTACAGTTGTATCAGAACCCACAGTTACATGGCCATGAGGCCCATACTTATGGATGGATATAATGTGACAGGCAAGTGAACTGGAACTCACAGCCTGGGAATTGATTCTCACCTTCAAAGGAGACTCCTCTGCGCATAACAGAATTAGTATGTACTAGAAGCAGGAATACTGGAATTATGCATAGGGGAGGGCCAAATTATGTGGCAGGATTGACTAAATTATGTGGCAAGTAAAGGCAGATTATGCAGCATGATGTGTCACATTCTGTGGCGGTATTACGTCACTGTTTTGTCATTTTACATGTGCTAACACTATGGGCATACATTTCACCTCATTTCTATCAGTTTAACACCGAAATACAGCAATCAGCCACTGAATGGCGACATGCCACTGCGCAGTAACACATGAGGCAGTGCTTTCAGGAGCTTTTGATCTGTCCAAGCTAGAAACAATTTTTTTGTTAAAATCTGCAATTTATGCAGAAGATGATGGATTAAGTGGGATGTGTGGCAACTTTCTAATAATGCAGAAAATGCTGCAGCTCAGAATCACGTCATTCCAGTGGCCATGATTGGAAGGTATACACAGGATTGTGAAAAAGAAAGTACACCCTCCTAGGATTCAGTGGTAGTACATAGTAAAATATGCCTAACCTTTATCCAGTCCTCGCCAAGTTTTAACAGTGGTAAATCTAACCTCACGTGACAAATAAGACACACAAATTTCATTTAGCCATTATTGATTATATAAAATAAAATCAGCCAATAATTCCCCAGTCTAAAATCTGAAAAGCTCTCACAATAATCCAAGCCCAAAAGCAAAAATGCTTGACTGCTGAAAGGCACCCTAGTAAGAATCCCTCCTGGTCACAGTAGATTATTTTGTGAAGGATACTGGCCAACCTCATAGATGCTATTTTCATGGAGATTTTATCATCTGAATATATCAAAGTTATTAGTTGGTATAATCTACAGGACTCGCGTTAACAATGCATTAAATAGAGTTGCCAACCTGTGGCCCAATTTTAAGTCTGGAGGAGCAGTGTCACTGAGTGAATACCACTCTGTCCAATCAGGAGAAGTCTGGTGTTCCCGCACTCAGGTTTTCCAGGTGAAAATCAAGTGCAGGTCAGACATAGACTAAGGGCCCCAGCCCGACCCCTTCCTGAGGGCGCATGAAAGGCTCTGCCCAACCCCCTGACCCTCATCCCACCTGGCATCACCTATCCCAGCCCCCATTTGCCACCTGCACAGAGGAGGTGGTAAATGGAGGCAGAATTGTCCACAGAATGATGCATCTGAATGCGCAAAGAATCCGGCAATTCTGGGTCTGCATGTGTATTCCCCATTCCAGAGAAAAATAACCTGTATTTGTATGATGCAGGGGTACAATTACAGGCAGGAATTGGTGATTCTAGGCCCAGTAATTTCAGCAACCCTGCAACTCGTAAAAAACCTCTTCCAAGCTGATGAACAACATAAGTAACTTCTAATCATGGGTCCCACTCTGCAACTCTGGGCAATAGCTTGCTTAATCTCCACAACGGCCCCAACAGCGCTGGGATGCCTGGCTTCACCCTGGGGGTGCCCAGGAGTGGACATTTCACAGGGAAAAAGCCAGGAAGGGTTCCACAGCGGTATGCGTACAGCGCCTGGACACCCCTTTGGGGGTATGGGTGCGCTTTACAAGTACAAATTTCATTTCATTTCATTTCATTCGGTAGGCCTGTAGTCTGCCCCTGGAGATTGGTCAGCAAGAAGTTATTTTATATGGCGGGAAGTAGGAGAAGGCTCGGAGGGAGGCAGGCCTCAACACAAGCAAGGAACTGGGTAGTTGAACCAGAAGCGAATCCCACCAGGATCCCCGAGGCTGTCGGGCTCGCTTACGGGAGTATGTACATATAAAGGACTGAGTTCCAATTCGACAATGTGGAAGCCGGGGAGTGGAGCGGGAGTATGTGGCGCCTGTGTTACAGTTTGTTATTTGTCTGTTGGTGGCAAAACTTAATAAACAGACATTAAAAAAAGTGATTTTATAATAGTTTAAAACTCTTCAGTGGCAATAGGATCAATTAATGCCTTGTGGTTCCCTTCTGTTAGTTGATCTACTTTGGTCTTAATCCCCCTCAGTTTAAGAGTTTTCTTGTGTTATTTGTAATAATTATTGATTTAACTAGTGTTGTCATTGATATGTAATTTGGTATTGCATGTGTCAAATGTGTTTTTAAGAGTGTATAATGAGGGTGAGAGCTAAGGTGAAGAAAGGTACTATGTCAAGTTCAATTTCTTGTCTTTTTAGGTTTGTGTTGTAACCAGTTGTTAAATAAACTCTGTACTCGAAGCAGTTGAGTAGGAAAAGCTTTATTGAATGACTAACACAGGTATTTTCAGGTCAAGCGCTCTGGGAACACGTCCGCACGCTTCAGTCATCAGCTGTCAGTGTCAGCATTCTAGAACGGACAGCTGATGACGAGGAGAGGGGAAAAGGGGACGGTGTCCCGGAGAGGACAAAGGTGCAATAAACACAACAGAACACAACACATCTTCCCCCTTTTGAATTCTAACAAAGGGGGCAAAGTGCGTAAGGAAGGGGGAGGGTGAGGGGGGAAGGGGATGCAAAGAGTGGTTACAAATCCGTTTGTTAATAATAACATACATACATAGTCAGAAAGCTTGATGGGTGGAAAAACACGTCGTCCTACTCTACTGGTATTGCTCGAACAGTGCACAGAAGCGGAGTCCGTACATGTCTCTGAGCAGGCTGGAGATTCATGCACGTCAACATTAGGTTGCAACCCTTCACCTTCAACCTTATTATCAGAATCACTTACGTACCCTCTTCCGGAGTTGGAATTGTTGGTATCAATAGACCTGTGCAAATCACTAACAGAGCTGTCATGTCCTGGACTAGATACCATTGTCTTGGGTAGTTTACGCAAGGACAGTGCTGACAAATGCCACACTCTACCATCACTGAGAAAGGCTCAGTTACAAAAGATTTTGCTCACAGAGAGGGGTTTAGAGAACCTGTTCTCTCCTTTGTTCGTGTGACCACTCCATTTTAACCCTTACCATGTCTCCAACCATTAAATGTACTTCTTTACTGCTATGTTTCCTGTCAAAACGTTTCTTGCAATTAGCCTGTGCCTCCCTAAGCCAAGCTATATTTCACCTGGTCAGCAGACCAGTCCACTGTCCTAGCAGCCGACAACGACCCCACATTGTCCTTTGACATGGGAGTTCTGCCCCTCATGAGCTCAAATGGGCTGTGACCCGTGCAACTGCAAGGTGTTATGCGATAGGCCCACAATGTTTTTAGAATTTCTTGTTTCCATACCAGGTCGTTGTTATTGGCCAACTGGATAGTGCCCTTAATAACTCTATTAAAGCACTCAACTGCACCATTATCAGCAGGATGGTAAACAGATGTCGTCTTATGTCTTATCTCATTTCTAGTTAGATACAATTAGAAGACCTCTGACGTGAATTGTTTCCCGTTGTCACTAACTAAGCATTTTGGTAATCCTTCTCTCACAAAAGTTTCATCTAGGAATTTGACAACACCGTGGGTGTCAGCTTCGTTACAAAACCAATTTCAGGCCATTTAGAAAATGGTCTATAAGTACAATGGTATACACCTGTTCACCATGATCCATAATGGGCCCCATGATGTCGATTCCCACTCTCTCCCATGGCAGTTGGACATGAGATGGGATGTAATGGGGGTCTGAATGTAACCTGGGATTTGTCTGAATTACTACACATAGTACAATCTCTCACTATTCTTTCTATTGCAATATTTACCCCAGGCCACCAATACTAATTCTTTACTTAACGTTTCGTCTTGATGATGCCCAGGTGACCCTCATGGCAAATGTCTAGAATTTGTTTTCTAAGTGTTGTTGGAGGGATCGCCTTTCCGCTACTGAACAACAAACCATCCTCCTCCAACAACTCATGTTTAACCTCCCAGTAAGGGCGAATTTCTTCAGGCACAACCTTCTTTTCGGGCCAACCTTTGGCAATCATACCCAGAACCTCACATAACACTGCATCTTTAGATAGCTCTAACTTCCATTCACTCATTGAAATTCCATGTGATTCCACATTGATGTTTGCAAACATAACTCCTCGTCCTTTACTGGAGCATCAGAGTGGACAGGCATACGACTTAAAAAAACGGCAACAACGTTTTTGAAACCAGGCATATACTGGACCTCATAGTTGAAATCAAACAAATGTACTGACATTCGTGCAAGTCTGGGCAACGCAGCATAGAGACCTTTTGTTGTGAAAACCTTTGTCAAGGGTTAGTGGTCGCTACGTAAGGTGACCTTTTTTTAAATTGTTTTAAATTTCTTTATTAGTTTTATTAATTTTCCATGTATTACAGCGACTGTTAACAATTGAAATTGCATACTTGCATCTCGCTCAGTTGTGTCATGCAGCAAGTGGTAAACATCTTTACAACATATTAGGTAACTGTTAGCGAGAAATGTGTACAACCACTGCTATATCAGTATATCATTACTTCAACTAATGTCCAACGAGAAGTACACTCAGTTCCATTTAAACGTAAGGTGACCTTATTACCCCCAGACAAACTGGCGAAAATGTCCCCACACACATGCTAATGTCTCCCGCTCTATTACGGAGTATTTTTCCTCCGTGGGGGTAAGAGAGCGGGAAGAAAAAGCAATGGTGCATTCCAACCCACGATCATCTTTCTGCGTGAGAACTGCACCAAGACCCTTGCTGCTGGCGTCTGTAGTGATGATGTTTTTCAAAGCAGTATCAAAACCTTGTAAAGGGAGCACAGAACACATCTCTTTTTTAAAGATTCAAATAACCCTTGACAAGCATCCGACCATAAGAACTTATTCTTAAGCTTGAGTAACTTTCTTAAATCATAAGTTTTGCTTGAAAAGTTTTTGATGAATTTAGAATAGAATTCAGTCAGTCAATAACTTTATTTCGGCCATTGCGGCCATAAAAGTGTCATATGCATACAGTACATGAGAAACAGGATAAAACATGCAAGGTTCAGTAGCAGCAGATTTACAAGGGACCAAATTAAATTAGGCTTATGTACAGCAGTGCAACAGCCCTCAATAGGCCGATATATATGTCCAAGAGTCAGTGGCTACGTGATGTAAACGTCCAAACTTCATGATAGACATATGCATAAAGTAAAAAGTACAAAAGTGCAAATGCATAGAATAGAATTCAACCAGGCCTAAAAATTATCGTAATTCATCCTTGTTACCTGGTACAGGAGCAATACGTATAGCATCCAGTAATTCCTTCTTTGGCCTAATTCCTTCTCCAGTGATCTCGTGTCCAAGATATGTTACTTTTGTGCATGCAAATTTGCATTTGCTATGCTCAGCAGTTAAACCCTTAGCATCAAGGATACTGAGACCCTGATTCAGTTTATTGTTATGCTCCTCTCTGGTTTTACCCATGAAAAGAATGTTGTCTTGAAACATAAGTATGTCTTTCACACCTTTAAAGATTTCATGCATAAGCCTCTGGAACATGGCTGCCGCCGATGCAAGTCCAAAAGGCACTCTCCTAAAGCTGTAGCACCCAAAAGGTGTTATAAACGTGGTAAGACTCTTGCTGTCAGAGTGCAGAGGAACCTGGTGTTAGGCCGACTTAAGGTCTATGGTTGAGAACCATTTCACCCCCTTAGTATGAGATAGCAATTCGTTTACTCTAGGTAGTGGAAATTGATCAACAATGATGTTGTCATTTAAGTCACGTAAATCAACACATAACCTCAAATTTCCATTGGCCCACTTGGCGACGACCAAGGGAGCCACCCATTCAGATGCTTCTATTTGTTCAATGACATCATTCTGCAGTAGTTTCTCAAGTTGACTCTGTACATCTTCTCTAATAGCGAAGGGGATATTCCTGACCTTATGGACGACAGGAATAGCACCTGCTTTAACACGTATTTTGTGCTTGAAACCACTCAACCTACCAATCTTCTCTGAAAACACTTTAGGAAATTTGCGCAATAAGCACTTGCTAAACTCCTCCTCATTCTAGGACAGGGTCAGAACTGTTGGGGTCTAGGATAACACCAAGACTACCCTGGTCCATCCATCCCAACACGGAGGGCCCAACCAAGGATACATATAGCTTTCCTATAGACTCCCTACCTGTGAAATTGAAATGTAGTCTCCTAAAACTACAAATCTCAATGGGATCACCAGTGAATGTTTTTATGGTAATGTCGGATTTCTCCAATTGTTTTCCTAGGGAAGGTACAAATATTTCCTCCAAAACACTTTTGTTTACAATAGTGTATGAAGACCCAGAATCTGCCACTATACTTATATTTACACCCCCAATTGACATATCACACACAGGTTTCCTTACCCTATTTGCCTGGCTTTCTTTGACTTTCATTACACGGTCGTAATCAATATTTAGAACACACATGTTAGCATCGTCTTCATCAGATGTAATGTTAGCAGACTCATCATAAATCTTTACCATTTTGACTGAACCTGATGATCTTTTCTGGCAAACTTTTTGAAAGTGGCCAATTACTCCACAAAAGGAACATTTAACTTTTCTTGCAGGACATTTATTGTCGTTTGCCAAATGGCTGAAGCTACGACACCTGTAACAACGTCTTTTGTTGCTTACGTGTACCCTGCCAGTAACTGGTTTACTACCACTAGATTTCTTACTCTGCTTAAACACAGGCCTAGCTTCCGTAACCCTGGAAATAGTGCCTTCTTCTTTCTTTTCTCTGTTTTCAGATAGGACTGCCTTGACACACCTCCCAGTGAATTCTGCCCGTTTAGCTACATCCATAATGGTCTGCAAGGGACATTCCCCTTTAGCCCAAAGACTTTCCTGAATGTTGCTCTTTGAACCTTGCATTACAATTTGGACCCTGATAAATTTGTCATGTAATTCCCCAAAACGACAATTAATGGCTATGTTCTTCAATGCAGAAACATAGTCATCTATTGTTTCTTCCTTTCCCTGCCTTCTGTGAAAAAATGTATACCAAACCGTTGGGCTATAGTAACTGTTAAGATCTTCTATTGCGTTGACGAACACATCACCCTTATCAACTGCCCTAGTTGTCTTATTAATTCCATTGTACACCTTAATGCCACTTGCCCCCAAACAATGCAATAGTATCTTGTATTTCTTCTCTGCTGTGAATTACTCATCACCATCAAATGCAGAGATGTAGTTCATGAAGTACTCCCTCCATTTGTTGGGAGAAATGTATGAGGTGGTGACAAGTTACATAAAAATCCGCTTGCCATGTTTATGCTCTTTTTTTTTTTTATTTGAATGTTGTAAGTATGCACTTTGTAAAAGTCAATGTGCTCAGAGAACTGCCACACACTTGTACGCAACGTAGTATTTAAAATTTGCACTTATATCAAGGTATTCATAAACTATAAACATGCCATCACACCATGTAAAGTATAAGTACCAAGGTTCTTGTGATGAGAATCACGAGAATATACTAAAGTTTGAGCAGTGTTCTCATTGAAGTGGAATAACTTTAGCCTATGTTATGCTGTGCCTATCAGCAATTGAGCACAAATGTAGCATACCTTGTCTCCATGGCTGTAATAATAAATCCTTATTATTCTTTATATTTCTTTTATATACCACCGCAAATTCTGTGTAAACGATGCGCTGTCTGTAAAGCGTTGCAAGCGCACGTCGCGTAAACAATTCTCACAGAAGTGATTCTGTTCCCAAGATGGTGGCACGTTGTCTTTCTGCGTGATGCGTAAGTGCGTCGCACCTGAACACTGCACCGCTGGCTAGTGAGCTGTGTAGGTTACCAAAGATGGCGCCTGGACGACATCAAATAGCGTAACCCTAGTATCCTGGTTACGGTGACGCGTCTGGAATTTATTCAAATTCGCACTGGAAGACAGCGTGTGAACAGTTGAGATGAGGAGATGCGGCAGTTGAACTGTCAAATTGTAACTGTAAAGTCTTAGCGCCTCAGTTACGTGCTTTAAGCTATCACATTCGAACTGATTTGCATACGCAGTATCACGCCGTATTGAATATTTTGTAAAGTTGCACGCAGTAATGGATATATTTTTATTTCACATGCAGACGATTTATTTTTCTTTCAAGCTAACTTGCACCCATTCTGCACAGTTCCCTTTTCCATATATGCTGACTAACCTGAGAAAATTCGCTTAAAGCTGTAAGATGACCTCAAAGCGACATGTGAAGTCTTTAATGTTGCGAAGAATTCCACCTGTTTTATTTCCGCTGTAGCTTGTGACACCTTTCCAGTAAAAAATTCTATAAATTTTCATTCTCGTAAATCTTCACTCCGTGGGTTCTCTGTGTTGGTCGCTCGTCGCCATCAATTGTTAAGTAAACTCCGTACTCGAAGCAGTTGAGTAGGAAAAGCTTTATTGAATGACCAACACAGGTATTCTCAGGTCAAGAGCTCCGGGAACACGTCCGCAAGCTTCAGTCATCAGCTGTCAGTGTCAACATTCTAGAACGGACAGCTGATGACGAGAATAGGGGAAAAGGGGACGGTGTCCCGGAGAGGAAAAAGGTGCAATAAACACAACAGAACACAACACCAGTATTGACACCACATGTACTTTAACTTCTCTCAACTGCAGTTTTTGTCCATGAATTTAATTGAGATTTCAGTTTGGAAACTTTAATGGACCCAGGTATACATGTGACAAAATGTTCCCAGCGGTATTGAGCCTTAAAGCCCAGAGCCATCATCAAGCATTAATGGCCCCAGGTGGTAATGGTCATCACAAAATTGGAATGTTGAGGACTCCATTAAAGGTAATGGAATGTCTCAGGGCAATAATGACTGGTGTAGGCATTCTGTTCCAACATTCCAATATTTATCTTTCTGTTTCTCCCTGTACTTTGGGTTACATCAGTTGTGCCAACATCCGGTCTCACCACGGGGTGATGGGGTATTTGGTGGCCTTTCCCTGCCTTGCCCATGGGTGAGAGGGTTCTTGGTAGCCTCCTCCTGCCCGGCTACGTGTAAGGTATGTAGGGCACAAAAGACCCTCTATTCTTGGGCAACATGAGAGAACAACCAGTGCCCCCTTCTGTCTCGAAGCTGGGGGAAAGATACCCTTTCTGGTCCATAGGCAATGATGGGCAGGTAAGAGAAAAATTTGTTTTTTGCCATGATCCCCTGTTATGTCGTAATATGATGTAGAATGTGATGTACCTTATGTTCTGTGAGCGAGGCATGGAATGCTTGTTGCATTCTTTCACGTAGGTTCCAGTCCGGAGTCAGTTACTGTTTGCTCCGCGGACTGGAAGCCGTGCTGCCTGGCCCTCACCTGTTTCTTCCATTAAAGCACAACTTTACCAACGCTGTGTTGTGTACCATCATTACAATTGGCGACGATAGATGGTTATCTACGCGTGGAAAACGATTTGCAATTATAAGGGAGCGGAAAGAAGTTGAGTTTCTTCGAGTATTCAAAAGAAAGAAAAAGGAGTAATCAACGGTAGGAACTTACCGGATTCGGAACCTTCACCTTCAGATAATTCAGAGATACGAAGCCTTTAAGTGAGTTAAAAGCGATCTGGCAAATCCACTTTACCGTTGGTGTTTGATTGCTGCGTTTTTTAAAGAGCGGCAAGGTTCCAGCGTCAAGCTCCGTGACGCGCATGCTCACACTCATTATCGTGATGTCATTGCGCTAGGTCACGCAACGTGACCTTTACGTGGCGGCCATTTTAGCTACAAAACTCCATGGCAACAAGACTTTTTCTTCGTTTTTGCCGGTAAGCTCAATTTGATGGGAGCAAGGCAGAATAAAGACTGATTTTCAGCGGAGATTTTGGCGGAACAGGTGAGGAAGTCGGGGAGGCGGATACTTAAGGATATATATATTTTTTTTTTGGGTGTATTTTTTGCTGCATTTGCGAACACTGGATTAATATTTTTTTTAATTGTATACATTTGCTGCATTGTGAACGTTGGACCAGCTTATTAACAGATTACAAATAACTTTTCAATACATACCATGTTATACCTATATTTGGAGGAGTATAGTTTAGAAGTATATTGCAGTTACTTTTATATTTAACCAGTTTATGGAAAAAGGTGATCTTCAGCTTCAAGAAGAAATGGCTCAACAAAATTTTACTATAAGCCCTCCTCATTCCTTTTGGGCATCAGGATCGCGTCCAACTATGGAGTGGTTAGAATGGAATTTTTTTTTGTGAATTACATTAATGCTGTAGATGAAGCAGGGAAAATGAAAGCAGATCAAAAGAAAAGAATTCTTTTACATTCTTTGGGTCCGGTAGGGATAAAAACTTATAATCGGATGCCCAAGATGATAGCAAATGCAGAAATAGATGATTTTGAGGCAGCTTTGAAAGATTTGGATAAATATTTTGCACCGAAAGTCTGCATGGGAGTAGCGCGTTACAAATTTTTTCAGAGAAAACAGAACAAAGGAGAACCGGTAGATGACTATATTGATGAGTTGAAGAGACTTGCCATTGATTGCAGGTTTGGCAACCTACACGATCAATTAATAAGAGATCAATTAGTCATGCATTGCGAGAATTCTACAATACAGGAACGTTTATGAGTAAATGGTGATTCGCCTTTGGAGGATATACTTTCTATTGTAAGGAAGGCTGAAATGTCGGGAAGGTGTGCCACACAACTCAAAGATTCTCACAAAGACACAGGAGCGGTCCTTAAAGTTCAGAGTACTAACCGAGGACAACAGCAACACAGCATGGGCAAAACTTCCAATCAAACACAAAGAAATCTATGGAGAGACAAAGAACTGGAAGACAAGCGATGTTATCGTTGCGGAAGTAAAGAACATTTAGCGTTTAGCAGGAACTGCCCCGCTGCAAAGAAAAGATGTAGTATTTGTGGATTGATAGGCCATTTTAGTAAAATGTGTAGGAGAAGGAGAAGCAATGTTAAATACGAATATGAGGATGAAGATGTTAATGAGCCTGACGCAGACAAAGAAAGTGATAATTGGGAGTGTGTTAAAAGTGTCCAGGGTAATTTTGTGATTAACATCACGGATAATACAGTGAAGGATAAGCCCATATGTGATATATCCATTGGGGGAGTAATAATTAAGGTGTTCGCAGATTCTGGATCACCTTATACTATAATTGATAAGGGAATCTGGAAGGAAAAATTTATCAAAAAAATTGGCGGACAATTAATTAGTACAGATGTTAATCCTATAAGTTTCACGGGGAGAGAATCAATATGTTGGGGTTCAGATGGATGACATTTCTATTTAAAGGGAGATCTGCTAGAGGGAAATTATATGTAGCAGAATTTGGTCCTTCTGTTTTAGGATGGATGGACCAAAAGAATTTGCACATCATATTGGATCCCAACAGTGAAGAGAAGGTACTCATCGTAGATGATTCTAGTAGATTACAAGATGATATATGTAAGTTATTTCCTAAGGTGTTTAGTAACGGTTTAGGATCACTTAAGGGTTTTGAACACTCCATTGTGCTAAAAATAAATGCTGTACCTAAGATATATAAGGTGAGGCCCATTCCTATACTCATAAGGGATGAAGTTGCAAAGGAGTTGGAGGGATTGTTAGAAAGGAATGTAATTGAAGAGGTGGAAAGTTCTGAATGGATTTCTCCGGTGGTGGTGGTGGCGCAAGGGGAATGGTAAAATCCGTCTATGCATTGATTTGCGCCACCTCAATAATAACATCGTTATCGATAGGTTTCCTCTGCCCAAGATCAATGAAATGGTGTCTTCCCTCAAAGGTACTAGTTGGTTTTCCACCATTGACTTGTCAGCAGCTTACCATCAGGTGGCGTTGTCACCTGAGTCAAGGAAACTCACTGCGTTTATAACACCTTATGGTTGTTATCAATTTAAACGCATGCCTTTCGGCCTCGCATCTGCGGCTGCTGTTTTTCAGCGTTTAATGCACAAGTTGCTGGGGAAGATGAATGGTGTTACATTTTTCCAAGATGACATTTTAGTAGCTGCCAAGTGCAAGGAGGAACACGATTGTAAACTCAAAGAGGTTTTGAGTGTATTACAAAATGTTGGTTTAACTGTTGAAATCAGCAAATGCAAATTTGCTCAGAGGAGCGTTTCCTATCTAGGACACGTTATTTGTCAAGATGGTGTAAGACCCAAACCATCTCTGGTTAATACTATTGTTGACTCACCTGCTCCCACTAGTAAGGAGGAGGTAAAGTCGTTCTTAGGAATGGCTGAGTATTGCGCTAAGTTCATCCAAAATTTTGCAAGTAAAGTATTCAACATTCGTGCATTATTGAAGAAGAATACGAAATTTGAATGGACTAATGAGTGTGATGCGGAGTTTAAGTGTGTGAAGAATGACTTACAGAATGTAAATGCTCTGAGTAGTTTTGATCCTAATTTGGAGTGCATTTTAACTACAGACGCAAGTGACAAAGGTTTAGGGGCTGTATTGTCACAGAAGGGCACTGATGATCGGGAGAAGATAATTTTATTTGCTTCTAGGTCTTTATCCCCCACGGAGAGTAAATATCCCATCATTGAAAGAGAAGCCTTAGCTTGCGCTTGGGCTTTAGAGTATTTTCGTGTTTTTGTGTGGGGGAAACCTGTTCTGATTCGCACTGATCATCGCCCTTTGATTAAAATTCTCACTACTGAGGGTAGTGTTACAGCTTCTGCTAGATTAGCAAGGATTTCTATGCGGATGAAGGAATTCGTTTACAATTTAGTTTATGTGCCGGGCAGGGAAAATGCTGTGGCTGATTGTCTTTCCAGATTGCCTGTTCCTATGGAAGAATGCTTGGATGATCCTTGGGGTGATTTCAACATTGCTTTTGTACAAGATGCTGGTGTACCAGCCATTGATAAAAATGAATGGATGGAGGAACAAAGTAAAGATTTTAGTTTGCAAAGGTTGGCCCAAGAAGGAAGGTGTTACTGATATTTTGAGACCTTTCTGGGAAGTTAGAACGGAATTGTCAGTGAATAAGGATGTAATTGTGAGAGGTGACAGAGTCATTCCTCCAGAGAATTTGAGGAACAAAGTTTTACTTTTATGTCATGAGGGGCATTTTGGTATTGTTAGAACTAAAAGCGTTGTTAAAGGAGCATTTTGGTGGCCTGGTATTGACAAGACTGTGGAGAGATTTGTAAGAGATTGTGAGACATGTTCATCTGCAGACAAATGCTTAAAAACCTTGAAACCTCCGATGAGTCAAGGTCTCATTCCTAACTTACCATGGGAAGTGATTGCTGTGGCTATCTTTGGTCCTGTGGGAGAGTCTAAGGAGTATGGTTTGGTTGCCATGGATTTATTTTCGAAGTGGCCAACGGTAAAAATTGTTGAAAGAGTTGATACAGATGTGGTTCTTAAGTTTCTGGACAAATTGTTCATTATGGAAGGGTTACCGGCAAGCATTTTAAGTGACAATGGGGTGCAGTTTACATCCAAGAGAGCTAATGAGTATTTTGAGAGAGTAGGCATCAAGCATAGAACTACTGCTCTTTATAATCCCAGTGGTAATGGCACTGTCGAGCGCTTTAATCGGGTGATAAAGGGTGTCATTCAAGCGGCCATGAACAAAAGGCATGATTGGAAACTCAAAGTGCATAAGGCAGTTTGGGCTTATAGGATCACCACCCATGATGCCACTGGATTGTCCCCCTTTGTTATCATGAGAGGTAGGAGACCCAGATGTAAATTTTCTCCTGCTTGGTTTTGTGACGGCACGCTGCAACAATGGTCTGTTACGGATGTCAGAGATAGACTTATTCAGGTACATGATAAGAGTAAGTCCTATTATGATAAAACCCATGGTGTGAAGGAAGTACAAATCAAAATTGGTGATTTGGTTAGAGTGAAGAGACCTGGTAAGATTCCGAAGGGTGAAAATCAGTTTGGTCCGCCACAAAAGGTTGTGGAACTTTTGTGTAATGCAGTACGTTTAGATGATGATAGAGTGTGGAATTTAAAGAGCATTGCTTTGTGTTCAGGGAGGAATTTCAGTGTTTTACTTGAGGGTTTGAAGTGTTCTGATGGTGTTAAGGACACGGAATGGATGGATGATTTTCATGACCCAGGAACTATGTGCACTGCCGCTATTCCGGACGTATGTTTGGAAAAGGAGGTGGTGGAGAGTGCGTGCAGGAAGAGTGATCTGGTTGTGGAAGCGTCGTTGGAAACCACGGATGCCTTAGAAGGGATGAAAACTGAAACGAGTGACAGGATTCCTGACTCCACGAACGCCACAGAGTCGGTTGTGGTAGCAGATGGTGTTAGTGTTAGTGGTACCAGAAAGAGAGTGCTTCCAGGATGGCTCAAGGAGTTCGTTATGTGGTTATAGAGCAATTTAGTTATTCATTTTGTATATTTATGTTTTGCAATTTTCTTTTGTGTAAAAAGGGGGGGATGTGTTATGTCGTAATATGATGTAGAATGTGATGTACCTTATGTTCTGTGAGCGTGGCATGGAATGCTTGTTGCATTCTTTCACGTAGGTTCCAGTCCGGAGTCAGTTACTGTTTGCTCCGCGGACTGGCAGCCGTGCTGCCTGGCCCTCACCTGTTTCTTCCATTAAAGCACAACTTTACCAACGCTGTGTTGTGTACCATCATTACATCCCCCAGATTTCATAATATGCGTTATGGAATTCCAATAGAAGCCCAGGTTAGATGTGCAGGACATCTAACCTGGGCTTCTATTGGAATTCCATAACGCATATTAGCAAGCCCATTATCGCCGTTTTAGCGGCAGTTTCCTGCCGCTAAAACGGCGATAATTTTAACGTGGGTCTTGCTAATATGCCCCTGTGTTTCCCAAGCTTAAAGTTACTAACCTGCAAAAAACTTTCAGGTCTAAGGTTAGCTAAGACCTTTTGATTTTACTAAACTTATATGCATAATATACTTACACTAAGGCCCTTTCAGTCACCTCTGTTCATCAATTGGTCTGTAGTTGGGTCATTTACATTGTGCTTCCGCCCACTACAGCTTATAGCATGGGCCAAGTGGGTCCGCCTTCTAAAGCCACTGGTAAACTGACTGCCTTTTGTTCTTTCGCAAGGAGCACATCCGCACACAAGGAAGTTCCCTTCAATGCCAGTGTTTTTGTGTTTAATTTATAATTACTTTAATGTTGTCTGTGTGTTTAACACCTGGTGTGATAGCAGGACGCTATTCGTGTGAGCACTGGCCACATGCCAGCTTTATCAGATTTCATCCTCGCTTATGCTGTTGCATATTCCTATTGAAGATGTCCTGTTTATTTGACTGCTGCTATTTCACATCAGCTCACATGAACTCTGAATATAAGCAAATCAGTGTGCTCTATCAATCTTGCCAACCCGGTCTTTCTTTTTTTCTTCCTCCCTTTCTTTGGTTCTTCCTTCCTTTCTTCCCTCTGTTCCTTCTTTCTTGCTTTCTTTCTTTTCGCTTCCTTCCTACCCTCCTCTTTTCCTCCTTATCTTCTTTATTTATTTCTCTCTTCCTTACTTTCTTGTCTTCTTTCTTTGCTTTCTCTGTCTTTCTCTCTTCCTTCCTTTCTTGTCCTTTCTTTCTTTCTTTCTTTCTTTCTCTCTTTCTTCCTTCCTTCTTTATTTTTTCTCTCTTCCTTCCTTTATCTTCTTTCTCTTTTGCTTTCTTTCTTTCTTTCTTTCTCACAGGAGATGGAGCCTGAGGTAGTACCCTGTCTCTCTCACCGAGGCTCCGCCTTGAGATCTCATCAGACTGTCGGACTCAGTCCTGATATCATCTGAGCCATGGTCAGTGCCAGAGGCTCAAGAATTACCCTGAACATCTCCACCTAATAGCTTCTGTCCACTTCATGTTTAGTTGGGGAGGGATATCATGTTCATAATCTACTTGACTTCCTATTTGTCTGCACCTTATGTTACACCCTCTTCCATATTAATCTACATCGACCAATTATGTTTTTATTTCCAAATTCCATGGCCTGGGCACTAGACTGGATGTAATAGTTTCTGTGGAGTTGAGTACAGGCAGTCTTGGTTTTCGGCTTGACGAGTAATTGCCCATGATTCCGCTGGCCAATAAAGTCACCTCTACCTGGATGGATCAAGGCCTAAGTAAAATGAATCCTAACATTCTCAATCAAGCCAGGAAAACCATAGTCCAGGCAATTATTTAGTCTTGTCTGAACTACGAAAAGGTTCTGTATTTTGAAATGCCACAACACCATGAGACTGCAAACTATTCAAGCTGCAGCTGCAGGCTGGCCCTCAGATTAAATCACTCAAAATCTGTTTCTAAGCATGTGGCCAAACTGCACTTGCTTCTGGTTGGGAAGAGGGTGACCCTTACAGTCTGTGTCTTAGTAACTGGACAATCAACAATAAGAGCTTTTCTTGTGCTCGGGCCATGTTTATACCCGTTCTCCTTCTCGAGAACTAGTTTCTTTATAGAGGTACCAAGAATATATCACACTGAGAAAGGGAGTAGTTTATTTTATGTTCGGCATCCATACCTTGGAAAGAAATCCCTAAGACCAACAAAAGCAAAGCAATGTACTTGTTTTCATAAAACGTCAGATATAAATAGAGTATTATTTATTGTTAGCAGCCATTCCCCAGCCCTAAGATACTCGATTTTGATTGAATCACTGACAAAATATCGAAGGTCAGAATATCGACCTACAGAAATATCGACGCAAGAATATCGAAGTCAAGAATATCGACATCCTATCTACATTATGGTAAGTACAAAAATATATTTGTTAAAAATATCGATGTCAAAAATATCTTTGTTAAAAATATCGTTTTTTATTTAAGTTAAAAAAATAATGTAAAATAAAGTAAATAATACATATAATTAAAATAAACAGTTAAAAATATTTTAAAATGTTTAAAAATTATAAGTAATATATATGTAATGTAAAAATAAATTAAACATACATATAATATATGATATATATACTTACTAATAATTTTTAATTATTTTAATAACATAATTTTCTCAAAAATATATAAATTATAAATACATCTAGACACATAAAACAATAATATAAATACAAATTAAATAAATATATATAACAAATGAAAAAAATTAAAATTATTTGTAATCTTTTAAAAATTAATTATACTACATTAACTAAAATAATACAAAAAATATTAGATAGCGGAGGTAATAAAATTACTATTCCAACTCCAAACAGTGCAACAGTAGGGAAAATGTTGGATAGCGTAGGGGTAAAAATTACTATTCCCACCCCAGTGAGTGCAACAGTAGGGAAAGTGTTGGATAGCGTAGGGGTAAAAATTACTATTCCCACTCCAGTGAGTGCAACAGTAGGGAAAGTGTTGGATAGCGTAGGGGTTAAAATGACTATTCCCACTCCAGGGAGTGCAACAGTAGGGAAAGTGTTGGATAGCGTAGGGGTAAAAATTACTATTCCCACTCCAGTGAGTGCAACAGTAGGGAAAGTGTTGGATAGCGTAGGGGTAAAAATTACTATTCCCACTCCAGTGAGTGCAACAGTAGGGAAAGTGTTGGATAGCGTAGGGGTTAAAATGACTATTCCCACTCCAGGGAGTGCAACAGTAGGGAAAGTGTTGGATAGCGTAGGGGTAAAAATTACTATTCCCACTCCAGTGAGTGCAACAGTAGGGAAAGTGTTGGATAGCGTAGGGGTTAAAATTACTATTCCCACTCCAGTGAGTGCAACAGTAGGGAAAGTCTTGGATAGCGTAGGGGTAAAAATTACTATTCCCACTCCAGGGAGTGCAACAGTAGGGAAAGTGTTGGATAGCGTAGGGGTTAAAATTACTATTCCCACTCCAGGGAGTGCAACAGTAGGGAAAGTGTTGGATAGCGTAGGGGTAAAAATTACTATTCCCACTCCAGGGAGTGCAACAGTAGGGAAAGTGTTGGATAGCGTAGGGGTTAAATTAACATACTTATTAATTAAATAATTTTTGTAAAATAAATAACATATTAATAATTAACTAAAAAATGTATAATAAATACCAATAAAATAAAATTAATATTTACTTAAATAACATTAAATTACTTCCCACCCTATTCCCCATAAACACACAACCCGCTACACATAAAAAAGAACACAATTAATTTAATTATCAATTAATCAATTAATAAAAATTTATTACCAATTAATAATAAATTAACAATAAATTAATTAACAATAATAAATGAAAAATAATAAATTAATTATAATTAATATAATTATAAATTAATCAATTAATAAAAATTAATTAACAATTAATAATTAATTAACAATAAATTAATTATCAATAACAATAAATAAATAAATATTAATTAATTAATTATAATTAAATTACTTCCCACCCTATTCCCCTATAAACCCACAACCCGCTACACATAAAAATTAACATAATTAATGTAATTATCAAGCAATCAATTATTAAAAATTAATTACCAATTATTAATTAACAATAAATTAATTAACAATAACAATAAATAAAAAAAAATATTATAATTAATATAATGATAAATCAATCGATTTAAAAAAATTAATTACCTATTAATAATTAATTAACAATAAATTAATAATCAATAACAATAAATAAAAACATATTAATTAATTAATTATAATTAAATTACTTCCCACCCTATTCCCCTATAAACCCACAACCCGCTCTGATACTAAAACGCAAAATTTACTTAAAATGTTTTACTAATTTCTAAACATTTAATACATATATTTAAAAATAATAAAAATACATTACAAAAAATGTTAAACATACATATAAAATACATACTAAAATACATAACACTAATATAAATATCGATATTATTAACAACGATATTTTTCTAACGATATTACTTACTTCGATATAAAAAAAACGATATTACTTACCTTAAAGTCGATATTCTGGTCACCGATATTCTTGACATCGATATTCTGTCCCTACGATATTAAAAACTCGATATTAGTGTAGGTCGCTATAAAAAAAATCGATATTTTGACTGCGCACCATTTTGATTATCAATGTAAAATTAACAATCAAATCCCATCAGATAGTGACATGATGACAGCATAAAAGGAAGCCCACTGGCAACAAAAGGTCAGAGCTGCAATGAGCACCCATCCACACCGCCTCTTTTATTCTGAACACCGCCAGTTTTGCCATCCCTAGAGATGCTTCAGGGCACTAAAGGGCCTGTGTGCACTAGGGGGGATGGTGGTCTTGGACATCTGCCTGACGCCCAAAGCTTCCATAGAGGAGGTGGAAACAAATAAAAACTCTTTAAGAAAGAGATTATATAAGAATGGCTACCATGTACTGTGATGAGCTTTACAAAACAATCTGTTTAATTTGAATGCTCAAAGAAAGTACTGAATAAAGTGTCAAAGAATATGGCAACATTTTATCAATGTATACGGATCAATCATTTTTCTACGACTTATGGCCATCATTTTGCCACAGACTATATGTAGATTATTATTGTCCCAAAATGCATGCCCGTTATATCATCCTACAGCAGAATGCATTCATTACATTAGTATATGAAAACCTCCAGTCCTGTTATACTGTGCCGGATTATCCGTACATGTTTCACAAGAACATATCTGTTTACTTGTTTTTGGCCCAGTCCTCTATTTCTATCTTGCTTTTCCCTGTCTTTCTTTCTCTCCTAATATCTCACTTCTCCCAACTCGCTATTATCTTTTTTTGTCAGTGCTGTCTTGTCTGTCTCTCTCTTTCACCCGCTGTTATCCTCACATCTACCTTCCCGTCCTGTCTCCCCTTGTGTGTCTCTATTTTTTATTTTTAGGTCGAGCATTTGAGACCTCTTGTATATACTTTAGTATATACTTATATGTGTATGTACTTTGTGGGCTCTGGAGATCAGCCCTAGGGCTTGTCTGCTTCCGCTTAGGGACTTTTTTTTTCTGTTCAACTGCCTCTATTTAACTGTCTTGATAGAAAACGACCAGTAGAGGTCAGTAAAATACCAGAATTGCTTTCTGCTTGTTCAACTGTCTCTATTTAACTGTCTTCATATAAAACGACCAGTAGAGGTCAGTAAAATACCAGAATTGCTTTCTGCTGAGGGACTTTCTTTTTTAAATTTTCTGGCAACTGCCTCCATTTAACTTTCTTGATAGAAAACGACCAGCAGAGGTCAGTAAAATACCAGAATCACTTTAGCATTCTCTAGATTCCAGTCCATAAAAATTGTCTTCCACGAGCACCCATAGACAATAATATTTTTTTAAATCTTGTATTTTCAGTGATATGACCACCAAAGGCCCTGATTTTATATTAAAAACAGAGCTTTGGACTATACCATTTCCTGCTGAAAGGCAATATTTCTCTCCATGTGTTCCCATACCTGGCGTGTCACGCAGTTTGGTGCTTACTTTCCCTCCATGTTAAAGAACAGTAGATGTTTCAGCACCCAGGCTAATGTGCTGCATAGCTAAATACATATAAGGTCCCAAAGGCTAGACCGATTGCATTGCAAATGCTTGTTTCTCATCTTTCTGTCTCCTCACTCTCATCATCTTTCTTTTCTCCTTTTTCTATCTCACTTGCTTTCTGCCACCTTTCTATGTTACCTCTCTGCTGTTTTTCATAGATGTCTGCCACTTGACTCTCGTGTTCTTGTTCTCTTGCTCTTTCCCTCCCTTTCCTTCTCTCTTAATCTTTTGCCCTCTCTCACCTATTTGTCCTCTCTCGCTGTCTCTCTTTTTCTCGCTCTTTCTCACTGTTTACCCCTACCTATTTTTTCCTGTCTATTCCTGCTAATTTCTCTCCCTTGCCCTCTATCTCCTTTCCCATATCGCTCCCACCTCATTTTACTTCTCTCACCACACTCTCTCTTTTCATCTTGCCAGTATCTCTTTTCTGTCTCTGTACACATTTCTCATCACACTCACTTTCATTCGCCTGCCTCTCTTTTGCCTCTCAGCTATCATTCATACATGCCTCTTTCGCAGCCCCTTTCCCACTCTCCTGCTCCCTCTCCTGCTCTCATCTCTCTTTCCCCCTTTTTTCCCCTCTTTCCTACTTGTCCCTCTATATTGTCTTCCTCTTCAGTGCCTTTGTGCCCTTCCTTCACCTGTGCTGTTTCTCCCTCTTCTTTGTTACTCTTCTCCAATGCTGTAAGGCAGCTAGAGTTGAAAGGGCACTTTTTTGCCGGGCCCTCTCCACCAGCAACATTAAATAAACAAGCATTGGCAAAGCCAATAAGACTGGTGCTGGTTGCCAGCCTTTTGGCAATTCTTGTTTTGTTTTGTCATGGTCTTTGTAAAACTTTATTGTTCAGGAAGCTACACGGCCCTTATCAATCCCACCAAAAGATTGGCTAAAGGCAAAAAAGCAGACATTACCATAGAACTCCCTAGCACTAAAGGGAACTTGTTTGTTCGTGGATGTGCTCCTTGAGAAAGGCAGCATGTCATAAGTCATAGTGAAGTCATCCAATGACTGAAGTAGGCTGATACTTTGCCCTTTGATGCATGCTGGAGTGGGTGGGAGAAAAAGTTGAATAATGTAACCACATACTAATGGATCAAATCTGGCTGAAACCTCCTATAGGTGAGTATCTTATACACATAATTTTAGTAAAATCAAAAGGTCTTTGCTGACAAAGACCTAAAAAAGCCAATTGGTCTGGCATTGACTGCCAGCTTCTTGCCTTTGAGAAAGAAGGCAAGAAAGAAAGAGGGAAAGAAAGAAAGAAAAAAGGAAGGAAGCGAGGGAGAGAGGGAGGGAGTAAAGGAAAAGGAGGAAGGAAGGAAAGAAAGAAGGAAAGAAGTAAAAAAGGGAAGAAAGAAGGCAAGGAAGGAAGATGAGAAAGCAAAAGAAAAAGTAGACAGGAAAGAAAGAAAGGAAGGAGGAAAAGAGAGAAATCAAAAGAGAAAGAAGAAAAGGGAAGAAAGAAAAAGAATACTAGAAAGAAAGAAAGAAAAAACAAACAAAAGAAAGAAAAAAGCAAAGGAAAGAAGACAAGGAAGGAATGAAGGAAAGGAAGAAGAAAAGGAGGAAGAAAGAAAAGAAAGAAGGAAAGACGAAATAAAAGAAGGGAAGAAAGAGAAAGAAAGCAAGAAATAAAGCAGAAAAGAAGGAAGAAAGGAAGAAAAGGAAAGAAAGAAGAGAAGAAAGAAAGAGCAAGGAAAGAAAAGAGAAAGAAAGAAGGAAAGACAGCGTAAGAAAAAAAAGGCAAGAGAGAAAGAGAATAAGCAAAGAAGAAAGAAGAAAAAGAAAGAAAGACTGTGCTCTTGTTTTCTCCCAGGAATACATAAATGGCCTACTCCAGGTTGTCACTCTCTGCCCTTGGGCTGAAGACTGAATAGTGCAATGTGCATACTGCTTCACCTGGGTGTGATGTGGAAGTGTTTTATTGAGAGCGACTTCAGGTATTCTGTGAATTCCCAACTCTGGAACTGTGGGCCACTACAAGTTCCAAGACCTCAACAAACCCAGGGGTAGATAACACTTTCTCATTTTACAAATGCGTTCATTAACATACATTGTCTGGATGAATTCATTCTCAGTATAGTTAGTGTAGTCACCAGGAAGTATCTGCCATTAGAGAGGTTGCAGAAGTCAGCACTGTCTCTCGTTCGTCCAAAGAATGGTCAGGAATCCCCTGTGATTATTGCATTTGGCTGGTCTCTGGGTCCTAAAGCTAGGAAGGCAAGGCAGCCATTCACATTAATTTCGAGTCAATGTGAGGAAACCAGACTTTCCATGAACTCGTGCTTTGCTTTGGACAATAACCGAATATCCAGTGTTGGCCTCCTGCAAAGGCCATAGAATCAGCGTTGCTGCCAGTACCAGGTAGGTGCTCCTCCGCAGAAAGCCATTATTGTAATTCCCAGTGCGAAATATCAGTATCCTGGGTTACTGTGGTACTCACGATAACAGCTTTAGTGTTAATGCACCATGCAACAACATTTGTTGCACAACTGAAACTATTACTATTAAGCAAAAAAACCCAAGCAAGGCCCCAGTACTGAAAATCCCTTAATAATCACACATCAAAGAATGAGCAGATAAAGGGATGCAGGATTCTGGCTGATTCTTGGACTGACTAGGCAACTGAGTCTCTGATCTATGTGATGTTTAAGCAGCTATGCAACAGAAGCAGTTTAACCAGGGGGGTAACTCTGCTGTCTAAGGGCTCACACTGTCAAATCTGTCCAGCTGTGCAACACTTAGAGAGCCCTGATCTCTTCCACCTATGACATCAGAACCCTCCTCGACTGGGAGGCCCTGACTCTCCTCGATCTCTCAGCAGCGTTTGACACCGTATCACACCATACCCTCATCAAGAGCCTCCGCCACATCGGGATCCAGGAAGACACCCTCAAATGGATCACATCCTTTCTCACAGGACGAACCCAGAGAATCTGCATACCTCCCTTCACGTCGGAACCCAAAAGCATCATCTGCGCCTACCGGAGGTTCATCTCTCAGTCCCACGCTGTTCAACACCTACATGACGCCCCTGGCCGACATCATCAGATCCCATGGGCTCAACATCATTACCTATGCAGATAACACAAAGCTCTTCCTTTCACTCTCAGAAGGCCCCTCCACCATCAGGACCACCTTCCACAACTCCATGATGAATGTCGCCGACTGGATGAAGACCAACTGCCTGAAGCTCAACTCCTCCCTGTGGAACGACACGTGCTAATATCAGTTTGTTAATAGAAGCCAGGTAGACTGAAGTAGCATAATCCAGTCTTGACTGGATTAATGCATTCCCTACAGGTATGGAGAAGTCAACTTCCAGAAAATGGAGGTGTTTCTTTACAAGTTTGTTTTTCAGGAAGCAGTCTTTGCCAGAAGTTTCGAGGACAGTGATGAGTCCAGATGAATCCCTAAATGTCTCATGGTATTTACAGCGGCAGGCGAGGGCCCATTGATGAAGACCAGGAGCCTCTTGTCCCAATGAAGCTGGTCTTCTCTTTTTGGAGGATTAAGCCTCTGAGAATTGGAAGTCACCCACCATCGAGTGACTTCCAGGCAGTTGTTCAGGTCATAGTTAGAGTTGATGTATGGATTTTCTGTCTGCTCGGAGATAAGCTCCACATCATGAGCATACTTATAATTCGCGCCACGTAAGATGTAATGACCTATCACAGGACCACATGTAGAGACTGATTTGTTTTAAAACAACATATTGGTAATATTACTGAATTTAGTATAATATCTGTTACTACATATAGTGCCTATAACACATTCCTCACATCTGTGACACTATAAACAAACTTTCCCAACCATGCACCGGGTTGGCTCCTTTTATATGGCGAAGAAGCGTCTCCCCGCCTGCTGCGGGCGCAGCAGGCGAGCACAAATAAATAAAATGGCATTGATATGCCATTTTATTTTACCACTGGCTTGGGCTGTGCAGTGCAAGGGTGGGGGCATGGTTCAATCCTGCGATTGCAGAATGAGCATGGTTAGCCTGCTTCCACCAATCCTAGAGGTGCTCTCATGATGAAAATTGCATGAGAGCAGCTCAAGGATTAATTGGATTTGTGTACCACAAGCAGGAAGGAAGTCCTTCCCTTTCCTGCTCGTGGACACAAGGATCGTCGGCAGGGAAGCGCAGCATTGGTAGGGAGCCACCGCCGCGTCTATGGTGAGTTGTCCACCATCGCTCCCCACCATATTTTGTTACTGCTAGCCGCCATTGCCATGCAAATTGGATGGGCTCTTCACAAGCAACAGGACAGATACCTCTTAGCCCTTAGACACCAGACCAGTAGTAGGCATGCACTATATCACTGAATGTATATACTGTCTATAACACCTCCAGCTGGTTACATGGAAACTGTACCAGTATGCACAAAGATACAGCTTCACCTCTTGCGTCCACATATAAAACAGTACTTGCTTCCTTTACTTAACCCTGCTGCCACTGTTTAAGAATTAGCAAAAGATAAAAAGCAATCCGTGTGACCTGTTCCAAACAATAGCCAGCAAAAGAGAAATGCAGATTTTCCAAGAAACTACACTCCTTGGTGGGCATAGGGTAAACTGATGCCTGTTCAGTTGCTAGAACTTGGAGCCTGTCCAGCTGGTGCTTTTCTACTGATCCAACTCCTTCATGAACAAAAGATTCCTGTACACATTGGAGAGCAACGTGTGACTAGTCAATGCCATCGGCCTCACTAAAAAGCAACAGGGTTCCTCAGATAACAACTGATTGACATGACCAATAAGATAGTCATTTTGTTCTGAGCCTATGCGCTCCATTGATGTCTCTGAGTACTGCTGTGAGCACTGTGCAAAAATCAAGTTAATTCAGTCGAATTTGGGTGTTTAAGGTAGGGCATCCATCAGGTGTAAGCGGGCACGACTTGTAAATTTGTGGGTATCTGCATACCTCTTTCACATGGAGCTCCACCATGGACATACATGCAGATTTGCTCTTGACGAATAAAGATGTGGTGGGGGGGCTTAATTAATGGGATTGGAGTGCAAGGTACTTCCCCAAAGGAGGCAGGGGAAATAAATCCTAGGTAGAAAAAAGCTAAATGTGTAAATGCAGATTTGTCTCCAATTTATGCACACAGAGTGCCTTCCATGAATAGGCAATTCTTCATTCATAAATGTTAACCCTGGGGTGCTTCTGGGAATCTCAAACTGAATTGTTGGTGCATCCTAGAAATGACAGACAATTGCTTCAAATTTAGAAGTCATCCTGCAGGCTTATCACTGTCACCCTCATCTTCCTGAACTCAGTGCAGTTAAAGGGATCCCGGAAAACCATCCAGTGAGCCTTGCTGAAGGTAATTGGTGAAAGAGAGTTTTATTACTAAATCCTGGCCTGCATTAAAGGAGAAGGTTCATACCCTGTATGCTAAGGCTGCATGGACATCCCTCGGCTCTTGAAATACAGTTGGTGGACTTGTGTGTTATATGTAATTTTGTCTTACATCAAGCCTATAGATTACCTCAGATTGTCACCAGTCACCATCTGGTGCCCCTTGTTTGTAACACGTATCTTTATGGATTTTTGACCTTCATCGCAACATGGTAGATTTAAAGACAGCTTTAATTGTCTCGTCAAACTCATGTTCTCCAAGAAAATCATAATAAAAATGCATACATTTCAATACACACGAGGGCTTTCAGTCATCACTCTTCATTTATTTGTATGTTCAGCTGTCATTTACATTTTGCATCTGTCAACCAGAGCATACAGCATGCGGCAATGAGTCAGCTCACTTCAGCCATTGGCTCTATTTCCTATGAGCAACTGCATTTTGTGCTTGTCTGCATGTTCATAGCAGCCTAAAAAGTAGTCTGCTACTGTGCGAAGGTCATTTTTAGGTCAAGCCTGGGCAGCGAATGCGCTGCTCTGCAAGCCATGCTGTATTGGAGTATGTACTTGAATCCCTGCCCACATTTGTCATTGGCTTGTGTCATTGTCCTTCGTAAATGCTGGCTTCTGGTTCGTTATTAGGCTTGTAAGTTCCTCCTTAGTACCGCCTTGTCTTCATTTTTAACCTCCCATGAGGACTGGCCCTTTTTCTTCGGTTGTTACACAGTATGTCTTCTTTAGTCTGTAATCACTATTTTCTTTAATGAGTTTCTTTTACTGCAGGAGGGCAGGAGGGTCTCTCATGCGCAGCTGTGACCACGGGCTTGTTTATTTAACTCATAGCCAAAGGGTAGCTCTTCATGGGCCATTGGAGACAGAAGGGGGCAACTCAGCGTTGCCTTTAGGGAGGTCAAAGGTGCGTGATGTAAATGACGCTAGGTCTAGCGTGTTTATTTTCTGAACAAACAGCTATGTTAAACATGAATATGCTTTAGGTTTGCTCCTCCGCTCACTTGCTAAAAACCATGACTTCAACAAAGGGCTCTTACCCTCTTTTCTCACTTTGTTCCTCTGTGAAATGGATCCAAAAAAGAAAGAAACTCTTTAGCTGCAAATGTCTCTTTGGACACACTCTCCCGCGACTGCAAGCGCAAATCCGACCGGAAGGTATTGGAGCGCTGTACTGAGCAGTACTCCAGTTACAAAGTGGCAGCTCGCTGCGCTTTGCTCCTTGGCTCAGATAACCTGTAAAGGGTGTGCTTTCACCCCCAGCTTAAAGTTGCCCACACTCATTTGCTTTTGTCCCCCTGCCCACCACATTGCTCTGTCTATCATTTGCTTCCCTATGCCCTCCATGCCCCTTCCACCACCGCGCCATAATTTTTGCTTCCCCACACCCGCACCCTCAGTTTTGCTTACCCACACCCTCTCCGTCTGTGTTCCTTCTGCTACCTTCTGTTTGCAACCAGCCCCCACACACACACTTTTAAACAAGCATTTGGAATGCAATAGGTCTCGCATTTGCGAACGTTTAAGCTATTGGCATTGTAAATGACAATGCCGTTTATTTATGTTTTAAAAACCAAAACATAAATAAAAGGCATTGTCATTTACAATGCCAATAGCTCAAACTCGCGTAAATGCGAGACCTATTGCATTGCAGTTGCTTGTTTACTTATTTTTCCTTTTTTTTAAACCATATGCTGGGTGCCTTTACACAGCAGCAATTTTATTATTTGTCACTTTTAATGGCAATTGTAAAAACAGATAATTAAAAAGTCCAGGCTTGCAAAGCCTGATCTGTAGGCCTTGCCAATGTTTGCTTCCCCATAAGTGTGAGAAGACAGCGGTGAAAGCTTGTATGCATCTGAATGCATCACCTCAAAAGGATTTTATTTAAAACCCCCTAAAAATGGGTCCAGTCTTAGTTCATGTCTTACTAGATTGCTATCAATTCCACTTGTCTTCTGGAGAATGTACTTTCAGATAACAGGATAGTCTTCAACACCATATAAAGCCACCTTAACTTATTATGATTAAGATAAAGGGGTCTGCCCATAGGTCGAAAAGGTGCAGTAGAGGAGGGATTTTTCTCTCCCCAGTCTCCATCGCTCTTCAAACAAGCATTTGCAATGTAATAGGTCTCGCATTTGTTAAAGTTAGAGCTGTTGGCGTTGAAAATAACAATGTTTTTTACTTTTGTTTTTCTATTTACAGTGGAGGTATTATATTTGTATAGCACTATTGCCAATGGTATCAAAAAGCGAAAGAAAAAAACATTATCATTTTCAATGTCAACAGCTCTAACTTTAACAAATGCAAGACCTATTGCATTGGAAATGCAATCTAGTTATTGGCCTTTTAAATGCCAATGTTTTTTACCTAGCCATGTTGCAGCGTGCAGTACCATATGTGGCCAAAAGAGGTCCCATGGGATCTCTTTTGGCCACATATGGTACTGCACCCTGGAAAGTTGAAGTTATTGGCATTATAAATGGCAATGTTTTTTACCTAGCCATGTTGCAGGGTGCAGTACCATATGTGGCCAGAAGAGGTCCATGGGACCTATTTTGGTCACATATGGTACTGCACCCTGCAGAAGATATGGTAAATCCAACCTACCCATAATGCATTGCATGCAAGACAGTACCACGAGTACATTCAAATAACTATGTCCATATATACAATTAGTAGCTTTGAAATGTGACAAAAGAATTATTATATTAATTCCGGATTAGGTTGTACTCTGTGTGGAGCTGATGAAGGGAAATTTATAGAAGGTCTCATATAAATGTGAGATGTGCTTGTGAGTAAAGTAACCACTGCCAGCCTTGCTTAGGACCAAGTGTGCGTCCTGCCTGAAGCCCTTTAAGAAACTAATGCTCTGAGGCTGTAATTAAAACGTAGGGAGTAACAACACATGTACCAGGGAGTGTCCTCATGGGAGGTTACAAGAAGAGACAAGGCAGTACTAAGGAGGGACTACTAAGCCTACTGACCAATGAAAAGCCACCATTTACAAAGGACAGGAGCCAATTAAAAAGATGGACGGAAAGTGGGTGGAGCTTTATGCCCATATCCCGAATACAGCATGTCTCGCAGAGACAGCGCAAGCACTGCCTAGGCAAGACCTAAAATGGGACTGATTCTCCATTTTTTTATCCTCAAGGTACAGTCGTAGCTGCATGTGTATTTTTTGCTACTCATATTGGGCAACTCTCCAAATAGCAAACCACTTTGGAATTGCATGGACTATGAAACCGCACAAAACGCATGAAACATTCTCAAATTTGCAGGACATTTCATCTGGTGCAGAGGTAGATGCCTTGTCAATGGTGGAACTCTCCACACCCACATAGTATAATTCTGCTGAAGGTATTATAAAAGGGACTATTCACAAGCTCTAATAAGAAGCAGTTGAGCTGCAAATGTGCTGATAAATCTGCTATTAAGCTAAGCATAAATCTCTGCCAACCAAGACAGACTTGTAAGGTACAGCAGTTTGGTAGCAGTTTTGTAGCTACAGAATGGACAAAACTGGTAATGGACACCCTAAAACTAATTTACCATGCCAGTATCTTCTCCTTGCTGAGCTGTGCTAAACTTCTTTTGTGTGTGCCACCACATGAAGGTACTCATGAAGGTACTCGTTTAGGTTATGGTATATTACATAATGTTGTGTAATGTATGTATTTGTGAAGCGCCACATATACCGGAACTTCTAGGTGTTACTTCTAAAACTAACCAATCTACTAAAATCAGGAAGCGCGGACGTCCCATGCACATTTTTATGATTGAAGTACATATAGAACATGTTAAGAGCTAATAATTGATTCTTCTACTGAGACGTCTATACAGTCAGAAATACTGTGCTGCCCAAATAGAATTTTATCCTCAAATGTGGAAAATGCAATATTTGTATAAATAAGAGTAAAAGTAGACAAGGCTTCTGGGAATGTATTAAAACAACTGGTGGATTTTGTTGGTCACAGCCCAAAAAATGGGAATGGCAAAGGAGTAAGAAAGGAGTGGTGGAGAGAAAGCAAAGCAAATCACAGCATACAACCATAAGTGAGTATGTCAAGTAGAAGGACTTCCCATTCATAAAATTTGGTGTTTAGACAGAATATCGGAAACAAATATTGTGGGACAAAATATTGTGTCAATAATATTGAAGATAAAAATATTGGGATGGTAAGTTTCTATAGGTAAGCAAAGTTTTACTATATATAACTTCACATATATGTTCCTTGACGATATATATATTATATATATATATATATATATATATATTGACAAAGCTAACAAAACTTATTGGGACAAACTGATGGGTTGGCGGGATCAGGGACTAACAAAATGGGAGGAATATCAGTTTCTTTACAATAAATTTCCCAAAATTCCAGTACTGTATTTACTCCCTAAAATTCACAAAGATCCCGTAAATCCACCAGGCCAACCCATTGTTTCCTCAATGAATTGTTTCCTTGAAAATATATTATTTCTTACAGCCTTTTGTCAAATCGCTTAGATCTTTTGTCAAAGACAGTGGTGATTTTCTTAAAATCATTGAAGGAATTATGTGGGAAGATAATTATCTACTTATGGGTCTTGATGTGTGCAATTTTTGCACTTGTATTCCACATGATCTTGGCCTACAGGCCTTTCGTTACTTTCTTAAAGGTAGATCACTCTCATTCTTTCTGCAATATGAAATGATCATTGACAGGATCAATTTTTGTTTGAGGAATAACTTTTTTGTATTTGACTGACAATTTTCCCATCAAACCCAGGGCACCGTGATAGGGACCTGTTTCGCCCCCAGTTATGCGTGTTTGTACATGGGCTGGTGGGAGGAACAGGTCGTGTGCTCACTCCAACCTTATGACGACAACATGGTGCTCTTGGCTCGATATATCGATGACATATTTGTCATCTGGCCTGTATCAGAATCTTTGGCTCACTCCTTTGTGGAGAATCTCAACAAAAATTAATTGAATCTAAAATTCACCAATAAAATCAGCAATAGGTCCCTAGAATGTCTTGATCTCCAATTGGAAGTCTACAACTCATGTATCAATACTAAGCTCTTTTGCAAAAGCACTGCCGGTAACAGTATACTTCATGCGGCAAGTGGTCATCCTAAGAGCTTGATACGCAGTATCCCCTTTGGTGAACTTGTCAGGGCTCGGAGAAATTGCAGTAACGATGATGCTTTTGCAAAATAAAAAACTGTGCTGTTGGAAAGATTTTACTCTAGGGGTTATGATGAACAGACGCTGGCTACAGCAGTGAGCAAAGTTGAGGGAATTAGGAGACCCGAGACATTGGTGGTTAAGTGCAAGATTCCTGATAATAAGAATGAACAGATTAGGGTGATCACCACCTTCAGCAAGCAAGCTGGTTCAATCAGCAAAATATTGACCAAACACTGGCCTGCACTTCAAACCGAAGAGAGCATTGCTAAATATGTAGCTACCCAGCATATTGTCACTTACAGGCGTAATTTGAGTTTCAAGGACATGCTTTGCAAAAACATGATTACTAAAACTCAAAGCCAGAAAGGCTGTATTCTGACTCCTGGCTTTGTACCCTGTTTTAATTGCAAAGCATGTAGAGCCAGTAAGAAATGCAACTCTGATTTTTGCATTAATGCTCTCAAATGCCCATGTAATTTATTTTACATTGGCACTATGATACATATGGTCAAAAAGCGTGTATTGGAACATATGAGAGCTATTACTAACTATGACAAACAATATCCTGTTGCCAGACATTTTAAAGAGCTTCATGCTAGCAACAGTAATCTCCTGGAATTTTTTGCTTTAGATCGGATCACTCCCAATATACGTGGAGGAGACAGAATTCGTTCTCTTTGCAGGCTAGAATCATGATTTATTATCAGACTTAATACCATGCATCCTATTGGTTTAAATATGGAAGAAGTTATCTGTTCACTTAGGTTAAACTCTATTTTGCAATATTCTGTTTGCTTCTGTATAGCCCAATGAATTTTATCAGAATTTTAATGGTGTTTTTATCACTAGTCTTCTACAAAGGTCACACGTGGCAATAGGTGGTGACTGCAGATTGGCAGCAGATCAATTTTGAGCTAAGGATGAAAATATTTTTACAATGCATGAGTTGGTTTGGGGCATGCAGATTTCAAAAGCAACTAGTATTGGAATACATAGAAGTCGCGTCTATCCAAAATGTATTATTTGCTTGAATGCATTAAGATGGAAATTTTGTTTTAGTCAATATTTTGATGACATTTTCAATTTCAATTTTCATTCATTAATCATATTTTTGAAGTATTGTTGCTATCAGTTTTGTGACTATGTGGTCCAATTTGCCCGCTTGGGCAGTATTTTTTGTTCTCAGTTTTTCTGTTGTTGATCTTGCAAGATTGTGATTCTTTTTAGAATTCGGGCAAGTGATTCATGGTTTAATAATAAGCTTCCTATGTATACTATCAGTATTTCTGCCCACTTGGGCTGTGATTTACTCTATAATTTGCCCACTTAGGTGATGATACACGTTTGGCCACAAGTTATTTTGGTCTCACTGCATATGTGCGTGGTCAAACTGGCATCACTACCTGTTGAATTTTAGGTTATTGTACCCTATTCATGCTTTGTTTTGCTTTTCCTCAAAACATGTCTTATTTCAGGTGTATGTGAATGTATACAGTTATTATTTGTTGATCTGAAACATTTTAAGATGGCCACCCCAGCCACTGTCAATGCTATGTCCTTTATTTATGTTTATGTACTGACGTTGCTATTTAAATCTCTCTGTGATTTCCGCTTCTCACTTGTGAACAAGACACTTCTGGTGTCGAAACGTGTAGAGCGTGCTGCTCATTTAACCACTATCTGCAATTTACCTGCTTGGAGTGCGCGTGCATTATTTCCTTGAATCCTGGGAAAACTTTGCTGTTGATATAAATATATATATTCCACACATGTAAACCGCCAAGAAATCGCCGCTCTCAGCAGCACGGGTGCAGCAGCTCGCGGAGACGGTTCCGCGATGATACTTCCAAACACCAATGTCGCAAGACACATAAAGCTGCGCACTCGGGCTTGATGCAATAAATTCAGTTTATTCCAGCTTACTCCAGGAATCAAGAAGCTAACACACGCGTTCCGGCCACCTGGCCTTCGTCAGTGTTAGTTACCACATTATTAATTACCTTTAAATAACAAATAATTTCATTCGTCAGTCAAAAAATCATTATCAAAAACAAACAAAGGACTTTAGAAGGGCTCGCTCATGAGTGTTTTTGTGGCGGCCATCTTAACCTGGCTATGTTAGTACCTCGTGCTGTGTGAATGATTAGTTTGCATAATCGATTGCAAAAAAACGGGCTCAATACATTAACATTATTATTAAATCATTGTCTGATGTTTCAAACATTTTCCATATGGAACCACCCAAAATGGTCCAAATATTTCACTTCGGGCCATTATTTGTGGTATAGTTCATTACCACAGATCACAGCATATCCAATGTGAATCCAAATTTTCACGTGAAAAATTACGCCCTTAATGGGCAAACGGGCCCTAAGAAAATCATGTGCATACTAAATCCATGAAACATCAACACAGCCAAAAATCAGCTTCTTACATTACAAATGCAAAATCTTAACATAGCGGTCAGACGGCTCATTTCCCATATCGGAAGAGTGGTATTTACAAAATACAAAAATAATGATATTCATCAATAAACCAAAGAATTCATTACCACTCTACTGTGGTTAAAAAGACCATTCCTCAACAGTCCTGAGTAATATCGCCCAAAATGGGCAAACCTTCTGCCACAACGTTTTATCCCACAAATGACCAAAGTTCTTCCTCGCTGTTAAGTCCCCAGGGAGTGCGGGTTTGAAGCTCAACAATATATCTGGCTTCCAACTGCCGTAGCAGTTTTACCCTATCTCCTCCCCTTTCTTTAATGGGGACCTGGTCTAGACAGACGTACCATAGTTTGTCACTTCGTGAATCATGAACTTCTGCAAAATGTCTGGCCACTGGGTATGCACTATCGTGGTTGGTTATCGCCCGTGTGTGCTCCAGTATACGTTTCTTTGCTGGATGGATCGTACTTCCAATATACTGGAGACCACACGGGCACACCAAGCAATACACCACGAAACTGGTGTTACAATTCAGAAATTTGTCAATTGCGCGTTTTGCTTTTTTGCCAGGGACTGCATATTCCTTTACACTGTTTTTACAGGCCTTACATGAAGTGCAGGGGAAAAATCCCACTATTGATGTTCGTATTGTAGGTACTGTCTCTGTGAAATGACTATGCACCAGCATATCCTTCAGCGACATACTTTTTCGATATGTAATATCGGGTCTACCCGGTAACAGTCTTCCAATGATGCTATCTGTCTGCAGTACCTTCCAATTCCTTTGAACCAGATCTCTGATTTTTCGGGATTCGGCTGAGAAGCCAAGAATTAATCTTACAGCTTATGTATCGTTCTCAGCCTCTGACTCAGCGTAGAAGTGCCCTTTTTGGATCTTCTAGTGTTTGTGGCAGAAGATAAAATCTGCACAAAATTGTACAGGAAGCCGACAGCGGGCAACACTGTGCTACACTTTACAAGTCAGCACCCGAGTAGTTTGATTCATAGTATCCTCTATGGAATGTTGTTGCGATTAAAAAGAAACTGCACACTCCCAGAAGATTATACAACAGCTGCGAGCGAATCACTGAGTAGATTCAGACAGAGGGGGTATCAGAACCACATACTTCATAACACGGCAATGAGGGTGCAATCCACTGAGAGGCAAACACTTCTAACATACAGAGCAGCTGAGGAGTCAGAGGCTGAGAACGATACAGAAGCTGTAAGATTAATTCTTGGCTTCTCAGCCGAATCCCGAAAAATCAGAGATCTGGTTCAAAGGAATTGGAAGGTACTGCAGACAGATAGCATCATTGGAAGACTGTTACCGAGTAGACCCGATATTACATATCGAAAAAGTATGTCGCTGAAGGATATGCTGGTGCATAGTCATTTCACAGAGACAGTACCTACAATACGAACATCAATAGTGGGATTTTTCCCCTGCACTTTGTGTAAGGCCTGTAAAAACAGTGTAAAGGTAAAGGAATATGCAGTCCCTGGCAAAAAAGCAAAACGCGCAATTGACAAATTTCTGAATTGTAACACCAGTTTCGTGGTGTATTGCTTGGTGTGCCCGTGTGGTCTCCAGTATATTGGAAGTACGATCCATCCAGCAAAGAAACGTATACTGGAGCACACACGGGCGATAACCAACCACAATAGTGCATACCCAGTGGCCAGACATTTTGCAGAAGTCCATGATTCACGAAGTGACAAACTACGGTACTTCTGTCTAGACCAGGTCCCCATTAAAGAAAGGGGAGGAGATAGGGTAAAACTGCTACGCCAGTTGGAAGCCAGATATATTGTTGAGCTGCAAACCCGCACTCCCTGGGGACTTAACAGCGAGGAAGAACTTTGGTCATTTGTGGGATAAAACGTTATGGCAGAAGGTTTGCCCATTTTGGGCGATATTACTCAGGACTGTTGAGGAATGGTCTTTTTAACCACAGTAGAGTGGTAATGAATTCTTTGGTTTAATGATGAATATCATTATTTTTGTATTTTGTAAATACCACTCTTCCGATATGGGAAATGAGCCGTCTGACCGCTATGTTAAGATTTTGCATTTGCAATGTAAGAAGCTGATTTTTGGCTGTGTTGATGTTTCATGGATTTAGTATGCACATGATTTTCTTAGGGCCCGTTTTCCCATTAAGGGCGTAATTTTTCACGTGAAAATATGGATTCACATTGGATATGCTGTGATCTGTGGTAATGAACTATACCACAAATAATGGCCCGAAGTGAAATATTTGGACCATTTTGGGTGGTTCCATATGGAAAATGTTTGAAACATCAGAGAATGATTTATTAATAATGTTAATGTATTGAGCCCGTTTTTTTGCAATGGATTATGCAAACTAATCATTCACACAGCACGAGGTACTAACATAGCCAGGTTAAGATGGCTGCCACAAAAACACTTATGAGCGAGCCCTTCTAAAGTCCTTTGTTTGTTTTTGATAATGATTTTTTGACTGACGAATGAAATTATTTGTTATTTAAAGGTAATTAATAATGTGGTAACTAACACTGACGAAGGCCAGGTGGCCGGAACGCGTGTGTTAGCTTCTTGATTCCTGGAGTAAGCTGGAATAAACTGAATTTATTGCATCAAGCCAGAGTGCGCAGCTTTATGTGTCTTGCGACATTGGTGTTTATAAATACATATATATATATATATATATATATATATATATATATATATATATCTTCAAGGTACGTAGATGTAAAGTTAGGAATAGTAAATCTATACTTACCTAGTTGCACTTACCTTCTCGATATTTTAGTTCTCAATATTTTTGACACAATAATATGTCCACACGATATTTCTGTTTCCGATATTCTGTCAGTGATCCATAAAATTCCAAGTATACATCTTCATTAATTCTAATCAAACAACAGGCAGTACCAAACTGAACCCATTTAGCCTTGGAGTAAGTCACACGGCATACAGAGGCCATTTGTAGCATTCTAAAGGATGCCGCACACACACATATAATAAAATAGATGCAGCACTTCTTTTACATAGTAAAAAATAAAGAAAAAAACATACCTTAGTAAGTGCATGTCTAGAAAACTATTCTTGAAAAATAACCATTCAGCACAATCATGGCCTTTTGTCAGTGTGCACAATGACACTAAAGGTATTTCACTCTCTCAAAACCTGACATCATGAACAGAAACGCAGCCGGCGCTGGTGCCAGTACTCCTCAGAGCAGTGTGTCATTGCCGTAGACTTGTGTACTGCATTGGCTGATCTTTGAGATGGAGTCGGCTTATTTTTGGGTGACGGTGTCGCTCACCCAAGGATGTTGCTGCCCTTCTCTTTTCTTATACCCGGGCGTCACTTTCGTATCTTCTGAGACACTGGAAATCTTTTTGGGAAATTGCATTATTTTTTCCATATCCTAAATCCTTGATGATTTTCATCTCAGGACGTTGAATGCTTGGTGGAATCTGCATTTTTTCTACCAGTCCCATTCAAAATGGGGCAATCTATTACCTTCTATGGTGTATTCCCAATCCAAGATGGCACCTCCTTTAATTCCTGATCTCAGTTCCTGCCTAAATCATATATAAGGGGCCCTAACCATGGAAGCATGCATCGTAACTCATTTGGAATACTATTTTTCATCACGTCAATCTACTCCTTTGTCTGCTATATTTGTCCCTCTTTTTCTCTTAAGGCTTCTTTTTCTCTTGGAACATGTATCTGGATGTTTTTCTGGATCATATTCTGATTTTGGTTATTGTAGTTCAGTGTTTGGTAAATCGTCTTCATTCTGGATCTTCCCATTCGCTAAGGATGATGATGTGCCGCAATGCTTTTTCCTCCATTTGGCGGCTCCTTTTTGAAGACCATCTGTTGCCATTCACCTGTTTTAGATCATCGAGTGGCACCTAGGCTACAGGAGATAGTCTCCTTTACACATGGCAATCTAAAAAGGACATCATGGAGCATCCATTGCATCCAGCCCTTGAAAACATGTAAAGCTCAGATACACACAGTCCATACAATTCAGATTCATGCAGTAGTATCAAGGGAGGCTCCTCCGTTAACGCGGAGGAGCGTCGCCCCACAGGAAAAATAAAATGATGATAACAGCATGTTATTATCATTTATTTTTCAGGACTCCTCAGTAAGGGAGGGGCGGGTGGGCTCTCTCTAAGTGTGCATGACGGTTTGGCAGCCGTCTTGGGCCGGCCAAACCGTGATGCGCACTTGGCAGGTTCTCCACCGGGTTATGTTGCACAACCTGGGTGGTGAACATGCCAGTCTCCTAGTCCCTCTCTGAGCACCGAACCACGTACTGCGTTGACGGAAGAAGAAGAGGACAGAGGAGAATCGTCGGCCGGCAGGTAAATTAATTTTTTTTTCCATTCCTTTTTTTTCTTTATTTTTTTAAACTCCCTCCCGGCCCCACTCCTACTGCCCAGTAGCAGCTGCTAATGAGTAGCATTACAAAGAACTTGTACTGAACATATCAAAACTAATGCCATTCTGCTCAGCCACTATAATAGCAATGTCACAATGGAATACTGCAGCACTCATGATTTGATGGGAATGGCACATTAGCCTTTGTAAGTCATTCTGTATGACCTATGCAAAAAGATGAAAAGGTCTGAAAATCTCTTGGCAGGAGCAACGAGATCCTCGCAATTCCTCACCAGGCATGTTGAGTGATTGCCTATGTAGGTAAGAGGTTGACGTGGGTAGGTGTTACAAAGCTGACATTTCAAGAGGCTAAAGTCTCACAGGGAGGGACAGGGGGCTTGGTAGGCCCAGCATACAGGCCCCAACCATAAGCTTAAGACAAAGAGTATGCTGTTCCTGGGGAGTTGGAAGGAGGAAAGGGTGTCAGACCACGTCAGTATGGCAGTTGTAGGTAGGTGCTTGGCAGGACAGGGTAGTTAATGCTCGTCCAGGAATAGCTCCAATAAGGAGCAAGGGCCTTCACACACCCCGAGGGGTGTCATGCTTCATCATAGGGCTGCTCCTCGTTTGGCCGGCGCTGCAATGCCCAATGGCCCCTGCAGGGGGGCTCTTTGCTGGAGGTCTTCTCGGTTTTGCCGTCGTGAAGCTAGATGGTTTATATAAGGGCAACCTATGTGAAGTGTGTAGAGGTGGGACTGTGTGGATGTGATTTAAAAATGGCTCCTGGATTCTCCAAAAGGAGTTTATTCGAGGAGTACCTGGGCCATAAATAAAAACAGACTCAAAAAGTCGTGAACTGAGTGGGGAAAATTAGACCCGTGTCAGTTCTAGTGAGTTGTGCAAAGGGTCAACATGTTTCTTGCCTATAAAAAAGTCCATAAGGATCTCTGCAATTTATCAGGACCTGTAATCCTCATCTACTCTGAAGGGGGCGGCAGATTTCAAGAGGCTACTATGTCAGATAGAAAGCCTCACACATAACATAGACCCACTATACAGATGGCAGTTTGCATGAGTATGAGGAGATTTTTACAAGAAAATGAGTCACATTGGTGGACCAAAAGTGTTTTTTGAAAAAATGATTAGGATGTGGTTCGTGTTGTGTAGTATGACAGGAGGAGAGATGTGGTGAGTGTGACAGACCACTGTGTGTGTAAAGTCAAGAGATGTGTGCAGTGAGCTGCTGTATGAATGAAATTAAATGAATTATTATTTATATAGCACAACTACTGCCCAAGGGCTTCTAGGCACTGTTTGCTGTAGAGGGAAAGCAAAGAGCAAACAGTGCCAACCAAAGGTCCGGTCATGAAAGAGGTCATTGATTAAAAGCCATATTTTAAGGCCCTTTCTAAAAGCACAAGTATTTGAACTGGCCTTCAGGAAAAGAGGCATAGAGTTCCATCTTTTTGCTCTACAGTAGACAAAACTTCTGCCGCCCCAGTTAACTTTTTTGATTTTGGGTACAATGTGGAAGAGGTGTGGCGCAGCGGCCAGGGTGCCTGAATCCAGATCACAGGGTTCACGGTTCGATCCCCGGTGCTGGCGGCAGGTAAGCCCAGCACTATGTGACTCTGGGTAATAGCTCGCTTAATCTTCCCGACGGCCCCCAGCGCCTTGACACCCTCGGGTAATTGTACGCTTTACAAATACTGGATTTCATTTCATGACATTGCATGCTGATGAAAAGAGCAAGGTTCTGAGTGGATGGTACCTAGTAAATTATTGTTTCAGCCATTCAGGGCCAATACCGTTCAGAGCTTTAAAGGCGATACAAAGAGATTTAAAAATGATCCGCTTGCGTATCGGCAACGAGTGAAGCTGGGCTAGGGCGATCGAGCCTGAATGGTAATTGGGAATTCTGAGCACCAAACGAGCAGCAGCATTTTGCAAAACTTGCAGGCGGTTTACAAGTTTCTGCTGCAGGTTAATATAAAGTGCATTGCAATAATCTAACTTCGAGAGCATGACGGCGGTAACCACCAGTTTTTTAGATCGTGAGGAATGAAGGGAAAGATCTTCCTCAGCCCCTTTAGGATGAAAAAGGAAGAGGAGGTCAACGCTTTGATGTTTTTCTCAAAGGTCAGTTTATCATCAAAGATAATGCCAAGGGTTTTGGCTTTGGACACTGGGGTGGGTAAGGTGCCTAATTCTTGTGGCCACCAAGCGGGGGACCAGAAGGAGGTATTGTTGCCCAATAATAGCACTTCCGTTTTCCTGGAATTGAGCTTTAAGCAATTGTTGAACATCCAATTGTTGATGACCCGCATGCATGCAAAGAATCTGTTGGCTGAGACTTCTGAAGACTGATATGATTATCTGGGTGTCGTCTGCATAACTGACGACAGAGAAACCTAGCCGTTTAATAGATGTAATCAGAGGAGTAATATAAAGATTAAACAGCATAGGGCTCAAAGAAGAGCCCTGCGGGACTCCACATGGTAGTGTAAAGGAGTTAAAGGAAAAGTCATCCAGAGTCACAAATTTCACTCTATCTGATAAAAAGGATTTTAATAAGGCCGGAAGTGTGAGAACTATGGTCAGTGATTGGGGGCCAATGACCTCAGTATCTAACATGGTACCCTCCGCGTCTACCATGCGGGCAGGAACTGATTCCAGGGACCATACCAGCCTTGAATGACTGCAGGTTGGTTGGTAGGAGGGACTACCTTCTGCATTGGGTCTCCATGGTAGAGCAGACGGTGGAGCTGGGATCTCTTGATGCATACTGCAGGGTGTCTGCAGAAGGATTGCCCACAGGTAGCACTATCTCTTTGTTCCGACTGCTCGTGTCTGCCATCAGTTTCCACATGGTTGACATTGACGGATCAGGTTGGATGAAGCTGATTAAAGTTTATCAAGATGATGCAACGAGGACAGTTTATCCTTTAGATATGTCTGTATTGCACAGTCCGGTAAGTGGAAAATGGCAAGAAAAGGGTAAAATTATAGGTATATCATATAGTCCAAGCGTGGTAATTTAATGGTGCACACCTGAAAAAGATTCATGCCCATAAATATAAAATACATTCATGTAGTTTAGTATAACTCCTTTATCAGACCTGCTATTTTATGCTACATAGTGCTGACTCCTGATTTCAGTTAATCGTGTATGTCTTAGAACCACATCTGATATGATAACTAATTTGGTTAATGTACACCCTACTGAAATATCAGTGCAAAGTGTACATCACATGTATGAATCCCAGTAGGATTAAGTGAGTCCCACAAGTTGGGTAATATCTGCTATGTACAACAGACTGACTCTATAACACTGTGTCAGCAAGAATTGCAAGTAAAAGGGATCATTTTTCTTTCAAGCTAGTTGGTGGGAAACTGAAATTAGGAAACGAGTTTCATACTACATAACAGCAATTCTGCAAAATATGGTATTCTGTACTAACTTAGGTCTGCAGGTCCAACAAATCCCAGTTCCTTCGTTGTGGGGTGGATTTTCATGGTCTGAGTAAGCTACACCATGTGTTTTAAATGAGACAGAACTTAATGCACTGTAAAAATGTGTGAGAACAACAACTGTTGCAAATAAGCCTAGGGGAAGTAATGAGTGTGTTTCGGACGGTATCCTCATAAAAATATTAAATGTGTCACTGCTGCCTCATATGCTGAAAATGTGCACAAAACAAAAGAAAGCATGTATCCCTCACTATGATGACTCATCTTACTGCTGCACACATGATTTGGCTATTTGACTTACTGAAAGACAGCTACAATCAATCAATGACAATGAAGGTGATAAATGAAACAACACCCAATGGCTGCAGGGGACTAAACTCAATGTCCCGCTCGTTGCAGATTGCAGAGTCTCGGGGGAGCAAAACCTGCTTCTTATAGAACTAAAAAGTACTTTTGTTGGCTGACAACAGCTCAGACCTGAGAGTGTGGGTTCTTTCTTCTGCCTTATTCATACGCACTCCCCCCTGCATTATCACTGGGGCACAGGAACTATATTTAATGTAATGCCCTCAACAAGGTGACCTTTGAACCATAGGCCTTGGAGGCGTTAGCCGAGCATAGAGGGGACTGTGGTTAACGCCCCCTGTGAGCGGCAAAAAAGGGGCAGGCAGCAGGAAGCAAAAAATATTGTGCGCCAATGGGCCTGCGTCTTTCGAAAGGCCCAATGAGAGCTAAGGGGCGGGACCATCATGTGACTAAAAGGGGGCCAGGACAAATGGTCCCCACAATTGTTGGCAGCAATCGTCAGTGTCTGGCCACGAGCAGCAGAAGGAGTCACTGAACGGGCAGCGAGGATGGTGGCCGAAGGAGTTGTCGTCTCCCGGGACAATGAGCGGAGAGGACCCAGATCAGTGCACTTCGCACCACCCCAACACACCGCAAAGAAGAACTACAGGGTGGTGGCACACCACCCATAGTGAGGCTGAGGAACCCAAAGAAGAGTCGTGGGGTGTTAAAGACTCTGAACGGCGATGCACACGCCCATAGCCTCGCCCCAAAAGCAGCGAAACAGGAAGCGACAGTTCGGCTGATCGTCGGCCGCATTCGGGTGGGAGAGAGCAGCACACTAAAAGCAGGAAGTAAGTAAGCAGAGGCGGAGCTTCCCCCCTCGGGCCCAGTGACACGAGGAGCGATGTGTTGGAGGCGTCCCCCGGCAGAAACGAGCGGGAAGAGAAACGAACCCACCGCAAGCCTGCACAATTTATGGAGGGGACCGATGAGGACATGGGCCAGCAGCAAAGGCTGGCCCCTCCTATCCTCCACAAGAAAGCAGCACAAAGGCTACAAGTAGGCACACAACGCTGGAGAAAAAAGTGAGTTAAGCAAACTCAAGAGGCGGCGGTTCAGCACGGCAGTGACTGGCTGTTGGAGCAGTTGTTGAACAGGCCCATCCATGCACAGAATGCAAGGTACACTGGCAGCAGAAAGGGCAGGAGCAGCAGCAGCAGTGATGGAGCAAGCCCCCCCAGAGGTCAGAGGGAGTTTAAGCGAGCAAGGCGGCCACAACACAGGTCGAGCAGCAGCAGGAGCTCTGGGGGCACCAAGCAAAGAGGCAGGAAAGGACAAATGAGGCCTAGGCAGGACTGTCGCAGGAATACCAGCAGCAGCTCTGGATCAAGGGAGACACCGGCAAGGGGGCATGCAGCCACACCAGCGGCCCCACACAGGAGGAGTCGCGCCCCCAATTCCCTGGCTATCCCCGATGGGAGCACCAGAGAGGAAGAACCTGGCAGCACAGGCACGCAGATGGCACATGTAGCCTACGCAGCGATACCTGGCAGGAACACAGCGGCAGGCGAGCGCAGCTCCCTGGCAACGGATGGTGAGACACACACAGCTTGAAAGGAGAGGGAGGAAGGCCTGACGAGCGCAGAGCTACTTGAGCATGCAGGGCATAAGGGTGCACCGCCTGCAGGCACAGAGTTTAGGAACCCTTATGGGGCAATGGAGCGCAAAGGCTGCGCACCGCATAGACAATTATGGAACCAAAGTTCGGGTGGTTATCTCAGCGGGCTGGCCACACCCCAGGAGTCACAAAGGCAAATTAGGCGGCAATAACACACAAACCCACTTACGACGGTACTCGTAACACAGGCATGGTGGCCATGTGTTGGTAGCTGGCTCTCTTTATACTATACCAAAGTAAAGTATAGTGTGCACAGAGTCCAGTGGATCCCCAGAGGCGTACAGAGATAATACTAAAAGCTCATTTGTGGTAGTGTGGTCGAGCAGTTAGGCTTATCAGAGTGCTGTGTTAAGCATTTGTTGTACACACTCAGGCAAGAAATGATTACACACACTCAAAGACTGAATCCATGACCAATTGTTTTGTATAAAAAGTCATTACTTTGTTATTTTATTTTAGAACGAAGAAGAACTCAGTTGCAGGTAAGTAACAGTTTCAAGAGTAGTAATACTTTCAGAAATGCAGTAGGAATTGTTTTGCAAGGCAGTAACAATACTTTACAGTAAAAGAAATACTTTGTGTTGTCAATCAGAAGCAGTAGAACTTAGCAGTTGTAAACGATACACAGTTTGAATGCAATAGGAGAAATGCAAGGCAATCCTACAGGAGGAAAACAGTTAAATGCATTAACAGGTAAGTACACAACTTACTCTTCCAGTGCTTGGGGGTTTAGAGTAGCACTGGGCAAGTTTCAGTTTAAGGTAGGTGCTGCACCACCAGCTGCACTGGGACGGGCGGGTACAGACATCACTGGGCCCATTGTTAGTCATTAGAGACTGGGGGCACCCACAAGAGGTGCTGGTTGCAGGTTGGTGCCCGCGGTTTCAGGGCACAAGCCCCGGGGGTTAATATGAGCACAGGGGGAACACAAGGCAGCACCAAAGCTACACCACCAGCGGCACAGGGGTGGCCGGGGGCAGGGTGCAAATCAGCATCAGGCGCCCAATGCTCTTCAATGTGAAATCTCAGTTGCACAAAGAGGCTACAGGCTCGGACCAGGAGTCTGGATGAAGGTGACCAGAGGCTGGATGAGTAAGTTGGGATGTTGAGGGAGGTCTGGACACTGTTGGTTGGGCTCCAAAAGGCCAGGAGGCTGAGAATGTAGGGGTATCTTTTGGTGTGAGATTTTCTTTGTCGGAGCCGGTCGCGGTCAGGGGGACCCTTCGTGGGGTCCAGGAGAGGCCAGTCACCAATGGAGTCGAGGTCTGGATCACTGGGGAGACATCACTGGACAGGTAAGCCACTCAAACTCGGGACATGGGCATCGGGTGCAGAGTGGACAGGAGTCGCAGATCCGCCTGGATCCGAAGTCCTTGCAGTTGGAGTTTTCTGGACAAGGCCGCTGTCCTCGGAAGATCTGGTCTTTGTTGAAGGGTAGCAGTCTTCCTGGGGTTCTTGGAAGTCACTAGCCACAGGACAGGTGTAGTATTCTTTGCAGGGTTTTGGAGCAGGAGACAGGCTGGTAGGGCTGGGGCCAAATCAGTAGCCGTCTTCCAGGCTCGGCTGCACAGCATCTTCTTCGTCCTTTTCTTCTTAGGTTGCAGGAATCTGAGGATCAAGGTTCAGGGGTGCCCCTATATACTGAATTTAGGGGCGTTACAGGAACTGGCAGCTGGTAGCCAATGGGCTACTTGCATTTAGGGTGACTACACCCTTTGTATATCCCTAACCGTTGGGGAGGAGGCATCTCCAAACCTGATTGGGTAGGATCCTTCCATCCAAGTTTGAGGATTTCTTAAGGAGGGGGTCACCTCGGTCCAGGGCCCCTTAGGGGTGGTCCTGGCAGAGAGGGGACACACCTCTCCTGACCACTAATTTTTCTGCCGACCTTGCTGCCAAAAGTGGGACTTGGTATGGGAGGCAGGCATCTCCACTAGCTGGAGAGGCCCTGGTCAGCATAACAGAGGGCAGGAAGCCTTTGAGGCTCACCAGCCTGAATGCTGTTCCTGCTTGGGGGTAGGTGAGAAGCACCTCCACCCCAAGCATGCTTTGTTCCTGACCCACGAGAGCACAAGGGCTCCCACCTCGGGGTCAGAAACATGTCTGCATGTGGCAAGCTGGTGCAGTCTGCACACTAGAGAGTTGGTCGTTTTTCAGGGGGCATCTCTAAGATGCCCTCTGAGTGCATTTGGTAGTAAATCCAACAGTGGCTTCAGTGTGGGTTTATTATGCTGAGAAGTTTGATACCAAACTTCTTAGCATTCAGTAAAGCCATCATGGAGCTGTGGAGTTCGTAATGACAAACTCCCAGCCCATGTACTCAGTAAGGCTCTACTGCACTTACAATGTCTGTGAATGGGCAAAGCCACTGTAGGGGCATATTGCTCATGCAGTTATGCCCTCACCTGTGGTATAGTGCACCCTGCCTTAGGGCTGTGAGGCCAGGTAGAGGGGTGACTTACCTATGCCACAGTCAGTGGTTTGTGGGCATGGCACACAAGGATGTGTGTCATGTGTTTGATGAGAGGTCTCTGAAGGTGGCACAATACATGCTGCAGCCCTCAGAGACCCTATCTGGTCACAGGGCCCTTGGTACCATGGTTACCTTTTACAAGGGACTTACATGTGGGCCAGAGGTGTGCCACTTGTGAAAACAAAGGTACAATTTTGGGAAAGAACACAGGCACTGGGAACCTGATTGGCAGGGACCCAGTGCACACTCAGTCAAAGTCTATCAGATATCAGGCAAAAAGTGGGGGGTAACCATGCAAAAAGGGGTACTTTCCTACACCATGGCACAGCATCGGCCACCTGGTGACTTCCCCTCCCCAGCATACAAATGGCCAGGACCTTATTACTTGTCCGGACAGGGGCAGACACAGGATTATGGGCAAAGGGGCGCAGTGGGACTAGAGAAGGAGTAGGGCACCATGCCAAGCAAAAAAGGACAGGAGCAGCCAGCACAGGGATGGGGCAGTGCAGACAAACAGGGCACAGCAGTGGCACAAACCAAGGAAGGGCCAAGAAAGGATGTCCAGGCGACAGCAATTCGCGACAACCAGATAGCAACGGCAGACCCGACAGTGACATGGGGAGGCAGCACCTTACCAGGCGCAGTGACCTGCCCATAATAGCATGCTAGACCGGGCTTGCAAGCCTGGTACCTCTGGCCATAAAAGAAAGAATATGGTGGGAAGTGTCTATCTACATATTTTCGCTACTTGAAGCTAAACAGACAGGCCTAGATCTAGTGACACAAGCCAAGAAAGACGAGGACAGGAGGGAGAGGTGCAATGCCAGAATACAGAGGTCCATTGATAACTGGCTGCAAGCATTTCGCACTTTAGCATGCTTTTTAGTTGAGAGCACAGCAGCACTGTGGTTATATGAGCAGAAGGTCCACGAAGTGCAAAGCAAATATCAAGAGGAGGGTTGGTTGAGGCACAACGAGGGTTTCAGGGCAAAGATGCAAACATGGCCTATCATAGACTAGGGTCATCAGGATGTGGACGGTTTTACCCAGCACATGCTCGCTGCGTGTGAGGGAGTGGAACAACAGGACCATACATTTTGGTCATATGGAAGCAAGAAGAGAATAGAGTGGTACCAGCAAGGGCCAACAATATTCAAGCACCAAAGCCGCAAGGCTGCAACATCCTGGAAATTCGAGAAGGAGGCCTGCAAATGGGGACAGGCATGCAAATGTAGACACAGATGTAGCGGCTGCAGGGGATCCCACCCAGCCAGTGAGTCTAGAAAGGGAAAAGGGAGTAATGACAAGAAGGAGCCCCCCAAGAAATAGAACAGAACCGCACTGGGGAAACGAGGAGGAGACAGGGTTAGCACTCACCCCTATACAATTCAGATGCCTCATTCAGTTCCTTAACCAATACCACAAACAGGACGATGCACACTTACTAGGGGAGGGGTTTTGGAGTGGCTTCCCCATCCCTTACAAATGTCCTCATGTACGGCAGCTTAGTAACAACCTCAAGTCCATTGCAGAGAAAGCCGAGGTTGCAAGGCGAAAAGTAGCCAAGAAGCTTGAGCTAGGCCGGGTGGCCGGCCCATTTAGAGAACTCCCATTTAAGGACTTCATTGTCTCCCCACTAAGGGTTGTCCCTAAGAAGGAGCCAGGCCAGTTTTGTCTCATTCATCACCTGTTGTACCCAGAAGGTGGATCAGTGAATGATGGGCTAGATCAAGACCAGTGTTTGGTATCATATGCCACACTAGATGAAGTGGTTGACCTGATGAGGGGAGCGGGTAAGGGAGGCTTGATGACAAAGGCTGATGTGAAGTCAGCCTTCCGGCTCATCCCGATGTGCCGACAGTCACCATTTGCTAGGTGTCCAGCTAGATGGCACCTTCTACTACGATAAATGCCTACCCATGGGCTACGATATATCCTGTGCGTACTTTGAGGCCGTTAGCACCTTCCTAGAATGGGCACTAAGGGAAAGATGCCCTGAGGGGGGGAAGATTGCACTGCCTGGACGACTTCTTGTTCATGGGAGAACCCGACACTAAGAAATGCAGCTCCCTATTGGATCACTTCATACCCATAACACACAAGCTTGGTGTGCCATTGGCACACATAAATACAGAGGACCCACAATATGATTCACATTCCTAGGGATAGAGTTGGACTCAGTGGAGGGAGTATGCAGACTGCCAGCCCAACAGGTGTCCGAATTGAAACAGGTCATAGAGAGGCTGCTAACCGAGAAAAAGGCGACCCGAAGGGAGGTGCAACAGCTATTGGGTAAACTCAACTTTGCTGCAAGGGTCATCCCAGCGGGGCACACATTTGCCAAGCGCTTGGGTTGGCTGACAGAAGGCCTCTCCCAGAAGCACCATAGGGTCAGGGTGACGGCGGGGGTCAAGCATGATCTGGCTCAGTGGCAGACTTTCCTAAATGATTTTAACAGAACTCTAGTCTGGTGGGAACCAAGCTTGATAGCAGAGCAATTAAACCTGTAAACAGATGTGGCAGCGAATGAAGGTTTTGGTGCCATCCTGGGGTCAGCCTGGTGTGCCCTGTGGTGGCAGAGAGGTGGCACGAGGTAAGTTGGACAAGAAACGTGGCCCTGAAGAACTATTTCCCATCATGGTGGCGTTCTCACTATGGCACAGGAGACGGGTCAACAAGTAAGTGACACTGAGTTCAGACAATGATGCAGTGGTTTAAGCAATAAACCCAGGGGCAGCAAACTGCTTTAAAGTGATGGGACTGCTTCAGTGCCTGGTGGACTGCCAGCTGAATGTGAATATATTGATAAAGGCTAGACATGTTTTGGGATGCGATAATTTAATTGCTGACGCTCTCTTTTGTTTCTAGTGGGCAAGGTTCCGCCAATTGGTGCCGTGGGCAGAGGAACAGATGACCCCACTGTCAGCCAATTGGTGGAATGTAGTGGAGAAGACCATTACAGTACTCATTGACAAGGCACTGCACCAAAAACCCACCTCCACTCATCATAAGTGTTGGAGTCGCTTTCAGAAGGCTACAGGGGGGCGAGATACAAAAAGCTTGTAACAACAACAAGGTTGAAGAATTCATACACAGGGCATTCTCCCACAGCAAGTCTCACCTAAACACAGTATAGAAGTAGATTGCGCACACCTATTTACAGATGGTTAAACCTTGATAATCAAATGATTACGATCCATGTGCTATTCCTTCTGGGTGCTGCCTGTCACTCGATTAATAACTCGAAGTATGGCCAAGTCATAGCGACTTGGACAAGGCGTGCATCACAATAAAATAAATACACCAAATAACAATATTTCTCTTTACAAATTATCACACTTAAAAATTCAATATTGGTATCCTTTATATTTCCAATGTTGACTCCCGCAACAAACAATATTATAGTACATTCATATGTGCATATTCTGTCTCAAAAAATCATAACAAAAGCAAAAAGAAAACCATATTTGCAGGTACACGTTCAAAGGTTATACATAGTACCCAATGCATTTCGGGACTGTGTGTCTCTTCTTTAGGGGCAAATCTGAAAAACAAACAAAATATGCTCTAATGTACAAAATGGCAAAGAACAATGTATTTAAGTGATCTTCTCAAATTCTAATCACCGTGATGTCTTGCATTACCGCACATTCTTCCCTTCGTGGTGATCTTTTCAATTTACTTAAAAACCCAACTTTTTGCAAGCAGTTATGTGTATGCAGAGAAACATAGTGCGAACAACTCTGTTAAACACTGTGTCACTGATCTCTGTGTGTCATTTGTTAAGTCTATTCGGCTGCCGGAATGATGGAGTGTATTACGTTGACCTCCGGTGACAGACCCGTGAAAGAGCAAAACGTCATGCTTTTCCATACATCCATCACAGAGTATACCTACGAGATTAATATCACCGTACCCACTGTGGTATGCACAAATCAATCCATCTAAAACCAATCTGCAAGAAATCTCAATTAAAATCAGGGACCAATTTAAATCTGCTATCCTGTCTAAACTGCTCTCCGGTCAACTACTCTTACCTTGAAACACCCTACTTTTCATTACCGGTGTTCCTCTTGTTGTACTGCTCGCGCTAATAACGCTCGCTGGCACTTTCCGAGCTCCATGCTTCTGCACCACCAGACACGATCACTGAAAAAATCAAGTCTCAAATCAGGTCAGGATTTCCCTCGGGAGATCAAAACTACCCCATACAAAGCCTCTGCTTACCCTCATCGTGGGGAGTGTATGTTAATTCGTCTGCAGACGCCGTCCTGCGTTCAAACAACGTTAAATCCCGTTGGATACCTTTAACGTGCAATGCGTCTCCACGTCACTGCCGCATGCAAATATTTACGTGTTAATGTGAGCTCCATCTTAACATGTCATAGTTGCGGCACTAAACTAATCTGACATTCCACCAATCCCCTCATAAACCTCTGGTATATCAGGCTAATAGCTGCCCATGTCAACATAAAATGTGAGTTTCACCCTAGCACTACGGGTCATATGTTACGATCATGTTTCAACTCATCAACTATCTGCCCATATTACGTATTCTCGTTAAACCGCGGCCTTGACCACAAAGTGGGCCAACATACACTGATTGAGTAGAACACTGTGAATCGTGAATATTAGTGCTGGATAAACTAGAAGAACCTCATGTTGGTGTAACAGTCAGTCATGTCTTGAATGATGTAGTGTGCTGAGAACTGAGGATGCTTGCTTGACACGTTTGAATGAACTCTGATAACTGAGCTTCTTGAAACAAAGAAAGAATAGCGGTTATCCCTCTACAAAAAAATCCCATCTCTAGTTTGTCATTTAAACCTTTGGGATTTAATGTTTCCAATTTCTTAATCCAATAAATTTCACATTGTAATAATAATTTGGTTTTATCACGATCTCCTGTTTTTTTCACAACCTCAATTATTTGAAACCTTATCTGCGCTATAGAGTGTCTACATTCAATCCAATGTGCTGATAGATTGGAGTTCATGTGACCCGTAGCGTTAGGGTGAAACTCACATTTTATGTTGACATGGGCAGCTATTAGCATGATATACCAGAGGTTTATGAGGGGATTGGTGGAATGTCAGATTAGTTTAGTACCTCGACTATGACATGTTAAGTTGTCGCTCTCGTTAACACGTAAATATTTGCATGCGGCAGTGACGTAGAGACGCATTGCATGTTAAAGGTGTCCGACGGGATTTAACTTTGAACGAGGGACGGCATCCATAGACGAATTAACACACACTCCTCACGATGAGGGTGAGCAGAGGCTTTGTATGGGGTAGTTTTGATCTCCCGAGTGAAATCCTGACCTGATATGAGACTTGATTTTTTCAGTGATCGTGTCTGGTGGTGCAGAAGCATGGAGCTCGGAAAGTGCTAGCAGGCGTTATTAGCGCGGGCAGTACAAGACGAACACCGGTAATGAACACATAACTGCTTGCAAAAAGTTGGGTTTTTAAGTAAATTGAAAAGATCACCATGAAGGGAAGAATGTGCGGTAATACAAGACATCACAGTGATTAGAATTTGAGAAGAGCACTTAAATACATTGTTCTTTGCCATTTTGTACATTAGAACATATTTTGTTTGTTTTTCAGATTTGCCCCTGAAGAAGGGACACACAGTCCCGAAATGCATTGGGCACTATCTATAACCTTCGAACGTGTACCTGCAAATATGGTTTTCTTTTTGCTTTTGTTATGATTTTTGGAGACAGAATATGCACATATGAATGTAGCATAATATAGTTTGTTGCGGGAGTCAACATTGGAAATATAAAGTATACCAATATTGTATTTTGAAGTGTGATAATTTGTAACGAGAAACATTGTTATTTGGTGTATTTATTTCATTGTGATGCATACCTTGTCCAAGTCGCTATGACTTGGTCACCTAAACACAGTGGCATATTACTCAAAACTGTATGGGAGATGGACCTGACTAATTCATTTTACTGCTGCACCGCCATGTGGGGATGCTGCCGCCTACAGCCAAAAGATGAGGACAGCAGGCAGCCCAGTGACTTCACTAAATTAAAGGCAATATTGCATGTGCTACCCAGCATGTGCTCGTCTATCAAGGAGACTTACCTGTTCAAGGCAGCATTCTCACTAGCATTCTTTGGGGCCTACAGAATAAGTGAGCTTGTGGCCCCCTCCAGGACTGACCCGGGGAATGCATGTCTCCTGCCGCAGGAAGTGTACGTGAGGGACAACCACGTAGTGCTGCGCCTGAGGAGTAAAAAAAAATGATCATGAAGGAAAGGACAGATTTATGCGGTTGGATTGCCTGACTTCCAATAAGTATTGCCCTGTATGCCTGACCCGCATATACCTGCAAGACAGACTGTAGGGTGTCCTCCCATTCATACTTTGTGATGGAACCTATCTCAGCAAATTCCAATTCACCTCTCTATTGCGTAGGTCAATGGCATGGCCAGGCCTAAGGCCAGCGCGCTTCAGGTCCCATTTCTTCTGAATCGGGGCAGCCACAACTGCTGCTGCACATGGTTTGGGGCAGAGGGTATCCAATGGCTCGGGAGATAGAAGTACGTGCTTTTAAAGCCTACATCAGACCTGTCAAAAACTAACATAAGGCAAATGTATCTGTTTCTCACCACAGAGCAGGGAGAAGGACGGTTTGGATACTAGACCACTCATACATCACAAGGGCCCAGCGATGGGCTATCACACGAAACTCTTCAGAGGCATATGGCTGCACAGCACCAAAGTGGTGTGGTTAAGCAAGCCTGGTAAGTGGAACCAGCTCCTGCTGAAAGTGTGAAATGTGCATCAAGCACTCGGAAGCCTGGAATCCATAGTTGGACACCTGAGTGGCAACTACCTCATGGAGCTAGTGCGCAAAACACGATTAGAAGTGATGAAAGCAGATCTGACATCTGCCTCTTGAATGCTCCGCCCCTCAGACATACTGTGGTCAGAAGTGATAGTGAGACATGGATGGTGAGGAGCATTGAGTCACGGGGCAGTGGAAAGTTGAACATTGGGAATGGGCTGATAATTTGTCAGGCATGGCCTCATTAACCTAAAAATGTCAGGTTACTACGCAGACGTCAAGGTTCACTGGTCCAATGTCGGGATCGACATGTTCCATCGTGGGGTCACTAGACCTCTTAGGTTTTTCAGAGGCTAGTGCACGGTTCTTCCAGGCTGGGGTAGGGGACTGGTCAGGGGGAACTGGCAGCGATCAGGGAACCACTGTCAGCGTGGCAGGGAGGAGCTACAATGATTGAAAATAAATGACATCACGCAAATACATAACGAACAATTGCCCGAACAGGGTTCTTGGGATGCCTCACAGCAGAGACACTGGAGGGTGAACAAAAGGCTAAGAAATGATCAGCGCAGTGCGGAAACGGCCCTTGCAACCCAGGCACGGTCACAGGGCCGTGAACGCCAGACATCAGTAGCAAGGGAAGCCATGACGCCGTGAACCGATGTATTAAGTAAGCAGAAGCAAGAGCTGTCCCAACAGGACTCATGGTGATGAAAGTGATTTGTGGTCAACCAGTTCTGACTGTATGATGATTTATGACGTGCACAGGCACAGTTATACAACAGAAAGGAAGTTATGTTCACTGTATGACCAGTTATGAAGTGAACTGATTGACATACAAGATATCCTCAGCCAAGGCCCCCTTCCTGTTGCCCTTAAAACAGGACAGGTTACCCCACTTCTTAAAAAACCCTCCGCTGATGCGAACGACCTCAACAACTTCCGCCCCATCACTAACCTCCCTTTTCTTGCGAAAATCACAGAAAGATGTGTAGCGAAACAACTTCCCCTACATATTAAGGATAATAATCTTCTTGACAATTTCCAATCTGGTTTCATTCAAAACTGCAGCACTGAAACAGCCCTGCTGCAAGTGATCGACGATGCGCTGCGTATACTCGATTCAGGGGAGTCTTGTCTTCTGATTCTTCTAGACCTTTCTGCAGCCTTTGACACTGTTAATCACAACACTCTCCTTAACACTCTTCAACAGAGAATGGGTTTGGAAGGCACAGTGCTTAAATGGTTTGCCTCTTTCCTCTCGGACAGATCCCAAATGATCAAAATAGCAAACAGTCTTTCGTCTTCATTAGCGGTAGGTCAAGGCGTCCCTCAAGGTTCTATCCTTGCACCCACTTTGTTCAATCTCTATTTAGAACCATTGGGAAATCTCCTAAGTAAATCTGGGATCCTTTACCATCTCTATGCGGATGACACTCAAATCTACCTTAAGGTGTCTTCCGCACACGATATCTCAATCCTCAACTCTACTCTCAACTCTATTCAAAACTGGATGTTAGCTCATCAACTCATTCTGAATCCTTCAAAAACTGAATTCCTCCTCCTCCTCTCTACCTCACTCTCTCCTCCTCCTCCTGTTCAATCTTGGATGGATCAGCTGAATTTACTCAACAATAAACCTATCATTGTCGACAGCGCAAAATCCCTTGGTGTCATACTTGACAAAAGGCTCAATCTACTCTCCCACATCAATTCCATTGCAAAGAATGCACAATACCAACTGCGCCTTCCCCGGGGGATTCGACGTTTCTTTCCGGAGCAAGACCTAAAAACCTTGGTCCAATCTCTGGTTCTCTCTAGATTGGACTATTGCAACTCTCTTCTTGCTGGCCTCCCCAAATCCCACCTTTCCCCTCTTAAATCCGTTCTCCATTCAGCGGCTCGTTTTATATCTGGGGCCAAAAGAAGTGACCACATCACACCCATTTTGTCTTCTCTTCGATGGCTTCCCATCGAGGCAAGATCAATCTACAAGACTGCCTGTATCACCCACAAAGCCCTGCACACTTCCTCCCCTCGATACCTGGCGAATAAACTGAAAATCTCTGGAGGCTCTAGACCTTCTCTTAATGCCGAAAATGTACTACTTGAGCCCCCCACCTTCAAAAGGGAAAGATCGATGGCCCAATCCTTCTCAGGCAATGCGGTGAGAATCTGGAACTCACTTCCTCCACTACTCCGTACCACCACCTCTACCCGGACCTTCAAAACTGACCTCAAATCTCTTCTCTTCCAAAGACACTTCCAGAACTAATACACCCCTTTTCATGTCCCTCAAGGAAGTTCTTTCATTATTGTAAATTTGTAACCCTTGCCTGTACAATCTTCATCCTATTGTGTTTTTTGTGTTTTTGAGTGACTGCCATCTATTGTTTTATTTTACCTTTTCTTGTTTCTCGTTTGTTTCTGTAAAGTGTAAACGTGTAATATCCTCCTCATGTAACGTACTTGGTTCTATTGTGAAGCGCTCTGACACCTTTGGGTAAAGTCCGCGCTATATAAAAATGCATTAAATAAATAAATAAAAATCCGCTTGTGTGGAACATAATAATGACCCATGCTTTTGTGAAAAATCTATGAACCAGCATGTAAATATAATAAACGGCGGCCGTTCTCACACCAAAGAAGGACTTGGTGTCCATTATGTGGAAGGTTAAGTGGTGAGCGGCGCGAGCGCCTGAAGAGAGCGCAACCCGCTTGTGGGGGGGTCCACAATCCTGGGAAGCGCAGAACTACAAGCTCTAACGAGATAGGACAGCCATCCTGGTCAGATCAGTGCCAGCTGGCATCTGTGCAGACTACTGTTGGGTTTATTGTGCTGAGATGGTAGTTGGCAGCTCTTTCCTAGTCACCTCTGCTTACAACTGTTCTCAGGGCCGGCTCTAGGGTGGTGCAATCGGTGCCACCGCACCGGGCGCTGACTTGGGGTGGGGGCGTCATTTTTACAAGTAATATTATCATTTTAAAAGCACCAACCTGCTGGTGCGGTCCTGGCCTCCAGCAATTTCTGTAGGCATCAATTAAAACGTCAAGATAACTCCGGTGATTTATCGTGTTCCTGGAAAGAGACCGGAGGTTTGTCTAGTGGAAGTTATGACTCATCCAAAGGTAGCGCAGAGGGTTAAAATGCCTGCTGCTAACAACGTGTACCATGCAGATAACAAAGTGCATGTAATGTAAATAGGTCAGTGGGTTACTGCTTCTATAAGAGAGATCCTTTTGTTATTTGTCGTTTGTAAGTCAAAATCGTAGTATAGAACATTGAGCTATTAACTGTCATCAAAGAGCTGTGTGTAAACTGCAAGGTATATGTTAGAGCTATATGTTTTTTTGCCCAGTCTTTCATTATCCTAATTTTGTGCTTTTTCCGAATAAGGACTCTTAAACTATACTGCCTACCAGTATCAATGACATGTCACTCCTACACTACACCGTGTAGTACTGTCTGATGTAACATTTCCTATACACTGATTTACACACATATGACTGTCTCTGTGCAATATGTGTGTGGTGTAAAGTGCTCTTACACCTTACACTGGTATGAGTGGTGCTATAAAACTAAATGAATCCGAGAGACAGTGGTTCTGGAGACTTGAGGGGCACTGTTAAAGGGCGGTGGTGAGGGAATCCGTGGCAGAGGTGGTCATTGGGGGGGCGCCAACAGACATTGTCGCACAGGGCGCCACCAGCGCTAAAGCCGGCCCTGACTATTCTCCACAGTAACTTATCTCATTGAGCAGGCATTAGTTACGTCAGAGTATTAGCAGCCCCTGAAGGGCACCACTGCTTGAGGAACTTTACCATAATCCTCACCTGGCTGCCTTTCCAAAAAAGACTAGTCCGGGCCCATGGCCCCCCACCAAGCAAGCGTTGGCCTCGCCACCAACCTTCATTTCAACCTTTGACCTTCCAATACAAAGCCAACAATGCGGTAATTGCCTTCAGAAACCTAATCCCTTAATGCCTGAGCACAGATGATTTACCGTCAACGTCATCAGCTGTCCCAGGACACGCCAGGAGAGCTCTCTGGGCCTGTTTTGTTTGTTTGTTTGTTTTCATTTCTGTGGCAGCCCTATTAGATGCCAGGTTGGTAATAATTAATGAAAGTGTGGGGCAGAGAGCGCCCCAGGCAACCCTCAACATGACATGTAACGCAGGGAGCTCCACAGAGCGGTGAAAGCGAATGCGCGAAAACAATAAAAAATATGGTAAGTTGGAAAGAAACATTTTTATAATATTAGGGATGCGTCAGGTGGGGGGGAGAGGGGTACACAGGTGATGCCAAAATATTATTATTTGTGCAAAGCACTGATTGCACATCCTTGTGACGAATAGAACTGGAGATCTCACCTGCACTGTAAATTAATCTGATTATATTAATAATGTCGAGAGCCGCAGTTAATGTTCGAACAATGCACCATTCTTTTAATAAGACAATTTCTATATATTTTACATAGATGTAACTCCAATAATAGAAAATATTAATTGAATCTAGGTGCACCTTTGAATAGATTATGGGTGTTTAATGGCGGCTGTTTACTTCAGTTTACATGTGTAGTGCTGGCTTCACAGCACAGCATCCTCAAGACTGATCGTTACTAATTCTGTGAAGTATACAGAGTGGGTTTTGGCGGCAGGATCTTTTACACCTCACTTCTTACTAATGGCTGTTTTGTGTATCAGTCCGCCCTCTAGGAAGTGCTTTGTACTGAATGCACACGAGAGACTATTTTGCATGTGAAAAGTGCACTAAATCATCACACTTTTGTCACATTCAGTTATTTATCTTGTATGTGCATTTTCTACAGAAAGCACTACTTTTTTGCTATTTTTCTCCCCAGCTTTGGCACAGACAGTAGGTCTGGCTTTCACGTACAAAATAGCATTTGTTCATGCTTGTGTTTATACGCGTTAGCAGGTTAAAGCTAGACCCATTGGCTTTGCTATAGCTTGTTATTTAGCGTAACTCGTGCTGCATTCCGTGGAAAACCACTCATACAAACCATTTGTGATTGGTCAACTTGACTTTCCGTTCACGAGGAGAGGGAGTGTGTGTGCAGAACTGTGTCACACAATTACTTACTTAATGGCTGTACAGTTCCAGTCGAAGTAACACAGCTGCCAACAGGGACCCGTGTAAGGATTGGTACAGTCATCAGATCCAGGCCTTTTTTGCCATGGGCACTTTGCATGCTGCCCCTTATAAAGACAAACTACAAGTACAAGCATGCAATTTACTTGACTAAATGTCAGGACTGGAAAGACAGAAGGTGGCACTCATGAGTAGGCCTGGGCTTGAAATTTCCGCTCCGCTTCCTGAGTTTGCGGAGTTTTTCCCACTCCGCGCTCTGTGTATAGCACAGAGTTCCGAAAAACACCACGTAGTGGCACACAACAAAGTTTTTCCTCTCCCTCAGCTCGCCAACATTAAAATGGTGAGCGCGAGCGAGGAAAATCTTACTTCAGACCACCTCCCGGCAAGATTTCTCAACGTGGGCGGTTGCGGCTGGTCGCTACAGCTCGCGTTGAGAAACCATCCGCTCGCGATGAGGAAGCTGCCGCTTGAGTAGAACATCTACTTGAGCGGCAGAAAGAAGCAGCGCCCTCTTTCACTGCGCGTGGTGGTGTTTGCACCGATTTTACAGCGCGGAAAAAACACCCGGCGCTAAAAATCAGCACGAGCAGCGTGACGTATTGCACTCCGCCGCTTGTGAACTCCGGGTAGCACGGCAGAGGTTTTTGGTCACTTTGTGGAGTTCCGCACAGACCTACTCATGAGTGGCTGGGTGAAAGCTATGAATGCAGGGAACTGTTGGAGGAAGCATGGGAAAGCACAGCAGGTTCCAAAATATGTGAGAAAATTATTTTTACGAGGATAAGAGTTTCATACGTGATTTCGGATAGTAGGATTGCATTGCTGAATTTAATATTATCTTGATTTTATAGCTGCGAAAAGCGTCCTATATCATGTGTGACAACTTCAGTCTGTCCTGGCTTTTTAGCCAACATCACTGTGCCTGCTGAGATTTTTAACCCCATTCTTCTGTTGAATGTAAAATTACAAACCCCAGAATGCAATGTATTGCTGCATTTAAAACACGGATTCAGTGACATGGTCATACATAATATAGGGTCGCTTGGCAGCAGTGAAACCTATGTATTAATTCTATATCACAAAAGAAAAGTTCAATAGAAAGGAATAAAGGAAGTCATGCAGATTTTGCTTTCTTCTACTCGTTGTAATTGAATGAACTCCACACAAGTGTGGACTGAGGTCTTCTAAAGACTTAAATTAGGTTTTTGTTGTATACTATTGCTGAAAACACTGCATACACTATTCCTGATAATGCTGTATTGAAAGAATTCCAGTTTAGCATCCTCTACACCCTCACACACCCTACAAACCCTTCGCTGCCAAATTTCCCAGTTCCATGCATGATGTGCTACTCCAGTCCAGGTTTTTTTCTTTAAATTCTGTGAATTTTAGTTCTGTTTTATAATGGAATAAACAGGACTACATGTCCCAGAATTTAAAGAAAAAACCTAGGCTGGAGGAGCATACCACGCATGGTCCTGGGAAACAAATCACAAAACATTTCTGACTGGAGCTAGTTCATGTCCATGGTGTTAAGTCAAGGCAGTGCTTGGTGCAAACACCATCTATCATCCAGAAACTAGGATTCTGGAGTTGGCAATGTGTGAGAAATATGTTGTTTTGTTGTGGTAGTGATGTTTTGTTTTTGTGCTACTGTGTTTTTATGCTGCATTATGGCAATGTAATTTTTTGTGTTGTATTGTAGTTCTGGTATTGCGTTCTGTTTTGTTGTGATATGCCCTGTTATGTTTTAATTGTGTTTTTACATTGCTTTGTGTATGTTTTTTTGTTATGTTCAGTTGTTGACTTTCGGTATGTCAACAAATGGTGCCATATTTCCAGTCAAGAGCAGCACATGCCTTGAAACTCAGTGACAAACAACCATTTACCACCATCTACGGTGGTAAAATAGACCTGCTGCAGCTCTTCAACTACTTAAAGCACCAGCCAGCCAACAACTGTTTCAGGGACTGAGTCTAAACGTAATGCTCCCTCCCAGTGCTCACTTTATGTGATAAAGCCTCAGTTCTCTCACATTCAGGACACAACAATACAGTTGTTGGCAGGGGCGGTGCGTCCATTGGGGCGTTGGGGCGTAGCCCCCCCGCCCGCAGCTCCCTCGGCATCTTTGAACCTAAGTAAACAATCAGTTTACTTAGTTCAAAGAGCCGAGGAGAACTGACAATCATGTCAGTCAGCATGACGTCGGACCGCCCACCCCCTTCAGAGTCTGAAGGGGTGGGCGGTCCTGCGTCATGTTGACTGACATGATTGTCAGAGCTCAGAAGGACCAGGGGCAGCAGGCAGCACTGCAGCACAAGTGCGCATGAGTGGGCAAGGGCACCGAATTTTCGCGCCGTGCCCAGTCATGCGCACTTGTGTGTGCACTGGCTTGCGCATGCCCATTAGGAGAGCGAGGGTTGAGCAAAGGCTCAAACCTCGGTCTCCTAATGGGCAGGCGGGCGAGAGGTAACCGTGCCCTAAGCCAATCCTGGCGCTGCCAGCAGCGCCAGGATTGGCTGAGAGGGGCTGTAGGCAGGGCCAAACGGAGTCGGACCCGAGGCGGTGCGGACGGCGGACCTCCTCAGAGTCAGGTAGGATTTTGTTTTTTTGTTTGTTATTTAAAAAATCCCCCGGGCCCCCGGCACAACCCCCCCCCACTCCCCCCCGCACATCCCCCTCCCCCTGCGAGCCGCGACGAGTGCCAGCTGTTGGGAAAACTCTCTTTAGAGCTGCACAACTCGTTTTTGCAAATGTGAATGTACCCGCTTTCAAATCTGTAATAAAGCATACTACTCGAGCATACTTGGGCTACTCTACTGCATTAAAAATGTGAATAAAAGCATGTTTCCCAAACGTGGGGTTAAATATTGGGCACTGGTTCTTGGTCTTACATGATGATGATCCCCTTATTATAATGGCAATGATGTAGTTATAGATTTCCCGCCATCGGCGCCATTATTAATTACTACTTCTATAGTATTCCTCTTCTCACTGCGGGCACAATAGGATGTTTTATGCTTTAATCAGTCTGACGTCACAACAATATGCTTTCCCTGTGTGTTCGCTTTTTCAATGGGGTCGCACTGATATATGGTTGACCTACTTTGACGTCACAATGTTTTGTTTCCGCATTTTGTTTCAATGTGATGCCGCAATGGGATGTTTTGCTTTACCCTTCCACTTTCAGTCTTCCACCACAGTGCCGCTATTCTGTTCTGCTTTGCTTCACAAATTAAGTTCCTACTCTGTAGTTTTACTGGTTATTTAGAGTAGTGTTTCAGTTTGGTTTCTGCTTTATTCCTGTAGGACTGGTTTTATTTTGTACTATTCCGTACTCGCAGAATAACGTCACATCTACATATTTTTCTGGGTGTCACCTCTGCTCTGAAAGCGCAACGAGTCACTCGTCCTGTTATTTTGCTCTGATGTCACAATCTTTGATGTAATCTGTTTTCTCTGATGCAAGAATGACACATTTTTACTTTTATTTGGTGTTTTACTTTCTCTTCTTTCCCGTCACAAGAAGATATTTTCATGTGTACTCGCTTTGCTCTTGTTTCACGGGTTTCTTCTGTGTATTTGTGTCCTTTGTTTTTCTGACGCCACAACAAGTTGTCTCTGTGTTTTGTCGTCGTTGCCCCGTCAAATGTGTGTGCCTCTCCATTTTGCTTTTTCTAAAGTCATAGAAATGTCTGTTTCATTCGGACTGATGTGAAAATAAGATGTTTAAGTACATGTTTTCATGCACCCAAAAATCAGGACGAGTTTTGCTTATTTGTGATTTCCTCTAACAGTATATCATGTTGTGTATTTATGCTGCCCACGCGTTCGCTTTCCTCGGATGGTGCGGTGACGTGATGTTATAGGCAGAGTGGGGAAAGGAGGAACCGCTGTTGGTGTAATATGGACATAGAGTTAAAATAAAAGCGTAAGAGGAGAGAGAGAGGGAAAGGAAGAGTGGGAAGAAGTAGCCACGGATCAAGAAATGGAAAGGGCGGGAGCAAAGGGGAGTGCAAAGAGTGACAATGAGAGGAGAGTGACAGGGATGGAGATGAGAGACAAGTTCACAGAGAGGAGAAAGGGACAGAGGGGAGGAGAATGAGTGTCGATGAGAGGGGGTGACAGAGATGCAGAGGAGAGAGATTTGCAGGGAGGGACAAAGGGAAGTGGAAAGAGGTACAGCAAGCAGAGTCACACGGATGGAGATAAAGAGCGTGTGATGAGGTTCATAAGGGCCAAATGAGAGTGGAAAGAGTGGCAATGAGAGGAGAGTGACCGAGAGAGAGGTTCACAGAGAGGAGGGGGAGGGCAAAGGGGAGTGGAAAGAGTGACAGCAAGGAGAGAGTGAAAGGATGAACATGAAAGAGGGTGCAATTCAGGCAGAGCTGTATGGGGGAAAACAGGAGGTAGAAAGAGTGATGGGGGAGACCTAAAGGTGAGGGGGAAGTGCAGAGGGCAGCTGAGGAGAGGGTGGCATAGATGGTGAAGGGTGTGAGACACAAAGACACCGAAACACAGAAATGAGTGGGAGGCAGAAAAAGGAACGTGGTAATTTTTTAACACAGAAAGAAACTCGACTTGCTGGGACAAGCACTCAGTATTTCCTCATCCAGCCCAGCGCGTCTCCTGGAAGCTCCCAGAAAGGGGAAGGTGTGACCAGGGGTGCTTGTGAGGTGGCACCGGGCCCAGTATGTCTGGCTGCGGGTTTTGTGTTTGTCACTTTGTGAGTAAATCGAGTATTTCAACGTCTGCTTGCAGCTGCAGCAGTCTGTGTACTTTTTTGTGTACAGGTCTTTAAGCCTAAACAAATGTTTGTGACTCGTGCTTTATGTGTGTACTTGATAGTGTTTGAGTGTGTGTTTGTACTTGTGTTGGGGTGAAGTTGATGGATATAAGGATGTTGTTACAGATGCTGTCATAACAGTACTTTATCAACCTTCCTGCTTCCTCAAATTTGCTTAAAAATACTCCATTTATCCACTCTTTTTTCAAAATTTTCTCGGGGGGAGAACACCCCCCCCCCCCCCAGTGCAGTACCACGATAACTTTACGCCCCACCACTTTCAAATGTCACCAGCCACCACTGGTTGTTGGAGAGATCCTGTGTCAGCGGCGGCCACACACGTTCTAAGTCTGGAAGAATAGCAGGGAACATGCAGCAGATTTGCAACAGGACTACACTCACGTTGCAAATATCCAGCAAGTAACCTGCAAAGACAAAATGATTCATTTTTGGTTTCACCGTCATCTTTTGTCCTCAAATTTGACAACAAAATCAGTGCAACTGAGTCTTGCAGTAAGAATTAGCATTTCTGCAGCAATTACTGTCACAAAGAATTCAGTTTATGTTCTATGCAAAATAAACTAGCGGATTGCAACAGAGAGCAAAACACCTTTTACATCTCAAGTTACCTCTTGACAAACTTGTAAAACAACAGAAAGAGTGGGACTTCGGTTTCCTTGCTGGGCTGCTGAGCCTGTATGCCAGGTATGGCGTCCATCTGTGCTGCTTTTCCTTCTGACACCTGCTTCCGGTCAGGACGTAGCACAGATCCAAAGAATCACTGAGACATTCGGAAGTGGGAGTGCTGGAGAGGGCAAGAGACTCCAATATCTGCAACCCACTGCAGACTGCATCTCGGCACTGCCACAGTGTGTTTCAGTTAGTGCAAGCTACACCGGTGCACAGTTGAGACAATTCACCTGAACCGCTGCAAAATATGAAGTATGACCTGGCAGTAAGGTGACCAGATCTTGAGAACAAAAACCGGGACATTCTGCAGAAATAGTAGAAGGACTGAAATTTTACATCAACAGAGCGGCGCAGTGTGACAGCTCTCATCAAAATAGGATCACAGAAGAGGCACTAAGAAAATAAATAAAATGTAATTTTTAAAACCAGCATCATGCCTGTTAATTATATTGCTTACTCATAACAGTTGAAAACTAGCACAGATTTAGAACAACTAAAAACAAGCATTGGCATAGCCAATAGGTCTCGCCTTTGGGACCTTATAAGTATTTAGCAATGCAGCACATTATCCTGGGTGCAAGATCTCCGATGAGGGACAAAGAGGTAATGCTCAGATTTAACTTAGTTATTCCTAGTCTTCTGAAGACTGCCGATATTTAATCTTACTGAAATAACCAGGCATGGGTTCCATGGAAACCTACATTTATAAGGACACTCAATGTACCATTACTGTGCCATATCAGAAAGACTGTGTGTCACTCAGAGCCTGGTGAGATGCTAAAAGCTACTGTGTAAAGAGTCGACGGTTGCAGAAAAGGAGTGGTCATTTTGGGATTACTTACCACACACAGCCAAGGGTAACTTCATTCCGGGCAATCATTCTGAAAATGAATCCCTTCCTCTCCTAAACGTCCGGACTTTGGTAGAAGACCTCTTCTTGGGCAAAACACTACTCATTGGCCTCCTAAAAGACACCGATCAAAGTCATTCTGTAAGCAGAACACGACTAATCACCAACCAAAGAAAGTTTAAGCACACTTTCCTACATTGAAAGAACTGCATTGTTTCTCTTTCCCCTGTGAGAACCCAGTTCAAATCCTGCTGCGTGATAAGATACGCAACCAAATAACTTCCATGCCAGTAAAATCTGCCACTTCTGTGGCACCAGAACTAACGGGAGTGCATTCCTGCCTGCGCAAGAAATCCAAAAGACTTAAAGAATGACCTTACCAACAGGTATTCTCTGCACAGACAGACCCTGGCGCAACCTCCCTTCGCATGTTAGATTTGCTCCTTTGCTGATGCAATTAGGGAAAGGTCTAATACCCCCCTTCTTCAAACTGTGTACAATCTTAAGACTACATCCCTTCCCTCCCTCGACCTCACTGGACTGCTGTGTTGCGATTCTTCTATTTATTCATGCTTCTTGCCCTCAGTTCTCATTTTAAACATACTTGCATGTATTTGTAATGCCACAAATCTAGCAGCAGGATCCTTACATGATACCATGTACAGCTACTAGCTTCCTTTGGAGGGTAGGTTGGAGCTGTATAATAAGTACTACAAAAACAAATTCCCAAGATCCTGCAGAGGCTAATAATCGATATGTCCTTTTCCCCACCCCTTCACCGGACGTGGTATGCTGGAGAGTCATTCCCAACAGGAGGAGACCCTACAGGCCAGTTAGTAGCTTCCTATCACATACACCACCCAGAGATTGAAACAAAGACGTCTACCATCATGGCATACTTCACTCGCTTTAATTAAAGGGTTGGAGACAACAGCACTGCTGATGTTGGATTCGACCAGGTGATGGTAAAAACTTTGCTTGAAACCGGCAGACTTTTCCAATTACAAATAGCAAAAAAATGAAAAATGTATGCAAACTCTGCTTCAATTTCTTGCAGAGCAAGAAACACACCTGCAACACTGCCCGACAAAAAGTAATACCATACTTATGCACTACAACTGAAGACCAACTGTGTCTAAACACAAAAGGTTGACAGTTCATTAGTAAAGCTCTAGAGCATTAAAATAAGTCCTAATGTTAGAGGAAACACTATCAATGTAGACAAAATATACATTTTGATAATCCCATCCCAAAAATATATTCCATCCACATAGTCAAGAAACCAAACACTACGTGCCGAAGTGTCTGAGGTACAGTATACAAATAGTCAACCCATGAAAACAAAGCCATTGTCTTCGCTAATGACAGCACTCGAAATGTCTTCACTTAAGATCTTTTGAAGTAGTCGACTTTAAGACCTCGCAGGGATGACTTCAGAGGCTTTAGGGATGTACTAACAGTCAAAAGCACCTGGGGCACAGCAAGCCCCGTCAGCACCTACGTAGTGGCGTCAACACTATATTCACAAGCGAGAACGGCGAGCCAGGCAGAGGCGGAATTAGCCCACCAAGTCTCCATACTTTGGTAAGAGTGGTCAAGAGCTGACTTTTTATACACTGCACAAAATACTAAATAAGTGCATCAAGATATCCTGATTGCGTAGCACGAGATTTAGATTCTGTGCATTTAATAGGACGCCATAAAAAAGGTTAATTAAAAAACTGGAATCTTCTCAAACGGCATGTGTCCATTAAAGACTGGCAAATCAGACTGACTCTGCTCCAGCCCTACTGGGCACAACATTACTTATGCCACAGGGAAAAAACAGGATCCAGAAGACACATTATCCACCAAAAATCACTTGAGACATCCATCCATCCATCAACTCGGTTCACAAGGAAAAAAGAAAGGCAACTTCATGCCTGAAAGTTGTGTTCTGGTTAAAACAGGGGGGCGGGTGGCTTTATGATTAGGTCGCTAGATTTCTCTAATGATATACACATGTTGCAGGTGGGTGCAGATGACAAACTCTGTGCCAGCCCTACTGGACTCTGCAGGAGGCTTCCTGAAAGACGATGGCTTGTAGCCCCCACTAACTGCTAAGAAAGGAAGCTGAAAGCGTCACTCTGGGCACATCTCTCAGCTGTACTTGCTACATCCAGCGGTGGACTCCTTTCATTTACTAAAGAAAGGAGCTCGGAAACAATCATCTCCAAGTCAGGCACCGGAGTTCCAGGGAGCGGATCCAGCCAGTGGGTTGGAAGGCATGGGAGGGGGCTGCTCATGACTTATCATCCAGGCAGTCGACTTGCTGCCTCTCTGGTTATCTTCCACTTCGGGAGGGGATTTATCGGAAAGAAAAGCGCAACTGTACTAGTGCAAGGGTTAACTAAGGCATTCTCCTCCTGAAGGCGAAGATATTGTTTCTTTAAAATGTTAGAGCCATAGCAAAAACAACATACGGAAAAAAGGAACCTTCAGAAAAAAAATACATACATTTCAAAAATGCCACAGACATAAGAAAGCCTTGCAAAACCAAGCTAGCATATTATAGAAAGAAAACTTTAGAACGCATCGCGCACAGGCCTAACGGAAATGCATGGCGCACAAGCTTAACTAAAACAACATGCAAAACAAGCACTGAAACACAAGTGCGACCCCGCGCCGCGGCCGCGAAAGTGAAACAGTACTCCGGGTTAAAGAAGTGGGAGGGGTGGGGGGAGTGCGATTCCCTTGCGGGAGCGAGCGGCGCCAGGAGCGATAATTGCTACCATATGGCGCCAGCTGCTCGCTCCCGCAAGTGAATCGCCAAATGTGCACGCGTTGCCATTGAAGGCAATGGAACGCGTGCACGTTTTTTGCTGAAAAGCCGAATCGATTGCAAAAGGTCTTTTTGCCTATGCAGCACATCCGCGCTGCGTAGGCGAGACCTAAAAAGTGCCTATCACTGTTTTCAGTCGACCCCCTCTAAAAACCGGGACATGAGCCAAATTTGCCAAATTCTGCCGGGACAGGTGGCGAAAATCCGGGACGTCGGGTAACCCTAACTGGCAGGCACACCCTGAAAGTATTAAAATATTTAATTAATACTCCTTAGAACCCATACAATTTTTGCCAATTTAAACGAGAATGTGCCAATTGGCATTCTAGGTTTTTTTTTTTCTTTTTCAATGTTCCACCGTGGAGGAAACAGGGTTCTCTTTGCAGCACGGAGCAGGTTTTTTTGGTACACCCCTTCAAACTGCTTCCACATGGTCTCAATTTGAGTTCGGTCAGGGAAAAGAACCATAGAGATGTAGAGTGATTTTCCCAAGGTCACACAAATTCGTTGATTGCAAAAGTCTGGATTCCAAATGTCTCCTGATTTTCAAATTCGAAATATAGTCACTATTATAAAGTGAGGGATAAACACACAAAGCATTGATAGGTTGTGTGATCACAAAGGAAACAATGTACTGTGTTCACCCTGCAGTGTCTTTCAGGTCAGGCCAAGTTTATTTACACTCTTGTCCAATCCAGTGGCCTTTTGTGAACCAAGAATTAAAGTTATAATATGTCAAATATACTTTATCAAAGGGAAGGCAGCACAGCAATTTCAAACTGGACTTCGGCTCGTAACCCCCAACTTATGTTTTTTTAGAACAGAATCAGTAGTGTACTGTTGACACTCGTAAAAGTCTGTTGACTATATAAACTGCAACTAAATAAGGTCAAACTGAACATTTGAAAATTAGAATCTGTTCACCTATCTGAGATCCTTTTTCAGATATCATTGTCAGACTCTGAGATTGTTCAAAGAGTCAAGGCCGCATGGTGTCAATGGCACTAGAAACCTTTCTGCACATGTATAGGAAGCAATCATTACCACTCCATTTTGAAATTGCCTTTACAACACGGGCTGGCCACATGTGCCGTTTCCCTGCAAGCGTAACAACGCTTGCCTGAACCATGCATCTGCCTTAACCACGCATATGCGTGGTTAAGGCAGATAGCGGTCTAGTGTCCAGATGGGCAGGTAGAGGAACAGGAAGCTGCTACAGATGTGGACAGGTAAGTGGAGCTGGGGTTGGGTTTGGGCGGTGTAGTTTTTAGGAGTGGGGGTCTGTTTTAAGGTTCAGGGTGGGGGGGTCAGGGTTGTTTTTTTGAAGGAGGGCAGGGTTTTAGGCCTCAGGGTGGGGGAAGGGGTAGGGATAGTTTTCAGTGGCGGCTGCCACGGAACAAGGGTGACGGGGATGAAAAAATAATCAAAATAAACATACCTGTCACCGTCACAGTCGCCACTGCTGCCGCCTCTCCTCCGTCCGTAGAGCTGGAAGTACCCATGCTCCCAGGTTCCCTGCCTCTCTCAGCCAATCACGACGCTGCATCAGCATCGTCGTGATTGGTCTGAGCGGCCAAACAGGCCGCTCAGGCAGTGCCTGGGAGCCTGGGCATGTTCTCCACTGGGCTGACAGCCCGGTGGAGAACATGCTAAGTGCACATGACAGTTTGGCCGGCCCTTAGGGAGTGCAAACCACTCCTCACTCTGCTCTGACGGCAGCGAGCTCAGCCCCGCCCCACCCGACCTGGCTCTGAGTCCCGCAAAGAAAAATAAAATGATAATAACGCTTGTTATTATCATTTTATTTTAATTACTTTGCACTGCTCGCTGAGTAGTGAGGCGACGCTCCTCCTCCTTAGTGGAGGAGCCGCCACTGATAGTTTTAAGGGCAGATGGGTAAGTTTTAGGCCTCAGGACGTGGGGGCTGGGGTCAAGGTAGTTTTTGTTAGGGTACAGGGTTTGAGGCCTCAGAGCAGGGGGGGTGGTAGGGGCATAGGATATTAAGGCTTAGGGCGGGGAGGGGGGTCAGGATACTGGTAATTTACCCAGCATATTCCTTTAGCAAACATGCCTTTACAACGAAATTCGTTGTAAAGGCATGAGTGGTAAAGGAAAGCGTGGTTAAAATTCATTTGGTGTTGAGACCGCATTGAAGAGGCACGCGTGGTTCAGACATGCATGGTTCAGCCATGCATGCTTCTGTCATACAACCACTCCATTTTATCTGTAGTGTTTCATACCACACTTGTATCCATATATTCAATTAAATCTGCATTTTACTAGCAAACCAGAGGTCGGCATTCCTTAATTGAATCATGGCCCTTGCCTCTGGTGTCAGACAATGCACAGGGTGAGAATATAAAACTAAAAGAAAATCTCTTACCAAAAGAGAAGGTAGATATCCAGTGTTGTGATGCAGAAAATCACAGGAAGTTTGGTAGTTGAATTTCCTCTTTATGACTCTCAGAGAGAAGGTGCAGTCTAAGTTAGGGACTGGGCATCAGTATTTGGTTTAAGGTTTAATTCAGGGGTACGGCTGTTAAATCCTATCTTTTTAATAGACAACACTTGATGTGAGGACTGGGACGAGGAAGACGGACAAGGAGGAAATGCATACATTACTGATAGCGTCAGAGTTTTTTGTTGTCTGTACATATTTCTGGTGATATGGTAGCCTACAAGTCGCCAGACTTTGCAACAGAAACTTTTCCATGAAAGTTAAACAATCATAAAAGACTGTATCTTACGGCAACTCGTTGGATTGCTACTAGAGCTGCAGCAATCTGAAGATCACATGCGTAAAGCCCGTTTAGTCCATCATGTCTCTAATTAATTTATGAAAATAGTTTATTTGGCTCCATTAAATCTGAAAACATTACTTTCAAAGCATACACATTCCATGGTTATTGTAGAATTCAGATGCATAGTTCTTAGACAAGGAGTCTAGAGTCCAGGGGTCGAATGGCCCGCGTGTGCCACATTGGAATTGGAAGATCCACCAGAACCCTGTGGATCCTGTGTCTTTCTTCTGCAGACATTGGTTGCTGAAATCAGCTGAACTCTCCAGGTGAGATTGCATGGAGAAATGAGAAATTAACAGGGGAATAGGGCCCTGAATCACCGATTCCCTTGGCAATTCCTTATTTCTGAGGGGACCTTCGCGGTCCTACACGTAATCCCTGGTAACTCTGTTCCCCAGTGTTACTGCCACTTCTGGTGAGAGGTGTTACCAGGCCACACAATGGCCCTGCATAATGTAGTCCTTATTGGTGCATGCTGTGCAAGCGTACTCGTTATTTATAACATCTAACGCTTTAAAAACTATCCTTTTACAGGTGAAGCATCTCTCTGCATAGAATGGAGCAACAGGCGAAATGCAGAGCCAAATCCCCAATGGTGATGGTTGATGCTTATTTTCTGAATCAAAAAGAAGATGAAGAGCTCTGCGAGAAACTCGATGGCATCCACTACCAGCATTATTGTACAATGTCAACACTAAGGAAAGAGACTAACCAGGCTGAGAAGCAGTGCAAGAATCTTCTCGCCCAGCGCAAGACCATCCAAAGAACCACGCTCGACCATGTCATGAATGAAATCCGTTGTTTGAAGGTTGAAAGGCCTAGTAGCGTCATATGGAACCATGACACTCTACTTAAGCCCGGAGCATTCGCAAGAGCGAGCAGTGCATCTCCTAGACTTGGCCAATCAAGAGTAACTCATGCCTCTTCTTGGCAACTGGCCAGTGATCGAGTGGGCAATGGCTTAATCTCAGACCGGACACCCTTCTTGAGAAGAGCCGTTTCTGATGACGAGTGGTCTAAATACAAACTCAGACCAGCCACTAGCAAGACTCATGAAGCCTCCAGCTGTGCGCCAACAAGAAAACCAAGGGCAGTGTCTTCTCGTCTGAGGAAATTGGACAGCACCACGGACACAATGACCTACCGGAAGCTTGAGGGAATCGCAAAAATTGAAAACATTTCCCTAAAGGAAGCTGAACGCACAAGGCAGGATAAGATAATGGAAAAGGAGAAAATAAGCCAGATGCTGGACGAGGCACTGCAACAGAAAATAAACCACTTCCTTAAGAAGTTTGAGGATAAACGACTGCACTCTCTCACTGCATCTCTATAGCGGTGCCACACGTCAGACATACAATTCACCTATTCACTTGTACTTTATTGGGAAATCAAGGAGTCCTGTACTAAGAAACTCAATTCTGATTTCTGCGGAAGCTCACCGGTAGTAGCTGCACTATGTTTGAGGCAGAAATTGCCAATCTACTTTCTTGGCTGTCAAAGCTGCCACCTATAGAAGTTTTTCATAAAAGGATTCAAAAACCCTTTACCAACCAAACTGTAAAGAACGCATGGTTTGGTTGGTTTTGGCACCCTCATCTCCGACAGAATTTCTGCCATGCCGGTTCTCACAGTGTCCCTTTTATTTTCCCTCTTCTACACTGCACAATGTTTGGTTCAGTTTCAGGGTTGGGACTTTCAGATCTCTGCAACAAATGCATTTGTATCCAAATTCCTGGTAGTCCCACATTTACTCCATGAGATTTATGTTCAAGCTCGTCAATTGCGCTTGCCAATTGTGGAAGCCAGGTAAGGCCCATTCATACAATACTTACATCTTTCCAGAGGCCATACACCAAGCAATTATAACTGGCTACATCAACACTTTAATTGTTTTAGCCACATCGGTCATGTAACTGGTGTAACTACATTTGCACTATATTTTACCGAATCATTGTATTTATTTTCATATTGGTTTATAATAACCTTAGAAATTTTCATACATTGATCAATCACAACAATAAATAGTATAATTCAATAAAAATTATGACACGTGCACATTTGATAATCCAAAATTATGTCTGGGGAATTTTTATTTTCATTTTTTATTGTATGATTGAATCGTGTTTTGAGCAGTGGACTACAACTTCTTCAAGAGTGAAATTAAAATCAAAAATTTTATGAAACAGGGTCTGATTTAGAGTTTGGCGGACAGATTATGTGTCATCACCATGGCGCAGTACTTTACTCTTGCAATGGGGGTGGGGGGGCTAATCCGCCTGCCAGAGTTAGAGATAGCTGTCAGCCCAGTGGACATTTCTTCTAATTCCAGGAGACGCCGTCATGGCGGTTCCTGAAAATGGATTGAAAGTTTGACAGACTGCTCCGTCAATATGACGGAGCTGTACATCAAACTTTTAATGGGGGACTTTGTTTTTGAAAATAAGAAAAACAATGACCCCCCTCTCCATGGGAGTTTTCTTACATGGAATGGGGGTCATTTTGCAGTTTTCACTGGCCCTTACCGACAGGTTTTACCTGGTGTTGACTGACAGTGAAAATTTGCCATTTGTCTGCTCACTTTAAATAGGGTGGGCCGAAAAGTTGCAAAACCTCCTACAGCCATTACTTTGTTGGGCTGTCAGCGCTGTATGTCGGTGGCTAAGACGGAGGAAAAAAACGAGAAGAAATAAAGATATTTCTTCTCGTTGCACTTCTACTGGGCAGTCGTATGATTTTCATGCATTCCCAGGGTTACTACTCTTAGAATCAGTGGGAAAGCACCAAAAAGCATGAGTCAAGGCGTGGGAACACTCACCCTCCTCCCATGTAATGCCTCCCCAAAGCAGAGTAATGCAAGGCAGCGACTTGTATTGCCTTGTGTTTACCAAGCCAAGCACGGCCACGCAAGGTGGTTTTGCATGGCTTGGTAAATCTGAATTAAGCCCTTGCGCTGCCTTGCGTCGCCTTGCGTGATGCAGTGGCAACGCACGGGCTTAATAAACCTGGCCCTCGATGTACTAGGGCTCGACCACTAGACTTCACATGTTTTTTTCTAGAACTGACCACATTTTTATCATGTTCAAGTCAGCCCTTTGAAGTCTAGGACCCCCGAGTATAGTATAAGGCTGATTCATAAAAGCATTTATGAACACCGAAAGCTGTAATGCAGGAGTACCTTTCATCTGGTCTTTCACACCTTTTGAATAGGTCCTGATAGGTCCAACTCTCTGTTAGCAAAAGTGTAATAAAAGTTCAACGAGGGCACAATCCTTTTTTTCGTACTAGCTGCATATACATATTCTCTGAATATTTCCATTTTATTTAAGTTTTAGATGTTTTTGAGCCAATGCACAGACGTGCAAGAGTACGTAAAGGAGTATTACAGAAGCACTACATTGTATACTTCAAAATGCCTTTGTGACTAGGCCCCAATACTTAAAGGGATACCATATATTCTGAAAATAGCATAGGACTGTCAATTAGCATTCTCTGATAGCCATGTTTCTGTTTTGACAATCCACATCAAAAACTGGGTTACTCTGCGGTGCTGTGGCACCTGGGAGTTCCTAATCACTTATTGCTTGAATTCATTTAAACCACAATTTAGAAAGGATGTTTGCATCAAGTGCTGGCCTTCATTGTGTTATCTCTTCAGAGCACACAGACCAATCTACCTACCCGAGTCCTTTCCTCTGGGCCCTGAATTGCTTATGCAGGATAAAGAGGGGCAACGGACAGATGCGGTCTATAAGAGTCGCCGTGATGTAAAACCAAACAAGCATTCACTAATCACACATGCACAGCATAGAACACCACCATCATAACATATCAGAGAAAGAGAACAACAGCTGCTCTCAACCTCAGACCAGAGCAGGACTGGGAACCAAAAGCAGCCCTGGCAAAAATGTTCAATCAGTTCTGCTCCCTACCTCTCTCATCTCTTTCTTCTCTCTCTCTGTTTCCTGAAGCCCCTCTCCCTAGGCCTGTGCCTGCTGAAATCACTAAAAAAACCTGGGAAATGTGGCAGAGGCACCATCGGCAGCCCCTTCCCTACAAATCGACCTCCAAAAGCTTCAACCCACTGGAGAAATGCCCGGTGGAAAAAAACACACACGCAGTCCAGGCCTGCCTCAGACCCAAGAGGCGTGCAGCAATGCACAGCCAGGGGCGGGCGTAGATGTTGCCCATACAAGGCCAGTTTGCCTACAACTGCGGCTGTGGGACAGTTTTGAAATGCATACCATATACCCCGCCACATGTGCCACTTTGAACAGCCAGACACCCTGATTTTCCGACCCAGAAAATTCATGGGTTGGTTTAGAGTTCAGCAGATCCCTGCACCAAGCGTAGGTGGTTGTCGGGTCCACTCTGTTTAGAGAGTATATCCATGTATGCTCTCTAAATAGTACATAAATTAATGCTTTGTTTCTGCGGCCATAATTCTGCTTATTCCTATTACTAATTGCTTATTCTTAATTCAAGAAAGTAGCGTCATCGCATGTTGATACCTCTTGCAGCAAAGCTGAATAGTAGCAAAATTGGAAAATCAGAAGAGATTTAGGTTAAATCCATATCACCTGAGTTCACAAACCTGAAAGTAGACAGATTCAAATAGGCTCTGCCTCATACTAATAAAGATATTTATTTATATGAAAATTCTGACAATTTCCCGCACATTGATCCAAGATAAATTTCAGTAGGTTTGAGCTGCTGGAATTTTCCAGGGTATAGTTTCATGTGGTGCAGTAATTACAGCATTTCTCGAAATTCTGACCGATGTGCCAACTCCCATTGGTACTGATGACAACTTTATTTTTAAATGATTTTGCACTTATGTATTCACTTTAATATGCGCCAGACGCACATATAGTGATATTTTCACATTAAGGTAGCCATAGTTGATGTAGGCCTCGATTTAACTGATGCTTGCAAAAAAGAAATGCTCTCTGCATTGTATTCTTTTCTTTCGCCTCAAGAGTGAAACTGCAGCAATACATGCTAATTAAATTGCATCGTAATGTTTTTAGTTTCTGTGTGAATGTTTATCTGTATGTGCTGCTTGGAGAGCTGAATAATGAACCTCTGAAAATGTAAGAAGAACATGCTGACCGCATTGTATCATCCTACTACAAGATAGACATTTGTGGTCATACAGCAGAGACTTTCATTGTGCGATGGCTGGAAAGAAGGCTGAAGCTGGTGTGTCAGAGAATGGTCGATCCTGATTGGATCTCTTCATGGGAACCTTAGGGAGTTGATTTTCACTGAAGATCTTTACTATTTTAATTGTGCATTGCTGAGTTAGTTCGAGCAAGTGCTGTTCCACTTCCCTTAGAAGAGGCGCTTTCTTTGCTCCTGCCTGAAAGAGTTAGACTCCTGGGCAAATCATTCTCACTTACCTGACCGAATCTTCATTTGATTCATGCCTTTAGAGGCTTTACTTGTTGACACCTTCTGCATGACTTTTCCCCAACTTACCCGACTTTCTCTAGCTTAGAACATGAGGGAACTTCCCTTCATGGGAACCTGAAGCCTGCCTCAATTTGCTTATGAAAACTTTAAACAGTTTATCTTTGTATTGGCTTTTTTGAATTGCTTTGAATCATACCAACCAATGCATTTATGTGTTGATCAGTGATTTACAAATATTTTGAGTGATTTGAAGCTATAACTTGTAATTTGTAACAAGCTATTTCAATGTGTATTGAGATTTACCAAATACACCAACTCCAAGTGAAGCTCACTTAAGCAAAGAAACATAGGAGGTTGCAGCAGCGGCACGTGCAGGTAAGAGTGTTGGGGCGGTGGGGCCGGGTTGGGGGGGGGTTCGACAGACGAACACGAGGGGAAATTAAATAAATAATTTATTTTCCCTCGTCGTCGTCTGTCGAAATCCCCACACCGCCCCACCGCTCTTACCTGCTTGGAGGTTGATAACGCGGTGAGTTGACGTGGCTCATAGAGCGACACACTGGTCATTTGGGGCCATTATCTGAAGTAATGGAAAGTGAACATAGTCTGTTAGCCGATGCTATTGGTGTCAGTATAATTTTGCTACCATCATTGATTCATTGTACGAAACCGTGGTAACACGTCACAGTAAGTCGCAGACGTAGATATGGAACTTATTTCATCTACCTTTGAAGAACAGAAGGCTGAGCTGCCCTGTTGTGAAAGGAGCATGTGTTACCACATGAACATTCACCCTCCACAATCAACAGCAGCTGGAATTCAAAAACTTGAGTTATCTGATGCCTCCAATTCAACAAGTATAATCCCCAGGGGCCACATAAATCTTACCACTGCCGAATCTTCCTTTGGAAACTTTTGTTTCAAAATACCACGAATATATATGAACTGCACCAATAAGCAACAGGCCTTGTCCTCCACTTTCCTACATGAACCGTGAAGTTGCTTGGTCACGTTACAAATGAAATAAATATAAAAATATATACGACTTTTAGGAATGGCATTTACTATACTGCAACCAATGTTGATTTTAGTGATTTATACAGAGCCCTACATCCTCAGGCAGACTTAAAGTTAGTGTTAAAATCTCTTTGTAGCTTTTCTGGTTACTGGTTTTGTTGGGCTAGTTGTCAAGACAGCGATAATGTCCCCACATACACTTTGAGAACATGTGAAGCGCTGGCCTGAGGCCAGAGGGAATGGCTCGAATTATTGTGTCTGTCTTTCATTTGAACTCGGGAAACTTTCCATGTTTCTTGACTATCAGAATGTGAAAGCATGCGTCTTGTAGATTTATTGCACATATTTAATCCCCGAGTATCTGGTGAAAATCCTCCTGAATTTCCCCCTTTCGATCCATTTGTTTGGCTTTTGTTTAGGTCAACAATGGGTCCCTATTCTTGGATTCTCTTTAAGATGAGGAAGTAACATACGTAAATACCACTGTTTCCCTGCTATTGTCATCTTATGCCACACTTCCTTTTTAAAGATGGATGCTCAGTCAAAATGAAGAGAATGTCAATTTTCTAGAGGAAAAAGAGACTAAATAATATGAACCCGGGAGAGAATTCCTTTCATACCATGTCGAAAAGCATTTTGTCCTTTGCTATGGTTTGTGGTATTGGGAGATGAAATAAGAAGTTTCTTTGCACTAGGGTGCTCATCAGCAAGGGCAGAGTCATTGCTTGTTGATAGGTTGCTTTCCAGTGGCTGCTGGGGATTGCTTAGCACTGTACTTTTGGTTTGCAGCTTCTGTCTTTGGTAGTATGAGTGGTACTGATGCTGCACTCTTGCAGGTATTATGAATTACGCCAGAAGAGAGTTTGAACCCACAGATATAAGGGAAACAGCAAATACCACGACCGCCGAACAACGTGTTGCCTTTGCAACGCGGGCGGAACAACGAATTCTTCTGAACCACGCATTCCATTTACAACACAAGTCGTAACAACGACATGCGTTAGGTAAAGCGGCATTGGACTTTAAAGTCCAACGCTTGCCCTACTGTTGTGAGCACTGGAGTTGGAATAGTAAATTATACTATTCCAAAGTCCAGTGCCCCCCTAAGGCAAGTCGTTGTAACGACTTGCATTGTAAATGGAATGTGTGGTTCAGACGCATTCATTGTTCCGCTCGCATTGTTACGGAACGCATGGGATAGGAAAGCGTGGTCGTGTCATACAACCCAGAGGTAAGGATGATCAGCCTTAGGTTCTGTACTGACACTGCTAAATTCCTTCTTTTCCAAGGAGACAATCATGAGAGTGTCCGATTCTGGCTTCATTTTGGGGATCTCAGAAAGTGAACCAAATCTTGGGGAACAAGAGAAACCAAGAGTCAAAATCTTCTGCGCTGCTTCCAGTTTTAGTCTTAGTAAATGTAGCCACGACGAAGGGCGCATGCCGATTCCCTGCAGCAGTAGCACTTTGGGGCATTGGGTAGCATTCCTACCTCAAAGTGTCAAAACTGTGCCAAACATTTTCCACCAGTGAAGTGGTGTCTGGATGACTCAATTTCCTGTGTTTTTTTTTCTTTTTTAAAGAGGATGGCGCGGGGGAAGGGAGTGTGGCTTGTCAACATCTTTATTTATATGTGTCACAATAAGATCCACTTCTCCTGAATAAAACCAATGAATGTTACCTATTTACACTGGAATTATATTTAAAAAAAGGAAATAATTTTGTAGAAGTGCATCAGGAGCCTGCACATAAATGGCGGTATAGTACAGTAGTACAGAAATAAATTTAACAGAAAATCCCATCCTTCACAGATCATGCCATGTCCCACTCAGACACAATATTAAAACAGAAATTACAGGTTTTAACAAATGTCGTCATTAAAGAACGCCATCATAAAATGTGTAACAAAATGGCAGAGCCCCTCTGTTTCAGTAATCTGGTACAAAGATGCTTTCAAACATTTTCTCAGGGCCCAAAATGTAAGGTCTGGGATGTAATCGAGGACCACATTGCTGCCGGCAAGACTGATGGTAGAAACAAATGTATTCATATGGAGACTGTGAGACATGGAGCACATTTTTGGGTTTCATAACATAACACACTCTATGTTAGGTTTCTAACCTCTTTACGAGGTAAAGATTTCAACAGACATTTAGTTTATCAAGAGTGATGACTGTGTCATACTATATCAGAGTTTAAGTCCCTTTACTGCCTCCTCGCATTCGCTTTGAAAAGTCAAAGGGAGTATCTCGATTTTCCAATTGGAATTAAGTAGTGGTGGGACATCAATGGTATCCACCAAGGATGCTACCCATTAACCACCTACTGCCCCAGAGCCCAGAGGAAAGCCCCAGTCGCGGCTGCTGCCAATATGCAGTGGCGGGGCAGCAGCAGCAGCGGCGGGGGGACGGGGGTTAATATAAAACAGATTGACCTGATGCTGCCGGCCGCCTTGCGCCTCGGTGCTCCTCTGTTCTGCTGCTCCCAGCAGGCCCTGGGACATCATCACAGACTCCCCATCTAGTCCCTGCACTGCTCTCATGCTTCTAAGCATGAGAGCAGCGCGGGGATTGTCCTGAGTGGGCTGGTTTAACGCTCGCTCAGGCACAGGGAGTCTGTGCCGTTTCTCCACCCAGCTGTGCAACACAGCTGGGTTGGAGAAACCTAAGTGTGCATGTCTGTTTGTCCGGCCTATGACGGCTGGCCAAACTGACATGCACACTTATAAGACTTATAAGTGCCCACCACTCCTCCCCATCTGCCATGGCCCCACCCATCCCTACACACGCATGGCTCAGCCAGTGCCTGAAAAACAAAATGATAATAAGATATCATTTTATTTTTAAGCTGCTGGCTCTCAGCCAGTCCGGCAAAGCTCCCCCGCCATTGCAGAGGAGCCATCGCTAGAAAGGTCTCACAATTATCTTCTATTTTCTCATCATTGAAACATTGGAAGTGCTGAGAAACAACTCAATTAAATTAGTGAGTGCAATAAAAACAGGCAGGTCCCCCCAACAAGGTAGGCAATTCACACGTATGCAGACATTACAGCCCCACTCCCACCACTAGATGCAATCCAATGGGTACGTTTAATCCATGGTACTTAGGGACTTGATTATCTAATCCTTGGTGGACCTCTTTATCGAAATATGGTGGTAGGAAACGCATTCAAATCTGTTCAGGCCTCCCGCAACACAGTGGCATTTACCTCAAGTAAAGGCTCTTCTTATCAGAACCACCCCCACCCAAATTGTGTTGTTGTGAGCAAGCTAGATATGGTGAAACTAAAAGATGTTGTGTTTAATCCCGGCTTCTAAATATGTGCATTCTTGGTCGATCTCTTTTGGATTTTATTTCTGAGCTAGTTTTTTCTTCTTCAATGATTGGAAATCCTCAGAATCATGCTAGGCACTGGTTGTTAGCGTCTGATAAGAAAACTGGCTGAAACCCCAAACACTTTGGGGCGTATTTACAAGGGCCTTATGTCATGCGTGCACCATGCAGCGTGCTACGTGCACGACGCAAAGCTCCAATTCATATTTATGAAGCATTACTGTGCGCAAGCGAGGCGTTGCGGTGGGTGTTTCCACGCAAATCACAAGGTTTTTGGTGCATTCCCTAATTTATCAAACCTGATAAACCTGGGAATGCGCCAAAAAGATACGCCTCCCCGGGTGAGGCATAACAAGGAGAAATATCTTTATTTCTCCTTGTTTTTCATCTTTCTATGTGTGCTGCATTCTAAAGCACACATAGAAAGAGGAAAATGCCTCTATGGATGGATTTTTGGCAGGAAGGTGCCCCTTCCTCCACAAAAACAATCCTGCCTACAACACAGGCACCCTTTCACCTAGGTGCAGGAGTGCCTGCATTGGCACTAGGCTGCCAAATTAGGTATCAGCGCAGGGGAAAGGACAGGAATGCACCGTATTGGATAAATACGGTGCATCCCTGCCCTTTCCCTGTGACGCAGAGCAGCAAGGTAATTTGCTGCCCTGCCGTGCTCCACAATTCCCATAAATATGCCCCTTTGGATGTAACTCCTGGGGAGACAGATCCCAGTCTCATAATTTACTCTGTGTGAAAGGTAAACCTTGAAATAAGTAGTTCTGTATTTTAATATTGGGTCTCTTACTGAGTAAAGTGTTTGATTTTGGACATATCAAGTTATTCCTATCCTGTTGTCCCATGTGCTGCCCAGTGCAGTTTACATTCATGCAGGCTTAAGATTTAATAGGTTTCATGGTTAAATGGGTATAGTAGACAAGTAATAACCACCTGAACTACGACTGTCCATGACTAATGAACCACCATAGCACTTTATTTAGCTAGCAAGATGAATCTGTGAGTTGAATGGTTGCCACTGAAAAACATGGTGACCTGAAGGTCCAGAATTCAAAAGCAAGCAAGGCAGACTTAGCCTTCTGCCCTGGAGGGGTCGGTAGACTGAGTACTAGGAGATGGGGAATAGTAACATGCATTAATTTTTTTAATCTGTTTTAATCAAGTTTCATATCTTAACAGACAAACACACCCAAGGTATAGTAACCTCCCTTGGATGACTCCTTTTTGATGGCTGTCAAAACAAAATCCCTGCAAAACCTGATCAAGACAATTCCTCACAATCCCTAGGTCCAACCCTGCGATCAGTAAGTAACATCGCAGCCACCGACCCTCCCGTGGTCTCAACCCGTGATGTCTCTCATGAGCATTCACTTTGTGCCCAGCTCTCTACAGCACGTCGTCTTCAAGGGCCCCAGATTTTGGCAAATTTGTTGAGGCAGGCGTGCACGTTATGCATCTGTTCCTCTGCCCGCATGCACCAATCCATGTTGGCTACCCATTTTTCTACCTTTGATATGGAGTTACTGTTCAATTTCTGTGCCACAATGCGTCTAGCCACCATGAGAGCCACATTGCAAAACAGAAGCATGTATTTTTCCAATGTTTGGACTCCCCTTATGACTAGACTAGGGTGAGCTCCAATGGCATTTCCTGATCATCTGCAGGCCATTAAAAGTCCTCCTCAATTTCACAAAAGTTCTTGCTTTACCTTCTGAACACTGACTTTCCTGGTCGCTCTGAGGTCCCTGATGCTTCTGCCGATCCTCAGGTTATCGGAAAACTCTCTGCTAAACCTCAGGCATTGATGGTTGTACATATCTAAGGTTTTCATCAATCCCCCTTTCGGTTGTCACACAGAAGCCTCTCAGCATGTGATATCTTGGGGTCTGAGTCAGTTTAGTATTTGATGAATTTTATGTTGTGAGAAGAAACATGATCTCAACCTGCTTGACATGCTACAGGAAATCACTCCTACTGGAGCCTTTCTTTTCATTCTCTAGATATTATATGTACCCTTGCTCACCTTCGCTGACACACACATATGAACAGTGTTTCTTTCCTTTTTCGGTTACTCTTCCCTCTCTCCCCTTTCATTACTCCCTCATTTCACTTCCACTCTCTCATTCTCACCCAGTGCATCTATTGGATTTTCTGTTTCTCTGTGCCTCTTTTCATTCCCCTTCCTCAGCTTTGCTCTCAATCCCCTCTATCTATTTTACTCTCCCCCTTTATCATTCTCCCTCCCACTCTTCCCAGTCTCTCTCGTCCATCTCTTTTTCCTGGTCTCTCTCCCCCATCTTCTCTTTCATTTCCCTCACCTCGATCTCTTTCCCTCTCTGACTTTCTCGGTCTATAAATGTACCCTCTCTCACTCCGGTCTGCAATGTACATTTTGTTTCATCCTTTTTCTAACTCCAATGTCCTTATTTCCCACTATCTCAATTTCTGTCTTCCCTTCTACCTCAGTTCTATTTTATGTCTTGCATATTCCCCCTTTCTTCTGCTGTGCTTTTCTGTGTCACTCAAACTCATTTTCTTCTAACCCTTGAACTCCAAAGTGTCCTTTAGTACACCTAATGTAATATTCTGTTGTGTTCTATTTATTAGCTTGCTGCAGTCAGTAGCTACCTGCATTAGCAAACTTCAACTTTTTCAGAAGACAACAATTCCCCATAGAAATTCAATGGATTTCGGTCCTTGTGAATACTTTCTGAATTCTGCAGGCTCAAAGGTGATCCAGTAAAGTGGAGGGGCCTTGTGCTGGCTCTGGTAGTGGACAGACGGAGACTCTGCTTTCGAATTGGGTGGTAATGGAAAGCCCACCTATTCCTGGAGGAAGTGTTAAAACCAGAGAAGAATCAACTGGTGGTGTTTCCTTTACCATACTATCTGTTTTTTTGAAGGAAACTCCATTGGTGTCTTCTACTGTGGATTCAGCATTTCCTCTAGGTGCCTGGTAAATTCTAAATCAAGTCATAGACTACTGGATCGTCAGACAACTAAGGAGTGAGTGTATATGAGGCACTAATCCACCTGTTCCTTATTCTCACTGACCAGGAAATTTCTGACATTCTGCTCTCCATATACACTTTGTTTCATCATTCACTGTTCACTCTTTTTCACCCTTTGCCAACACATCTCTCTCCACTTTTGTTTCCCATCCTTCACTCTCTAACCCCTCTATACCAATCTATCATTCAACCCTTCTCTCCACTCACTCTTTCCTCCCCGCCCCACTCCATGTCTCTGGTTTCCATCTGTCCTCTCTTTTCCTCCCCTTTCACCAGAGGATGAAGGGGTGAATGCGTTTCCTTTTACAACAACACTGCCAAAAAAGTGTTTTCTTTTTATCAGTTTCCATTCACATTTGTTTTAATTGCAAAGTTATTTTAAAAATGTGTGGTTCTTGGTGTGTTTTTTCTCTCATTCTATTGCACAGTATTTGAATGAAATTCCCAATCTCAATCCAGAAAGCTGGCAGCAGGCACACGCTGTGACCTGCTGTGGGGGGACAAAAGCCTCCTCCCCACATGGAAGACTTGTTATTTGTGCTGCTCAAAAGACACACCTCCCTCCAAGGCTCACTGTCACCTTCTGGGGCCCGGAATGGAAGGAGGAGAACCACATGATGTGCGTCCTCAGCCGCTCACTTGTCATCCTGCAAAGAACAATGAATGGGCCTAATATGTGGCTTGTCTGACTACCTCTCACCTGAAGATGCAGCAGTTTATTGGTTAGAAACATCAGCCCAGGTATGTGGAGCTGCTTTATCCACAGCCGAAAAATACGGCCCACTAGCTGGCCTCTGCCACAGGCCCCTGGGGCACCTGCCATTGCCCGTCCTGCCAATCCCACCCTGAAACTCAGTAATTTTAACAAATGGTATGAAGTCTTGATCACTAGTCACTGGATGGACCATCAACTCATTTTCACTAATGTGAAGGCTTTAGAACCTTCCTCTCTGCCTGCTCAGAGCGCTTTACAGTAGCGGCTGGTGTCAGGGCTGAGTGGCGGTGTGAAGGGGGGGATGAACGACGACAATAAAACAACAACAAAATAATAACTTACCTGCCACATTGCCACTCTTCTTCTCCTCACCAGCACAGGCTCCCAGAATCCCCTGCGGCCAATCCTGACGCTGCTCTCAGCAGCATTAGAATTGGCCTGAGAGCCCTCGATTTGCGCTCCCAGAGAGACTGGGAGCCTGTGTCTGCTGTCTCCAGCCCGGCAAATGCAGCTCGGCTGAACGCATGCCTCTTCATGCCTAAGATCTCTTTTCGAGTAATGTCACTTATACACTCATTGTTTACACAAGCAGGTATTTGATGCATCATTTGATATGTATGAATTCTGGTACCCACGTATTGCAACAATTTTATGTCACAGTTATCCCAAGACATCTTAGGGGCCTTTTCCATATTTTGTTCTGTGTTCTATATCATAAGTTGTTTTTAACATAATATTATTTATAATTTTTCTAATGGCACAAAGCTTCTAAATTCGAGAACAACTTGTTAAATACTTTAGAAATGTTTATTATCGTGTGTACATTTTCAGGGGAGGAGACATGAAAAAATGTTTTCAGCTCAATCATTTCAAGTGCAGTGTGCCATAATATATGTAGGCTTTCCTGTTTTCAGTTTCTATTTTTGGTAAATTCTGGTGGGGTTTTTCAGTGTTTTCAATACCTTAAAAAAACAGTCGTTATCAGTGGTTACACATTTTCGCGCCGTTAAAAACAACGGAAACTGTGTTTTTCCGATGTTTATGAAATATTTTGCTTTTATTATTGCTTATTTCTGCACTGATAGTGCATATGTATAGATAGTGTGCGTACAGGGTATATGAGGTCCAAATACATTTTTACAAATCAAACTTATTGTAGTACACCATACAATACTTCTTTAGTGAGTTTTTTGTCATGTGCGCTCGCTCTTTCCTTCCCATGTAAACATTTATCTGTGAAAAGGCCCTCTCAACATTGGCACTTGAGATGGGCAATGCCAAAACAGCCAGTACACAATTTGCTAACTCTGGCCACTGACATAGCTTTCCATGCCAATACTGGTGCATCTGAAGATTGCGATCCTCAGGGACAGGTTCTGCAACATATGCGTTGAACTGGGTGCATATGTCCTCAGTTATTGAAGCGGTCAAGAATGAAGCAGTACTTTTCAGAGTCCGGAGAAAATTCCCCTTTACAGAAGGGATGTAGAGCTTGTGCAGAGTACCTCAGTGAGGCTTGTTCATTGCAAGCCATTCCCTCAATTGCTCCTCAACATTTCTTTGCTTACCAAGTGGCAAGAATTCCAACATGGAACACGTTGCAGTGCCAAAGTCACTAAAATTGTTGCCCAGCCTACTCTCAAGGAGATGTTTCACATCTACACCAATTACGCTGAACACCTGGTAGACAAGGGTGTTTTCAAACTCTCGTTGTTTGATTATGCCCACTACAGCAGTCATGTTTTCCTGTAAAAATCTAAGAATGCAGTAGAGCATAGGTCTTCAAAGTGTGGGGCGCAGCTTCACCTCAGGGGGGGCGCGCACTCCACTTCACCATTTCACCTTCCATTGTTCCTTCCCACTTTGGAAGTACGTTTCCTGCCTGTGTTGCAGTTCCCCATCTCGAGTTAGGGCTCTCTCTGATTGGAGCATTCAGAACAGCCAATCAGCATGTTGTTCCTGAAGCCCTGACGTCGACACTGACGTTCCTCCATAGAAAGGGACAGCAGTACAGATGCCAGGAAGTGCTGTGAATTTTGCATACATAAAGCTGCAAAATACTTCAACTTTGCTGATAAAGCAGCGCTTCATCACTGCTGCCTTTTGCCTCCTGATTGCTTAATTTCATATCGGGTTGCTGACCTTCACCTCGCTTTTGAAGCCTTCCCCCTCGAGGTTATCATGGTTTGTAACCTCGCAGCTACTGCCTTTCGCTCCAAGGATTTGAAAACGGGTGCATTCTTCCTGAGGATTCCATTCACCAGCAGGTAAGTGTGAAGAGTTTTTTATTTTTTTAAAGTCTCCCTCCTTTGCCTTTCTTCCCAACACTTGTGGGAACGTTGGGTGTTTTGAAGAGAAGAAGATGCATCATTAATGTCAGAGCTGCTGACTTTGGTTTTGGGGACCCGGGTTTGAGTCCTGCCATCAGCTCTACATCATGTGATCCTCGGCAAAATCCCTTGATTTACCCGTGACATATGGAAAATAACTTTGACCTTGATTAAAGCCGCTGGTGCTCATTTAAAATGTTCAAATACTTTAGAGCTGAGTACACAAGCCTGAAATAGCAAATATCATGAAATATGCCATCTGTCTTTCGTTGGGCAAATATAAATGCTTTCTTATGACATGTTTCTGAATCTTTAGAAGGCTGTCTTCTTTATAAGCCAATTATGTTAACAACTGAATGGCTCTTGATGCTGCTAGAGAAGAAATGTATATATCCCCTTGAATCACTTATATCGCATATGTGTCTGATGTAGATGTCCCCTAGGCCGTCTTAAAAAACTGTGGATGGCCTTCTACTGGTGACACCTGGCCATACTCCACATAACCACAGATTTTTCAATTGTGTCAGAAAGCATGTTTTGTGGGACCCCTTTTCCTGATATCTTATCTAGGGGCAATGATGTGGCGCAACAGCCAGTGCTGCTGACTTTGGAGCTGGGGAACCAGATTCAGTTCTCAGCATCTGCTCAAAGTCCTGTGATTCTGGGCAAATCACTTAATCTCCCCATGCTTACAAAAAATGAATGTGTCCTTGTGTAATGTGAAAGATGCTCCTGTAAAGCGCACCAATCCCTTTGGGTCATGTTTGTGCTATATAAAATTGCAAAAAATATATTACAACATTTTGTGAGCGCTCCAGTTTCTATGTACCACTCAAAACTGGGGTCCTCATTTACAAGGATGTGCTGTAGCGCGGCACCGCAAGCCCTTTGGCTGCGCCACGCTGCGGCACAGGGATGCGTCATATCTACAAGGATATGGTGGATTCCTGTGCTCTCCCCTGCGCTGGCGCAAAATTTACTGCCATGCGCCGATGCAGGAACCCTTGTACCATGGTGCAAGGATGACTGCGTCATGGGGATGATTGTTTATGTGCAGGTGTCCCTTCCTGCACATAAACAATCTGAAATGGCATTTTTCAACTTCTATCTGTGCTGCGTTAGCACAGATAGAACTTGCAAACCGTCATTTTTTAATGATTGTTTATGTGCAGGAAGGGCCACCTTCCTGCACATAAACAATCACCAGAGGTGATTTCCTTATTCTATGTGTGCTGCAGAATGCAGCATGCATAGAAAGAGGAAAAAAACGAGGAGAAATAAATACATTTATCCTCGTTGCGCCTCCCTACGCCTCCCATGGGGAGGAGTAGCATTCAGACGCATTTCCAGGTTTACAGTTTCTCGTAAATCTGGAAATGTGTCAGGTTCCATGAGTGTTGCGTGGGAACACCCACAGCAACTCCCATGCAACGCCCCTTTCCTGCAAAGTGCTGCGTGTAAAGGGGCCGTATTTACAAGGACAGAAAAAGCCACGCAGGGCGGCTTTTCCCATCCTTGTAAATATGGAGCAGCAAAATGCGCCGCCGGTATGTCACAAAAAGTGACGCACTGGTGGCGCAAGGGGCTTGTAAATAAGCCCCTGGAAGTGGACCACAACCTCAGGATTGCAGAAGCAAGAATCCATCCACACATTGACTGTCTCTTTGGAGAAAACCAGGCACACCTGTCACATTAGTTTTGAAATAGTTTTTATTGATCTATGCAAAATGTTGTATTATGTGAAAAAGAAAGCACCATTGTAATTTATTTGTGCAAATTTTTCTTGGAGACTTTTCATTTGAAGTTTGTAATAAGCATCTATCACCTACCCACATGCAGTATAAAAACTGCAGCTTACTATACAGTCTTACTTTAATATTATTTGCCATATACGACCTGGACTCTGCAGGTGGGAATGGCTAGCTATGATGCAGAGTACCAGCTTCCAGAATTTGTTGTCAAGTGGTGATGGGAGAGGGGGGGGGCTCGACGTCTAAAAAAGTTTAGATGGGGGGGCTCAGCCTAAAAAAGTTTGAAGACCTCTGCAGTAGAGTGTATTTTTTTTCACATCACTATCAATATGCGAACAAAGATCCTCCCATTTCTTACCTTTGGCATTATCACTAAGCAAGAATTCTGTAAATGGTCGCCACATGGATAACTTGGCATAAATGGCCTCTAGGACTGAGAATCCCAACTGGCATAGTTGGGATGAGACTTTCTGTGATGCCACACAAAGCACAAAATGAGAAATATTTGCGTTTTAGTTCCCGCGCATAAAGAACCAGTGCACCAGAATGGCCTGAAGATTGTAAAGATGCTTTCAACATACCATCTAGCAAGTGACAAGGATCTCTTACAGGGAAGCACTTCAGCTCAGGCATCAATTTTGACAGGTCATCACAAAACGGTTTCATATACGTTGCTGAATTACTACAAATACAAACAATATCACTCCAATCTTTATTGAACTTGGTAAGAACTTTTTACAGCAGCATTGCAAGTGACACTGAGTTCCATTGTTTGCCAAATGTCTGGTGTTATGTTTTCACCACTATCCCAGATGCTTGGTGACAGCACTCTTTTCACATATATCTGTCACTACACCTTTGATTGAATGTTTAAAGCCTGGGGTGTTATACTGACTTACTAGAAAGGGGGCTGATGTATCAAAGGTATTCACCCATTCTCTGTCTGTGGGTAAATGTGATGGTACATATTGGGAAAGATTCTTATGAAACCAGCCATTTTACCTATCAGTGAAAGAAACAAATGTAGCCAAAATATCAATATTTCCTGAGTCTCTACAGTTTATAAAATAATTAAATAAGACCTAAAAACATGCTTCTAAACTCTGCATCTTTAGACCAAAGAACAAAAAAAAGCAAAAGGAAGAAGAAACAATATTTTAGTGACATCCCTAAACAATAAAACTCAAGCAGAATAATGCTAGCCCAGCCTTTCTTGCTGCTGCCTTGTATAACAAAGTTACAATGTATGGGCCACTACAGGAAGAAATAAAAATTACTCTTTCACTCACCTTTTCCTTTCTTTGAATGGCATTCAGTTTGTGGTTGCGAAGGTGTTTTTTCAGTGTTTGTATGTTTACACTGGTGAAGGCTATTTTCCTTTCGGTGGGGTTTTATCAGTTATTATAGGTTTAAACCTAAAACAGGATAGCCTAAATATATGTTATGAGTTCGCTATCATAAATGGCCCATCCCATGCACATATATACATCATGAATGACCTTGTTGAACTTCCAGAATACAGATATTGCTCTGGGAATACTTCCATAGTAATAGTGAATAACATTGCAAAATATTCTACTCAATTATAACCATTATGCTCTGGTCTCGCCCCAATTTTCAACCTTTAATGGTCATCCATACCAGGCACCATAGTTGTGTCAGTGCCTTCTTTTTTCTGCGTGAAGATGGAGAAAACATTTTTAAAGTCTCTAATCTAAATCCTGTTTTGCCTCCAGGGGGATCTGGCTCATAATGGAAGATGACACACAGCAATAGTTGAGTGGGTCTTGTAAAATCAGGCGTTGCCGTCACATTCTTACCGCAGCCTGAATCTTTTTACTAGCTTTAGTATTTTCCTGTGAATTGTCAACTTTTAAATTGTCTGACAGTCGTTGCTAGCTGCTCCTAATCCAGCCAGTGCTTTGACTGAGGACCTTACCTTTTGCATAGTGTCAATTATCTTGCAAAATTTGTATGAATCATCGATCAACCCACAACAAGAGGGGGCCTGCTCTTGGAAAGGCTGGGTGTCATGAATTACAGTCTTATTACAGTCTTGTGCCTGCGTATGTTCATGGTGTTACGTTATTTGCGACTACAACTTGTGCATAGAGCCACCCCCTCTTCTTCATCTGTTTGGGCTTTCATTCATGGCTGCCCTCTTCCAGTTATGTGACTGGCCAAAGAGGTCTTGACTTCTCAAACTCAATTGGATGTCTGAATGTGTTGGGCTGCGTGGCCTAGCACATACTGTGTGATTGACAGTAGAGTGAAAACTGCTTTACTAATTCAGAAGGCAGTTTGTAAATTGGAGTGGGGGTCAGTGTAGTTAAATCAGCCATGCCCCATTCCTTTCTGCATTTTATCAGGGCTAGTTGTTTGGCATAGTAGAGAAGAGGAGCATCCATAGGCAGGAAGCAGATGGCTGCATCACATCTCGTTGCTTCCATTACTTGCTACAAGAAGCATGGCAGATGGGTCCTTCAATAAAGAATTTGTTGCCATTACTGGAAGCAGTGTCCTACGCAACCAGTTGGAAAGTCTAACATGAGGTACGGACCGCTTGTCCTGATGGAAGGGGGAAGCATAGGATAGCCTTGAGTTCTGCTCTCAGAATGCCGCGCTTAGAACCTTCTGCCTCCAGCCCTAAAACATATCTGACCTTCATCTAGCCCTTACCAAGTACTGACAGTAGATACATCCAACCTTAGGCAACGATTAACACAAATTTGATCATCATAATTTATTAAACAAAATAGGCAGTCAAATCATTAATATTGTGTGAAAAAAAGTGAACTATCTCCCTCATGCACATAGACACACACAAGTCACATTTGTATTCCTCTTGGGCTACTGGAACTATTAAGCGTGTGAGGAAGCATGCAAGGCTACTGTATGTGGAATAATACTTCACTTGTTCTCTGTGAGCAAGGAACATGCACCGCTGCTATATGTATTTTACCTGTTCTGAGAGATGTACCCTTGTACTTCTGCTGACACCTTCCCGATGCCTAAGGGAACATTTACTTCTACTGCATTGTGTTGCAAGATAGTGAAGTTTGGTAAAGCCTTTTCACTTTACAAGAGAAACAATGATCAGCTTTGCAAATGCTTGTTTTAATATTTTCAATTGACCCATTACCCTGAGCAATAGCACTCCTATTAGAACTTGCTTTCCTCAGCTTCAGGGTTGTGGAAATACTGCAACAATATGTATTATTAGTATTGTTTTTTAATTTCTTTTAGAAACATTGCCACCAATCTCTTTCAGATCATTGCCCCTTACTCCTAGGGCTTAAAATGTCCAATGAAAGGCCGGCAATCCTGACATGGTGCCTACAACCAGCGACACTAGAATACCCATGCTATAGGAAAGAGTTACAGGCAGCTACAATAGAATATTTTGAAAAAAATCAGGGTACAGCGTCATCTACTCTCTTGGAGTGGGAGGCCTTTCAGGTCGTTTTCCGGGGTTATTGTATGGGGCAATCAGTGGGAGTTAGCAAAGAACTTGGTGCGGAATTGCGCACACTGGACACCACACTTCACACGATTGAAAACACCTTGGGGCTAGACCCGCCCACCACCAGCTCTTACTTGACACAAAAGAGCAATACCACACCATCCTAGAAAGATTGCGCTATCATGACTGCAAGACTTATGCTGAGAAAACGCACAATAAGGAAGGTAAATCAGGGAGGCTGCTTGCGTGGCTGATTCACCCCGAATTGCGAGGTGCACCCATCACACACCTGTCATCGGCCATAGGAACACCTGTATATTCCCTGCGGGGTATAAATGATGAGTTTAAACAATACTATGAAACCCTGTATGGCAGCCCAGCGGCCCTCCCGGACAATTTACTGGCTGCATTCGTATACCGCTTATTCCCTTCCTACATAAACACACGAGGTGTGGGAAAGCATAGGAGGCCCAGTGACTACTCAGGAGATTAAACTGGCTATTAAAGACCTAGCCACTGGTAAGACCCCGGGTCCTGATGGATTGCCAGCGGAATTCTATGTGATATATGCGAGCATATTGGGCCCTAAATTGGAGACGCTGTATGCGTCTTCCAGGAGAGAAGGATGCCTACCCAACACCACACGAAGCGCGATGATCATCCCTCTCCCTAAAACTAAAATTCCTGGGATGCTAGTTTCTGCTTTCCGCCTCTGTCCATGCTTAATATGGATTTCAAAATCCTGAGTAAGGTCCTGACTACCAGACTGCTCCCCCATATGCCGGGCCTGGTGCACGAAGACCAGAATGGCTTCACCCCGCTCCGTAATACATCCCTGAATCTTAGAAGGCTCTGCCATCTCCTCTACCGTGCTCTCCATGCCACTGGAGTCAAGCTATCCTGGCTGATGAGGGCTGAAAGCCCGAAACCGGTCCTAGGATGCTGGTTTCCAGTCCAGGGAGGACCTGGCCTGGCAGTTCGGGCTGGACTGTTCCATTGGGTGTAGGGTCAAGACTGATTTGCATATGGCTGGGTCCAAACTGGAATGGCATGGTGAGCAAAAAAACGATGGATTTAGGCCCAGATCTTTGTACTGGGGTGAATGTATGACATTGTTCTGCATTCTGTCCATCAATTGTTGTTTTTGCATTTGTCACCCCGAGTGGGACGGGTATGCCCAGACGTGGGTCCCGTGCTCTCCATGCCACTGGAGTCAAGCTATCCTGGCTGATGAGGGCTGAAAGCCCGAAACCGGTCCTAGGATGCTTGTTTCCAGTCCAGGGAGGACCTGGCCTGGCAGTTCGGGCTGGACTGTTCCCATTGGGTGCAGGGTCAAGACTGATTTGCATATGGCTGGGTCCAAACTGGAATGGCAGGGTGAGCAAAAAAACGATGGATTTAGGCCCAGATCTTTGTACTGGTGTGAATGTATGACATTGTTCTGCATTCTGTCCATCAATTGTTGTTTTTTCATCTCCTCTACCACCCTGAGTTCCAGGCCCTACCGGAGGCGCTGCTTATGTCAGTGGACCTTGAAAAGGCCTTTGATTCAGTGAGATGGGACTTTTCAGAGGAGGTTATGCGCAAGCTGGGTATGGGCAAAGCCTGGATCGGATAAGTATCCCTATTATATACGAGACCAACCGCGCGTGTTAAAACAGGCGCTACCATCTCTGCTTCCTATGATATCTCCCGGGGCACCAGACAGGGCTGTCCTCTGCACCCCTGCTTTTTGCACTAGCTATTGAACCACTAGTTGAATTATTTCGGAAAGAGGGGAGGGGTAGTAGACTCTCATGAGATGGACTTGAACATATTATATCTCTTTATGCAGAAGACCTCCTCCTCTATCTATCTGGAGGCTCTGCGGGAGCAGGAGAAGCAATCAGGCACCTAGACGATTTTGGTGTACTATCAGGGCTGAAAGTGAACAAATTAAAAACATGTTTGTTCCCCTATAATCGAAATATTCCCGTACCAATAGATCTCCTAGCAGGGCTTACGTGGTCTACGGTGACCTTCAAATATCTGGGTATCCAAGTGTATCATCAGCTAGACTATATAATAGAAGGGAATCTAGGATTGGTGCGATCCCTCCGGTCCTGCATCACTTTCTGGAGATTGCTGCATTTATCGCTTATGGCCCAGGTCTCAATTTCCAAGATGGTGATGCTTCCGTGGTTGTTATATTTCTTCGCCAGCCTCCCAGTTAACATCTATGGGGCGTGGTTCCGATGGCTGGTCTTCTTGCTCCCGTAGCTGGTGTGGGATGGAGGCCATCACAGGGTGTCCCTTGCGGTGCTGCGGCGCCAGTCAGAGCGGGGAACCTTGGGGTCCCAGACTTTGAACTGTACTATATAGCGGTGCAGCTGCAGTTAGTGAGCAGACGGCTGGATAGTACACGCCGGGACGTCCTATTTACTTTGGGACTGGTGCCTCATCAAGGCCTCTTACTTGCTAAGTTATTATGCCCTGTTGTGCGCATATCTCAGACAAGCGTCTTGTTAGAGGTCACTCTGCATAGCTGCCCTCGTAGCGTGGTGCGGATTGGCAAGGCGCCATTGTATGCACCGGTTATCCAATTGGCGGAACGGCCCCATAGGACCGTATCCGATGCTTTACAGCAACCTAGCTTTGGGCCAGGACAGCGGCCGGAGTGACAACGGTGGGGGATTGCTTTGAAACGAGTGTCCTTATCCTGATGGATGAAATATGTGTGCCCATGCACTGCCCAGAGGCCAATTCCTCATTTATGAGCCATTGGTGCAGGCGTACACAGACTTATGGAACCTGGGAAGGGAGGAACCCCCACAGCATCCAATGCTGCAGCTGCTTCTCTCCCTTGGCTCGGCGCGACGTCAGATGTCGTAGTTGTACAGAACACTCAATGACATGGAACAGAAACCATTGATGACCCTCAAGAACCGATGGGGAGACATCCTAGGTCATGGCATCCCCAACAGGGACTAGGACAAAACGTTGGCATACCCTAAACACATTTGTTGCAACACGAGACTGAAAGATATACAATTCAATCTCTTACACATGACTTACCTCACCCCACACAGGCTGCAGGTGATCTCTACGGCGGGGATGTCCGGGAGCGCCCGAGGTGCCAATTCCCCGATGCAGATTTTAGACACATGACATAGGGATGCCCTATACTTCAGAGTTACTGGAATGCGGTTCTGCTTCGCCTTCATACAGCTGTCAGGCGCACATTACCATGCACTGTCAAAACTTGTCTGTTGGGGCATTTCTCCCGACCTAAAGCACACAAAGTAGGCACCCAGTTTCTTGATCTAGCCCTAGCATTGGCCAAGCACAGGATTGCACTGACCAAAACATGCAACTCCATCGGGGAACGAATGACGGACCTCGAAACAAGAATAACCTCAACAGAGACAGATTTCGTAACTACACAGGCGCTAACCAAGGCCCATGAATCCCAGCTGGTAGATATACAGTGGAAGCTGGAAGAGCATGAAAAACGTCAGAGACGCAACAACATGCGCTTGCTTGGGGTCCCTGAAGGAGTTGAGGGGTCAGACATCCAAACCTATGTAGTTGAACTATTAAGGGCTGCCCTCCCGGAACTAACTGACTGGAATTGGGCACAAGAGGTGCAACTGGCTCACTGTGTTCCTTTTACGCTGAGGCATCCATTGAAAGAAGATTCTAAGCCACGGGCCATCCTAGTGTACTTTGGGAATTTTTTGCTGCGGCAAGCAATCTTTGAAAAAGCTAGGCCTGAAGCGAAGAGGTCCAGTGGGGGAGTCTAGATCTTTGTGCGGCCGGATTTCTGCCACACTACAGTTGAGAGGCTCTGGCGGCTAAGACAGCTGATAAAGCCCTTTCAGGACAAGAATGCACAAGACTTCAGATTAATCCAGCACGGCTAAAAGTGATTTGGGGAGGGCAAACGCGATTTTTTGTTTCAGAGATTAAGGCGAAGGAATATCTGGAAGGTTTAAAAGCATAAGGGATGTTTAGTTTTGATTAGAAATGTTATTAATGGAAGGATGTCTAGGAATATAGGAATGTAATAAGAAATTCGATGTTAAAGGGAGAGTAGCAACTAGAGCTGGCGTTTCCTTAAAAAAAAAAAGAAAAGAAAAAAGAAAAGAAAAGTAGGAACCAATAGCCTTCTCTCTCAGGGCAGTATATATAAGGTTGTATTATTATATAGCTCTTGGGTCATGAGTGCTGCACCCATCGCGTGCAGACTAACAGTCTGAGTGCTTCTCAAGGGTGGTGGTGGGAAGGGAGGGTTGGGGGGGTGGGTGGAGAGGGTGGTCCGGGGCGAGGGTGGGTGAAGGTGGGGGTGCAAATTCAAAAAAAATATATACCCAGAGATGAAACAGAACCTAATACAAAATTGCCACTATGTATGGATAGAATTTTATGTAGGCACACCAAGCTGGTACAAATCAGGTTAAAAGGGGTAGAATAAACATTTGCTCAATAAATGTGGGCGGGCTGAATGACAGAAGTAAGAGGCTGAGATTGGCTGAGTTTGTGAGGATGAATGCTCTCAATGTCGTGTGTTTGCAAGAGACACATATTCCATGGGCGGAAAGAGGGGTGATGGGCATAGGGGGATACAGCATGTTGGCCTGTACATCTCAGAGCTCCAATACCCGGGGAGTTGCGATTCTTGCAAAGGTCGCCATGGGGCCGGCCAAAAGTAAGCTGTCAGATACGCTGGGACAGTGGGCACTGGTGGAGTTGGAGGTAGGCCTCACAGTATGTGCGCTATATGGGTCGAATCAAGATGACACGAAGATCTTTGAGGACCATGATGTGGACCTGGCAACTTGGCCTTGCCCGCTGGTTATCTGTGGCGACTTTGATATATCAGCTGAGACCTGCCGCGGCCAGCGGTACCAAGGGAGAAAGCCTAGAGTTTATAGGGCACTGACTTCCCTCATGAGTAGCCACGGCTTGGCCAACATCTGGAGTATTAAAGGCCCTAATAACCCAGGCTATACGTACTATTCCTGCCCTCACAAGAAGCATGTTAGGCTTGACTACTTCCTAACTACAATGGACCTTGTTAATAAAGTGGGAATTAGAAAGCTTCCAAAGGTGATATCTGATCACAATCCGCTGATTTTGGAAATTGAGGATTTCATGGCCAGCAAAGCCCATAATAAGTGGACTTTTGATAGGAAGCTTCTTGCAAACAGTGCCTATATTGAACATATTAAGAATTGGGCCCAAGATTTTTTTGACATTAACAGATATAGTGCGAGTAGGGGCATAGTTTGGGATGCTTTTAAGACTGGCCTAAGGGGCAAAACTGTTAGTTTTGTCGCCTGTGCAAGGAAGCAGCGTCGGATAGAGAACGATCGACTACTAAGTGATTTGGCCAAGGCTGAAGAAGAACATGTGACATTGATAGCGCAGGGGCAGGAGGTGGCACGAACTCAGCTCCGGATCATCGCTCTTAAAGCTGAAATAAACAGCTGGCTCAACCAGAAGTCGACTGAAGAATACCAGACACAGCAAAATGAGTCATATGAGTATGGAGAACTAGTGGGGAAGAGGCTAGCACTACGCACTGGACAAAAAACAGTTAGGAACTCGATATCCTCAATTAAGAACGATGGACAAACTTATACAGAGACCACTGATATTCTAAGGGTATTTCAGGAATATTACCAGCTCTTATATAAGAAAGATGCAGGAACACCACAGGAAACCTCTCAAACAGTAAAGAAGTGGAACTTGGGGTAATTCTCGATTATCTGGCTAAGAATGAGTTAGAAGAGGATTTCACACTTGGGGAGGTTCTAGCAGCACTGCACGACTTACCATCAGGGAAGGCTGCTGGCCCCGACAAGATTTCCCTAGAACTATATAAGGCACTACAAACATTGTTGGCCCCCATATTACTGGATCTGTTTATGGGAGTGCAGCATAGCGGCCTTCCACCAGAGTCCTGGAAAGAGACAGATATTATCATATTTCCAAAAAAAGACAAACCACTGGATAACCCAGCTTCATATAGGCTGATATCCCTGATCAACTCTGATACCAAGATATTCTCAAAACTATTGGCTACTCAGCTAGGGAGGGTCATAGGTCATCTGGTACCACCCTGGCAGCATGGTTTTATTCCTGGGAAAGGGACAACTGACCACGTTAGGCGGGCTATAACACTGTTTGACATCCAGTCTGAAACATGGGGGCAAATGGCTATGATTCTCCTTGATGCCGAGAAGGCATTTGATCGGGTTGCCTGGAGGTTCTTGAGGGGATTACTCAAGTTAAAAGGTTTTGTTTCCCGAATTATCACGGCCATTAAAGCCATGTATTCCGACCCAAGAGCTCGGCTGCAGTTGATGGGGAAGGAATCGGGAATTATTCTAATATCAAGGGGAACTAGACAGGGATGCCCCTGCTCCCCCATTCTATTCGCCTTGTATATAAACCCTTTGATAGAGAAGATCTTAAGAAATCAGGGGATCAAGCCGATTATATGCAAAGGGTTTGAGACCATGGTGTTAGCGTATGCTGATGATATTGCTATTTTAACCACTAATCCAACAGATGCAATCAGGGAAGCTGTCGCTATTGCTGAAGAGTTTGGGCAAGCATCAGTGTACTCTTTGAACGAAGGAAAAACGCTAGTAATTTGTACAGATAATATACTGCGGTTTCTACACGCCGAGAGTCATTAAAAGTTATATCTTGGCGTCCGCATTAGCCCAAAGGTAGATACAATAGGTAAGATCAATTTTAATCCCTTGATAAAGACAATATCTATGGACCTCAAACGGATAAATTGACTGCACCTGTCTATTATCGGTAGAGGAAACGTTTTAAAAATGACAATGCTGCCAAAAAATGTATATCTGTTTCGGTCAATTCCGGTGGCGGCTGATGTACTCATTTTAAAGACATTAGAATCCATTTTTTCAAACTTTGTTTGGCAATACGGGAAAGTGAGACAATCATTAAAATATCTGACTCTCCCACAAGGACGGGGCGGGCTGTCTTTCCCGAATATTACACTGTATTATTGGGCGGCCCTTTTACATCAGATTTCTATTTTAGTCAGCATGGATACTGATAAAGAGGTATAGGATGAAAGAATCTGGAATAAAGTGCGCAAAGCTATGGCGATTCCAAAGCTCTGCTGGTATACCCCCTTGTGGAGATCTTCTCTCTTTCCGCCCCTCTTTTATGAGTCTATGGGAAGGCAGAGGCAACAGCTAGGCCTGGTAACTATAGGGGACTTATACATGTCAGATCAGGTATGCCCCTTTACCTTACTAGAGCAAGGTTTTGGGATTCCCAATAAGCAGTATTTTAAATATGTGCAAATCCGGGAATTCCTTACTACCCGCAGACCAGCTATCTCTCTAGATAAAATACTGGTAGTAGAGGTAATCGCTCGGAAGAGCAATAGAATAAAGAACATCTACAGTGTATTGCTCGATAGTTAGCCAGACGATCTAGAGAAAATTGAAACTAACTGGCTAGGAAGCTGAATTCCCTCGATGTTGATATATATATGGCATTGTCATTAACTGCAAAGATACTCTTATCAACAAGTTTGAAGGCACAACATTACAAAACTGTATTTAATTTGATTTTTACTCCTGCTAAGCTATTTGACTAGGACAAGAGAACAAATGATAATTGCCCTAGGTGTGGGGAGGGGCTCGCTACAATAATACACATGTTTTATGACTGTGCCAGACTGCTTCCCCTGAAGAATGGGGTGGTGGGTTTTGGGAAGGATTGTTTGGTTGCAGGATTAACTTGAAACCCCACCCTGATGCTTATGGGATACGACAGCTGCATTGGCCTGGATACTTCGCAGAAGTATTGTGTATATGTTGGTACAGCTGTATTCAGGATAACAGTTGCGCTAGATGGAAGGACCCCGAGCTTCCCACCTTTCAGATATGGCTAGCACGGCTCCTGGGGATATACAACCAAGAGACTGCACTGTATGCATGCAGGGGCATGCAGGCTAGGAAACTTGGGGGAAAAATCTGGTCGGCAATCGCAAAATGGAGAAAAGATGCCGGATGCCCTGATAGGGCGAGAGGCAGAGGGCTTTGGGAATTATCTTATTATTATGTAACTCAAAGGGGCGATGCAACTAGTCTCTAGCCAGGAATATATGTATATGCATCAGCTTTGCGTGAATAATTATGAAATTCTGCCTTCTTTCTAACTGCTTCATATTTATGGTATTTATGATGTCTTTTTTTAAATACTAATTTATAAGTGGCATGTCTTTATGAATGTTTTCCATCTCGTTTTAATTATATGTATGACCGATTTATAATACTGTAATTGGATCTCTCTGGGTATTTAATAAAAAAAAATATATATATATATATATATATATATATAGAAGGAAAAGGAGAAAGAAGGAAAGAAAGATGCAAAAAAAGAAAGGAAAGCAAAAAGGAAGGAAAGCTGCGAAGGAAAGAAAGAAAGGTAGGAAGGAAAGATGCAAAGAAAGAAGGAAAGAAAGAAGGAAAAGAAAAAAGGAAAGGTGCAAAGAAAGAAGGAAAGAAAGGTGGAAAGAAAGAAGGCAAGAGAGATGGAAAGAAGAAAGAAAACAAAGGAAAGAAAAGAAATAATAAATAAGGGAAAAGGAAAGAAGGAAGGAAAGAAAGAAGGAAGGAAAGATTGAAAGAAAGAAAATAGAAGAAAGAAAAGAAGACAAAGAAGGAACGAAAATAGAAGGAAAGAAGGAAGGAAGGAAAGAAAGCAAGAAGGAATGGAAAGCAAGAAGGAATGGAAAGCAAGAAGGAAAGAAAGAAGGCAAGAAAGAAGGAAAGAAAAAAGGAAGGACAGAACAAAAGAGGGCAAGAAACGATAAAAGAAGATACGAAAAAAGGAAAATGGAAGGGAACAAGAGAAGAGAAAAAGAAGGCAAGAAAGAAAAAAAGAAAGGAAGGAAAGAAAGAGGGCAAGAAAAAAGAAAAGAAAGCAAGAGGGCAAGAAGGAAAGAAAAGAAGGAAAGGGACAGAATGCAAGAAAGAAAAAAGACAGAGAGAGAAAGAAAAAGAAAGAATGAAAGGAAGAAGGAAAGAAAATGTAAACGTTTTACAAGGGCTGCAACTTAAACATGATAAAGGCTGATTTCTTACAATTAATTAAAGAAGCATTGGTGAAATTGAGTCCTGAATAAGGAATTGTTCGCTAATGAATTCAGAATTATAATACTGAAGCTTTCGATTTGCGTACTGCATGTGCAGAAAAAAGAAAATAGCTTTATAATGAACAGACCTAAAAGTGTGTTGCTAACTCCACCATGCCCCACCAGGCAGCACTTTTACCGCTATCAACTCTACAGTAAGAACGGTGTGCCAAGGCCAACCTACTGTTGCACTACTAACAACAAAACAACAACAAAACAATTAGCATAATTGCACATAATTGCACAGACCTCTCCCAAGGCCACTACATCTTTTAGGTGCCTCAGTCTAAAGAACAGGACACACTCCAACACAGCAGATGATGGTAATGAGATTTGTCGACGGGTGTCCAGAAGGTGAGAAGGAAGTGGGAATTAGGAGAAAGCAGTATTTATCATATGAATTTTATATTTTTTGTTAAACAAACATGAGCTCTTTGTGCTCTAAGATAGCAACATAAGTGGCTCAAGTAATTTCTTACCTTTTCTGTGGATGACTGAGTTGAGAATCTGCTGCTGTCTAAACATATGACAATGCTACAAAGCAAAAAGTGGATTGTTGATCATATGTGGAAAGGCGTAAAGCAAACATACCAGTTGAAAGCACAAAAATATCTGTTCTTCTATAATGCTTATGTATGCAGGTTGATACTATGAACTAATAAGTCAATGGTAGAATGACAACAGCAAACCGACATTTTGTTAGCTATCCCACCTGGTTGCCATGTTTACCAAGATCTACCTTCCTGCAGCCTGATCAATTGTTAGTGGTAGGGTTCTGAACTGAATTGTTTTATAATAAAGTAACTGTTAGTTAAATAATTAAACACAGGCACTTCTAGTAAACTTTTGCGAATAACCCAGTTGCAAATCAACTGGTCTATTGACAGTTCCGTTAGCTTGTCTTTCTTCGGACAATCAATTCTCCATGTGTCTGCGGTAAAATGTGTGCTGAATAAGCAATACGATTACTCCCACTCCAATGCCATTTCCGTCGCTGTGGGGTCCAAAGCATGGGGACGTGTCGGCTCTAACGGAGACGGCTTTCTCCGTTTCCATATAACGCACCACTGTTTTCAAAGAAACAGACCCCGACACCTCCAGCTCATGAAATTTCTTCGATTTATTTCTCTTAGACCGCTTGGCGCGTTTCGACCATTAAACGCCGGTCATAGGCACTTCTAATAAACGTTTGAGAATCTCCTCGCCTCTTGCAAATCAACTAGTCTAATGACAGTTCCGTTAGCTTGTCTTTCTTCGGGCAAACAATTCTCCTTGTGTCTGTGGTAAAACGTGTACTGAATAAGCAATACATGTCTGTTAGAGCATTTGTCCTGTAATACTCTGCACCTTGCAAACTGTTACATACTAGTTCTTTATGAGCTTAAAGTGGCATGAACCTTGTTATATTTCAGCCACATTCAATATCTACTTCTATTGTACCAGTCTCTACTGGAAAGGAGAGATAAAGATTCAAGGAGTGTACTTGTTACTACGATTTCGCTTTCCAAAATGTCAGCTCCTATCACCCATGTCACTCTTTTGACCAGCCTCCTGTTACGATGGGCATTGACAAAGTGATCTGAAAGTCCTCATAAAACCTCTTCTAGGCCGACGCCCAACCTGCCAGTGGTGAGGGGAGCTAAACTACTTCCTGAGTCAGACACCTACACTGAGTTCAAAGAGATGGTCTGTGACACCAGTGGTGGAGAGTTTAAGTGACAATTGTGGGTTAATGGCATCATGGGTAAAAAACAAATGATCACACTACTGATTCTCCCAATATCTTGCGCTCCTTGGGCTCACTTTGTGGGAGCAAAAACGCCCATCAGTGTGTATAGCAGATGGAGCTCTGATGATAGCAGCATCTGGTTTCTACAAGCAAAAAGGATGGGATAGCGTTGAGCTCAGTGCAAAGACACTAGATCCATACCACCTGAAATGCAACATGAGACCCAACCCAAACCCATACACCAACTAACTGTGAGGGCCTTCAGTCAATTAGGCCATCCAAAACGAATACAGGGGAGAAAGGAGCAAGCTCAAGTGCGCTACAGCACCACCAGGTAAGCTGGGTTGGGCACATTGTTTTTCCACATACCGGCCACATAATACTGACATAATTTAAATTCAGACCACATATAAGTTAGCTAAGGATTAAGACTCGCAGCTTCAGCCCATTAGGCATCACTAGTTCTACAGATTCATGCATGATCTGGCCAGTTATAGCCAGTGATCTTTGTAGAATATTCCCCAGGCTTAGCTACAGAGAAACACCTTTGCACCCCCACCCTCACAGTTTCAACTGCACCTCATTTAAACCTTTACTTGTAGAGACATTGGTTTTACTCTGATAGAGCTTCTTTTTAGTTTTCCAGAACAGTACCATGCTGTAGGCCAGAGGGCCCAGAGCCACTGGGAAGAGGGTGAGGGCAAGGTGGAAAAGGGAGAACTCAGCCAACCCACTAGTTTCCCGTCACTGCCATGTGCTGCATTGTACGCACTGTCATGGACGAAGGTGAGGGCGTCCTTACTTCTACATGAACTTGAGACGTTAACCCGTCCCACCACGGAAAGGACAACCCTTCTGATGATGTTTTGTGACAAGGTGGTTTTGTATACCTATCTGGGTACAACTCCCAACTAACAAAAGTAGAGCTGACACTGTACCTTTTGAAAGGAGGCCAACACTAAGTTGCTGTTCCCTCTAAAGTTGCTATTCCTATGACGTTTGAGCTGCACTTCTAAAAGGTTTTCCCCTACTTGCATCCATAACAATTCTGTCCCCTTTTCCTCCAGAAATAAATAAAATATCAGATGAGATAATTTCCTAAACAAGAATTGTGAGTGTTTATAGTTTTCACATTGCTGGCTGCGACCCTCTGACCAACTCTACCGGAGTCTCTCCCATCCATACCTTGTTGAGACATTGAGGCAGCAGCTTTCTTTTCACGCCCGCTGCCAGTGCAGCCCCTGAAATGACAGTTTTGGGCTAATTTGTTTGGGCTGTTCCTGGCATGTTGGATTTGCTGCACAGAGTTTTACTCTTGATTTTTCTGATAGTACCACAAACCTTTCCTGCAGCAACCTCACATATGCACGCTGTCTCCTAATACAGACCCTGAAGTGTAGCTGTGACAGGTTTAGTGTATGGGCTGAATTTTTTGGCAGCAAATTCTGGTGCTTTGCAGCTGTTTTAAGATCTTCTTTGAGTTTCTCTTTGCTCAAATGTGTATAATTTCTGATATTTATGTTTCCCTTGTCTTCATTGCTTGCTTTTCGCTCGCAAGAAAGTGTCACTCATAGTCATTGAATGTCACTCAATTACAGTGAAATTATGAAAATGTCGCACATAAGCAATCTAAAACCTTGGAGGCTATGTGATGGGCTCGCACCGATTCAGGAATTAGGACCGACAGAATTTCCCCCTTTGAAGAGTCTGCGCCCAGTGCCATGAAAGCAGCCTTGTGAGGAGGACATCTATTTTTACAGGCACACAGCAGGCAGTATATTATACAGCCCGTTACCAGGATACAGCCTCTCAAAAACTCTACCCTTAAAGCTAGCGTAACACCCTCATATAGACTGATCACTACACAAAAGTTGAAAAAAAGTTGTGGCCCAAGCCCCCAATTGCCCCCCTAAAACAATCACTTGGTGCAAACAAGCAAGAATTCGACTTCAGACCAGGTTTACCATGTTCTGTTATGTAAAAAGTGTGGACAGGCTTAAAACATACCAAAAGGACTAAGAGTCAATGTAAAGGGGCAGGTAATTGGCAGAATGATGAGTGTACAGACTACTTGGCTCTCAGAAATCATAAGCTGTATAGTAGTTTCAGTGCATTGCATCCTGCTCACAACTGTCACAATTTAGAACTGGTAAGGATGCTGGTAGAAATGTGAAGCATTTGAGTCAAGGCTGCCAAGATGTGTACAATGCATTGCGAACACGGCTTGTCCACATTTTCAGATTTGTAATGGACAAATCAGCTTTTGGCACAGTTATTGTGGCTTCACACGAGAGATGTGCATGCTATGCCTAAATAGCAAATGATGCACAATGATCTCTACCAGCATCATGTCGAGGCATCCAAGCCAAGAGCCGTAGAAAGGATTTGGAACTAAACATGACAATGTGGTATAAAGGTTCTTAATGAATGTTATCATGAAAAAAGTACCAGATTAAACATTTATAAACATGCAGCAGTGGTAATTTACAAAACCAAATGGATTATTAGGTACATCTCTAAATATATGTATTTTTACCTTATGCTGTGGACACGGATCTTACCTATAAATTTTAGCTGCTTTTCCTAAAACAGCCAGACAAGCCATTGAAACTAACAGGTTCCAGTTAACATGTATTTATAATGATGTAGCGAACAGGCATTCTGCCTAGAATCAGGGTTGGCCCTGTGGTGCAGGTGCCTTACGTAGGTCAACGCTCCGCCATACTCAGCCTACGGTGTTTAAGCGTCTGCGATGTGGTGAGAGCCGGAAGGGGGGAGGTGGAGGTCCAACTGATGTTACACAGCTAATTAGAATTTTGATACCTTGTCTTCCGTTTGCTTATTGAACAGTTCATCAATGTTACTGGATATTATTTTGCACATTAATAAGAACCTTTTAAATGTTTTAAGGACTAGACGTTAGCATAATGGTTTTGTAATGTGTATATTTGCAAGAAGACATCTTGGCACCATTGAGACATGAAACAAAATCATCGAAATGGGTCTATCTATGCAACGGAAAGAAAGCCACGTCTTGAGGGTCCATCTTCTACAAAAGGCAGAACCTTCCCCATCAATTTAGAAATCACAGTAGTCCAGAAAATCCAAATTAATGTCCTCTGCAAAATATATATTGTTTAACAAGATGAAGCTATTGTCGCCCGTTGCATCATGCCAAGCCCGACAAGTAGAGTGAATGCTCTGGACTTACAGGTACTAAATTGCTGCTTTGGATCTTCAGAAGCAGTTTTCAGGTGCTCGGGCAACGCTGCCTTGTTTTGCATTTCAGTTCACCACCTTGAAGTGAGCAATATTCAGCACCTGAATGCACCAGTTTTTTCCTCCATGTTATTCTCAATTTTATATTTCAGAAATATATATATTTTTAAAATATTCAAAATGTTTTACTACTTGCTCATCTTACTTCCCCTTTGTTTTGAAATAGTCACCTGTAAAAGAAAATAATTTATATTTAAATTAAAATTTTCTTTCTACTATTGGCGGCTATAAAGATTTGAGCCCTCACTTCCCCCACAATGTTTAAGTGAATACCAACAACCAAGGAAAAGTTGTGACAGCTTTTGGGAAGGGTATTTAATACAGTGAAGTAAACCTTGAGAGAAACAAGCTGTAATGGCTCAAGCAGTTTTGACAAATAGAACAACAAGGAATCAAAGAGCAAATGGATATTGTGCAGTGGCATCTTCCACATGTATGTTTATCTACTGGTACTTATGAAGGACAAACATAGCTGGGGAGCCATAGAAATAGATGCATTCCATATCCAAGATGCGTTTCAAAAACATAAAAGGCATATTTTCTGGTCTTATCCTTTCTGCAATGGACAAAGATTCATTACAAAGCAAGGGTTGGCGGATGTGCCATCTACCACCCTTTGACCATTGATAATACCACAGTGTTGAACCCTTCAATCAGAGGTTTCTATCTGCTGTTGAGGGTTAAAGGAAACAGCAAATTGCAAGGGGTACCAAGGGGAAAGTCAGGGATAGCAGATGATACCACTGGGGACCTGCAAACCATCCATGCTTTCTATAACTCAGTTTCCAGTATGGGGAATACTAGGCTTCATGTGCTGCAGTGACCTCTCAAGATGCAGGATTTCTTCAGCCTGATCGTGTGGCCTGTTGGAGTTTGCTGTGGTGTAGATGACACACAAGTCTGGAAAGTGATGTGAATCTGTTGACAAGTTATCTGGTGGGGAGATAAATGGATCTCAGGAATGTCAAAAAGGGACTTTTCTATAGTCATGAAGTGCCTAAAAGTCTACAAGTTCGAATTTTATTCTGGGGAAGTGAAATAGAGGCTCTGTTTGAAGCAGCGAGTGTCAAGAGACTATGGCAAAACATCCTGAAAGACCTAGGCAAAGACTGATTGCGACCCCCCAAACGTGTAGTGTTGAAGGAGAAAGACTTACAAGCCCATTCAAATAAAAAGGTATGTGAACAATCAGCTTTGATGTTCCAATAAACTAAAACAACAGCAAAATATTTTATTTCATTCAATATGTGCTTGTCCAGCTCTGCATCACAAAACAAAATTAAGGGGTACAGATTTATCTCTCACACTTCCAGCCCTACATTATACTTGCTGTAAGCACCAAGCTTCTGTGAAGCTGGCTCGCCTCGCCGGGGTACCTACAGCCCTGTCCATCACCCTGTCTCATATATATCGTCCCAAATCAACTCCTGTCACAGCAAACATTAAAAAATATATATCAAGGGACTTTGCAAATGATCTTCAATCTACACTCTCCGTCCTCCTTCAGGCTCTCTCATGTTCCTGCCATTGGTTCAAAATGAACTTTAACAGATTTCCCTACCACTTCCGTGAAAGCTAGAACACTGACGGTTAGGGTGGCCATCTCCCTCTAGGCCATTACAGACACTGTTTCCAGTCCTAGACTTTTGTGTGATAGTCTAATGCATTCTAGGTGTTGTAGTCTTATTTTACTTCCATTAAACTAATTAGACTAATGCACCTGAAATCAAACCTAAGTAGGTGGAAAGTTCAGGCCTGGAGATGGTGTCTGCAACGACCTGGAGTGAAGTGCTCACCCTACTGATGGTGGGCTCGCTGAATCCCCTATGCTTAGCCAATCAATATTGTGCTAGTTAGAAAGTCAGGCCGAGTGGCTATCAAATTCATGATGGAGATGTCAGAACCGGTACTTAGGTCTGCCGCCAGCTTATACGAAGTGCAACCAAATCAGGCTGGGTGCTGGTCTATCTATCAGTGGAGAAAATTATACAACTGAACACACAATATTTACTGTCCCTCTAAGGTTAACTTGAGATGTTAGTTAAAGCCTAACTATATTAAACACCATACAAAGTGTGCTGCATAAGTCCTCTATGGTAACCTAGAGAATAGAACCTTTCGCTGTGGTGTACTACTTATGTGGGGTTAACAAAAATAAATTTACAAAGGAGGGTTGGACAGCTCTGAAAGGGATGAAACAAAGAACCATGAATGCTGGTCCTAGATTCCTGTGTTATGTTGAGATTTTGTACATGCCTCCCTGGGCCCAGGTAAGGGTAAGTTGAGTATTGACTGACATTTCCGATTCATAGAGGCACCAGACAGGGCAGTCCACTGTCACACCTATTGTTCGCTCTCGTGATGAGACCCCTGGCCGAATGGATACGAGTGGGCATGCAGATACAGTGTTTTCAGTGGTCCAATGCTCAGGAGGATGGAGTATCATTATACGCAGGCGACATGCTCCTTTTTGTGCAGCACTTAGACACTTCGATTCTGCGTATTATGGAGATTCTAAACTTCTATGACAATGCTTCTGGATTAAGAGTAAATTGGGAACAGGCTACTTATGTGCATCTTTTGGGGAATCACCCTAGATGTCTTGCAGATGTGGGTATGAAGGAAGCAGATGATCATTTCTAATACTTAGGAATGTGAATAACGCTAATATAGAAGAGGAGTTGGGACCTCAACATAGTCTCCCTACTTAATGGACTAAGATAAGAAATAAAAAGCGTGGGCCTCATTGCTGTTATCAATGATAGGGTAGGGGTGTGTTATTCAAAAAGATCTCCCCTCCTCACTGTTGTACATTTTGCAGAGTTACCGTTTATCACTGCCAACCTCCTTCTTTGGGATTATGCAATCTCTGTTGATAGCCTTTTTGTGGGACAACAAACCACCAGGGTATCCTGTGCCAAATGCATGCTGGGTATGTATGATGCTTTCCTGGGCTGGGACAATATCAAATTATGTCATCAGGATACACAGCTCATCCCGATTAACAATTGATGACATGGGGACAGACATGGCTCAGCGATTAGATTGGAACTTGCCCTGTTGACTTTACTCTATAGTAACTCTATACCACCAGCCTTGCTAACGGTTTCCAAAACTCCATTATTTGCTGGCATGAAGCATTAAAATAAATTAAGGACACTGAATTTTAACGGAAACCACTCTACTATGGAAGGGTACATGGCTAGTCCATACCACTCAACTGGTCGGGTTCCGTGCCTGGGACCTGATTGGTATATCTCACTTAGGGGGATGTCCGGTCCCATAACCACATGAAACCCTATGCAGAGTCGGCTGACGAATTCCACAGCATAAATCTCAGTTCTTCCTGTATCTACAGGTGCAATATGCCCTGGAACATTAGCGTAGTAAGTTGAAAGATGACCCAGAATACAACCCACTGGAAGCTAAGCTAGTAGCTGAGGAGCTTGGGGACAAGGGAGTTTCATGGCTATGTTGTTTTCTAAGTGAAAGGAGGATGTAGGCCAATAGATGACGACGAATGGGTTGAGGAAAAAATGGCAGTCAGAAACTGTGGCATTTTCATCGCGCCTTCACCCGATACAGTTCAAATACCTCCACAGATTTTATTACAACCCTGAGCGTATATGGAAGAAAGGGCAGAAGTCCATTCCCTCACTGTATTAGATGTGCTACCTACTATGAAGTCAGATGGGAATGTCTGATTATTTTCCAATAGTGGAAAGTGATCACACACGTTTTGAGTGACATTGTGGGAAGGGAAATCACTATGGATCCTAAATTGGTGCTATTGGAGATTGTAGATAAATGGGGCAGCCCATGCTGTGACAGAATACTTGTAGCTTTGGGGTGGGTCGTAGCTAAAAGAGGAATTGTGAGATGCTGATGGGTGCCATCTGACCCTCCCCTTCTCGAAGAAATGGTTGAGAGGGATTGACTTTTGTGCTACAACAGAGGAGTCGATTTGTGTAGTTCATGGGAGTCCAAAAAAGTACACAAAGATCTTGGTTAAGTAGTGAGGCCATTCTCAAATTGCTCTTAATTCAATGTAACTGCCTAAAAGTGCCTTAGTTGACAAATGTAATCATTCAACGCTCCTCCCAACAATGAGGAAACTTTATTGGCCTATATATTTTGTACTGTAATCATGGTGGGAATCATTCCAATATACCTGTAAATGGTTTTACGGTTAAAATCAATAACAAAGTCAATAAAAAAGAGAAATAAAGAGCCATCTAAGGATGACTGTGTGCAGTCGTATATTTTAGAGAATGCAATGTAGGCTACCATAAATGAATGAATTGTACTTCAAATCTAAAGTGCACGGTTGATTTAATGGGTTTATGTTGGAAATGCTGTTGTTTGAAGTTAAGACATGGAATTGAATTGAAATTCCTAAAAAGGGCTCGGTATTTGTCATTAATGATAAAATCAAATTACTGTTTTGCTAGCTTGCAATAGGCTTTATCCCTATGGCATTAAGAACAAAATAGAAAGACATCCCAAGCATTTTTACTACTTTGAGACTGGTAAAAAGTAGCACATTCAACATAATCTCCATTGGTTGGGACTGTTTTTACTATCTTACCCAATTTCTCTACAGTTTCAACGCACAAACTTGGAAACATTCCTTCACGATACGTCGCCACCAGGATATAGGTATTTGTTTTCACTACAATCAGTCCTTGGTCCACCTTGGAAGTGAAAAAATATCAAAAGAAGAATCAATAATAGGTTAAAATACCTTTCTGGGTTTACTATACTACTATGTTCTGCCAGAGCGGGCAGTGGATAATGCAGAGAGTAATACACAGCCTAGAAGGCTTCATGACTGATCAGAGAGAGAAGGAGGGTGCCTGGCCCTGCAGGAGGAGAAGTGCTCTAGAAGGAAAAACTTGGCTGTGCCCCTCGAAGTGTGTGAGACCCAAAAAAAGCCGACGATCAGTGGGAGCATCGCTGGGATCAACCTGTGCCTCAAGGAGTCACCAGGTCTCCCCTAGCACAATTCTGTGAAGAAGATGAATGCATAGCCCTGTACCAACCGTCACTTCTGCAGCAAGAGGACTGTTGGTGCCGCAGCCACTGTGCAGCACAACCACGAGGGACCAATCACCACCTGCCATGGACGCCCAGTCCGGAGGCTGCACCTGCCATGGATGCCCAGTCCGGAGGCTGCACCTGCCATGGACGCCCAGTCCGGAGGCTGCACCTGCCATGGACGCCCAGTCCGGAGGCTGCACCTGCCATGGATGCCCAGTCCGGAGGCTGCACCTGCCATGGATGCCCAGTCCGGAGGCTGCACCTGCCATGGACGCCCAGTCCGGAGGCTGCACCTGCTATGGACGCCCAGTCCGGAGGCTGCACCTGCCATGGACGCCCAGTCCGGAGGCTGCACCTGCCATGGACGCCCAGTCCGGAGGCTGCACCTGCCATGGACGCCCAGTCCGGAGGCTGCACCTGCTATGGACGCCCAGTCCGGAGGCTGCACCTGCCATGGACGCCCAGTCCGGAGGCTGCACCTGCCATGGATGCCCAGTCCGGAGGCTGCACCTGCCATGGACGCCCAGTCCGGAGGCTGCACCTGCCATGGACGCCCAGTCCGGAGGCTGCACCTGCCATGGACGCCCAGTCCGGAGGCTGCACCTGCCATGGACGCCCAGTCCGGAGGCTGCACCTGCCATGGACGCCCAGTCCGGAGGCTGCACCTGCCATGGACGCCCAGTCCGGAGGCTGCACCTGCTATGGACGCCCAGTCCGGAGGCTGCACCTGCCATGGACGCCCAGTCCGGAGGCTGCACCTGCCATGGACGCCCAGTCCGGAGGCTGCACCTGCCATGGACGCCCAGTCCGGAGGCTGCACCTGCCATGGACGCCCAGTCCGGAGGCTGCACCTGCCATGGACGCCCAGTCCGGAGGCTGCACCTGCTATGGATGCCCAGTCCGGAGGCTGCACCTGCTATGGATGCCCAGTCCGGAGGCTGCACCTGCCATGGATGCCCAGTCCGGAGGCTGCACCTGCCATGGACGCCCAGTCCGGAGGCTGCACCTGCCATGGACGCCCAGTCCGGAGGCTGCACCTGCCATGGACGCCCAGTCCGGAGGCTGCACCTGCCATGGATGCCCAGTCCGGAGGCTGCACCTGCCATGGACGCCCAGTCTGGAGGCTGCACCTGCTATGGATGCCCAGTCCGGAGGCTGCACCTGCCATGGATGCCCAGTCCGGAGGCTGCACCTGCCATGGATGCCCAGTCCGGAGGCTGCACCTGCCATGGACGTCCAGTCCGGAGGCTGCACCTGCCATGGACGTCCAGTCCGGAGGCTGCACCTCCCAAAGGCCAGTCTTCACCAGTCCTACCTGCCAAGCTGACACCTGCAGTGGTCTGCAAGAGAGAGGAGTGGGACTACCACTGCAGACAAACTGAAGCCACCAAAGACACTGACCAGTGTATGCCGGCGTGGCTATTAGCACTGCCCTCCAAGAAAAGTCCTTCTCTGAACAGATAACAGTGAGGCATGACCTCCAGAGACTGAATGACTGTAAACATGAGCAAAGCCAAAATGCTATAAAGATTTATCTTTATCCGTAGGATTCTTTTAGGCTAAAGAACTATAGGAACAGAGCCACCAGTTGCCCAGGGGCAGCTGCTTAATGAAACTAGCACCTGTGCCCAATTGTGCCTACACTTGACTCACAGGAGGGGACCTTCTAAGATAGGGGAGGACACCGCAGAGCCGGGATGAAGGCACCGGAGCGGGAGCAGCAATTCGGTATAGCCTGGGTGAGATTGTTTAACCTTGATTCGGATATCCAATTGTGCAGTATTTTGTACTAATGTGATATTAAAATGACTTTCTTCTCTAAAACACAAGCTGGACAGTGATGTATGTTTGTTGATTTTTTAGTTCTGAGTCTTAGCCCCCTGCCCCCCAACTACCTCCCTGAGAAACCTTTCACTGCTCACCCTCGCTACCCTGAGTGTCAAGTGAGGAAAGAGTCTATATAGTTTAGTTGCGAAGCATACTAGGATCAAGGAAACCAGTGGCAAAGGACCTTAACCACCACAGTTGGGGCCCAGTGCCCCGGCCTGCTTTGTGGCCCCCTGAATGGGGTCCAACACCCCCCCCCCCGAAACACATTCACTGCTATAACTTTCCTAACCACTCCCACAACCCCACAAGGCCTATCTCACTCTGCTCCTCCTCAATGTACATGATCATTTTTAACTTAATGAGTTTTAAAGTGTTTAATAAATCTACTTTCTATTATTCTGTATTTAACATTATTCTTTTTCAAGGGGTATTAAACATATTGTATTAAGGTATCTTTCTGCATAAATCCTATTGTGCACTTTTAGAAGGATTCATTCATGTATTACCTTTTATTGTACTATCTGTTTCCCTCAGACCTCTTACATACCTGCCAACTTGAAGAACAATCTCACAGTGTGAGGAGGGGGTGGGGCCTCGTGCTGAGAAGTACCTATGAAGTACTTTTGAACCCCACCCCGTCCCCAAGCACCCACCTCCCCCGCCCCCAAAAAAAGCTTGCTGAGGCTGGTGTCGGTGTCCTGGGGTGTTTTCACACCCCATAATGGACGTCGGCAGTTCAAAGCCTCGGAAAACGAGCTGGAAAACCACTATTTACATTGGATTTCAGCTCGATTTCCCTGCCACCGTGTGATATTGACTCCTCACCAGGAGACCGTGTGATGGGAGCCGATATCATGTGTCACACGGTGGCACTGTGTGAGTTGGCAGGTATGCTCTTATGTTGTAATACTGATTCAAGTTTAACGCATAATCCCCATTTTGACTCATCCAGTCCTGCAATTGGTTCTTATGTTAGAAAAGAAATCTGAGGTGACTTGCATTGCTTATGTAAAAGTAAAACTCTGAATGATAATATGTACATGTTTCTATGCCACATATGTCATAGCATGTTTTTACAGTCCTTATTTAGTGGTATATGAAGTGGCATATAATGTGCAGAGTTTAATATGCCCCACAATTTAAACAATAGGAGTAGGTGATGAAATGGCTTGGTAAAATTCCGGAGATAAAGTAAGCCTGGTTCAATCCCGGTCCCGAGTTAACATGGCCAACGCAGAGGGTGAGCAAAGAAGGCATTGGAATGGACAGAATCCAGTTAGTTGTGACTTCTGGCAGGGGAAGGAACAGTTATATTAAAGGAGCAATGTATAAAGAGGAGAAAAGAAATGGCACCTTGTCAATGTAGAGCAGGAGAAGGGCAAACAGGCCTATATTACAGTGCATAAGAGATGTCAGCACACTTACCAAAAAGGCAGTATGCAGACCTGGGATCTACTGCCAGCAAGCAACTGACTATTGGTTCGCCAAGTGCCTAGAAGGAAGGCTGGAGGACCCTCACCATTTACAGAAACTGTAGATAAGTAAGCATACATCTACACGTGGGAACGGTTGGGTTAGTAACTTTATGAGACAGGAGTCCGATTAGTTCATATGGGCATTTCATGGGTATTAGTAGTTTGTTTCTGTTACGTGGTTTGTTCATTTTTAAAATTTGGGTGCTGTGGTGTAGGAAATCTATCTTTTTGTGTTATTCCTTTTTTTTTTTCCAATCAGCCTAGAAAGAAGGTGTTTTTGACTTTTAAGAAGTTTGGGCCTGCCAAATAAACAATAACTGCACGTGCCTTTCCACATCCATAAAACGTAGAAACCATTTTACTACTCAATTGGTAAATTTGAACTTTTTGTAGGTCAGGTGTAAAGTGGGCACAAACGGGGCAAACTGCCTCAATATCAAGCTCCAAACGTGAGCCTGCAGAGATGTTTCTCCACTGACAAGGTCCAAAGCCAAACACACAAGATGATGGACGGAATGCTGCACATTGGCAAACATTCACCCCCAGTCACAGACCTGGGTTTAATCCATCGTTATTTTGCTTCACCACGCCACCCCAGTTCAGACATAGCCATATGCAAATCAGTCTTGACCCTGTGCCTCATGGGAACAGTCCAGACCGAACTGCCAAGCCATGTCTTCCCTGGACCGGAATCAAGCATCCTAGGACCGGTTTCAGGCTATCAGCCTTCATCAGCCAGGATAGCTTGACTCCAGTGGCGTAGTGAGCCACAACATGAGCAGAAGAACAGAAACATAGCACGCCAGGATGGGCCATGATGTCCCAAGTAAAAACTGAACCGTTTTATAATTAAACTGCTAGATTTAACACCGTGGGCCTGATTCACAAAGAGCATCCGTACTCGTGGCAGTCGCGGGGGAGTCTCCGCACTCGGGGTGGAAGCTCTGTAATAAGAATTCGTTTTTCCAAAACATAGTTTTATTAAGTCAGCAGATAATACAGTCACATCTCGAACAGGAGAAATACAGTTCGTTCTGGTCAGAATCAGAAAAATCAATCTGTTGACTTTCAGTAAAGGAAAAGAAACATTTCGGGCTTGTTAACTGCAGCCCATAACTTTATAACTAAGTGTGCCATGTGTAATACAATAATCTGGTGAACATACCTTGCAAGCCAATTCCCATATATCACGGGCCCCTGTATCATCTCCCGTCCCCCTGATCCATCAATCAGCGGTTTCAACATCAGGAGAGCGTGGTGGAGGGGGTTCCAAAATAAGACCTCAAAAATCTGCCCAGCGTTTCCAGATTTTGAAATGTTTCTGCGGGCAACCTCATGCTTTAAATATAGGTTGTTCCATGTTCATACATCAGTCGCCCTCCACGCTCAGGCGGAGCTGGATCCTTCCATGCCCTGGCTATATCCCTTTTGGCCAGGGTAAGGCCCAAGAATAATAGGTGTCATTTATACAGATTTCCCCCAATCTCTTCAGTGACATGTAATAGTGCAAGCTTAGGGGACAAAGGAATTTCCCATTCCAGTACTTCCGACAGGCAGGTCGTGACCACAGTCCAAAATCTGCAAAGCCCCGTACATTCCCAAATGGTGTGTATAAACGTACCGTCTGCGTTACCACAGCGGAGACATGTAGGGGAAGCTATCAGTCCTGCCCTCCACAGCCTATGTCTAGTAAAATAAGAGCGGTGCATGTTTTTAAACTGAATGAATCTAAGGCGTGAAGCAATTGCGGCTCCCCTCGGGGACTCCAATATTTCCGTCCAATCATCATTGTCCAGTGGACCGAGATCAACCTGCCATCTCTCTGGGAGGGAGTCTAGGGTCGTAGAAAGATTAGTCACCAGGGATTGATATATTTTGTCCGTCTTGTGGTCTCCCAGATCGCCCATGAAGACCTTAGCCTCTATCGGGTTAAACTCCGGGATAGATTCCAGGGTCGCTATGTAGGGTGTTATGGCATGGCAAAATTGCAAATATTTGTAGAACTGAGTACGCGGCATTTCGAATTCCTTCTGGAGCTCTTTAAAGGACTTCAGAACAGTGCTGCGCACCACGTCCCCCAACGTAGAGATCCCAATGATATCCCAGTCCGGAAATCCTAACAAAGTAGATACCTGTGGCATAAGGCCACTCTGCCAAAGAGGAGTTTCCTTGTCAGTTTTCCCCACCATCCCATTCTGCGCAGCGACTGCTTCCATACTCCAAAGACCACCCGCGTAGCAGGTGGGAGGTGAAAAAGCTCCCTTGGGGTATGTAGGAGCAAATGTTGTAGGGTGTTGCCCATAAGCCATCGTTCCACCTGATACGCCGGGTCATCCCTACTTCCGTACCACCAGTCGTTTAGTACTAAGAGATGAGATGTTGCATGATACGATTGAATATCTGGTGACGCTATCCCTCCGCAATAGGTAGACTGGAAGCATATTTTTAGCGCGACTCTAGCGGTCTGGTCATTCCAAAGGAAGCGGCTCAGTCTAGAATTAAGCTGGCGGAACCAGGCGGGCGGTATTGGAAAGGGATGATTCTGCAGCTGGTAGAGAAGGCGAGGGAGTGACACCATTTTAAAAATCGCCGAGCGACCCAATATGTTTAGAGGCATACGTGCCCAAGACTTCATTTCGGCCTGGATGCGCAGCCAGATGGGGGTGATGTTTGTATCCCATGACACCGATCGGGAGGACGCCAGGTGGACCCCAAGGTATTTAAATCCCTTTGTGGCTATTGTAACGTCTGCAGCCCACGCGCCTATTTCGGAGTCTCCGCGTAGAGGCCAAAGACTTCCGGGCATTCGTATATAATCCTGAGGTCTCTCCAAATACCTGCATTATGCGGAGTAGACGAGGCCCCGTCCGACGCGGCTCTGATATGAAGAAGAGGACATCCCCCCCTGGCCACTCAAATCCCTTAACCTGTGCATCTATCCGGACCCATGATGCCAGTGGCTCCAGTGCCAGTGCAAATAAGTAGGGAGATAGAGGACAGCCCTGACGTGTGCCAGGCCCTATGGAGAAGGGTTTCGAGACCGCACCAACCACTCTAACAGAAGCTGTGAGATCTGTATATAGTAGCTGAATATAGGATAGGAGACGCGGTCCAACATTGAGACACTGTAGAAGAGCAAACAGGTACGTCCACCCCAAGGAATCAAATGCCCCGTCTTTGTCGGCCTTGCTGCACCGTCCAGATGGTCAATCGCTGCTACCGCGTTATGGGCCCGTCGGATATTATGTCGGGTGGCCCGACTGGGGATAAAGCCCGCCTGGTCTGGATGAACAAGGCCGTACATAAAGGGGAGGATAGGATTGGCAAGGGCTTTGACCAGAAGTTTGGCCTCCACATTCAGCAGTGATATGGGACGATATGAGGAGTGTTGGTCCGGGGGGCGGCCGGGCTTAAGAAATACCGCAATTACGGCATGTCGCAAATCCGACGGGAGCCTCTCCTCCTCAAGGGCTGTATTCACCACCTCTAAATAGTGGGTAATAAACTGGGACTGAAAGAGCTTGTAAAACTCGCACGGGAAGCCGTTGGGACCCGGAGCTTTGCCTATACGCAGGTCTGTAAGGGCCACACTCAGCTCCTCAGTCGTTAAGGGGGCATCCAATTCCACCCGTGTCGTATCCGACAGGGCTTTGGGAGGTAAATTGTCTATAAAACGGTTAATCACGGAGGCAGGTAACACATCATTAGGGGTATATAGATTGGCGTAGTATGTCGCAAAGCTGGACGCGATCTGGACTGGGTCTGTCAGCGTTTGGCCATCGTCGCCCAGAATGCCAGGTGTGGTTAGTGGGTGAGACGCCCGGTGGCATAGGCGATGCAGGAGAGAACATGACTTATCCCCCCAATGATATATTCGACTGCGGGTAGCCAGCCAAGCCTGCCTGGCTTCATCTTGCAGAATGTTGGCGTGTGCTTGTTGCGTGGAAAGGAGCTGGCGGCGGCCTTGCCCACCGTCGACCTCTCGACTCGGTTGTTCTAAAGCTAATATTCGAGCCTCTGCCTCAAGCAGTGTTTCCTGGCGCTTCTTCCGTTGGGCGGTGCAAAATGATATGTCGGCATCCCTAAGGGTTGGCTTCATAGCCTCCTAGATGGTCAACGCCGAGCTCACCGTGCCCGAGTTTTCAGTAAAATAAGCCGAAATGGCCTGATGCATATAGGTTTTATATTGTGGATCATTAAGATGCCACGCAGAAAGGCGCCATCGAAAGAGAGGGCGGACTATGGCCAGTCGCAATGTCCACACTAATGAAGAGTGATCCGACAGGCCCCTAGGTAAAATATCGGCCGCCGCAATGCGATAATAGTAAGTGGTCGGTATAAATATATAGTCTAGACGCGAGAATGAATCATGTACTGCAGAGTAGTATGTGTAGCTTCGTACTGTTGGGTGTAAATGTCACCACGTATCCATCCAGCCCATGTCCCGAACCAATGACTGTAGTCGTGTTACATTGAGTAGTCCCGACCCTTCACTCGACCTCCATCTATCCTGAGTCAATGTCAAGACATCATTCCAGTCACTGCCCATAATGGAGAGGCCCTTGGGTATCTCCAACATTATCCTAGTCAGGCATTCCACAAACGAATCAGATAAGGAGGGGCGCATATATGCTGCCAATGGTAACGAGTTTGCCATATAGCGTGCCAGTCACAACTATATATCTGCCCTGGGGGTCAGACCATGTTTTAGTATGTGTAAAGGGGACTCTCCTATGAATAAGGACCGCCACCCCTCGGGAGCCCCTGGTAAAGCCAGCATGGAAGACCTGCACATAGCCAAACCGAGAAAGACATGGTGCTTTGGAACCCAGAAGGTGGGTTTCCTGCAGTAGCAGGACATCGGCTGAAGCACGTTTGGCCTGTCGCAGGACCGCCTCTCTCTTGATCTTATCCAACGCCCCCGTATATTCCAGCTAACTATTGGAGTCTAGCAGCGGGGTCTGACATATTGTGTCATAATGTGAAGAATAAATGTGTAGTATGACTTGTTGCATGGCATGAAGATCATAAGCACTAAGAAAACATGGCACAACACAAACAACATAAGTACTCATTCCCCGGCCCCTCCTCCCATCCCACCCAATACCTCAGAACAGTTGAAGTATCTGTCGCGGTTGGGGCCCTACTCCTGCTCCAACAGGGGGTAAGGCATAACCCCACACCAATGGATCCCAGTAAACTATCCTCAAACATTGATAAAGTTCTCACATACTGAGAGAAGGGTTATGGGGGGAAAGGTCCCACGGAGGCCCGGGAATATTGTCATCAGCCAAACAAACATCGTACTCACGACCTTCAGTCTCCATTGTGTGACAGTCCATATTCGTCTTCATCCACTCGGGAGTTGGAGGCCCCCGTGAGTTTGAGCGGCGCCTTGAGAGTGATCTACGGTTCGATTTCTCTTTAGGTTTGACAGTCTTCTGTGCGGCTTCCCAGCGGACGACTCCGAGTCGATAGGCGGCGGGGTGTGTGGCTTGATATTCCGTCTCTCGTCCGCCCAGACGAAGACCTCTTCGGGGGTATCGAAGAACAGTGTACGTGACTTATAGATAACCGGAAAAAGTAGGGCATACTGTATCTTCAAATCTCGGAGCCGGGCCTTCACGGCCATGAATGACTGTCGGCGTTGATGCAACAGTCTCGTATAATCCGGGAAAATTAAAATTGGATGAGAGTCGTAATGAAGTTTGCACGCTAGGCTAGCCTGCGCGAGGATAGCATCCCGATCATGAAAGTTGAGGAGTCTGGCGATAACGGGCCGTGGTCTGGCCCCGGGCTGAGGCTTCTGCATCAAGGCGCGGTGGGCACATTCGAGAATAAAGCATTGGGACAAAGCCGACGGAGGGATCCATCCCGCAATCCACGTAGTAAGGAACTGTTCCATGTTGTTGCCTTCGCATCCCTCTGGGAAGCCCACGAAACAAAGATTGTTCCTCCGAGCCCTGCCCTCGGCATCCTCCGCCCTGATCGCAAGTCCCTTCGTAATGGACTCCAAAGAGGATACTCGCTTTGGGAGGGATGTAACTGTATCCTCTGTAGTAGATATACGGGTGTCAGCTTCAGTTATCCTGTCGACTGCTTTGCGAAGATCTTGGCGGATCAGCATAACATACGACCCCACTGCTCCGATCTTGGCCTCCAGAGCGTCACAGGATTGAGTTATCGCCACCATCAGCGCAGCGTTATCCGGGCCGGTGGAGACCGGAACCGCAGGCTCTGCTGCCTGCGCCCCGGCATAGCGTTCCAGTGTGCTCTGCTTGGTGCCCTGCAGTTTATCTCAGGTCATTGTCTGCGGTATTAGTCGGTTCCAATATTGGTAGTATAGGTCTACAGGGTTCGACACGCAGGGCGAACTCGTTGTGGTCTGCAATTAGGATAGCGCTGTCTCCTAGGAGCGGGGGAACCCCCGCGGCCGCCGATCCAGGTGACGTCTATCTTCAGGGCGGGTAGGAGGCAGGTGTGTAGGAGGCCCACACACAGGCCGCACCGGGCCTAGCCCAGCCGCATGTAGCCACCGTCCACCCCCCTAATGGGTGCCTCCGCGCAGCCCCCTTCAGCAGCGTCGCGCAGCACCCAAGTGTATGCAGTCTCAGAAGGTAGGTATATGAGATGGGTTAGTCGCCGGTACCACCAGGGAGGCCAGGGCACAGGTAAGTGATGCTCCCAAAGGGTCTCTACCACCAGGATATAGGGCACCGATGGAGAGCAATGCGGGTCACAGCCATCCACTTCTCTGAGGCCCCAGAGCAGCAAAGGGCCAAGTCTGCGTACCACGCAGAGGAGATGCAGATCACAACGGATCACTAGAAGGCCACCACCTCCAGCAGGGCCGCAGCGGCAGCGCCAAGCAATTCGCCCCGGGCCACAACCTAGGCCGCGGCCGGAGCACCAGAGAGGATCAGGCGCAGCAGTCCAGGTGGGTGAACCGCAAGCCAGGGGCCAGGCTGGGGCACAGCACAACGAAGAGCTCCCGGGGCTCCGGATCTTAATCCATGCCTCAGGATGCTGCTACCTCCCAAGGGAAAAGAGGCAAAGTCAGGGATGCGGCGGCCACAGGAATACCTCAACAGGACAAAATGGCGGGATCCAGCGTCGCCGGCCAGTAAGTGCCTTGAGCGCAGCGTCACCTCGACTCAGCTACACTCCTGCGGCGCTGCGCGCAACCGCGGCTCACAACGATGGAGGCCGCCGCAGTCCCGGTCCCAAGCCCGGAGCAACTTCACAGCCTATCCCCAGGGGGCCGTCGTGCAAACAGATGGCTAATTAGCCGCACCCAACCGCGGACTCACCGCATGCCTCCCGGGTGCCGTAAGGGCCAACAGCACCAACCTCTTGCCTCGGGGACCACTCCAGCGCGTCGGTGCCCCGTCCGCCGTCCCAGTCAGGATAGTCCCGGGCGCCGTTCAACGCGGCTGGCTGGCCAAGCAGAGTAATCCAGAAGGCCACGCAGGCCCAGGCCTCAACTGGCGGCGGTCCCCGCAGCAAGGGGCGTCCACCAGCGAGCTCACCGCACACCTCCCCGGCCTCGGGGCCCGCTTTCAGCGTTTCCACTTCTGGGCCACCGCCTCGATCAGGATGGTCTCGGACGCCGAATGACTCGGCCAGCAAGCAGAGCAGGATGATCTGAAAGGCCACGTAGGCCCGGGCTTCGTCAGTCGGTCGGCATCACTGTGGCGTCCCGGTCCCGATCGGAGTCCGGCAGCCCCCCCGGAGTGACGTGAGCACAGAGGACGGTATGACCGGGATTGTGGTGGTGAAATGCAGGCTGATGAATCAGGATAAATGTAAGTGGGCCTCCGGAGCTCACTTAAAGCACGTCTGCCATTGTGGACCGCTTGGCCACGCCCCCCCGTAATGAGAATTCTGAAAGCAGACATTCCCCCCCGAGTGCGGAGACCAATGGCGTAACGAAACTTGCGGGGGGGCCCCTGCACAGTACATGCAGGGGGCCCCCCACGCTCCGGACCCAGTCCGGAACTCTGATTCCAGGGACCTGCCAGTGCCGAAGGGGGCCCCCGCACCACGAGGGCTTTTGTTACGCCACTGGCAGATACTCCCCCACGACTGCCGCGCCTCCGCCACAAGTGCGGAGGCCCTTTGTGAATCAGGCCCTGTACGTCAGCACTTTGCACCTAAATCTACTTCTCTGCAGCACAAGTTTGCCACATATTTCTACTGAGGGAATTTCAGCAGGATTGCTGCACTAGCAGTGCCTATGCTTCGTCGTGCTGCAGCTGCATGTACCCTCACTGCACTCTTTGCAACACTGCTTTAATACATGTATCTTCACTGTACTGGCATTGACTTTCGTGGATGGAATAGCTATGTCTGTAGCTTGACAGCATTCACTGTAACCTATTTAACCTGTCACTTACTGCACAGGCAAAGCTCGCAGCTGCATAATGCTTAAATCTAATATGCAATTGGTGCACAAACTTACATTTAAAAAGGAGACATTAGTTTAAGTGCTATGATAAAATAGATCATACATCAGGCTGTGCACTTTTGTTTATGTATTTAAAGGAAGTATATATTGCCCCAGCAGTAAGAGTATAAGAGAATATGAACAACAGAATTATATATTATCACCACCAAACAGCTAGGAATAGAACAGGCAACCAGAAAAGAAAGACCTTCGTAATTCAGGAAAAGCAGGAACAGGTGCGCATTTAGACTTGTACAAGTATAAAGCCTATTTCTCTGTAGCCCTAGTTGGGATACAAAAAGTTGTTCTTGTGACATAACACTAATTCAGGAAAATATTAAATCATTAGTCAACATTGATTGTTATTGTAGATACCGTAAAAGTGGCTTTCATAAGGTCTCACATCTCAACCAGTTTGTGCAGGACACTTTCATCTATTTCCTACAGCCAGCCCCTGTCACGCAAAAGATAACTGGTTTCATTCCTACCTTACCTTCTTCCAAGAGAGGTGCACCATTTCCACTGATCAGAACCTTCCCTAAACAAAAGCGGTTTGCCTTTCACTTTCCTCCTGTTTTGATAGCTCTATCTCAAGGAAAGCCAATGGACACTTAGCATCCTTGAAATGGCTCCTTCACGTCTTGCAAGACTGCAGGAGCCACCAACTTTCCCAAGGGGAGGACAGCAGATGTCTAAAAGGACAGGAATTCTCTTTTGCTACTACTGGAGTCAGAGGCGGTTAACCCTCGGAGGAGCAAGGAGAGATAGAGGGAATTACAAGCACAGTTCTAATATTTTTATAAAAGTTCATCTGCATTCAGCTCACTTGGCAGGAAAAGACAGGAGGGTGACGTGTGGAAATTCTAAGTTGATTATCTTAGAAAGATTCTCCAACCAAAGCTGGGTTCACCTTATAAAAACTGCTGCAACCACTCTCCAGGCAAACATCTACTTGAGACTAAGATGAAAGACAATGACCTGCTTGAAAAGAATTCCTAAGTGCCTGGTAAAGGTGAAAGGGGTGGAGGGTACGGGGGGTGGGGCTCCTTCTTCATCTTAAATCCCTAAATCTGAAAGGCTTCTCTGGGGGTTAGGAAAGGTGGCCTCAATATATCATTCATATGTTGATAGATAGAAAGCTAGCTTGCCTATTAATTATTTCTAAATTCTCTATGATAATTTCTGGGAAAATAAATAACTTGCTTGCAATTTAATGATAAGTTGAGCAAGTGACATCAATACTTTACAAATTATGTTGGAACACATGAGCTAAACAATTTTCCTCAGAGGAATTACCTCAATTCTCACGGATCGGGCCAGGAGAGCCTCGAAATTAAAGAAACGAGAGCTCCACCTCCTTGGTAGATGTACAGCTACGCCAGCCCGCAAAACTATTTATGAAATCAGATCACAAGTTGGTTTTGTACGTCACACTGTTGCTTTGGAATAATTATTGAGGTCACACTTTGATTCTACATGTCTGATTTAATCCACATGAAGGTGGCTGTCTCTCCCGCTGTTACCTTGTCCTGAAGAAGATCCGCCATGACGCTCTCTTAAATTACGCATACGTCAGGGTCGAAACGTCGACATCCTTTTTCGTTCCAGGTCCATCAGGTCTTCTGGTCTTAAATTATCAAGCACTTGAGCATTCTACCAGAGACACTTGATTCAGATCTATACTGGCCGGACCTCAAGTTTACCTCCTGTGTACATTTTGTATATAAAGCATATGTCTTTGTCTCACCAATGTATAAATGACACTTATTCACTCATGTCACTTGGTCACCTTTATTCACTCTACTTATTGTCACCCCCTTTTTTACTGAAATGTTGACAGCCACATAAAATATTTGACCCACAGAAAAAGTAAATACTTACTGCTCTGCAAAAATTGCTTGCCTCATGTGTTCCAACATAATTTGTAAAGTATTGATGTCACTTGCTCAACTTGTTGTTTATGATTATCTCTTGACCGCATAAGCAATTGATATTACCCGACAGAACCAATTGTAGCCTTTTGTATAGATACCCAGGTTCTGAGGGACACAGGGTTACCCCATTGTTACTACACATGCAATTTAATGATGTCTTGTGTTATACCCAAGGACGTGAACTCACAACCCTATGCTCCAATCCTAGTGCCTTTATTCAAGACCACATCTTTTTACATTTGTCATTCTTTCGTGATACATCAGCCATATAGAAGAGAATGTCAATGCAATGTACAAGATCATGTAGGACATTCAAAGACCTTGTAGAAACAGGTGCAACTTACGTTTTTGGCATAGATAGAATATTCATCTGCCCGAACGCATTTATATCCTACATCCTGGAAGTACAGACCTTCTCTTCTTGTCAATGACGGGTTCTTGAAAGCATCAATTAAGATATGGATCAGCTGTGGTGACACCTGCAGGAATATAGGAGACAAGTACATATCAAAAATGAAGAGAACTCAGGCCAATGATGCACCACTAAACACATACTTACAATTGTGCGATGGATAAATGTTGCACATATTAAGCAATAATGTTCTATACTTTTGTGACAATGATTATGTGTTGTATGTCTTTAATCATCTGCTAAAATATGGGATTGATGTGCAGAGGGGTAATTTCTTGCTGGTTTACTTGTATCGTGGTGCTAGGAGCACCACTTCACTGCCACCTTGCTTGTTTGGGAGAGGCACAGTTGTGCCCAGCTTGTCAAAAGAAGGGGGCCAGAGGAGCTGTCCAGAGGTCTTAAAGGATAAAGGATGTGGTCTCAGGCATTTAAGTCATTAGAGGCACCAAATGCCTGCTCTGCTCTATAGGATATTAGGATAAACATGGATCCCTCTCTGCTTCGCATAGCCAGGGCTCTGTGACAGAGATATCCTAGACAGAGATGGTGGAGTCTTCCGAAAGCCTCAATAGCTGCGACTGTGCATAGGAACAGCTATACCAATGGTTGTCCCATTTTCTCATTGAGGACAAGGTGAGGTAAGTGGTGGGGTGTGTAACTGGTATTAATTAGGGTTGCACAAAGTTTTTATTACATGAATGACGTTTTGTGTAGTTCCAGAATATTTGCCTCCATGCACTTCACAGTTTCTTGATTTTTCTTCAGCTACACCTGAACACAGGGCTTTAAGTGGGATGAAAAAACTAGGGGGTCTCTCAAAGGGCCGTGGCCTATGTAAATAAGGGCGTGGCTTAAAACACATAAGCTGAAAATCTGTGCTTAGCTTGGTATGCTGCCCGGCTGGTATTTTGCTACTTCTGTCATTACATCCAGATATATAATACAGCAAGTAACATTACACTTATAACAAGCCAGTACTATTGGCCTGGTCAATGCTTGTTAGTTGCATAAGATAAATAAGAAACAACTGTGGTTTTGTTGTATAGTATATTGAAAATGCTTCAGTTCTGAAATGGTGAGACTGCGAAAGAACGATAATTCTTTGAAGTTACATCAAAGGCAGTGAAGGGTGGCACTGCTGCAGAGTTAAGATTTATATTTTTTCACCCTGAGGGTGAGGGCAAAAATGGAAAGCCCAATAGGGACCCGTCTCAGCACCTGCTTTTTAGAACTGCTGGTGCTCAGCACCAGCAAGACCCGGCCCACTTAAAGCCCTGCCTGAACAGATTTTTTTTATCCTGCAAGTGTTTGTGGTGTTGAAGATGGAGTACCTGAGGCTGAGTGAGGACGAATGATAGGTGCTCCTGCACGGTGCACCTCTTGATTACTACAGAGGATATTGTCCCTCCCCAGACGGGATAGTGTGTATCCCCTTAGTGGGGGTTACTAGCACAAAGACTAGGTAGGATTCACTCTGGTCCTTCTACTGCATGATTTTAACTTTTTACTATTGTCTTTAGGAATCCTTAGCCTCAACGAATGGCCCCCGACCGATATAGGTGACTTAGAATAGGGCAGAAACATGTTTTCGATAAGACGATGGTCTGAGCCATTGAGCTCTCTTTCCATCGAGTAGTTGGTTTTAGATGGACCAGAGGTCCCCACTAATAAAGGTAAAACGTGGTTACCTCTAGGTACTTTTAACTTTATTTGGATCCCGCTTTTTGGTCCAGGAAATTATCTTATTTAAGAACTTTCTCCATCAGGGTTACTAGGAGGTCGAGTCTGCCCTGTGGTATTGTCCTCCGGGGGGAGAGATTGCCTATGATGAAGCATGTCACATTATGTGAGTGAGGCTTCCTCTTCCAATAAGATAGGTGTTTCTTCTCCTTTTGGGCTCACCCCTATCCATACCATAATCTTGGTAATTTAGGTACCATAATACTGATTAAAAAAAGCGTTGTAGAAGTCACCATAGCTTTATGTGTTTTGGGGCCGAAGATAGAGTCACGTTTTTCACTAGAGACTGTGAAATAGTGTCACACTGTTACATTGCAGGCTTTCTGTTTGCAGGTACATATCATGCTTACCTTTTTTTCACGACAAATTCAATGTTCATCTGGGAATGATACATCAAATCACTCAATGCAGAAAATGCAGACTACAATGATAAATCTCAGCGAAAGGTTCCACTTTCAACGCTCAAAACACAACTTGCGTAGAATATCACAGCCTTTACCTATTTTTTCGTAGTGTTTGCTATAAATGTGTTAAGGTAGAAGGAAAAAAAGCTTTGCAACTTCACACACACCCAGTGTCAATGTGATACTATTTTTAAACGGGGACGGATTGAGTTGTTTGGTTACAAAAATGTCTTTCCTTATGTCACCTGTCCTGAGCGGCTCCTGAAGGAAAGACTGTCTCAGAAGATAAACATATATATTATGGAAATGACATTGGTAATATGCGTTACATACAATCAAATACACAACCACATACAAATGTGGTTGTAATCATTTATAGAAACGAACTCTAAACATGAATAAATATAAAGTATATTGCGTCTACTCTGGATTCAGGACTACATAGTTTGTCGAGGACATTCATTAGACAAGTTTCTTCGCTTTCAAACAATGTGACTGACCACTGTTTAGTGGGAATGCACCAGAAAGAGGTTTCAAAATATTTAACCTCACCAAACATTTTTTGAGTTTTTAGTGAATCCAACAAGAAGTTGTACTTTATAACGTAAAGTGTCACTACGTCACACAGAATGGTCAGTCTTAGGAGATTCTCCTTGGCACAGGCAGTGAGTGTGTGTGAGCTTCAGGTGCCAATCTGCCAGGGAAGATCCCTGGCTCAGTGTCTGTACAGAGACATTACCGTCTCCCAAGAGACCGTGTTGTATACTTTATAGGGTGTCCATAAACGGGCTTTTCTAGAATCATGTCCTTATATAGGCACAATTCGCCTTGCCCTTATATAGGCATAAAATCCCTGACCTTATTTAGGCATAAAGCATGCACTCCAAATACAGGCATGGATTCCGGCATCCGTCCACCCTAGCGTCTCAACGAGTCCATGAAAAAAACAGACCCTTAGGCTGCAGGAGTTTCCCTTGCCCAGGACTATTGATTTCTTCAAGGACTCATATATTATGCATGAACCATTATTCCTTAGGGGTTCATTCATGACGTCTTTCGCTGCCCAACTCACGTCAATGCTAACATTTTCAGGTATAAATATACCTTCCCAAACCCCTGTAAATCAGAGGAGACCTCGACTTCAGAGGAGCCCGATTCCCGGCCGGATGCACTGAGAAGACGCTGTCATTCCTGCATGCAGAGTCCAGCTTCCAGTGATCTAACTTCCCTTGCGGGGTGTTGGAGTTCGAGTCCGGAAAGAGATTCCTATCTCTCTCATTCTTCAGGTATGGAGCAGACTAGAACCTAGAGGGACTCTTGGCATATTAGACTCTTGGCATACTAGGCGTAACATACTCTTAGTATACTCTAGTCAGGAATACATCACCTACTTCTACTTCTCCCTACAGCTAGGATAGGTTAGGAACACTGGGGTAGAACTAGGCTAGAAACGCATCGTATGAGTACTCGCATTTTTAGGCTGTGTCATTTTATGTAAATGCATATATGCTAAAAAGATAATGCTAACGCAGTATTATTTATTTCTACTGCTCACTCTGTACATTATTTATCTCGCATATTGTCTTGTGATCGTAACAGCACATCTAACTTACAACAGAAACAAGACTGTTCAATAAACCTTTTTATTGAAACGCCCGTCTGTTATTTCTGTGTAACTTTGAGAATAACTGAACCATGCACGACTGAGCTGAGTGAAATAGTTATCTATTGTTTCTACGACTCTGGGACACGTCCTGATTCTGTAAGGGAAACACAGTGGTCATGTTTTGCGGCTGCCAGAAACTACTCCCTTCTTGTCGTCAAGAAGTTTCTAGTGGCCTCTGAGCTAGCTGGCACAAGTAATTAAGTTTAATATACTCGATAGGGACATACCGACCTTAGTCCTATGTCAAACCTATAGGATATATTATTCCAATGCGCAGAGCCTATTAGGGAAATAGGAGCTACACTACATGGCGCCCAACGGTTTGGTAAGGCAGTAATTCAACGTTAGATACTGAGTAACTCAGCTGTGCATCTCTTCTTTTTCTCTCAGAGACCCCTACCCATATACTCCTAAAGATGTCTGGAGTGGGCAGGGTTAAGTATCCGCCACGGCTACATAGGGCAGAACCCTATATATTAGCTGTTTGGTTTGCTCAACGTTGAAGGATACAGTGTTCCACAATATTGTGCACCTTATCTTTGTTTCCTTGAAACTTGTTCTACATTTTTCATAAAACAAAATGTCCTTAAACGGGGACAATCCCGCCGGAAACGGTGGAGCTGCGGCTGATCCAGCCCAGCCAGCATTTTTTAACAACACCGGTTTAAATGAAACCGAGGAGGGTGTCATCGACATCGCTCCAAACTTAAGAAGAGCCATTACTCTAAAACTTATAAAACATGGCCTATCACCGAGAGGAGGTAGAGCAGTTTTCGTGATAGAGGCACATGAATCCTTTCAGACAGAGGTATTCTATTCATGGGTAATATTTCCTGAATCCAATTCAGTAACACACATGTTTCACTTCTACAAAGAAGATGAACCACCAGAGGAATACATTCCTTTCGAGGATATAGAAATTCCATTAACATACCAAGAGCATCAGCTCTGGTTTAAAGGCGCCCTAAAACATCACAAAAATATAACCAGGCTCGGTCCACTAGGTAGACCAGGAGCAACATGGCCGATTCTAGCCGGCTACACACCTCATCCCGACATAGAAATAATGTCAGATGAGGAACTACTTACTCAACTCACAGAGTTAATAAAAATCTACAGACAATTGGTTCAATATGTCATGCGGACTTTTACAGTCCAACCACCATTAACACTTCCAAATCAAACCCCTCACCAGGGGAATACTCTAAAAATTACACCACAGACTCTATACGCAGTCATGGGTAAAATGCCCACTAAGCGTGAGCAAATCCCGTTTTGGATAGCTCAAAAAATTACTCAAATCGAAGCAGTATTTCCAAATACTAGCCCACATGAGAAACACAGAATACTAACCATTAGTTTACCAATGGGGATTACACCACAACTGGAAGACTGCACCACTTGGGGCTCAGTCTTTGCTGCCATCTACACTAAAACACACGGCATTCCGTCAATTGCGGTAATACCTGATGTCCTAAAACAAATTCAAAACGAATACGGGGCAGAGCCTGCTTTAAATTTAGGTATGAAATTACTGAAAAATTTTGACCAGATCTCAACAATAATATTATCAAATATTAAAGGGGAGGCAGCAGCAGTGGCGATCCGACAAAAATTAAGGGAATTTGATGTTACAGAACATCAAACAGAGCTACCCAGAATTATAGAACAATCCTATGCAGAATTAGGCAGAGATAGTTTGGGTGGGAGACCAGTTAAACCAAAACTATCTGAAAGTCCTGAGAAGGACTCAATTAAACAAACTCCTACATCTTCTAAAAAGAAGTGGGAGACTAATAAACAAAATTCAAATGAGAAAAGGTCTCAATCCCGAGGTAGGTCTCCTCAAAAGGAGCCCTCTGAAAGGAGGTATAACCTCAGGAATAGGGATAATTTGAGAAAACCTGATAGGTATCAAGACACTGATACACGTTCCTCTCGTCCCTTTCAGGTCTCATCACAGACTTCGGAAAGAAGAGGACGAACAGAACATAGAGAAGAACGCGTGAAATCGAAAGACGACAAACACGCTCCAAAAACTAAAGCAAAACCTCAATTCTCCAAAAAGAAAGTCGCAGGTCTAATAGTAAGACATGCCGAGAATTCTGAGAATGCAACTCAAGAACGGAGAATGGGCTCAGACAATGCTGGACAGTGCAGCAGAAGTCACAATAGCTCGCCAGAACCTGATGGAACTTCTGGAGATAGTGGACTTGAATGAGTACATTACAGTAGAAACTGTAGACACCAGGGTTAGTGCTCCACAAAAGTTATATGATATAACACTCCGGATGGAGGGAGACAAACCTAGACTGGTTAAAGCACTCTTTTGGGAAAAACTATCAAAGGGTTATGACATACTTCTAGCAGAAAAAGACTGGCCACCACAATTTGTCAGGGAGTGCCCACACGGCGAGGACATGATTATGCCTGCCTTCTCCAATCACATTCCAATTCACTTAAAATATACATATGCCAGAAAATGGGCAGTGGCCCAGGCTCCAGCATTATATAAAAATCATGTAGGATGGGATGAGGACTCACCTCACCATAAAATAAATCTGAAACATGAACCAACTGCACAGAGGCAGTATCCGATTAAGCAAGAAGCTAAAAAACAGGTCAGGGAGATCTTAGATCAACTTGAATATCAAGGGGTGATTGAAACATGCACCTCCTCCATGAACAATCCTTTGTTTCCTGTCTCCAAACCAGACAATACATATCGTCTAGTTTTGGACTACAGACACCTAAATACTTGTTCTAAAACTTTTGCAGTGCAAAATGCACACAGCACAGCATTAATGAATAACATTGTGCGTAAAAAATACAAAACAACATTAGACATCTCAAATGGTTTCTTTTGTCAAAACATAGCACCTGAAAGCAGGTACTTAACGGCATTCTCCATAATGGGGACCCAGCGTCACTTTTGTCGACTCCCACAAGGGTTCAAGAACAGCCCAGGTTTATTCTCAGCGAGGGTAACGGAGTTACTACAAATCTATGACAACGAGGCATTGTCCTATGTCGATGACATCTATCTGACAGACGATGACTTGGACAAACACTTGAACAGGGTGAGCACCATTATATTGGGATTCGCCTCTGAGGGCTACAAGTTCAACTTTAAAAAGTCCCGAATTGCCCATCTCAATGTCCTATTTTTGGGATATGAGCTTTCAAGTGAAGGCAAGAGCTTGGCAGCTAACTTTCTAGAGAAATGTGCACTGCTCCAACCTCCAAAGACGCTAAAAAACTTACAATCAATACTGGGATTCCTAAATTTTGGAAGAACATACATTCTAAACTATGCAGAAAGGGTTAAACCTCTCTACGCATTAATCAAACCTGATTTTTCAATCAAAAACTGGACACAGGAACACACAGAAATCTTGCGTTCACTCCAAGCTAACATGTTAGCAACAAACCACTTACAAACACGCGTAAGTCAAAGAAATTTGGTGATTCGAATAATTTCGGGTCAATGTGGATTCACCTACTTAACCTTCAATGAGGGTGAGAAAGTACCAATCGCATACAAATCCCATTTGTACACACAAGCGGAAATGCGCTTCAGTTCAACTGAAAAAATTCTAACAGCAGTTCAAACAGCTGTAGCAAAAGAAAGAGCCTTAGCCCAAGGGAAACGCATAATTGTCGTTACCCCAGTACCAGCTTTAGAAGCGGTCACAAAAGCAAGCATTCCAAATGCTAAAGCACTACATCCGAGATGGATACAATGGGTTAATTCTCTTGCTGCACCTGATGTTGAATATGTTTTTGATCCAGATTTAAAAACACAAGCATTTCTCCAGTATGAACAAGAATGTCCTCTGCCCACGGAGATTCTGCCTCTCGATCAGTATGAATTCGTAATTTACACTGACGGATCCGCACAGCCCGCAACTGGGAGAAAGCAAGCTTACAGTGCAGCGTGTGCTATCGTTAAAGGTCGCATGCGAGATGGCATCTTCAGACCTATGGTCACAAAAACTCAATCACTAGGTGATTGTACAGCTCAGCGAGCTGAACTACAAGCATTCAAACTGGCACTTGAGAGTACGGATCGAGAATTCCTCACACTAATCGTGTGCGATTCCTTTTACTGTGTTCAGTCGTATAATGACTATATACGAACCTGGCTTGAAAATGGTTTCAAAGATGCGAAAGGTGGCACAATAAAGCACAAACTGCTTTGGGAACAAGTAGTTCAGTTGAAAAACGAACTACCAAAGGCTCACGTGATTCACACACTGAGTCATCAGCGTGATGGCGTTCACGTTGCAGGGAATTCATTGGCTGACGAAGCCGCAAAGGGGGCTGTTCAGACGGCTTCCGTAGCTGCGATCACTCGTTCAAAAACAAAAATAGACGGTGAGATAATGTTAGCTGTCAATGCTTCAAGCAAAGGCAGCAGTGCAGCGTTACCAAAAAGTTTCCACTCAAGTACTCTTATGTAATTGATGCGAACAACGTTCCTTTTGCTCGAATCCCTGGAGTGGGGGATAGGGTAATTCCAAACATGGAACGAAGAGCAGCCTTGATTTATGAAACTCATTTGGGGGAGGGTCTGTCACATCAAGGGATCTCAAACACAATTTTGAAATTAAAAGAGATGTACTGGTGGCCTGGAATGAATACACACATTCACATATTTATCAACAACTGCTTAGACTGTAAATTACAGCGAGAGAGCCACCAGACACCATGCTGCGAATGCGGCAGCCCAGTACAGACACCACTGTTAGACAGCATTAGGCTATCTACTCGCCGGCGTCCCACTGGACAAAGGCATTCCCGCAAATACTAAATCTAGGTTCCTATGGTTATGGCCTCAGCGCTCGGCTGACGCTCGAACTGTTATAAAAGATTTGCGAGTCTTTATCGGCACATACGCAATAGGCACGCTACATTCTGACCAGGGTCCTGCGTTTAGCTCTAGGGCTTACAAGGAGGCCATGGCCAGTCTGGGCGTTGCATTGCGGTACTCCTCTCCATTCCATCCTGAGGGAAATTCTGTTGTGGAAAGGAAAAACCGGGACATAAAGCAGTCTATAACAGCTAGGGTATTAGGTTCGGGTGATGGGTGGGTCAAACACCTCAATAGCGTACAGCGCGCTCTCAACAATCTGCCAAGAAGTTCTCTAGGGGGGTCACTCCATATGAAGTCCTATTTGGGACAAGAATGTGGGTTCCAGACTTAGAACACGTAGGCACAGTGGTGGAAAATAAAGCATTTAATATCAAAGATCGTTTGGCTGTTTTACAGGAGCTTAACAAATTAAGAACGAAACAAAGCAACGTCTCCCTACAGCCAACCACCACTGGGGAAATATCGGCGGACCCAGCAAGGCCTGTCTGGATTCCGAAAGTCGGGGATCTAGTCAGAGAAAAAATTGCGGACAAGAAGGAATTTGGACCTTCTTACAGACAACTGGTACCTGTTCTAGCAGTTCAAGGAACAAGAACAGTACTTCTGCCGCCCCTTGCTGGAAGAAAGGAGAAAAGATTTGTGTCCATCGACCTCATCAAACCACAACATGTGGCCAATACTAAGCAGTAGGCCTCGTGGACTCCGACCTAGTAGCAGACTCACTCCTCTCGCTACTATTCAAGAGGTTCAGACTGAAAGACTGCTCACAATCGAGAATTCAGCTGTAACAAATGAAGGACTAAGCAACCAAGCTATGGAACTCATCCCTCTTGACAACCAAATAACAGTTCGTCCAAATACACCTGTCTACACCAACGTGACACGTGAAGAACTGTCTCCTGTGATTTCAACAAATCCTGATGCAATTCCAACAATTGACAGAACTGCTTCTGGCTATTTCATTGACTTTGATACGTTCTCAGAAGATCCAAGTGAACCTGAAACGACGCTAGCATCATTCAAACTCAAGCAGCAAGTACAAGACTGTATTCACTTTCTGAAAAAGACTTATCTGGTTTCTCCATGGATTGAACTCTGGATTACATCTGGACTTTTTGTTTTTCTGCTCTGGCTAGCTTTGGTAACAACTGTAAGCGTGCTTATAAGTGGCAGATACATCCATGTGAACAGTGAAGGAAAAGACGTGAATGTACTTTTGAAACCTCATAAATCTTCCCATCGTGAAGCAAGAGACTTGTCATCAGTGAACATCACAGCTGTTCCTATACAGGATGGTATAGTGTGGGACAAAACAGATTATGAAATCTTCGGCCCGAGTGAACAATTGAACATTCCACATTTGTTTAAAATTTCACTAAGTGATTTAATTACGTCCAGTACCTATTCAGATGATTGGGACTTTGAGACTGTGACTGACATAATGTTTGATCTAGAAAAATCTGCTGCATTTTCTAAAAATGAATATTTAGAAGGTTCATCAGACTATGAAGAACTGTATTGTTATAACCACTATGGTCATCATTATTTGCACAAAACTGCATATCCAAGAAATGTGTTTATGTTTAACCAATGGGAACATTGTCCTACACCGCCACAAGGTAGTTCAAAAATTTTTGCTAGTAAGTTTCCATATTTTTCAGGTTACAATACATCTGACCCAGAAACGTTTTACTATAAAAATGTAAACAAAACAGGACTGAAAATTATGTTAACAAATACGAAACAGATTTATTCTGAAGCATTTATTGCCCAACTGTCTACACAGGGTTTCGACTTATGGAAAGACACAATTGAGACAAAAACTGTCTGGGGTAGTAAAGATTGGCAAGTACAGGGTATAGAAGCTTTATTTAGAGCCTGTATCATCCCTGAACAAATACTGTTTTTAAATGAAACCGTCCAACAAACATCTTGTCTTGGATTAGCCAAGATCAAAGAGATGAAAACACCTTCTGTGCCAACACCTGCCAGTGAAAATAATACAAAGGCAGTGGTGACAGTTGACAATATACTACAACTTAACAGAACTCATCCAAATTGGAAAAAATGGTTGATCTGGCCCACAGACACAAACAGCTGTCAGGAAAGGTTCTTGAACAAAACTCAGGGCTTTACTATTCATAGGCCAGACCCAAGATATGTCCAAAGACAACATCCGGGGGTAGTAACATCATACAGTGTAGGAAAATTATGCCTCGATTGGCTGCATAAATCTACACTACAGGATGTGAAACAATACTTATCCTTACTTACAGGAGACGCTGATCTTAGGGAATTCTTGCTTGGACCAAGAAAACCGCGTCAAAAACGTTTCATATATGCCGGCATTTATGCTGCTTATAATGAAGCATGGAAAGTGTCACAGATAGAGGCCGCAGAACGAATACGTGAACTTGATCGTATTAATTTAGAGAAAACACTCTCTGTGGTCGACAATGGGTTAACAACTTTGTCCTACAGAATTTATTCATTGGATGGCATTGTATCCTCTGCTATCGACATTCTAGAACAAGATTTGGCTATGTTACAACAAGGTCAATCCCAATTACATTCTATAGTGTCATTGACATGGACGCTGCAATCTTTGCGAGCGGGCTATGTGCCTTGGCGTTTCATCAACACGTCATCTCTGTTTGCAGAATACAATCTCACTGATAAACAGATCGAATTGGCACAAAGAGGACCAAGGTATACAGTGCTAAGCATTGAAAAAATGGAGAAGTTACCATTCACAGTGGCAGAAAAACCAGCTACAGAATGGGTTATTCATGGCAAAATAACATTACCTGTGACAACTTTTCAGTTTCAGTATTGCCTCAGACAAATGCAAGCAGGCAAATATGAAAGGTTGGGTAAGGAATACATTAAGACATCTTGGGATTTACCGTATACACATAGATGTTGGAGTGGGGATCGTGAAGTGTTTCTTAGCGGTACTAACTGTAAACATGCACTGACCGGTTCACTCGTATGTCAGGACATTTCTTTACACGGGACTTGTAATGGTTCTGTGGCAAACTTGTCTTGCCATCAGCGGGGTACACCAGCTGCTGTGATTAATCCAACGTTTGGACAACTTTCTAATGGGAGTTACCTCATGTTGAATGATCAGAGTTGCTGTGGAATGTTGCCAGGCATCCCATATCTAGTAACGGTCAACTCCAGGGTCACTTGCTGTATGCAAGCATTGTTTCCCCCAATAGACACAGTCAGGGAGTCGCCACTATGGCCTTCGCTGAACGTTTCTTTTATAAGATTTGATACTTTGAGCAGAATGAAAGCCATGCTTTTACAGCAAACAGTGCCTTTGACCTCGGCCAAAGAAACCTATGATCTACAAGTAGCAAGGACTTCGGCTGAGATACAGACTTTAATACGTACAAACTGCCCTATACATTTCGTAGAAATGGTATCACGTATCTTTAACATGTCAGATACGACCGGAATTGTACATGTATTTAAGAGCATTTGCTCCGGTCTGTTAGCACCTTTCCAGGCAATACTTGGAATCATCCCCAACTTTGCACATTCGGTGTTTGGTGGCATACCATTAATTCTCGCACTTGTTGCCGGAATTCTATTCATCTTTCTGCTATTGCGCTATGGCCAGCCTATTCGCCGACATCACTCCGAGCGAAATGGAGAAAGCTCTCCTTGAAAGAAAGTGCCGTGAGCGAATAGTACAGCTATTGGGCATGACTCGTCTACAGGACCTTGATACCACGTGGTTCCGGTCATTCAGACCAATCTGGCAAGATTGCATCTTACCTGTTCTACGCTGCCTGCTATGCGGTGAAGAATGCGTGTTGGACGCTTGTCTAACATATCCATCAGCTGCGCCAAAGGACGTCGATACTTTGCTGGTCCCGATAACTGCCCATGCTCTGTGTTGTCCCCAGAGGCTCCCTATCCTGATGTCAGCATTCATTGAGATCTCACAGTCGCCTCCTGCTGCTGCTGAGGTACGAGAAACAACTCCAGGCACACAGGTAACAACGGACGCGAACATTGCTGCGGCGACCTATGCTGGGAGCGATGCTTCCCATCTTTGTGCGATCAATCTCTTACACGAGGTGTTCCAACTTACACCAACGACAGTGGATGATGTTTTGTCTATTGAAATACATGATCTCATGTTTACACCAGACCCGTAAACTGACTCTGATTCGGCATACTATGTTCCAGAGAGACAGCAACAATTTGGCCTTCATTTTTCAAAGACTTGGAACTCTACCAAATTTGAACTTTTTGTCCCATTTTTTGAACGAAAATGGCACTTCAATCTGCTTAAAGTAGAACTAGCCTTATAATACAGACTTGGCAGTACTTCCAGGGACACTTAGTCATCTTGTGTGTCTAAGAACAGTTCATTTAATTTTCATGACAGGCAATGACTTTGATTTTGAACAAACTTATCGATCATTTTCGTCATATGTAAATATTGCTTTTATATTACATTCCGATTGCATTTATTTCAAAATTTATGCAGGAAATGATAAGCATTGCTTACTGATGTACAGAAACCTTTGCATTTTTAAATATGTCTTTTAATGCTTTTTAGGATATGTTTTAATATGCGGTACTCCATTCTAAATGTTTAGCATTTTAAATGTTTTAGCATTTTAGTAGTGTCGTATACACGAAAGAGGAGTGGGTGTTGTATACTTTATAGGGTGTCCATAAACGGGCTTTTCTAGAATCATGTCCTTATATAGGCACAATTCGCCTTGCCCTTATATAGGCATAAAATCCCTGACCTTATTTAGGCATAAACCATGCACTCCAAATACAGGCATGGATTCCGGCATCCATCCACCCTAGCGTCTCAACGACTCCATGAAAAAAACAGACCCTTAGGCTGCGGGAGTTTCCCTTGCCCAGGACTATTGATTTCTTCAAGGACTCATATATTATGCATGAACCATTATTCCTTAGGGGTTCATTCATGACGTCTTTCGCTGCCCATCTCACGTCAATGCTAACATTTTCAGGTATAAATATACCTTCCCAAACCCCTGTAAATCAGAGGAGACCTCGACTTCAGAGGAGCCCGATTCCCGGTCGGACGCACTGAGAAGACGCTGTCATTCCTGCACGCAGAGAGTCCAGCTTCCAGTGATCTAACTTCCCTTGCGGGGTGTTGGAGTTCGAGTCCGGAAAGAGATTCCTACCTCTCTCATTCTTCAGGTATGGAGCAGACTAGAACCTAGAGGGACTCTTGGCATATTAGACTCTTGGCATACTAGGCGTAACATACTCTTAGTATACTCTAGTCAGGAATACATCACCTACTTCTACTTCTCCCTACACCTAGGATAGGTTAGGAACACTGGGGTAGAACTAGGCTAGAAACGCATCGTATGAGTACTCGCATTTTTAGGCTGTGTCATTTTATGTAAATGCATATATGCTAAAAAGATAATGCTAACGCAGTATTATTTATTTCTACTGCTCACTCTGTACATTATTTATCTCGCATATTGTCTTGTGATCGTAACAGCACATCTAACTTACAACAGAAACAAGACTGTTCAATAAACCTTTTTATTGAAACGCCCGTCTGTTATTTCTGTGTAACTTTGAGAATAACTGAACCATGCACGACTGAGCTGAGTGAAATAGTTATCTATTGTTTCTACGACTCTGGGACACGTCCTGATTCTGTAAGGGAAACACAGTGGTCATGTTTTGCGGCTGCCAGAAACGACTCCCTTCTTGTCGTCAAGAAGTTTCTAGTGGCCTCTGAGCTAGCTGGCACAAGTAATTAAGTTTAATATACTCGATAGGGACATACCGACCTTAGTCCTATGTCAAACCTATAGGATATATTATTCCAATGCGCAGAGCCTATTAGGGAAATAGGAGCTACACTACAACCGGAGCAGAGTGCTTCCAGGTCACCCCTCAGAAGTTCACACCTCTTCATGGAGCACTACCCTTGACCTTCCCCCAATAATTGCATTTTCCCAGGAGCCATGCCCCCTGTTCAGTGCTCCACTGCTCTCGAACAACGTTCGCCGTCTACAAATAGCAACAGATCTACATATGCAACATGTAAAGAATGTTGTGCACCCATTTCTTCGGCTGACCATTACTTACACAGTGCACATTTAACCGATGTCAACATGGCTCTAGTTGCCAAATTCCTAGGAATGTAGTTAGAATGATAAATCATTCCAGCCTCTGCAATGTCAGTTTGGGCTGATAGCCATATCATTTTGTAGAATAGCCATACGATGAATCTCAGTAAAGGTCAAAGTAATGCGATGATATAGATCCTAAAGAACTGCAGGGCAAACCTGTCCTTAATCCTCCTGGAGCTCTTCGAAATCCCACAAGGCCATGCCTTACAAAAAATAGGTTACTTGCCCACAGCCACTAAGAGTCTGGACACACATTTCACATTCTGAGGTTCGATTTGGAGCTTAACTATGAGTTAACTATATATTTCAGAGGCACTCATCTTCACTGCTATGGTAGTATAGTATGGGAGGCATTTGGGTTCAGGGCACTATGTGTCCTAAGCCTAAACGAAACATTGTATTTAAACTGCTTACTATGGTGAACTTAATGAGGGGCCGAAGCCACATAACATTGAAAAATGAATGTGTCCTCATGTAATGCAACTGGTGCTATGAAAAGTGCTCTGATACCCGATTCGGGTCAAGTTCGCGCTATATAAAACTCTGTAAAATAAATAAAATAAAATTGAAAGCAGTTGTTACCGTGAAGTGCCTGGATAGCAATGTGGAGAGAGAAGAAACACAAGAACATATGCGCTAACACACTTCTTGAGTATGAGGTAAATTGAGACAATTTAAACAAAACATTTTGACATTTCTTAAGCATCCAGGTGGTGTGTGTTGTCAAGACTTTAGGCCTCCTTCTGAGTGCTCCGATTGTCCAGATTTCAGAGCTTGCTCCAGAATCCGGATTAAAAAATGTGTGTAAATTCACACTCAGGGCCCAATTCACCTAGGCCTCCGTGCTCGTGGCGGAGGCCCGCAGACATGGCGGGGGCCCGCAGTAGTGGCGGGGTACCTGCACTCGTGGCACCCACACTCTTGGCGGGATCTCTGCAATGAGAAACTGCAATGCGGAGTTCCTGCCACGACTGCGAAGACTCTTTGTGAATCGGGCCCTCTGTGCTTTCCTCCCCTTTAACAAATTTCACCAGGTATTAGTTCTTTTATAAAATTGGAAATCCAAATCTATCCATCCTATTCACACTGGGATCTTAACTCTCATTGTATTGCGTAAAATCTTGCGTAAAATCCTGAACCTTTTACCATCTAATGCAAGGAAAACTATAGTACACGCAGTCATAACTTCCCAATTGGACTACGGTAATGTACTATACCTTGGAGCTACTAAAAAAGGTATAGCGAAACTACAGAGGATACAGAATGCGGCTGCCCGCCTGGTACTCAGCCTCTCGAGAAGATCTAGCACAAAGAAAGCACTGACAGCTCTCCACTGGCTGCCAGTGGGAAAGAGAGTGGCGTTCAAGGCAATGTGCTATTGCCACCGCATCCTACTGAAAAAAGGTCCGAGATATCTCCAACCACTAATTATCAAGTATATCCCAGGACGTAGCTTAAGATCATCAGAGATGGCTCTGGCCATTGTGCCTAGAATTTTTAGAGCCAGAATGGGAGAACGCTCTTTCTGATATAAGGCAGCAAAAATGTGGAACAGCCTACCGCTAGAACTTAGAACAGAGCCATGTGAAAAAAGATTTCGTAGACATTTGAAAACGTGGCTTTATGCTAAATCCGATTAGGTTAAAAGCTGGAGAATTACCGGTAACGCGGCGGATTGATTTCGCACGCCCACTTCTTCTCAAAGTTTCTTTTAGTGCGGGGACACACCGGTGGTGTAACCATGCGCTCTACAAATGAATAAAACAAATAAAAATAAATTGGGTGGCTTGGATACTGCTGAAGGGCCCCAGTATCACCTCAGTCACCATTTAGTCAGAGATGTTGCAGCGTTAGCCCTTCTTTCCAACTACAAGTGCAGTTAGGCACAATAAGGCCCACAACTATTCCTTCATGGCCGTAATTTGATAACAGTGACGACTAACTTCCTTATTGTCTGAAAGAACGCACGCTCTTCTGAGAGGGGCTATTACATCTGTAGCCAGGTCAGTCCCATGGATAGCGTTGCACGGCTCAACCCCTCCCCTCTGCTGTTCAACCGTTGTCTGGTACCTCAGGCTCATCGTTTACATTGTATCAGTGTTGCCAGGCACATGTATCGAAGGCACACCCACTTAGGGCAGCGCAGATGCGTGAACCCCCCACTCAAAGTCATAACTGCATTGTTATTAATTTACTTATTTTTTTCTTAATGTAGGGCATTTAACCCATGTTATTGCGCTCTACAGCATGTTTCCAAAGGAGGTAGAGTTGTCGGCTTTCGAGTCAGTATATTCATCAAATAAAATCAAGTAAAAGCAGGGAATATTAGTGGTTACAATGACATATTGCTGCTGAGCAATTGAGAATGAAGTCTTTGAGAGACTTTTATAGTAATAATAAATATCTTAGCCAATGACGTGGAAAACCCCACCAGATGATGGTCAGACCAGGGTACTGCTAGCGGGACTTCAACCTCAATCTCCATGCAGTTAGAAAAGATGGGATCTAATATATGACCCAATTGATGGGTGGGTTGCGTGGTTTTGAGATCTAGCTGGAGAACAGCTAATTCCTGACAGAGGGATTGCGCTTCGGTGTTCGTATGGGAGTCAAGATGTATATTAGGATCGCCCAGAACAATCAGATTACTATGGCGCAATGCTGGTTGGGCCACCGTCTCCACCAGACTCGAGATAAAATTAGTCGCCGGGCCAGGGGGTCGATTAAAACCATTCAAATCTTTAAAACACAGAGGTTATGCATCTAAAACAGACAATTCATATTCGCCAAGCATATGTCGAGTGTTTGAAACTTAAAAGCAGGTTCTAAACATATTAGCCAAAGAATATGAACATGTATGTTTTATCAGAAGCCACAGATCACCGAGTTCGCCAGTAAAACGCTTCTTGCGGTCACCGTATCCATATATTTCACATAACGATTGCATCCGGAAAATGAGTGAATGTTCAGTTACCGAAATTGCTTAGGCCAAAACTGCCTTTCCCACGCAAATCAGGAGCCGGAGCACAATACGTGGGCCAGTGATTCCTTGAGTAAGGGCAGAAGCGGCAGGATTCTCCTGCTCATGTAAATTTCCATCTTTGGCCCATTTCCACCACATCGAATAGACCCATTCTCAATCCTAAACCTTAATTTATACGATTTTGACAAAAGGATCTGCAACTAAAGTTGTGGACTCCACTCACCATAGGTGTCTACTACAAATCAGTCGTAAGACTTGGATTTTAATGTGGAAATGTCATTTTTTTTTTTGTTGTAAATTTGTTTTTATTAGCATTTATAAGAAACCATAGTGTAGTTCTCAGCAGTACAATTAACCATATGTCGCAAAGTTATACAATATAGTTCCAATCTAGAGTCTGTGCCCAGCATACAAGATCTAGTGTTGTTGTCTGGACAGTTCCATTAGGGTAGCTTCAGGGACATTTCGTGGGGCAACAGACAGTGATAATAGCAAAAGACAGTACCTCATAGTTGGATCTCTCGTGCGGGCTTCATAGAACCACAGTGGCCATGAGACAGTCACCAGGTCGCCTAGGCACAAGGCTGGGTTTTACCTCATCCAAACTCGGACCCAAGGATAGTCATTCCAGAGCTGTATGTGGGCGTTGCAAGCAGGGCTGAGAACTATATATCAATAATAAAAACCAATAAGGTAATAAAGGGAGAGGTAGAGAAAGAGTAGGGGGAGGAGAGAGGAGAGAGGAGAGTGAGAGGTGTGGCGGGGGGGTGATGAGGGTGTGACGCTGCGCGGGAGGCAACGCACAGGAGCGCAAGCGTTGCTGCAGTAAGGGCTGTGCGTCGTCTCCAATGTCATGTGGGATAGGGTCCGATGTAACTACGGCAGCCGGGATGTCAGGAGCTTCGGGTTCTAGGACTTGGTGAGCGCCTAGGGGTGTAGTTTAAGTGGGTCGAGCAGTGGGTTTCCAGAGGCTGTCTGGATCTGGGGGACAAACGTTATCCTCAAAAAGGTGTAGGGCCCGCAACCTCGGTGGCTGCAGTCTAGCATGTTCCAATCGGCATAAGTAGTCTACCAGTGGTTTCCACAATTTAGTGAATTTGGTGTCCTGGAGCTGTAGGCGCATTGTGAGCAGCTCCATTGCCACTGTGTGCCACAGGCGGGTGAACCATACGATGATCGAAGGCGTTTCTGCCTTTTTCCAATAGAAAGCAATGGTCTGCTTAGCAGCACCAAGCATATGGAGACTGAGATGCCGATCACGGCGGGTCATGGCACGCAGGTTCACCGGCCGGAGGCCCAGAACAATCGTGAGAGGGTTTTCAGGTAGTGGGTAGCCCAGTACCAGCTTAATATGGCTGAGAACTTCCTTCCAATAAGTGGTCAAGAGTGGGCACACAGCGGATACCAATCCCCTCCCCGAAGTGTTTGCCAACTTCGAACGTCTTTCGGGCTTGGCCATAAACCCGGGGAAATCTGTGGTTTATTTCTTTCAGGGAACATCATGCCCCAATACTCTACAGTTCGGTGATTACACCCTACTAGTTGCCCCCGCCACCTTTAAATATTTAGGTATTCAAGTTTACAGAACACAGGCGGATCAAATCGAAGGTAACATTATGCGGACCATAGCGGCCCTCCGTGCCAGTGTAGCATTCTGGTCCTCTCTACCACTATCGGTGATGGGGCGTATCGCCATCTCAAAGATGGTGATGCTTCCTCGCCTCTTATACTATTTTGTGAACATACCTGTTATTTTTCTACAGTCCATTTTCAATACATTGAATATAATACTGGTAGACCTAATTTGGGGAACGGGCCGCAGACGAGTGAGCATTCGGAAACTGCAACTGGAGACACAAAGCGGTGGCCTGGGGGTCCCGGACTTCAAGGCCTACTACTATGCCGGCCAACTCCAGTGGCTCTCTTACTGGACCGCGGGGAGAAACTTGCAGGAAATTGGGTACACACCTAGCGATCTGAATAGGGGTGAGCTACATGCACTACTCTTGCCTAAAGCCAATATCCCGATGGATGGCCCCCCCCTACTGAAGATCGCTCTGCAATGCTGGAGGAAGGCGTTATCATATGCCTCTCAAACACCTCCTTACGCGAAGAATATCCCCCTTTTGGGCATCCCTACACCACAAGGTAGACTCACGAGGGCCAGAATACGGGATTGGGTAGACGTGGGGATAGTGGACATTGGGGCGTTTTTTAGTGATGGAACTATGCTAGACCATGATTCATTTGTCCAGGCCACGGGCGCACCAACACGTCTGTATCTATTGCACGCTGCTGTCTCACATTCTATCAAAAACACATGGGCTCCACAGCGCAGTGAACCCTCCAAACATAACTTGGTACACCTTTTATACTACATGGGAAATGGAGGACACTTGGTACGATGGTTATATACGGGTATCCGAGCCCATGCCGCAATCACACTCACGTCCCTAAGAATGCACTGGTCAGAGGATTCTACTACGGAAATCACGGACACGGCTTGGAAGTGCATGCTGGAACACCCTAAAAAGGTGTCACGTAACGCGAAACTAAAATTCATTCAGACAATGATCCTTCATAGGTCATATCTCACCCCTGAGAGGATTTATCGCATGTTCCCAAGTTCCTCCCACTGTTGCCCCCGTTGTAAAGGAGACGAGGCAGACTTCCTTCATATGCTCTGGTCCTGCCCCCACATTCGAGATTACTGGGAGAGAGTTCGTCACATTCTAAGTGAAGTCACACAAATCCCTGTTGCGGACGACGCTTTGAACTGCCTCATGGGTCTCCGCAAACGCACAAAGGTGCAAAAGGTACGAATGAGATTTTTAGACCTAGCCCTTGTTTTAGCAGTGAGAGCCCTCACCATGAGATGGAAGTCCCCCAGATGTCCTACGGTCTCTGGTTGGCGGGCCGATATGCTCCAGTGGGGGAGGGCGGAGGAAGCTGCCCTTCGAAAGGAAGAAGAACGAGGGCTGCGAAAACTACCCATCTCGATGGAATGGGAGATCATGTTACATGAGCTCGAATCACTTGACTTATTGCCCCCACAGGATACCCCACCCTCATAATACACAACACGACTCTGGGATTCTTTGTCTTCGGGGTCAGAGACCAAGATCCGCACACTGTAACTCAAGGGCGCTATAGACCTCTCAGAGATACACTACTGGCATCCTACTTTGGAATATCACGGAAATCTGGTATAGACTAACCAGGAGTCTGGGTTGGGAGGGCTAGGGAGGGAAGGGATGTGGTTGAATTTGTTATTCTTGTTAATTTGAAATGTACATGCTTTATGCAACCGATCATTTCATCATAATTACGATATCCTTGATGTTTACGTTGTCATGGGAGATTAATGGTTCTTTAATCCTTATTGAATAGTACGAAAATATATGGTACTTTCATGTCAAATATGTGTAATACCTGTTATAAATACAAAAGACTGTCACCGTACAATAACTACTGCATTGGATAGAATGTCATGGTCATCAATAAAGTATGTTAAAAAAAAAAAAAAAGAGTGGGCACGTCCACCAAATGTGTATGAAATCTCCCAGGGCGTTAGTGCAGCGCCAACAAAGGAGCGAGGAGGCGGGGAACATTTTATGTAGCCTGTGAGGAGTATAGTACCATTGCGTCATTACCTTATAGGAGGATTCCTGTTGGGGAATGCTACGTAAGGTCTTCGGGATGTCCCGCCAGAGGTGTTCCCATTGAGTGGGTGCAATATCAGTGCCAAGGATTGACTGCCACCGCTGTTGATAAGGGTGGGGATTGGGGTTTTTTGAATGCTGGAGAACTTGATATGTGCAAGATATTAATCCCCTAGAGCTATCAAATGTACGGACCAGCCGTTCAAACGAGGTGAAAGGTCGAGTGGCCGCTTGCGAGAGGGAGGACGCCTGTACCCAATGACGAAGTTGAATATTTTACTGATTGGTTTTTTATGGTTTTACGTAGAAGGCTTTTGAATGAGTCATATGACATGTTCAAAGCCCAAGGGGAGGTCATTTGTAGTTTGGTCAGAGTCATCTGAAGCGCCTGATGCCAAGGTGATGAAGATAATTTGAATATTTCCTAACCTAGATGGAATTTCAAAATGCCGGCATCTGCTTGTTTTAGTTTGAACCACAGTTTCAAAATATTGGCTTGCTGTCACAATATTTGGTCTGTGAGGCCGAATTCTAATCAAATCTGTGATTCCCTGGAGGAATTAGACATCACCATCCTCAGCCAGGCTAGCTTGAATCCAGTGGTGCAGTGAGCACGGGACCCACGTCTGGGCATACCCTTCCCACTTAGGGCGACAAAAGCAAAATGAACAAATGATGGATGGAATACTGAACAGGGTCAAGACTGATTTGCATATAGTTGGGTCCAAACTGGGGTGGCCTAGTGAGCAAAAGAACGATGGATTTAACCCATTGAACCGGGGGTGGATGTTTGATTCATTCAGCATTCCATCCATCATTTGTTGCCGCAGCACTTTTCGCCCTAAGTGGGATGGGTATGCCCAGACGTGGGTCTCTTGCTCGCTGTGCCGCTGGATTCAAGCTAGCCTGGCTGATGAGGGTTGTTACCCTGAAACCGGTCCCAGGATGCTTGTTTCCGGTCTAATGAGGACCTGGCTTGGCAGTTCAGGCTAGACTGTTCCCATGAGGAACAGGGTCAAGACTGATTTGCATATGGCTGGGTCTAAACTGGGGTGGCGTAGTGAGCAAAAAAGCGATGGCTTTAACCCAGATCTCTTGACTGGGGTGAATGTTTGATTCATTCAGCATTCTGTCCATCATTTGTTGCCACAGCACTTTTCGCCCTAAGTGGGATGGGTATGCCCAGACGTGGGTCTCTTGCTCGCTGTACCACTGGATTCAAGCTAGCCTGGCTGATGAGGGGTGTTACCCCGAAACCGGTCCCAGGATGCTTGTTTCCGGTCTAGGGAGGACCCAGCTTGGCATTCGGGCTGGACTGTTCCCATGAGGCACAGGGTCAAGACTGATTTGCATATGGCTGGGCCCATGCTGGGGTGGCGTAGTGAGAAAAAGAACGATGGATTTAACCCAGATCTCTTGACTGGGGTGAATGTTTGATTCATTCAGCATTTCGTCCATCATTTGCTGCCGCAGCACTTGCTTCTATCTACATCGCTTGGTTCTTGGCGCTATGCCCTGCAATTACCATAAACTACTGAAGGGGCGGTCAGCTGGGCGCTCTGGCCCAAAGTGCAAGTTCTACTAAAGTGCTGTGGGAGGGGCTCATACGAATGCTCGTTTGGATATGTGTGCTTGCTTTCACCCTCCTCGTTTACCTCTTCCTGGGGTGTTTAATACACACCTGCTGAGCCCACTTGTCTGAGGGTAAAGCTGTGTTTAATCATCTGGGCTGGGATAGCTGGCTGGAGAAAGGCAGGGTGGGTGCGGCAGAGCGCTTTGAAAGTGCAGGGGCCGAAAGTAGTGAGAAAGGCAAGGGGAGGGAGGAGGCGAAGGGGGGACAGGAGAGGGTGTCAACACTCCTGAGCTTAGGGAGTTGCAATTGGGAGGCGGCTGGCGTGCGGGCACCAGAGCGAGCACAAACTGCACCGGCCTAACACCAGCTACCTACATGCAGTGACGTAGCCTACTGCAGTCACTGCCGCGCCACCGCCACCTGTAACTGTCAAAGGATCCATTCTCGCCTCCTGCCCCACGCCCTCGTATAGGTACCTGACCCCTGCCGGGGCACTAGGCGCTGGAACCGCAGAAGCAAAAGCCGCCGCTCAAGGCCTGGGTTCATCAGTTCAGAGCCGTGCCCCCACATAGGAGCAATGGCTCGTAGAGCAGGGCAAAACAACAGAGCACGCCAGACTGGTAGGAGCAGCCACACACTACATAAGGTGTGATCAAGACCTGGGCGGGTCGAAACACATCATTGTGTTTCTGCCAAAATTAAAATTTGCTTACAACATTTATTCTCCTGTGTGGATCACCTTTCTACCACGACACTGAACACAGAGATTCCTTTGGATATATATGTGGTTTGGCAAGATACTGACTGCTAAGCTCGGGATCCAAATTCTTCTAACAAACATATTTAGATAACATAAGTTGGCTACACATCTCAATACAGATGTCAAAACCATAGTATATCAGAGACATACAAGTAAATGTTGAGATTTTACAGTGATCCAAGTCCAAGTCCTGGCAAACAAAGGCTCCCACGATGGTAGTGAGACTATCAGAGTATGTGACAGCATCTGCAGAGGCGCCTTTGTTGAGATTTGCTTCTATATTCCAGGACCACTCTCCATTAACCTTCTAGTTGTTCTCGTCTACAACGATGTAGTAGTTTGTTTAGGAAGTGCTGTTTGAGGCTGTGGTTGACCTTTCAGATGTGTGCTACTCGAAGAATACTCCTAATTGCTTGCGTTTCCCAATAAGTAACATTTCAGTGTGGAAGACTTTCTGAATTTAGAAGTGTCAATCTTCAGCACTGCATGGCCTCCCATGATGCGAGAGCTGGAGTTTCTGGGAGAGGAAATAAGGAGTGTTCAGATAGATTAATCTATGTGTAAGTGATGCAGGGCTTTGCAAATACAGCGGAGATCACTGGGAGCTATGTAAAGGATGTGAGGGCTGTGTGATGTGTTCAGGCCTTTTTTGCATGGTCTACCATTTCGGTAGCTGCACATAGAACCGCTTTGAGAGAAGCCAGTCAATATTCGAGTATTAACACACTTTTGCAATTCATTACCGTATTTTTATTTTCAAAGTCAAACCTAATTAAACTATGTTTAAGTGTTGCACTAAGTGTGTGAAAACACTTACCACCCTCTCAATTTCTGTAGGGGGTATAGGTGAAGGATAAGGTCTGGTGGTTCAGTGGACTAACGCATTCTCCATACGGATTCATCTTTGGCAACATGGTCACACGTTTAAATACAGGCAGGTCAAATCAGCCATTCATTGTTCTGTGGTCGATAAATCGAGTACCATTCATTTGGGCTATGATCAACATCTGCTACTTCTCAATCGTGCTGAGGGACCACCAACGGAGCGGAATGAGCATTCTAGAAATGGATTTGGGAAGGGAAGGGCTTTTCAGAGGGTGGTGGGGGTAGGTGGCAGGGGGCCAGGTAAATATTTTTTAATTTTGATGAGGGGGAGGGTAAGGGTATCTCAAGGGTGGCAGTGATGGGTGGCAGAAGCCAATGTTTTTTAAAATGTTGGAAGCAGAGGCAGATGATTTTGGGGCGGGGAAATATAGAACATAAAATTACAGATGTGTAAAATGTCCATCAATCACTATCTAGATAGTGCAGCTTAACACCCCAGGAGGTATCGAGGCACTGGAGCATGAAGGGCCTTAGTTGAAGAGCCAGGTCTTGAGTCCCCTTCTGAAGTCGGCAAATGAAGGGGAGGTTCAGAGGTGGAGTGGGAGGTCGTTCAATGACTTGGCGGTGGGGTAGGAGAAAGAGCGACCTCCACAACGGCTCTACCGGATGCGGGGGATGTGTGTGAGAGCGATGAAGGCAGATCGGAGTTGTCTGATTGGGTGGTGGAAGGTCAGGTGGTGGTTGATGTAGGAAGGTCCGGCGTTGTGGAGGGTCTTGTAGATGTGAGTCAGTGGCTTGAACTGGCATCTCTTCTGGATGGGGAACCAGTGGAGGCTTCTGAGGTGGGGGGTGATGCTGGTTCACTTGGGGAAGTCGAAGAAGAGTCTAGCTGCGGCGTTCTGTATAGTCTGTAGTCAGTTGAGGAGATCGGAGGTGATTCCGGTGTAGAGTATATACATCAGTAGTTCAGTCAATGTGAATAAGAAGGATGTTTTTCGCCTCGGAGTTAGGAGTGTCATCATATACAATTCGAGCTTCACTCTTGTCCCCTTGATGTCACTCGAAATCCCTCAGTGAAAAACACCCTAGTTATTATTCATCTCTAATTCTATATATTTCTAATCAGACAAATTTATTGGATAGGTCTATATTTCAGTCATTAGTAGCTCAACTTTCTTTCATACACTGTTACGCAGTTTTTCTTGTATTCTGTTATCTTTACACAAGTACTTTTCTTTAGCTCCACAGATCCGATTTTATTTATTCATCCTTAATGTTTCAACCCAGCCTTCAAAGGGGCATATTCATTAAGGTGACTTTTGTTTATCCCTGACCTTGTCGGAGGAAAACGGTCATCTCACTGGATATGTCATGTAGGGGTTAGAAGAGCTTGTACAAGCAGAACACCCAGTGTGAGTGTCAATTGGGCATGTAGAAACATTGTGGTGGTGAGAACTCATTTTTACAGATGCTTTAATAGGAAGAGGGAGTCACACAGTTCTGTGAAGAAAGGGTCATCTTCTTTATGTAACTAGCACAACAATATAGCTTCAAATTTAGACAGCCTTTTGTGTCTTAAAGATTTGTTAAATTGGAGAGACGGCCACGGACTGTTTCAGTGTCATAACAGCTGTATGCAAAACCCAGCATCTAGGCGGAAAGTAACACCACTTGATGCTCCACAGTGGGCGGACACCACAGGAATCACTCGTCGCCAAATGTGGAGTCTGTAATTAACGGAATACGAAGTAATGTCCAGAAATTACATGTATTTCTAGTGTACAAAAGGCCCACTGGTGGAGAGTGATACAACGCAACGTCCAATTACAAAACAACTTGCATTCCACAATCCACTTACAACATAGAATGTCATGACGTGTGCACGTTCTCTACTGTACAACACTCACCCATGCCCTCGAGGCTGTACCCCTGGTTTGTCTCCAGTCTCAAAGAGTTGTGCCACATTCCCTAATCTTTATGGATCTCTTTAACTTCACAAGCCTGAGGAGCCATCCTAATCACTCCTCACTCAGCATAATGGGGGAGGGTGAGTCAGTTTCATCGCAGCGGCGCTAAGCCTTCAGCCATCGCTCATCCACCCTCTGTAGGTGAGTCTCAGATGCAGTTGGAAGTGTTCTAAGGCTTCCCCTGTTAGATCTTGTCGTGAAGAGAGGGAGCACTGATGAATCTTCGCCACAATATTGAAGTTATATACTTAGTAGTGAGATTATGCACTACAAAGAAGGCTGTACACCCAAGCAACTCCGCCACGAAACTATTTACTACAAGTTCCGAAAAGACCTAAAAACGTGGTTATTTAACCACTAGAGTTCTCTCCTTTTCTTTCTGGTGTGGGTCCGTAGGCACCGGGAAACCTCCGGGTAGCTGTGCGCCATATAAATTTAACAATAATAATAATAATAATGGTATGGACAGTGGTTTATGTGTAGTGAACTGCTATGTACACTGACACCTTTTAAAGGCTCTATGGTTTTAAGACAAACCTGATCCTGGTCCTCACGAAGTCTTAAACCCTTGCCTTTATCGAGCTAAGTCAATAGTTTCAAGGAGTCACGCGGGACTCTCGAGATGAGCTTCATCAGTTTAAAGCAATCTTCTTCGTGCCTTGCCTCTAGTTTGTTGAGGTGTCCATTTTTACTTGCAAACCCTGTCAACACAAAGAATCTAAGTCTGGCCTTCAGAATGCAATATTGATGGAAAGTTGTGATTGTATAACTAAAACAGAATACTCACACTGCTGTCCCAAGTGTGTAGTGAACGTTATCTGCAATACATATGACAGATGAAGCCGGTGATGTGATCATCGTTAAAAGTAGTGAGAGTGTGTAGGTGTTCAGAATCGATACACCTACTGATAAAGTTACCAGTTCTACAAAAAGTAAAGAGAAAGATGTATAATACCTGGGCTGTGCCGCAAAAAGTGCTCTTCAGAACAGCTGGCGTCTGCAGGTTTTACATCCTAGACTCTACAGTGGTACTTCAGACGAAAGAGCCACCGATCACAGCAGAATGTATTACATGAAGTGCTGAGAGGTGCGAAGTCTTTGATAATGGAGAGAATTGCTGAGTTTTACCAACTCAGTACACTTATACTTTCCAAACTACCACTTTTAAGCAGAGCTGAGTGCACTATCTGCAGTGGAGTGTTTGAGATGTGGGGTGTTTCCTACCCATGGATTTCTGTCTGGGCAGTCAATACATTGAAACATTACCGGACAACGTGGATAAAGGTCTGTCACTTAGAAAGCCAAATTTCATGTTGATTTAACCATAGCATAGCTAAAGGATAAGATCACCCATTCCACCCGGAACAAGAACACAGGGTGAGCCAATAGCAAACATTAAATTAAAATGATTAGTCAATAGCCTGTACTTAGCAAGGTATTTTACTCTACAAAGAAGTATGAGCAATGTGTTCATCTTCCACATATGTAATCTAATATATGCCAGGTTTTCTAAAGTACCTATGTTATGGTTCACTAATGAAGACAGTGCTCTAAACAAGCGCTAATTAGCAATAACTATGTAGTTGATATTGGGTGGGCGCAATAGGGTTTCCCTGGCAGTGCTCCGCAGACCGCCCCAGGTGTAGGGGGCCTAGGTGCCCCTGATTTTGAATTATACTACTTGGAGGCCCCGCTTCAGTGGATAACCCGGTGGTTAGATGGAGAACATCTCGAAGAACTGGGACCAATAGGGTTCGCTGGGAACCAGGGGACTCTATTAGCAAAAGCTCCTTGACCTGAAATTGGTGATCCCGCAATCTGGAGTGTTATTGCAAGTTACACTCTACTGCTGGTGGAGAGGTCTTCGGAGGACAGCTGGGTCTCCTTTATACGCTCCGGCTCTACCGTGGGTGGGGCTGCCACACGAGAACCCCCCTTCCTGCTGTACGAGGCACCAGTTATCCGACTAGACGTCAGCGGGCCTGATCACGGTGGGTGACTGGTACCAATTGGGAGCACTAATCCCATTGGAGGACTTAATAGCACAATGTGAGTTACCCTTCAGGCCAATTCCTGGCATACCATGCTTTAGTATTGATGTGTGGGGACATGTGGTCTGATAGCTGACAGGAGCCAGAGACCCATGTTGTTCTTCAGGTCCTGATGACACTAGGCACCGCACGCCACCTGATGAAGTGGTTCTACCGGGCGCAGTTGGAAATGGCCATCGCGACTTTGACAAGTGCAAGGGGGAGATGGGAGGCACTGCTGAGGAGAGACCTCCGGGACTCTGAGTGGAGTGCAGTTTTGGCATGTCCCAAGCGTATTTCCAGAAAAACAAGGCTAAAATACGTCCAGTTTAATTATATACACATGACATACTTAACCCCTCATAGATTACAGGTCATGTATGGGGGAGAGCCAAAAGCTTGCCCCACATGCAGGACACTGAGGGCGGATTTTGGACATAAGACATGGAGTTGCCCAGGTTTATGCCCATTCTGGGACACTATACTCACCACACTTAATCGGGTATTAGACTGTACAATTTTGTGCACAGCAGAGGTGTGCCTCTCAGGGTTGTTCCCCAGACCAAGGCACATAGAGTCGGCACCAGATTTGTGGACCTGGCTTTGGTGTCGGCCAGGAGACAGATAACAATGCAAAAGCTCTCTGGGGAGGGCCCTACAGTTGCGGCGTGGGAGAGGGATGTCACCATGTGGGCCAGGGCGGAGGAATGGGCCCTGATCAGAGACAATAAATGAGGGATCAGATGATGCCCACTGGCGGGTCTTTGGACAGGAGTTCTGGAAGCCTAGGGCAACAAGGGAGATGACCCTGGGGAAGACGATAGGTGCCAGACCGCATAGAGTGGTGGAGCTGAGGGCAGCCCTCAAGAGTGTTTGGGGGAATAGTAGATACTTTTGATTAGAGGGAGACGACATTGGAGGCTTCGGTGTCACACAATGACCCCCCCTTCCGTTTGGGGCGCAGAGACCCGGAGTGGAAAGCACCGACTGTCCCCTTAGGGCTAGGCCCTTTCCTGATGAATAACCTCAAGGTGGAATCGAACTTGCTGGTGGATGAGTTGTCTTGTGGCCCCCCCAAACCCCCCCACCGGTATACTAGACCATATGACCTAGATCCCCCAGAGGTGGGAGCCCACTGTGGGGTATTGCAAACTCAATTAAGGTTCAAGCCCTCAGGACTAGTTTGTTTTGCTTTAGCATAGTTTAGGTTACTTATCTTTTATGTAATATGGCATTCCTATGGTAGGTCCTACAACTCCCATTGTCCATACAGAGAGCAGTCCATGATACAGGACAGGAGAGTGGACAAAGGTGTTAACTAATCAAGCTGATGTCCATGAACATAGGTTAAATATGGGCTACCTGAGTCTGGATACCAACAACAATGTACTACTCACCACATGTTGATTCTATATTACGATTTGTGCTATCAAAGATGCTATATTAATAGTGTACTAATCATAGTGTTTTTTCCTGCATCACACAGCTGTCTAATTAATGGAGAATTAATGCATCTAACTGTATTATGAACAGGTCTGCTCCAACACACATTTATGTATTATTGTCAAAAGCCCAAAAAATATGTTTAAAAAAATCTATGTAGTTGTGTCGGGTTCCCCTCGAGGACTCCGCTGGTGTCGCACGGATTGATGGCAGGGACCCTTTTTCTCCCCTCCAGCTCCCGGACCCGGAGGTGTGCCCACCCGGGGGTGACTCAATCAGTGAGGTGTGCCACTGGCCCTTTAAGGATCCTCTGCAGGCCGACTGGAGCCCCGCCCCTTGGGGGTGGGAAGACAGTGCGTCATCCGTTGATAAGGAGCCGTGGTCCAATGAAGCGGGGTCTCAGAACCGGAAGGCGGAAGGAGGAGAAGAAAGACGGAGCATCGGAACAGCGGAACCCCGACTGGACGAGAGAGCCGCGACAGGAGAGGAGATCGGATGACCGGAGGAAAAGCCAGGAGGCCAACGACCCAGTGTTGCGCCCAGCCACGCTCCCGGAGGAACGTGGCTAGAACAGGTGCGTGCCCGATTACGGGGCCCGGGAAGGTCGGGAGTAACTCTACCGGGAGGCGGGAGGGAACCGGGAACCTAGCCAGGGAGATACTGTTCCAGGCAGCGTGCGCTGCGTAACTTCCTCTCCACGGTGACGGTCCCTTACCCTGCACTACCCTGGAACTGGCGGTGTTACCTTCCATCACTCCCTTCCTCCGCGAGACCTCCCACACTGAGCACTAACCAAGTGCCTTTCGACTTTGTTCCTTTTTCTTTCCCCACTCACCCGGAGCCGCTGCCAACCCGGACCAGAGAGACGCCAAGGAGGAAGACGGCATTCCCCCTGACGAAGACGTCGCTGGGACCGCCAACAGACGCCATCCCTGTTCATTGAAATAAACCTCGCTTAACTATAATTCTTTTGGTCTCACGTATTTGCTTGACCTGCGTCACAAGTTGATATGACCAAGCCATACAATGTCTGAAACACAAGTTATATCTCTACAATTTAAAAAAAGACGTTTACGCGACAATTTCTTTCCTATATCAGTCAGTCGATATTGTATGTATAGTACTCCACAGTAATGTTATTATGACTTAGATATTGTATTCCATAAGTTATATTTGAAAATGATTTATATTTTCAAACATTGAAAAAATATACTGTGTTGTCCAATAAACAGAATTACACATATATTTGAGTTATTCAAATTATAAAATATTTATAAACATTTTTGGATGTATACACTTTTTAAAGGTATGTGTCGATGAAATAAAGGGCATTCTGTTCTGTTTATAGTTGTGGTGTTTCTGAATCGTCAACAGGACTGGTGAGTCTTAATCCAAAATATTTTTTTTAGTTTACTGTTCTTAGTACAGGTAAGATAAATGTTGATCATAAACAATACAACATAGAAGTCTACATCTGTTTATGTATACAGGTTGCATAAGGTTATTTATTTTTCAGTTTAAGGAGGGATTGAAGAAGTCTCTCTGGTGGCAACTCCTCAATTATTTTGTAGAATTAGTCCAAAGCTAAATGGGAAATCCCTTAGGTGTGATACCAAAACAGCGAACCCTTGTGGAATGGCTAGGCTCTTTCCGGCGTTTCAAAGTCATGTTTATCGGGTGCGGTTACATTAAGGAATAAAAAAGAGTTAAAACATCACTATGTTTAAACACTCAGTTTATTTACTCTTGAGCATCCCACGAAAGTGCATGTGTTTGCCTGCTGTCCCGATTTTACTCTTTTGCTTTTTGCTCCTTATCCTCCACCTTGCGCTCGGTTTTCACTTCCCATTTCCTGATGCTTCGCAACTAACTTCCAGTGTTATATTCTTTTACCTTACATTACTTTTAACCTGACTGCAGAATGCTACCAGGTTGTTTGCTGTGCACTTCTTTTTTTGCTTCCTCCCCCCGCCTCCGAATGCTCCCCGTGTTTTATATATTTTTTTTATTTTGGTGAGGGCCCAGCAGCTTTAAAGCGCCGACAGGTCATTTGCTTTCTTTCTTCATGCTTCCAAAATGGTAAATTAAAATTGGGCACAATGCATCACATCGCATGCCTTAGGCAGCACAAGGGTGCATGCTTTATGACGGTTGCATGAGTTTTAGTGGTCATTTTTTAATGGGTTCCTTTAATAGAAAACCCATTTCAAGATTGCTGGCTCGGCAAGCACATGCGTCTTTATGCCTGTACACGCATGAGTTGACAAAAAGCATTGGAAAGTCCAATAGCTCAGCCGTTTAGAGAAAATATCTATTGGCTTAGCCAATTCTTGTTTCCTTTGTTGTGATCCTTTTTTGTGACATCTTAGTGAAAAATACATCACACACGTCTTCCTAAACTAATAAGATTGTACAACATACAGCAAATCTTAAGGACAAGCAGACTTTTAGGCAATCCATATGCAGCAACAAGCTACACCAGTTGAACGAACTCCCTCAGATTTGATAAATGCCATCAGAGATGAATGATTTGCACTGGACATAAAATAGATGCTGTTCCAATCGAGATTAGTTTTATCTGACCTTCAAAACAATTGTCTGTCAGCACATACATGAACGAGGAAGCAATAGAAGCAGTTACATTAAATGTTAATGAAATGTGCAACACTATCATCAATCTCCAAAACACGACCTGAATGTTAATGGTAAGGGTGGAAAATGAGGAAGGAAGATCCTGCCTAATAATCTTTGATTTTTGACTTTTCAGAGTGATGAGAGGGCCCTACAAAAGAACTGTTTGTGAAAAAGTGGATCTTTGAGACGCTACATCTACAAGGTTTGTCAAACATATTCTCTATTGAGAGGGCACAGAGCACTAGCACCACCTTGCTCCACCTGAATCTATGACCACCATCTTTTTAGGTCTCGCCTAGGCAGCGCATGCGCGCTGTGTCTTTGAGACATGCTGTATGTACAATATGGGCTTCAAGCACCGCCCATCTTTTTAATTGTTTCCTTTTATTGTCCTTCATAAATGCCTGCTTTTGTTAATATGCTTAGTAGTCCCTCCTTTTGTAACCTTACATGAGGACTACCTCTGTTACATGTGCACTTACTCTTCATGTTATTCATTACACTTTGTGAGCACTCTTTTTGTTTTTGCTTGCATCGGCTCGCACTCAGTTAAGGATTGTTGAGTTCGCTTAATCAGCTTGTTAATTGCAGTGGCATTTTTTGTTTTTAAACACACAGTTCACGTGCTTAACCATCGGCTTTCATAACGTTTAAATGCTTTGTTTAACTTACTTATTGGCATTCCTAATTTTGTTTCCTTTCGCTATTGTTTTACTGATGATCGTCATGTATTTACATTCTATTTTTTTTTATAGCACAGTTTTACTGACGCAGAGACTTGAACCCGGTACCCCAGTTCCAAACTTGGCAGCTCTGGAGGTTAGGCCTTAGCCTCTCTCCTGCTGGGCATAGGCGTCAGTGTGTTTGACTGCGACTTTCGTAATTTCTTTTTTCCATGCTTGAAGCGAGCTGCCAGCGGCAAAGCCTGCTTTCCCCGGGGCTGTCCTCCTCGTTTTTAATGTATTACCTGTGTTGCTTCTTTCAACATCCACCCATCACTTTTCTGTGTTTCTGCCCCGTCCCCTCAAGCCCCCCCACCCTCCGTGCTTCCATACGCACCCACAACCATCTTTTTATGCATTTATTCTTGCTCTTTTTGCCTCCTCCCACCCGAGCTCTCCGTGTTGCTTCAACCATGTCTCTCCCATGTTGCGTCCCTTTCCTTTCGTTCTCTCCTCCCCTTCTAAGTTCCACATTCACTTTAAAAAACAAAAACAATGCTTTTGCCTGTTTTCTTTTTTCTTAGTGATCCGACTCAGATTGGTAACTAAGAAGAAAAAAAAAGCTTCCACATCATTTTGCTTTTTTGTTGTCACGCAATCTAATTTATGTGATAAAGTTATGAAGTGACACAGGAGCATGGAGCCTGAGCGCGAGGGGGCGGGCTCTTTCTGGTATTACAGTACGGTACAATGAGTTCCATTTTGGCAAACTAAATTAAAGAAATGCAACCTTGGCCCCCCTTCCCTTCCATTCTTTCCTTCTCCTTCCAAGTTCAACGTTCACTTTAAAAAACAACTCTTTTGCCTGTTTTCTTTTTACTTACCGATCCTCCTCATGTTAGCAATTAGTAAACTGATGTCCTCAGGGCATGAAGAAAATACAGCAACAGAAGTAATTGGCAGAGGGTTCACATTCGTCAGACTGACAAGGGGAGCATATCGATTGGACTATATTATACTAGTCGTAATGGGTGAACAGACGTTCGATACCTCTGTCATGGAGGGTTGATTATGAACATTTATTGACTGATTGATAGGAGAATTAGTAGAGAAATATGCCTTTTTGCTGACAAGAACTATAGGATCCAGAACGGCGGCTGATTGATGGGTTTTCCAGCTAAGGGTATCTTTATTATCCTTCCTTTTGAAAAATGGGTGATTTTTGGTTTAGCGCCTAGGGACTTCACCTGTTTTTCCCTGTGCTTAATATTTCTTCTGCCTCCTCAGTTAAGTTATTGATATCATCTAGAATACAGTTTTTGGCTGCATGTTGTTTTGCTGATTTTGGCTCAGTCCCAGGGCCCAAAATAATATCCACTGCTTTCTTTTTCCCTAAATTAGCAAACACCACCTTAGATAATCACAGCCTTCAGGATGTTATGCCTTCCTGGTAACAACAATCTTTTCCCAGGTGTAAAGCTCTGCCATGCCTCCTTCCTGGCGCGGACTGGCACAAGTTGGGCCTTCCCTTGGCCTGGACTCCTACCCCTCCTCTCAGGTACGTTGGGGCTCACCTGCAAGAAGAAATCTGGGCCTTGGAGTCTCCGGAGGCCCCAATGTCACCCATTTTTTTTTTTTTATATTTTATTAATTTTCCCAAACAAAGCATCCAAGCAGACACAGGATAAAAAGGCTAGCGGTAATTCCCTGGACGACAATAGTCCCTGCTCGCACCCACATTTAAGTTACATAGTCACAAATAATGGATGTATGCAGCAAATCCCCAGGGAAGAGCATCATGTGATACTCGAATAAAGGAGAAATAAACTTTGCAATAATAATCAATGAGCTATAAGAGGCATAAGGACATTTCCGGAGCCATCCAGCAAAAGAAAACCAAACATAACATAACTAACCTCCCCCACCCACTTATCCCACCCCCATCCCCGGCATGTCACACAAAGTAAATACTGCAAAAGCATCAGTATAGGGCACAACACTTCACAGAACCAATATCATGAGATGTATATCTAGGAGCCCCACTCCCCCAACGAGCGATGTTTTTATACATATGGTAGGTGCAGTTAACCAGGCATAAAATATACATTAATCAGGGTGAAACGGCCGGGGTGCTCGCCGTAGAGCCCACTTCCAACTCAGCATCCGGGGTTTTCAATAACGCCACCAGTGCTTCCCAGGCCCTTGCAGCATCTAAAGCTTTGTCACTGTTCGCTCGGCTAGCCAGCTGTAATCTAACTGTACCCTCACATTCCGCCCATTTGAGGAGTTCAGCCCTCCACCTCTGATAGCTGGGGCCCCGCTTAGACTTTCAATGAGCCATTAGTAATGTCCCTTTTGGCTAGCAGAAGACCCAAGTCCAAAACTTTACTAGTGACCTTGGTCTTGGATGTGTGGGGAAACCAGGGGAGCAGACAAGTACCAATATCGGGCTCTATCTCCCTTTCAGTAATTTCACATAATAGCGTAACTACCTCCCCCCAATATGTCCCCAACTGTGGACAGTCCCACAACATATGTCAGAAATCCGCACCCTCCGTGCTGCACCGTGGACACCTCGCTGTGTCCGTATCGAAATATGTGTTAATCTTAGCCGGGGTGAGATACGCCCTATGCAATATAAAAAAATGCACTAGTTGGAAACGGGCATTTCTAGTACTCTTCCACGGCCACTCAACCAATTCAGCCCACACCTTCTCTGGGATTTCTTTGCCTAGGTCCTCCTCCCATTTCCGCTGCAGGTCCTGGAGTGGAGTCAGCGCCTCACATGTCATACGTCTATACAAACAAGTAACTGCTTTAAAGGTCCCTGCCACCATTACAACGTATTGACAAGCCATGGAAGTCCGTGGTTCTGATAACCCCAGGCCCCAATGTCACCCATGTATAGTGGTAAGTGCGGCAGCGTTTTCTTGCCGATTGGGGGTTAGGCTCCTCTCCCTCCTATCATGCAAGTTGGCCCTTCCCCGGCCAGAGATATGTGGGCCCTGGAATCTCCGGCGGCCCAAATTCATCCAGGGCCAGTCACCTCCCAATAACAATGCAGGCAAAATACAGGTGCAGTGGGGAGAGGTGCAGTATGCCAGTCAAACTCCGCTCGCCTTCTAACCTGAGCGACCTCCTTTACAACCTATACACCGAGAAAGGGAGGCCCAGCAGGAGTCTGGCGTCAGGTAGGTAAGTCTCGATCTTAACCGTAATACACCCCCCGGAAATGTATGCTGTGATGGCACTGTCACATGCAACGGTCTACACATATAAAACTGGCCCCCCAACTGGTCACTGATCCAATAGGTTCAAAACCACTACAAAAATAGACCCACACAAAAAGCTTACCGCTGATGAGCAGGCAAGCGAGCATATATTCAGACAGTGAAGGCATAGAATATAACTGGAGGTGGGCATGTTTCCTCATTGTTCTTGCTTAATGCGGGGCTGCGGTACAGCGGTACAGCTCTTGGAACCACAACGCACTACAACACAGTACAGCCAGCCCTGCGCGAAGACCAGTGAAGCCAGCGCCTAACTGGCTGCCTAGCTGGCCATGTCGCAGTTGGGGGATCACTACGAATGGGGGCTGCAGACAAACGAACAATGGGGCTGGGCGAGGCTGAACGAGGATCAGAGAGTGAGACGTGCATGCTGCATCGGCAGCTACGCCGATCGCTTCCGCCCGCCAACGCTCTCCTGCAGCGCCACACAATGCCTAGCATGGTAACGCTCACCCGAACAGTTTAAATTAATTGAACCTGAAGATAACATGGAACATCTACAGGTGATACCCACGCTGTTGTTAGTGTGCAACTGGAACCAAGCCGCAACTGACTGACGAGCCCTAATCAGAAAAAGGATCTTGTGTTACTTGGGTTCCAGTTCATGGAGGACCTGGCCTGGCAATTTGAGCTATACTGTTCCTATTGGAGCAGTGTCAAGACTGATTTGCATATGGCTGGGTCCAAACTAACGTGCCTTGGTGGGCGAAATAACGATGGGATGTGGCCCGAGTAATTTCCAATGCCTGAGATTAATTCAAGTATTCCATTCATCACTTTTTTGTATACTTCAGTGTGACGCCATAAGTGGCACAGGTATGCCTAGAAATTAGTCCCATGCACCCTGTGCCACTGGAAACAAGCTAATCCTGGCTGACGAGCCCCAATAAGGGTGAAAACCAGCCTGGGTTGCTTGTATTCCAGTTCAGTCGAGGACCTGGCCTGGCAGTTTGGGTTGGACTGTTTCTACTGGGGCAGGGTCAAGACTGATTTGCATATGGGTCCAAACTGAGGTGGCATGGTGGGCAAAATAACGATGGGATGCAGCCCCAGAGTAATTGCCAGTGGCTAACATTAATTCAAGCATTTGAATCATCACTTTTTCTATACTTCAGATGGTAGACAGGGACACCCTGCTGTGTTGTGAAAAACTGTGAAACATCAAGTGTAAAGGTAAGTGGCTTTAAAGTGCCATTGCCTCTTTGCGTAAGCTTGGGATTCATTACTGCTAGAGGTCCATACCTTGTAGGCATTCTTTGAAATGCATTCTTCTGTTTTGTTTTCAGAAACAATCAAAATGTTCTACAAAAAAACTACTAATTCAAGAGGATATAGTAATGCAACTGGAGCAACACCCCCCCCCCTCTTCCTGTAGGTGGAAGGTTAGAGCTAACAATGAACGCAGGACCCATCTTTAACGGTACATAGTGGCCCACTGCACATATGCAGATGATTTTTCTTCAATATCGTACTTTATCTATACTAAAAAAACAATGCTGCTAATTGGATGGGACACAGATGCTTGGATATCCCCACATGGTTACGGGATGTTAGGGAATGGGCCCTAGCTGAAGAGACGCACATGCAGTTAACTCGCAAAGATGATAACTTACAGGCAGACCTCATGGAATGGCGCCAGTTGTGTAGTGTAGCCCTCAACGTGGAAGGAGAGGATGGTATTCAGAGTGATTCAACATCCAGTGGGACTGCCTCGGAAGGGGGGGCTAACCGGGATGGAACAGAATTGGGGAACTGAGCGTAATAGACTACCCCCTAGTGATTCCGCCGTACTAACATGCTGCTCATAATCTGATCTCATTGTCGATTGTAATGTAGCTTGATGTGAAACGTTACCTTGTTCACCTCTGGATCCGTGCACAAATACCAATGTACCATTATATGCTGTGATGTTCATTGTTTGAATAAGTGATAAATAATAAAATAAAAAATAAAAATAAAAAATAAATAAAATAAAAATAAAAAACAATGCTGCTCATCCAATCCTTAAAAAATGCTCTACCTCACACCGCATCTGAGGTGTGGTAATTACAATCACAACTAATGTACGTGTAACAGACATTGGCTGAAATGGCACAAAAATGGTTTGAAGATAATTTGCCAACACACATCAATGCACAATTTACTCCTCAATGAGGCTGCATCAGTGTAGGAGTATATGTTTGTTCTATCAATGTTTTTGAATAATGCATGAGTTTCCTTACATTAAATCCTGCAGTAGATGCAGCCACTTTTGCGTCTTTTATGTTAAGGATAGCTGCATTTTCCACATGCTTGGTTTGAATGAGGGTCTCGTTCAGCAGAGTTTGCAACTGGGTCATTTTATTCACAATGGATGTTTTCACCCTGTGTCTGAAAGAAATAAAAGGACAAAAGACATAAGACAAGATATAAAACGTGCTGCTGACGCTATAGGAGCGAGTATAACATCATCAGCCATTATTGGATTTCTCCATAATGGAAGTACACGCAAACCGAGGTAGAACTGTGGACACAATCTAGTTGTGTCTGAGGCAACAGTGCACTCCTAACATAGCTATGTATATAGTACATGTGCTCCAAAGGTCAAACGTGGACCTCGGAGTGTTCCTTAATGCCGTCTCTGCATTCAGAGCAATGCTTCACATCAATGCAAATTTGAGCTTATGTAAAATAACCACTGCCTTAGCCTGTGGTTGGAGATCAGATGATTCATATCGGGGAGTTGGGGGCAGAAGGAGGGCAGATATGTGAAGCTATGTGGTAAATGGTATGAAAGAAAAAACAATATGCCAAACGAGGGACACCCGCATCAGCCATAATAGCACTGTTTCCATTATTCTTATTGCTGGAAGACAGGGGCAGCTGTCAACTGTTCAGCTCCCCATCCCTCTAATCTGGTGTGATTACTATCCAGTCCTAGAGAACTGGGATTTTATGCCTCAATGGACGCTCCTAGCCCTGCCAAGTACCACGCATCAGGCGTTAGACTAACGCATTTCAGTGTGGTGGTCGGCATCACTGCATTGAAATGCGAAGTCACGCATTTATAGTGCCTGGTGCTGAAGCTGTCTGTCAAAGTGGGCGCCCACTGCTGTTAGTACTACTGAGCAAAACAAAGCACAGTGCACGCTGCTGTGACTGACGACTGATTGACTGCTGGACTGCAGGATTGGGGCTGGCTGAGCCACGCTCGCTGGATCCAATCACCGCGGGCGGCAGCATGTGACATGATCATCATCATCATGTCGGACACTCCAATCATTTTGCCCAATTCCCGGGCCGTTGAGCCAGAGACTGCTGACTATAGGCGGCGGGAGCTGGTGACACTCTGTAGTTTAGTTTGGCTGGAGCCCGTCCGCTGCTGCTCGCACCACAACTAACTTGTGCTGCCATTTGGTGCCCCCTGCAGCCCCTCTCGTGAAGAGAGATGAAGCTCCTTCCTTCATCCCGACCCCTTTACCTCTTGCCACTCATATTTGTGAGCTGGGTCTTCAAACTTGTAAGTAATAAGTGTTGGTTTTGTCCTTTCTAATCCTTCCTCAACCAAAGCCCAATGTCAAGATCCGGGGAATCAGAGCAGACACTAAACTAAAGATGGACAACCTGGTCTCCCCAGTTCACTCCTCCTGCACTTCTATATGTGCAGGGTTAGATCTCTTTTTCCCTATTCTCTCTATCGAAGGCAGACGATCTGCTACAGCTGCCATCATAGGCTCTGGATTAGATTATTGTAATGCGTTATATCTTGGCGTAAACACATCCCTGCTAAGGAGACTTCAATCATAGCTATATTGGATTCCCATTCATATTAGGGTTCGTTTCAATACACTCCGTTTAGTCTGCCTGGAAAAGACCCCTCCTTTCTTGTTGATAAAATAAGCAGATAGTTGCCTTCTTGTGTGCTTCCTTCACCCTCACTCAATGTGCTGTTCTGACTTTAAGGAGAGAAATGCCCCGGATACTTCCACAAAGGATCTGCAAACCCTGAGGAGAGTTCAAACGAATGAAAGGAAGGCACTAAGAGACTGTATCTTTGGTGGATATTGGGAGAGTAATATCCCATAGTTTTAAAGGTCCAGCACAGAACATCAAAAGAGAACTTCAAGTTTTGTCTGCCCTATGCCAATATGTCAAAAACAAATTCTCGTGATGATTTTATCTCCTAGTTCATATTACTTTCCAGCACTCCTCTTCCTCTGTCTTAAGGTCATTTTGATTGTGTGGACACGATTAAATGATTTATTGCACCCTGTTCACCTGTACTTATATGTGCTTGGTTTTTCATATTTTTTCTTTGTTTCCTGTATGTTACTGATTTTAAAATAGAGTGATTGTTTTTAGATCTGACTTCACAGTGCAGCAGTCAACATACCATTACGTCCAATAGAAGGAGAGCTTTGAGAAGCATTAGTGAGGGTGAGGCTTTGGGTTCACCTACTTGTTGATTCCCTTGATTGCTTGCTTTGCACTTCAATGGGCTACAAGGGGTATTCCTTCACATAGCATGGTCACCACATTCAATCATAACGATGAGGAAAGCGTGCAAAGGGAAAATCCCTCCACCATGCTGCAATAGTATTGGCTGAGAAGGTGTTCCCCTCACCATGCTGCTTGAGTCAGCAGCAGTATGAGCCACAGTAGAGTCATGATGTGCTTGCTAACTGTGCACAATAACTACAGCGCATATCAACACATAGCTAAACAACTATCTCTCAAAGGGTAAGGGCCTGATTATGATGTGGGTCGGAAAGCCTCCGACCGTCTAATTTCAATCTAGGCGGTTGGAATTGAAACCGGTGGGTCATTCCGGCTGGCTTCGATGGGCTCAAGGAGCCCGTCGGCCAGAACCGGCACTTAATCCATATACGACGTGGTTCTGCCGTCGGGATTACGATGTCGGTTTCCGACAGGCTTTCCATGTCGGACTTTCTGACATGGAAAGCCTGTCAGAAAGCGACTTTGGGGGCCTCTAGCAGGGCCCCCTTCTCCCTGCGGCCTCCGGTTGGGGGCCGAGGGGGCCTGTTAATCCCTGTACCGCGTGGCAGGCACCTTGAGGTGCCTGCCACGCGGTGCAGGAATTTTCAGATTCTCCCATTTCTCTATGGGAGTTTGTGCTATGGCCGGTTTACGGCCACAGCACAAGCTCCCATAGAGAAATGGGATTATGCGACCGCACCATGTGCGGTCGCATTGTAATACTGCAGTTGGGCCCGCCGACCGGAGGTCGGTCCCGAATCCACGTTGATGAGGGTCGGAGGCAACTCCGACCGACATCATAATCAGGGCCTAAGTCTTAAAGGTGTCTTAAAGATGCCATGCCATCTTAATGGTGAAATTGGAACCTACTATTAAATGACAATGCATGGGGCACATGCATATCTGGAATCATTTTCAGAAGTGTTTTATAAAAGTTGTAACTGCATGTCATTGATGCAGATTCACAGTGACCTGAGGCCTGGTAGGTTTAATCCCGGATACACTTGATCACTGTCTGGGAATGGCTTGCTGGTCACTTGTTTTGACAACTGATAGCACTTGCTTAGGAAAAGGTAGAGCCAGCTATGTCTGCCATTACTTATTGGCACAATTTTGCCTCTCAACGCCCTTCAAGTGTTGTCTGCCTTTCTATATTGAAACCCACATTCCCTCCTACTTTGGCTCACACCCGCTCTTCTTCCATGATGCCCCACACATTCACACACCTTTCCTCCCTGGAACCCCCTGTATCATTGATGGGTGAGAGGTGTTCCCCTGTGAGCACAATGTATGAGGTGTGCCCATGTGAGTGCATGGTGAACAGTTTACCGGTCTCAGTAAGGGGGTGTGTCTTCCTGACTTCATGGAGAGCGTTTTGCTCATGTGAATGGAGAGTGAAGGGGTATGTCTGTCTGAGTGCAGAGTGTGCGGATAGGTGTACCCCATGTTGCGCCCATGTGAGTGCCAGGTGTGTGGTGAAGGCGCGCGAGTGCCAGATGTGTAGTGCACCTGTGCGAGTGCTGGGTGTGTGGTGTGCCCGTGCGAGTGCCTGGTGTGCGCGTATGAGTGCAGGGTGAGAGGTGTGCCTGTGGGACTGCAGGGTGAGAGGTGCACCTGTGCAAGTGCTGGGCGAGCAGTGCACCCATGTAAATCCTCACAGATGAATCTGATAAACAGACCCCCTCACCTCAGCCCGTGATAATGAATCATTCAAAACATTTTCCTCTTTGAGCTCTTATCCTCTCAGATTCTTCTGTCCAAGAAAATTACACCATTTCCCAAGCAGTCTCCCAACTCTCATCCTCACTGTCCACATTAAGCCACCACTTACCTCAACCTACTCTTCATTCCCCGAGGAACAACTACTGGGGTGAAAATGTACCTAGGAGCAATAGTGGCCTCAGACCTAACAGGACAAAACCAGCATTGAATGATGATGACCTCAATGAACTCATCAAAAGTTATGGTAACTCATACATAGCCAACATACCCTCCCTTAACTGAACCGAGGATATCTCCTCTATCCCCACCATTAGGAACTACAGACCTCACTGCCCACACCCCCCACCCAGCGACAAGGGCCCTACTAATTTCATGCAGGTTCCCTCACTGAACACCCCAATTGCCCTTCTTCCATATCCACTCGCTCAACTTTTTGTTGTATTCTGGATAACTGCTGTTCCTCAGTTAAACACTGTCTAGAGCTGGTGGTGGTGGTGTAGAAGTAATATGCTTAGCCGCAAATTACTTCCAGTTGAATGCTTTTGCTCCTTCCAATGCCTGTTGCGGCCCTCATTTAAAGAAAGAATGAGGAAATCTGTGCTCATAAGGCATTTCATCTCATCTCAGGATGAAAGTCATATACATCCCTCCCAGTGAAAACAACACTTTTGTCGAGGAATGCTTGGAGCTCATATCATCACAGCTGGTACACATGGAGACCCTTTTCTTCCTAAATGACTTCAATCTCCACTGGGGCGAAAATAATACCAAACCAGTTAATTTGCTCAATTGTCTCTGTGACAATGACCTTCTCCAACACAAACAGAAACCAACTCACTGCAGCTGTTCTATCCAGGACTTCATTATCACTAAGGGCATGCTTTTGACTACTGATGATACCATTATAGTGAACTGGTCTGCAGATTACCTACAAATTCATTTCAAGCTATCCTTTGTCCACCAGAAATTCTCAGGCCATTATAGGAGAGAAACATCCTGGTTCTGTGATTCCAAAAATATGGACACCAACAGCCTTGTCAACAAAGCTTCGGGTATCTTTCGGTGTCGTAGCTCCCTGTGGGACATTAACTCCAAAACAAGAGAATGAAATAAATGCATGCAAAACCAGATTGATGAATACGCTTCACTGAAAATCAAAAAGAAAAGTCCTAAACATTCTCTCCTCGGTACTCGAAGGAACTATATACCCAAAGGAAACATCTGAGACTTCTTGAGAAACACTGGAGACAATATCTCTCTCTCTTCAGTGTCTCTACTCTCAGGACTGCCAAAAGAGACTACAAATCGAACACCTTTAAAGTTAAATCTAATCACATTAAATCTATACTTGATGTTGCTAAAAACCATCCAAAGGTTATCTTTGATTATATTAACAAACTCTGACCTCCACCAATACGACCTTCTTTGGAGAGAAAGTAAAATCCATTGAGCTATTTCTTCCACAAAGCTCCACTATCTCAAATGAATCACACAGTCCAATGGTCATGGTTGCACTTTGACGCAGTCTGTGATTCTGAGTTGCTTGAAACTATTAGTAAGGTCAAACCTTCCAATCACTTTTCCCATGCAATGCCTGGCGCACTGAGCAACAAAATGACCAAACTGCTGCTACCATACTGGACCTCCCTGGTAACTCCTCACTCATATAAGGTGCTTTCCCAGACAGTTTCAAATCTGCCAGGCCTCTCATCCAGAAAAAGCCCGAGGCAGGCTAATGAACTGGCCAAATTTCGTCCGCTGTCAACACTTCCCTTCCTAGGGAAGGTGTTAAAAAGCTGGGTAGCCTTTCAACGCTTGATAAAAATTCTACAGTGGCGGAAGACAAGTTTCACCACTGTCTAACAGCAGTGATGGATTGGATGAAACTGAATCATCTGAAATGTAACAGCTCAAAAACAGAAATTATGCCGTTTGGAAAGTCCAATGTTTTTAGGCCCAATCAGTGGTGGCCCTCAAATTCGGATGCTCCTCCCACAACAGTAGACACAGTGAGAAATTTAGGAATAAAATTTGACCCCACATTATCTTTCCACAAGCAGGCACTTGCTATGGCAGGCATGTGTTTCCAAACCATAACAACTCTCAGAAAATTCTTGGACCTACTCCCAATGCCTGCCAGAAAGACGGTTGCAGAAGCCCTAATTTTATCGTGCCTGGACTACTGCAATAGTCTATATACGGGAACTAAAAAGACGGTCGTGAAAAGATTGCAGGTGGTCCAGAATGCTGCGGCGAGGTTGGTACTTAAACTGCCTAGAGACTCCTCCTCTGCCGCAGCACTCAAAACTCTTCACTGGCTACCTGTCCATAAGAGGATTCTTTTTAAAATCTTGACCATCACCTACAAAGCCATGAGAACAACTGGACCAGAATATTTAAGATCTAGAATCAAGCCATATACCACCCAACGTACTCTGCGGTCATCCTCAGAGAATTTGTTAACAGTCCCCAATTTCAAATTGAAATCCAGGGGCGGAAAGACTATGGCGGTCCTAGGGACCAAAGCCTGGAACGCCCTGCCCACTAAGCTGAGACACACACTAACGGAAGCTACTTTCAGGAAGCTTTTAAAAACCTGGATTTTCGCTGCCCCAGATCATATGGTGTTATCTTTTATCTAAGCTCCACTACTTAGTTGTCCTCCCTTCTCTGAAACCTTTCCGATGTCCTTTCTCCGCAAAAGCGCCAAGATGCTCCTCCGAGTGAACGTTGCGCTATACAAAAACCGCTCATTCATTCAACTATCTCTCCATATCCAGGCAAACGTTCTCCTTGATGTTTTCCAATCCAGATTTAGGTTGCAGCACAGAACGACCCTTCTACAATTGTGGATGAATCCCTCTGTTTCTTTGACTCTGGTGAATCCTGTCTAATGGTGCTTCTGGGCCTCTCAGCTGCCTTCGATACAGTTACCCAACCTGCTCTGATTAACATCCTGAAGGAATGGATGGAGATCAAAGGAACAGTGCTTAAGTGGTTTGAATTATTTTTATCTAACCGTTCGCAAACAGTGAAAATAGGGAGCTCGGTCTCAAGAAAAAAATATCCTAAAGCAAGGGGCTCCACAGGGCTTGATCCTTCCCCTAATTCTATCTAATTTCTACCTTGAACCACTAGGTAAGAAAAAGAAAACCTGCACTGAAACTCTGCCGCTCACGACAACCGCCAACACGAAGCTCCCGAGATGACTGTATCTTCATGCTACAGCAATGACAATCCACGATGCTCGACCTGCTCTTTGCACCGAAAGCCTCCTCCTCATGGCCTCCTTACGCAAGAACTTAACTGTGCGCTGGACTTGAGAAAGTAACTCTTCAGCAGGACTAACCTGGTCTCTGTATCCGACTCCTGCTCCATCGCAATTTTTATTTAATTTTATTATTTCAGGGCGGGCACTTCAATTTAAAATGATCTACCCTGGACTTATTGCTACACAGCTTTGAGTAGATTCAACGTGGCTATTAAACTGTGAGCACATGGCACTTTTATTTTAACAAAACCATTTTTGGTCAACTGCCTTAGTGTAAAACCATAATGGTACAACTGCATTGTTTCTACAGCTAACTACACCACTACACATCAATGATTGATGCTTTTTTCGGTTGAGAATTTTTTTTTTTTTTTTTGTAGTTTTAAGTCGGTTCACGCGACCTTTTAAACTATTTAAATGCGTGTTTGTCATCACTTAACGCTGATGACGTCAGGTCCGGTAAACAGCCATTACAACGAGTTTTTTACTTCGCGATACCATTACAACGCATGCATTACCACGCATGCGTTGTACATCGCGAAGTCATTACTACGAATTTTTTTAGAACGCATGGTCATTTACCACGCATGCCTTTACAACGAATTTCGTTGTAAAGGTATGTATAGTAAATGACCATGCGTTCTAAAAAAATTTTGATCCACGTCGTTGTAAGGAAACAGAGGCTGTTCCGTTTCCTCATAACGATGTGCACCGCCCCTCAGAGACGACTTTAAGCAGGAACCAGGAGGAGAGAGGAACCACGAGGAGAGAGAGGTAAGGGGGATTGGGCATGGGGTGGGGGTTACTTTTTTAGAGTTTAGGGGGTCGTGGTTTAGGGTAGTGTTGTGGTGTTTGTGTAGTGTAGGGTAGTGTTTTAGGGTTTAGGGTAGTGTCGGGGGGTCGTGCAGGGTAGTGTTTGAGTGTAGGGTCCGGACTGGGGGTCGGGGGGGTCGTGCTGGGGGTAGTGTTTTAGGGTTTAGTGTTGTGGTGTTTGTGTAGTGTAGGGGGTCGTGCTGGGGGTAGTGTTTTAGGGTTTAGGGTAGTGTTGTGGTGTTTGTGCAGTGTAGGGTAGTGTCGGGGGTCGTGCAGGGTAGTGTTTGAGAGTAGGGACCGGATTGGGCGTAGTGTTTTAGGGTTTAGGGTAGTGTTGTGGTGTTTGTGTACTGTAGGGGGTCGTGCTGGGGGTAGTGTTTTAGGGTTTAGGGTAGTGTTGTGGTGTTTGTGTATTGTAGGGTAGTGTTTTAGGGTTTAGGGTAGTGTTGTGGTGTTTGTGTAGTGTAGGGGGTCGTGCTGGGGGTAGTGTTTTAGGGTTTAGGGTAGTGTTGTAGTGTATGTGTAGTGTAGGGTAGTGTTTTAGGGTAGTGTTGTGGTGTTTGTGTAGTGTAGGGGGTCGTGCTGGGGGTAGTGTTTTAGGGTTTAGGGTAGTGTTGTGGTGTTTGTGCAGTGTAGGGTAGTGTTTTAGGGTAGTGTCGGGGGGTCGTGCAGGGTAGTGTTTGAGTGTAGGGACCGGACTGGGGGCCGGGGGTGGTTCGTGCTGGGGGTAGTGGTTTAGGGTTTAGGGTAGTGTTTGTGTAGTGTAGGGGGTCGTGCTGGGGGTAGTGTTTTAGGGTTTAGGGTAGTGTTGTGGTGTTTGTGTAGTGTCGGGGGTCGTGCTGGGTAGTGTAAATGTAGTGAGAAGACTGTCACTTACCTTAGAAACTTTTACCACGACTATACCTTTACCACGCATGTTTTTGCGTTGTAATGGCATGCGTGGTAAAGGCATAGTCGGGGTAAAAGTTTGCGTTGTAATGGTATCTCGTTGTAATTGACAACGCGTACTAATACCCGCGTTGTAATGGTACGCGTTGTATTGGTACGCGTTGTAACGAGTGCTATTTGTCAGGTCCACCTGCGTCACATCGCTCGGAAGCAAATGACCAGAGTGTGAGGTCAAAACATATGGATTTGTACCACTCTTCTGAAAGAAAGACCTTCCTTTACAAAATATAAACACAATAAATGTATGCACTGTACCATGCTGAAATCATTCTGTGATGGATAATCAGTGCATATATTTCATATTCATGTGGACATGACAATAACTGATGCTGCCCGTCCTTAAAATCAAACCTTGAATAAAGTAATCACAGAAACAATTCTTAGTAATGTAAGGGGAAAGTTAACGAGTCTGACTAATTGTAATTCGTCCTTTTTCTTACAGCGAGGGTGGGGGCTTGGCTCCGCCATACACCAGAGTAGGGCTCACATAACTTTATCGCCATAAACAACGGAGACATAAATAAAAGAGCGTTAACTTATTTGTTTCACTTTTTCTGAGTTTGATACAATCACTACCAAATAACGTACGTCTTAAAAAATATACCACGAAGCCGCCACAAACTAGGTGCTATAACATCCTTAATGATCAAAAATATTTACTACTGCTTTAAACGCTGTTATAGATATACTTCCCAATTAAGTTACGTGCTTGCTTAATTGCGCAAGTTTGTGACTGTTGTGATATGTGTGATGTGCTTGCATGTATGTGCGAACTTGTGTACGCGTTCATCTGTGTGCATTGTGAGATGACTTGTGTGCACGTTTGTGTGTGCCTGCATGTGTTTATGTGCGTGTGCATGTGGACATTTATGTGCACACACGTGTCCACATGTGTGTGTGTACCTGAAAGGCCTTCTAGGGCTCGTATCCACAGTTTTAGGGAATTTTGGACATTTGTGATAAGAATATTCAGAGTTTTTTTATCTAGGATGTTATGTTCATGCTATTTATCGTTGACAGTTAGTTTATTTCAACAACACTACTGCCCGGGAGAGGACAAGTGGAGTTTTAGGGTCGGCTGGAAGTCAGATGCCACTGGCCCTAGAGGTTTGCAGTGCCAGAAGTATGTTTGCATCAGGTTTATGATTTCATGCGGGACAGGAGCTGCCACAATTTGTATAGACATTGCTGGACAACCTGTGAATAAGAGGCCTCTACTTAGAGCAGTGATTACAATCTCCTATCTCACATGTAGGCGACAAATGTATTCTTTGTACTTCTGCACATTGTATTTTTTTTAAACTTGCTGATCTGTAATAAAGTGAACTTCTCCTGAAAGTACCGACTGCAATCCTACATGTTTGAACGCTGTAAACTTTCTTATACCATACAGTGTATATAGTTATTTACTTTGCTAAAGCACTCTAATGTCCATTCAGACTATGCCCGTGCAATAGAAAAAACCAAATAATCTGTATTTGCATTTGCATTGCTCCCTTCATTTTCCCTCTTGCAATGTATTTTCTAGTATTTATGACCTGACTATATGTGCAGCGCTCTGATACCCTAATGGGTCATTTTCGCGCTTTGTAAAACTCTGCAAATAAATAAATAAAATGTGTGTGCACGTGAAGCGTGCATGTCTAGGTACATCTCAATATAGTCCGACCTAGTTTAGTAGTATCCACCTAGCTGCACAGCATCCAGCGATGCAACACTGTGGGTCAGCAGGCTGCTTGTAGGTGGCTATCACCGCGTCTGATTAATCACCCCAGTGAAAAATGTCCAGCTACATTAGAGCTCCATGTATCTACCATAGTCCACACGGGCCAGACTTTTTTCCAAGAGGGAATGGTGTCAGCAGTCACTGGCAATTACCCATAAAAAGATAAAGATTTACTGTCATCAGAGGCAAGACAAACGTGCACAAATCTGACATCGATTTTTACCAAAATGTCACATTTTGGGAAAACTTATTCCAGGGACGTCGGAGATATGATCAGCTTATTTGGAGAGGGATAATATGGAATCTTCTCTCAAATAAACTTTGAAAGAAGTAAACTGTAAATATTGATTTCTGAAATGAACTGTCAATCTCGGTCGGTTAGAGATTATTCCTATCATTTTGTTGCTACGAGTTACAGCATTAAGCAGTTCTGTGCAGCAGCAATATGCCCACGTTAAAACCTTTTCATCAAGTCAGGGACTCAAGTGAAGTTTCCTTCTTTCATCATAACCAGAAGTGGTCAATGTCAGTCCAGAAAGGCAGAATCTATGGCAGACTTTTATGATATTGGCATAAATAACACTTATGATTCAGAACTTAGCTTTCCAAACATCAGTGTCCTTTTCCCATATTTACCTACTTTAAATTTTAAACGTTTTTTCAACTTTCTTTCTGGAAAGATCGATTAGGTTTTCCATACAATATATACATTGCTTTATTTATATACTGCGGTTGATTTGATTTTTGTGGTCTGCTGCTTGCACATGTGAATAAATAAATATAACTGTCACAATGGACTCGACTGCTGAGCATCAAAGGCAAGGTGCCTGGGATTTCCTTCACCAAAGTAGTTTACAGCCTGAGCCGCCTCCTGAGCCCAGTGGTTATTGCCTGACAAATGGACTGCAGCCTTATCAAAAGCAGGCTCTTCAGCCCCTTCCAAATGCAAGCAGTAAATATAGACCCTTTGTCAGGGCATAAACAGTAACACAAGGTCTGGTAACAGTTGAGGTGGCATGGATATATGGCCTCAGGCTTCAGTGTGCTGCAGTGTAAATAGGATTTGGGGGGGAAATGACAGGAGGAGCCAGCCATGCCTTTGATGCACACTAGTCTGCTCTTGAGACCAGGCGAAATATCTTTATTGATTTCATAACTACACTTTCACAACTGCTTTATTAACCTTCTTGCTTTCTCAAATTTACTTGAAAATGCACCATCTACCCACTCTTTTTTCAAACTTTTCCTGGAGGGAGAATCCTCCCGCACCCTACATATGATGGTTAGGCTTGCTCGCTCGCCACAGGGCACTTATCACAAACTTTTATGCCCCCACCACTTTCAAATGTCACCAGCCACCACTAGTTTTATGATGTTTGTTATCTAGAAGGCACGTTGTGCTCTCTTACAAAGTGCTCTACTGCCCTTGGGTCAAGTACGTGCTATAGAACACCACAAACCTAAAATATATATAAATAAAGTGTGAGCAATGTGTCTCTGTGAGTACAGGGTGAGAGGAGAGACTCTGTGAGTGCAGGGTGAGAAATGTGTCTCTGTGAGTGCAGGGTAAGAAATGTGTATCTGTGAGTGCAGGGTAAATGCCTTTGTGAGTGCAGGGTGCAGCACATTAAAGCGAGACCTGTTGGCATTGCTGATGCTTGTTCCAAGTGTGGTGCACCTAAGGCCTCCTGCCAAAGTATGCTACATAAGTTTTCAACCCGCACATGGCAATTTTAACTAAAACAAACAAAACGGGGTACACAGCTCAACCAAGAGGAAGACATCTTACTGTGAACTTACATCATATATATGCCAAGTTGTGAGTGAAAGGTCAAACCAGGAAGAACCTCAACAAAATGAAATTCTGACCGTATAGATACAAAGAGAACGTGCATCAAAAACTGTACATATGGTGGCAAAGGAGACAGCAGAATATTTTAGCAAACGTTACTCCTCAATTTTCATTGGCAGGGAAATGAGAGACAATTTAAATAGGAGGGAGTTGTAAAGTGGAGATGTTATGCATAGAAAGAAGGAACGAACAGGGAAGGAGCCCCACACTCCCTATCCGTTGTTGGGTTAACTTGGTAAGATGTACACCCAGTGGTCGAAGTGGAGGGGATCTGGGAGGCACGACTTGCCCATACTTTTCTAATTTAAGAAAAACAGTTCTCCAACTTTTTTATGAAAAGGCAACCATCCCGGTATGGTTAATTCCGGTAACTGAAATGCTTCAACTGAAGTGTAAGGCAGGGAGTCTCCTGTGCTGTGAAACCAAGGGAAGGGCAGACAGAAGCCTTCTTGCCAAGGTGCCTGCTGCCTGATAGAAATGTGAATGTGCGCAACTGGTTAATCTGCAAATGTAAAGGTCCTTGGAGCTGGTATTGGCTTTAATTGATGGAATCACTGGAAGCTTTCTGATTACACACATTTACTCTTTTGAGAGATATTGTAAGAGAGCTACCAGCTAAGATGTGAAGTGTGTGGTTTTAAAAGACAAATTTTTTTTTTTTAAATACACTATGTACAGTCTAGGTATTACTAAAATCTATATTTTGGAAACACCTTTTTATCTTAACCCTTTCTGCACATTTTGTAGCAGCCTATCTTATATTGTGTGTAAATCAAGTGTAAAATAAGACTTACATGTTCACAGTGCTTTCTGTCACAGACTGGGACCTTGTAGCACTGAACATACACAAGTCATTATTCTCCTCTTCATCAGCCGGGATTCAGTTCTGTGGGTCTCTGGTGCAGTTCATTAACTAACACAGGTTTCATAATGTACGATAGTGCATTTTCCCAGTGACTAACATAACTTCCATTTAATTTTAATTTAAGCTTTGTGTTATTTTATATCTAGTTACCTGAAGTAGAAAGATCGTAAAAAGTGACAGAATATTTTGTCTTTTTTAAGGCACACCTTTGACCACGCCCCTACGCTCACTCACCCCTCCCACTCTCCCTTGCGCGAAGCATCACAGTTCCCATACTTTTTAAAATGCACTTCGACCACTGTGTACACCTACCCCAAAAGTCTCTCACCTGCCCAGGTTTACTTCTGAATCCCCTGTGATCTCGACCTACAAATAATCCCGTCGACACACGGCCAGCCAATTGACGCCTTCAGATAATTCCTCACTTTATGATAGGCTGCAAACGTAATAAGAATCCCGCCCTGCGCTGGCATTTGAATCAGCCAATTGGGTGGCCGCCCTGCTTCTCAATATCGTAGTCCGGGAAGGGGTGGGGAGCAAGACCCATTGCTATGGTCACCAAACAACCAAATGACGCTTGGTGGGTCCCGCTGACAGGATTCAGGGGGAGGCCCTTCCTGGCCCGCGAAAGCAGTACCAGGCCTGGCACGGGGTCAGCGGGTGAGTACAGAAAGGTGTCATATCTGTGGCGTTGTAGCGTTGTGTCTGACATGTTTGATAAACCTGTTTTGTGCGTCTGTGTAGGCGAGGAGCAGCTGAAAAATTCCCACTACATTCAATTCACCGCAAACCCGGACGTGGTATGTATACCGAGCTCGCGCAGACCCAGGCTTCGCGTCAAAATTATCAGCCCTCCCTCCCCACCCCCCGTTCCCTGACCTGTCGGGTAGTATCCTCCTTCAGCTGCGCCCCCCCCTTTTTTATTTATTTATTTATGCGTTTTTATATAGCGCGGACTTTACCCGAGGGTGTCAGAGCGCTTCACAACAGGATCAGCAACATTACATAAGGAGGAGGATACAAATGAGCATAATACAAAGACAAGCGTTACATTGCATGAGGAAAAAGTGACAATTGTGCAAAAACAAACAAACCAAATACAAAAAGAGGAATAAGTTCCAATAGGAAAAAGTGACAGATGTGCATTAAACATGGGATACCAAATACAAATGGAGGTATAATACTGCAATAAATGGCAGTCACACATGACACACTGGGAAGGCGCTTCTATAGGCTTGGAGTACAGAATTTCCTATAGTGGAAGAACTTCCTTGAGGTAGTAGAGAGGGCGTGGATTCAGCAGGGGGTACATGGGGTACAAAATATATGATACATGGGGTACAAAAATACACTAAAGGCAAAATACTGTAATAAGTGGCAGTAACTCAAAGCACACTGAGAAGGCCCTTCTATAGGCTTGGAATACAGAATTCCAATCATGGAAGAGCTTCCTTGAGGTAGTAGAGAGGGCGTGACTTCACAGGGGACTTATAATGGAGGGAACACGCACATAAAAACCAACACAACACATAAAATAAGGAATGAACAGACAAAAGTACAACTTTATACTGACGAGCGGACTTCCTAGAGGGGCCTAAGACCGAACGTATTAGTTCTGGAAGTGTCTTTGGAATAGAAGAGACTTGAGGTCAGCTTTGAAGATCCGGGTAGAGGAGGTGGCACGGAGCAGTGGGGGAAGCGAGTTCCAGATTCTCACCGCATTGCCCGAGAAGGATTGAGCCATCGATCTTTCCCTTTTGAAGACGGGGGCTCAAGCAGAAGCTTTTCCGCATTGCGAGAAGGGCGAGAGCCACCGGACAATTTCAGTTTATTCGCGGGTAACGAGGGGAGGACGTGTGTAAGGCTTTGTGTGTGATGCAGGCAGTTTTGTAAATAGATCTTGCCTCGATCTGAAGCCATCGCAGAGAGGACTGGATAGGAGTGATGTGGTCGCTCGTTTAGACCCTGAAATGAAGCGAGCTGCTGAATGGAGGATGGATTTGAGAGGGAGAGGTGGGATTTGGGTAGGCCAGTCAGAAGAGAATTGCAGTAATCCAGTCTTGAGAGAACCAGAGATTGTACCAAGGTTTTTAAGTCTTTCTCCGGGAAGAACCGACGGATCCCCCACAGAAGGCGCAGCTGGTACCGTGCATTCTTAGCAATAGAGTTGATGTGGGCGATTAGGTTGAGTCTTTTGTCGAGAATGACACCTAGGGATTTAGCGCTGTCAACAATGATGGGTTTGTTGTTGAGAAGGTTCAGCTGATCCATCCAAGATTGAACAGGAGGAGGTGAGAGAGAGGTAGAGAGGAGGAGGAATTCAGTTTTTAATTTCCCTTTAAATTCCCTTTAATTATTCACCATAGCCAGTGCTTTAAATAGGAACAAATAAGTGCAAGTACTCATTAAAATGAGCTAGAGGTGTGGTGAGGGGGCGGGGCTAAGGGCAAGACGTGATGATACTTAACAACTTCTATATTAGTTGCAGCACATACCAAAACACATGAGAAATGTGTTTATATAAACAAAGCAGGTTAACTCATTACACAAAATGAAAGAGAAATGCAATAATATGTTAACATTTCCTTTTTTTGCAATAGTTGCACCTTCTTAATGTCATACTGTTAATTGCTGTTTGGCACAATACTATATATTTTTGAGCACGCGAGTAGGAAGAAACTGAAAATACCCCACATCGCGCCAAAGCTCTTATGGCACCAAGCACACGAAGCAACTCATCATGGCCCTCCCCAGAAGATATCTCTTGTCTCTTCCATCAGTCTATCCATTCATCCTTTCATCCTACCATTTACCTGCTGATGTCCACCATTTAACCTTTACATTCTATTGTCTATTCAGTCTTTCATCAATCATTCAGTTTTTCACCATTCCGTCTATCCACCCTTCATATCCAAACCTATCCATCCATCTCCAAACCTATCCTTTCACTCATCCATCTCTTTATCCACCCTTTCCCTCATCCATCAATCCTTTCGCTCATCCATCCATCAACCCTTTCACTCCTTTATTCCATCCACCCATTCACTCAATACCTCCTTTCACTCATCCATCATCCACCCTTTCATCCATCCTCCCTACCTTTCATTCATCCATCCAATCTTTCACTTATCCACCAATCATCCGCCCTTTTATCCAATCATCCACCCTCTTTCACCCATGCATGCTTTCACTCATCCATCCATCTATTCATCCATCCATCCATCTATACGTCCACCCTTGCTCACTCACTCATCCACTCACCCACCCACCAACCCTCCCTTTTACGTTATTTATGAATCTTTGTCACCGAGCAGACATGTCCAAACAAAGTGCCACACATTTTCTTTAAAATACCTCCTGAGAGTGTTTTGATTCGCTCTCTCTCTTTCATTTTTTTCTTACAAAAACGGGCATACACACAAACATAGCAGACCCACAAAAGACTCGGGTATGATAAAAGCCATCTTTTCTCTTCACCTACCATGGCTTTTTTAATTGCCACTAGGGCCAGACTGGACGTAGCCTGATTGCCACTGCCAGGGAACTGACATGATTCCTGTGCTTGCAGGAACGCACAGGATAGTGTGAATGTGATTGACAGCACAGGGCCTGAATGGACCCTGCTCTGTCAAGCACAGCGTGATGGTGAGCACCCGGACATTATTCAAATGAGCCCTGCTGAATAGCTCAGCTGGGGCTCAGATCGGGGCTACAGAAGCGGCGCCTTAGCTGCCAGAGACACGTTTCACTCCTGCTCACCAGCACAGCCAATGAGCCTACCTTTTCATGTCATGAGTACCGGTACTCTCCAGGGCAATAGAGAAGTGCCGGTACTCAGAGTGATAAATCAAAGAAGTGCCGGTACTCAGTACCGGTGAGTACCGGCCCATTTAAAGCACTGACCATAGCCCGTGCCCTTTGTCACCTTCAGAGCACATATGTTGTTTAAAACAACTTGTTTTGCCCTTATTCACACTCCGCTGTTGCCCCTTTCATCCTCAATTCATAACTGCCAAGGGCCATTTGTGTCATTTTAACATCCAAAGCTGATTTGGACTTGACGTTTCGGGTTTATAAATGTAAGCTGGGGATTAAAAGGCCCAGCCTCAAAAATGTTGTTTTCTGAAAAAAAACTGAATTGACTAAGGTGTCACCGTACATACCAACATTTGGGAACAGACAGGAAAATGTTGGGGTAAAAAATGGGTTACTGAAATTACTGCATAACTTGCATTGAAGTGGAGGAGGGTTTAAGTAGGAGAATGGTTAAAAAAATTGGAATTTTCCATTATCATTCGTGGAGGAGTCAGAAGGCAGGTTTGATATTTATTAATTGTATTTATATATCAAATGCATCATTCCTTTTAACCCGTCTTCCCTTGGAGGCTGCCACCTGCCTGTCAATTTCATCACCTGCTAAAAACATACTAAACGTTTCCCACAGAGTAAAAAGAAGTCACCCGTTTGATATCTTCCTCTCTGCCAAAAATGTTCACTCCCGTTAACTTCAGTTCAGATTTCACCTACCACAAGCACTTGATTTCACCCCAATTAAGACTCAGTCGGCTGAGACGTATAGATGTCACCCATTTATTTTATTTTATTTATTTGAAAAGTTTTATAAAGCGCGAACAAGACCCAACCGGGTAACAGAGCGCTGTACAAAGAGGAAAGCTGACGTATAAGTACAGAGACAATATAAATACACTTACAAAAAAGGAAATATGAGGCCAAGCAGTTTCATCATAGACTTACTTCAAAGACAAACGAAGTAAGTTTAAACCCCCAGTAGAAATGATTGTCAAGCATAAGTTTCAAACATAAAGTGAAAGTAAATTGTTAAGCATACAATAACACACCCATAAGGCAACATGAGAGGAACCTGAGGCATAAAATAAATGAGGACGCTAGGGGAAGAGTAGTTACAAACATAAAGTGAAAGTAAATTGTCAAGCATAAATTTCAACACAACAAAGTAAAAATGCTTGTCGAGAATGCAGGTAATTGACTAGCAAATGACATGGAGGCTATTGTTGATGCAGTTCTTCCAATAGTAGCCATTTGACCTGTTTTTTGAATGAGGCAGTCGAAGGATTGACTCTGATCTCTGTTGGAAGGGCATTCCAAATTCTTGGAGCCAGTCCTGAGAAGGTACGATTGGAAGTTCTTTTTTATTGAATTTCGGTGGTTTCAGAAGAAGGGTATTGGAGCTTCTTAGGTTTCTTCTGGATCCGGAGAGCTCAAGTTTTTTTGCCAGGTAAACGGGGCTATTGAAATGTATAGCTTTATGTGTCAGGCAGGCTATCTTGAAGCGGATCCTAGCTTCAATGGGGAGCCAGTTAAGCTGGATTAGGTCAGGTGTGATATGATCATGCTTTCTTGAACCTGTGATTAGTCTGGCAGAGGCGTTAAGAGTAGCTCTTAGCGGCGCTAACCTAGATTTAGGAAGACCAGCTAGGGTCACCAAACCATATTCTACTCGTGATATAACTAAGAATTGGACTGCTGATTGCATGTCTTCTGGAGGTAGGAACGGTTTGATTTTCCTAAGAGTGTTGAGCTGATGGTTGGCACTCTTAATGGTTGCACTGATGTGACCTTGCATGTTTAAAAATGTGTCTAGGGTGACCCCTAAAGAGCAGGTGGAGTCCACCAAATGCGGGGTGCAGTTGAGTGCTGAGATTTTTTTGATCCAGTTTTGCGTGGGGGCCTCGTGGTTGCGTGGGGAAATCAGGAGAAATTCAGTTTTGAGAGAGTTAAGTAATAGGTGGTTATGTGTTAGCCATTGTTGAGTTTTTTGAAGCGCTCCGTTAAGAGTTTTAATGTCATCTGGAGAGGAGATCTTCAAATACAGTTGAGTGTCATCCGCGTACATGTGGTACTGACTGTTTTTTTTTTTTTTTTTTTTTAAGTTTCAAAAACCTTTATTGAGAAGTAGAAAGGTCACATCCACAGCGTTTTGCCTACATCCCAGTCGGGCCGGCAGCGCGGTTGTCAATGCCAGCCAAAGGCTAAACCGGGTGGGGAAGCACACAGCATGCCGCCTACAACCACTTCGGGCCGGCCGCGTCGGGGAAAATTATCAGCAATAGGGCAGTAGCGCATCGTACTGAATGTTTGAGTCATTTAGAATGGCAGTTAGAGGTTCCATGCATAGGTTGAAGAGCGTGGGCGAAAGTGCAGAACCTTGAGGCACCCCAATAGAGACTGAAGTGCTGGCCGCCAAAGATTGGTTGACTTTGATTCTTTGTGTTCGGTTATGCAGGAAAGAGGAGAACCAATTTAGGAAATATGAACATGAAATAGGACCTCGCGGCAGCTATGCGTTATTCACTCTGGCTCTTCCCTTCTTTCATTAGTTACACTTCCCTGCAACCTCGTGTCATTTTCTCCTACCTTTGCCCTTCGTGTTATTATTGATAATAACCCCTGTCCACTGTGCATTATTCACATCTACCTGTACCACCCTATGCGATCAGTAATACCGACCTGTGCCCTTTGTCATTATTCACATTGGTTTTGTCACCTAGATCCATGCTGTCGAGACACCAGATTTCTAGTTGTAGGCTTTTACCTTAAAAATCATTATCCATTGTTAGTCCCATAGGTTCAAGGGAAGCAAACCTAGACTACAACTCCAAAAAATTACCCCCTTGCCCTATTGCTTCACATGGACAAAATCTGCCTCAAAGTCCATGTATCACAATCACAGGCCATGGTTACCTGGTTTATGCTAGTGGTAAATTTGAAGGGTGTCGGCCGCCAGCACGTGCACGTCAAAAACTATGGGTGGACAATAAGTGTTCAGAGCAGCATAATACATAGGTTATGAGTTATGTATTACGCTAAGAAAGGCCACACTTGATGCCTAGAGAGCACACAATATGCCAGAAATGGCCACCTTATCATAGTTAAGCTATGTCCAGTTTCAGTTTATTTTTATTCATGTTCGCTTAATTAAAATCATTACATATATGGAACCATGCAGGAGCGTGGCCAAGACACGGAAGATGGAGGACGCGTGAGCGCTTGGCTCTGCTCCCGCCCATCAAAAATCCTGAGGCCCTGATCCGCTGGAGGGGTGGCAGTGGCCCAGGACCATACATCTGCTGGCCGGGCACCTCGGTGCTGTGGCGGAAAGCTAATCAGAGCCCCCCGGGACGATGGCGCGGATGACCAACGGAAAGGGCTGAGACAGGCCACAGATGAGCCCGGGCCTCCTCGTGGCGAGCAGCCCGGCGGCGAGACCCGACTCAGAGGTGGAGCCTTGGGGAGTGCTCCCTCCGCACTCCCGCCTGCCCACCTGAAGGAGTAGACACCCACGTGAGGAAAACATAAGAGACCCAGCAGTAATCTGGCGGCCCCTGCTCCGAAGTGCGAGGGCTACCGCTGCAGGAGCCGGGAGAGGGCACTCGGCCGCGGGGTCATGTATGTAATGCCGGAGGCCTACGAGTGACTCCTGGGTGGAGTCCCAAGACAGCAGCTGCTGCAGGAGTGAACCTGAGTGGGGCCCCCTTTCAGGCTCAGTAGAGGGAACGGGTGAAGCTGAACCCCTGGCCCAGGTACGATGGGTCCCGGTGAGGTGCTTTTGAATGGCGACAGCGATTATGCAGCTTGGGAGGCCCGCTGTAACTCTGCTGCGTAGGTCGTGTGGAGACGACCGCAGAGGGAGAAGACTACAAGGCCGCCATCGTCCTCCAGCGAATGTAGCACAGAGAGGGCCCCACGTGCCTCCGTGGAGCACCGCAGAGGTGAAGGTAGGTGGGACCGCCTTGGGAGCCTGCCGGGGAGCACGTATGGAGGTCGGGACCCCCTGGTTGTATAGAGAGAGCCCTAGTCAAAGGAGGGAGAATAGCACTGATGCTCTGGGAACTGTGGCAATGTATCTAGACCCCGGTTTTCAACAAGGGAGAACCTGGACCAGTCGCTGGGGGACGAGGGCTGTGACAGGACTTCAGCCCGGGGCCACAATCGAGCCCAGGTAGTTCACCTTCTCGAGAGCTGAGAGACTGTTGTGAGTGTGCCCCCGTGACAACATAGGGACACCCATGAGTGTGCCACAGTGGCAAAGACCATTGCGTAGGAAGAGAGGTACACTGTGCTGGCACTGGGCCAAGTGGGGCAACACACACTGTGCCTACTACTGCGAAATGGAAGCAGTCCCACGAGGTCAGTTGGCTGTGAAACGGTGGACCTGGTTCGGCCTCTCCCACACCGGGAACGTGAATGGCGGAGAAGGCCATAATGGACAAACTGCGAATGAAACAGGGGGGTCGCTCCCCTGGAGGGGGGAGAGCCCTCTCAGGCCGCCATGGGACCTGAGACCGAAGGAACTGGCGCTGCCGACGAATCGATCCATACACACCTGGATAAGGTGCTGGCTGCCATTGCGGACACAGAAGCCACTCTGCAACAGGACATTGGGGCAGTAGCTGTTGGGCTGTGTCTCCTGCAGGAGGAACACCACAAGCTGGTGGATAGAATGAAGGAAGTAGAACTGACAGTAGAGGTGCTGCAGCCAGAACAAGCAGCCACGTCCTGCAGGCTTGACGACTTGATCGCCCGGGTGTCAATACTTGAACGCAGAGCTGAAGACACAGAAGGCCGGAACCGTTGCAATAACATAAGAGTAGTGGGTGTCCCAAAGGGAGTGGAGGGCACGGACATGGTGACCTTTCTTGAGAGCTGGCTTCGGACCACGGTGGCCCTGGGATTACTCACACAGTTCTTTGCCCTGGAGAGAGCACACTGGGTGCCGTCACGCCCGCTGGCACTGGGGTGGGCTCCCCCCCCCCCCCCACACGGTGGTGGCGAGGCTCTTGCACTATAGAGACCGGGATATTATAATCCACAATGCTCGTACCAATGGTCCATATGTCTCCAGCCTTTTCTGTACTGAGAGCTACTTATGTTCAATGAAACGCATTGAGAGCAACTAATATTATTAGTGTTGTATAATCTCAATTTTGTAATATGCATATTAATTCAACCACGCAAAAGCTTTCTAATTTAATAAGCTGGGCTGCACACAGGTGAGCTACTCAGAGGTAGCTCACGAGCTACTAGTTGGAAACCCCTGTGATAGACAATAGCAAGGTATCGATATTCCCTGACTTTACCGCAAAGGTACAGGCTCAGAGGGCCTCACTCCTGGAAGCAAAGAAAGCCCTACGAGAGGAAGGTATCCAGTACTCCTTAATGTTCCCAGCCAAACTTCGCATAAACCTGAATGGTACGACACACTTCTATGACTCCCCGGAGGCAGTATGGTCTTGGTTGGAGGTGTACAAGACAGGCACACCACCCTGTCCGTGTCAGTGGAGTAGCCCTGTGGCGGTGACTAGACCGAATCGGAGGAGATTGCGGTGATCTTCCAGGAGGGCGGCATTGCAGAAACCCAACTCGTCTCAGACGGTAAAGCAGCACTACAGGCGGCTGCAGAGGTTATGTCGACCCAGACAGCGAACGGAGGTACTGACTGGTCCTCGGACCATAAAACAGGACAATTGGACACAGGGGACTGAGTTCAAAGTGAGGCAGTGCTCCCTGTGGTGATCCTGAGGTCGGTGGATGAACTGTTTTAACTCCTGCTCAGGAAACTTGGATCCACCGGGTGGTAAGATGGGATATGGGAGATCCCTTTTTTCCTGCCCCTGTGGGGGTGGGCGGAGATGCTTGGGTGGGGGCAGCTTCGTGGTTGTTGGGACGGAGAACACTGGACTTATGCTATGGGGAGTTGACATCCTTCTGGTCTGGGGCCACGGACCGGACTCTGGCTACTATTGATTTTGGGTAGTGGGCTGGAAGGGAAGACACAGGTACATTGTTCCATAGCCTACCCCCGATCTTATTGCCCCTGCTGGGATACTAGGTGAGGCCATCTACTATTAATGCTTTTGTTTCATAGGTTTGGGTGGTCAGCTGTTGCGAGGCTGCCCTGGGGATGGGGAGTTACTTGTTTGGGGTGTTTGGTGATCGTCCAGGGGACCTTTACTGCTCTTGTAGAAGGTGGAGGGGGTTGGATTGGGGGTGGGGTTGGAGGGTTGAGGTGGACCAAGCCTACAGCCATGTTGCGTGTAAGACAATTGCATTATGAGATGAAAGTGTTATTCTGGAATGTGAGAGGGATGGGATCGGCGGCTAAGCACCATGAAATCCATAGCTACATTACTCGGGGGGGGGGGGGGCGGGGGCACACATAGTGATGTTGCAGGAGACCCATCTCGCGTCAGAACAGGGGGCCCGGTTGAGACGTGGGTGGCGAGGTCAAGTGTGCGCCACCTCCTATACTGCATTTTCGAGGGGTGCTCTAATGTGGATCAGGTCCGGCACGCCCTTCGAGGTGGAGTATTCCCTGATAAATCCTGAAGGTCGATATGTACTTGTGCGGGGCAGGTTGCTGGGTAGAGTGCACACACTGGGGAGTATTTATGCCCTGAGCCAGGATCAGCTGCAGTATCTTAGGAACCTGTCTGTCCCCCTCTCATCTATAGGTATGAATGACCTCCTTATTGCGAGAGATTTTAACTGCGTAGCGAATATAGAGCTGGACAGGTCAAAGGCCCCACTGCATGGCACGCTGGTCTCCAAGATAACGAGGGGGTTCAGGGAATGGCTGGAACAATGGGAACTCATTGATATTTGGAGAGTACAACATGGGCTACTTCAAGACTACTCTTACTAATCTCATCTATATAGCCGACACACCAGATTAGATATGTTTCTATGTTCGGCCCACCTAGGCCCCGACATGACCCTTTTTAAAAAAAAAAAAAAAAAAAAAAATTAATTTATTTTTATTTTTCAACTGAACAATTGACAAAATACAGTCATTGCAGGATATGTCCGCAAGAATGAAACGTCTTTGACGAGAAACAATCTCTTTTATAACATAGCCACTCTCCCTTCCCCTTGCTGATACATGTAAAAGTATAAACACCACCCTTGTTGCCAATTGACCACCATGCAAGTGTATTAGAGATCTAGAGGTGGCCTCATATGTCCATTCGTGATATGCCTAACATCAGTTCTCATCCTGACCCCGCCATGGGAGTTCCTTGTGTGGAGTGCGTTGCGGACCGTTGTGTGTCGTCCCCAATGTCGAGCCCAAAGTAACGTCTCCATGGGTCCCAGATCCTATGAAATTTTTTGGGGACATCCCCTGCTATGATATGTGACACGTTCAGCCGCCATATATAAGTCCATTCCCGACATGACCCTTTTTGAATATTTGGGGCGCACACTATCTGACCACAACCCATTACTCCTGCGCATTTGCCCTCTGGCAGAACCCACTGTGACTTCCACGTGGCGCCTTAACCCTGCATTTCTTGAAGATGAGTGCTCTAGCGACTCTCTACAGACATGTTTCTGAGTACTTCCAGCTCAATCAGAGTACGACCACCACCTCTAGGATAGTAGAGTGGGAAGCCTTTAAGGTGGTGGTGAGGGGGCACTGTTTGGGACAGACGGTGGGGTTCAGAAAAGAACTGATGGGGGAGCTCACCAAGCTAGAGACCGACCTGCATGGCCGGGGCAACAGACTGTCGACCGACACTGGAAGATACGAGGGGGATGTACAACAAGGCCTTGGAATGGCTGAGATGCTTGGATTTGCGTGAATACCAGTCACAAGTGCATGAGGAGGGGGCAGGTAGATTGCTGGCATGGTTGGTGCGCCCTGAAACCAGGGGCTCACCCATTACTAGGATCATGTCCGCAGAAGGGACAGTGCTGCACTCCCGTAGGGACATAAATGAGGCATTTCACGCTTACTATGAGACCTTGTACGGACCACTGCAACCACAGCCATGAGGCACTATGACTGAATTTCTAGTGCCCCTGGAATTGAGATCGCTGGACACTGCATTGAGGGAGGTACTAGGGGGACCGGTTATGGCTCAGGAAGTATGTGAGGCTCTAAAAGAGATGACCAATGGGAAAACCCTGGTACCGGGCGGCTTGCCGGTGGAGTTCTATTCCACCTTTGCACAGACCTTGGCCCCTAAACTAGAGCCGCTTTACATGGAGGCGCTGGTCAAGGGAGTGCTGCCGGCTTCCAACAGGGACACATTGGTAGTCCCCCTTCCAAAGGCAAAGTCACCGGAGGTGTGCACATTAGAGTTCCTCCCCCTCTCCATGTTGAATGTAGACTTTAAGGTTCTGAACAAAATCTTGGCCATGCAACTTTTACCTCATATGTCGCATCTCATACATGAGGACCAAAATGGTTTCATACTAACTAGGTACACTTCGGGTAACCTTCAGAGGCTCTTACGTGTCATGCATCACCCTGACCTTTACCTGGAAGCCCTTATAATGTCAGTCGATCTGGAAAAAGCATTTGATTCAGTGAGGTGGGACTTTTTGTACGCCACAATGGAACAGATGGGTTTGGGGAGTGGGTGAGGCTGTTATACTCGCATCCAACGACACGAGCCAGAACAGGTGGAGTGATAGCACACTCGTGTGACATCAACAGAGGTACCAGACAGGGGTGCCTGCTGGCCTCCTTCCTGTTTGCTCTGGCCATTGAGCCACTAGCAGAACTCTTTCGACGACGGGGGAGCCAACATGGCATGCACTTTGGAGCGTGTTAGAAATGGGATTTTTGGTAGGCTTGGGCGTGGGCCAAAGCCAGGCAAAAACCACCACCCTAGTCAGGATAAGGGAGTTACACTCCTAAAATAACCCCTGCTCACCCCCTTGGTAGCTTGGCAGGAGCAGTCAGGCTTATCTTAGAGGCAGTGTGTAAAGCATTTGCACATAACCAACAGTAATACAGTGTACGCACTACAAAAGGACACCACACCAGTTTAGAAAAATATCCAATATTTTTATATAATTAAAACAAGACCAAAAACGATAAAGAACCACAATACTATACTTAAAAGTTCACAATTCAAAAATACGCTGATTAAAAACAGTTCCTTGTGTGGATAGCGCCGTCCGGGCTACCACGGCGTCGTGAACACACAAATCCAAAACAGTTCTGGCTGACCGCGGGGTTGCAGGCCAGCTACGGTGTCGGGAAGACCCGCAAACAGTACCTTTCAGAGATGCAGGGCGATGGGGCCCTCGAAGTCACACGCGTTGCAGGTCGATCTCCTCTCTGATGGAGTCAGGAGCGCTGGCGTCGGCAGGCGTCGGGTGCTGCGGTGCGAAGTGCAGCGGTGCGGAGTGCGGTGCCCTCAGGTCGCGGTGCGAGCAGCGGCTCGGTGGCGGCGTCAGATGGCGTCATCGGTGAGACCAGGGTCGCGGTGCGAGATGAAGGCGGTGCTCGTCACGGTGCTGGCAGATCACGGTGCAAGCAGCGGCGTCGTCGTTGCTGAAGCGCTGTCGTCGGCTGACGAACTGGAGTCGATGGCGCCGGCGTCAGTAGGCCAAGGCTGCGGTGTGGGATGAGGGCGGTGCATCGTGTAACTTACGAGCGGTGCCCCCGAACCACGGTGCAAGCAGCGGCGTCGATCTCGGCGGGAAGTGGCGGCGTCAGGCAGGCCAAGGCGTCCTCGTGAAGCCAGGCGGTGCGGAGTGCGGTGCCCACAGGTCGCGGTGCGAGCAGCGGCTCGGTGGTGGCATCAACTGGCATCGTCGGTGAGACCAGGGTCGCGTTGCGGCGTTGCGGCGGTGCCCTCTGCGGTGCCAAAGCTTCGGCGCGAGGCGGTGCGGAGTGTGGTGCCCACAGGTCGCGGTGCAAGCAGCGGCTCGGTGGCGGCATCAACTGGCGTCGTCGGTGAGACCAGGGTTGCGGTGCGGCATTGCGGCGGTGCCCTCTGCGTTGCCTTCAGGACACAGAGTCGGCAGTGGCGTCGTAGACGTCGTCGAGTTGGTGTTCTTCGGGTTGCAGCACAAAACACACAGTCCCCAGTGCTGCGGGTCGAAGAACTTGAAGTCTTTGCTGTTCCTGAGACTTCGTGAACAGGGGGCAAGATCTACCTCAAGCCCTTGGAGAGACTCAAATTTAGGTTGCAGAAAGTCCAGTCCAGGCCTTTCACTGCCCAAGACAAAAGCAGCCACTGCAGGTCAGCCCAGCAAAGCACCCAGCAAAGCAGTCGTTCCTTTTTGCAGCTTCTCCGGCTCTTCTTCTTGGCAGTCTTGTTGTCCAGAGGAGTTCTAAAGTTCAGGGGTCTGGGACCCAGCATTTATGTCCAAAATCCTTTGATCTCTTAGGCAGAGAGGGCCTGTGCCTGATCAGGACCAGTTCTGCCTTCTCTGGTGTGAATTCCTGGCAGGAGGTGGAGACGGCATTTGTCAGAGGCAGAGCAGGCCCTTTGAGGTGCAAGGAAATCTCCTCCCCTCATCGTAACCCAGGTCTCTTCAGCCCTTTCCTGACCTACCTAGACCATCTGGCGCCCCTCCTGCTCCCCCAGCCTTCTGTCATCCAAAACCCAGACAGGCAATCCACATTCCAGCAGAGGCACACGGGATGACTGAACAAGAAAACACCTACTTTCTAAAAGTGGTATTTTCAAACACAGAATGTAAAAATCACCTTCACTAAAAGATGCATCTTTAGATTCTGAGTTCAGGCATACTAAATTCTATTTTCTTACCGAATTCCCTGGGCCAGTTATGTTTATAAGATGTTATAAACAAACCTCCCATTCTATCCTATGGGGAACTGGTAGCCTTGCAATAGTGAAAAACGAAATTGGCTGTAATTCACTATCAGGACATGCCACACACACCAGGGCATGTCCCACCTTTCACATACACTGCACCCTGCCCACAGGGGTACCTTGGGCCTACCTGAAGGGTGTCTGACATGTAAGAAAAGGGAAGGTTAGGGACCGGCCAGTGTGTGCACTGGCCAAGTCGACATGGCAGTTATAAACTGCGCGCAGACTTCTGCAATGGCAGGTCTGAGTTACCGTTTTCAGGGCTACTCACGGGGGTGGCACAACCAGTGCTGCAGGCCCCCGAGTAGCATTTGATTCACCAGCCCTGGCACACGCAGTGCACTTTACTAGGGGCTAACAGGTAAATCAAATATCCAATCATGGAAACACCCATCCATAACACAATTTACACAGAGAGCATATGCACTTTAGCACTGATTAGCAGTGGTAAAGTGCCCAGAGTCCTAAAACCAACACACACAGGGTCAAAAACAGGAGGCCAAAAAGCAAAAAGTCTGGGGGTAAACCCGCTGAAAAAGCCAAGTCTAACACAACCACCTCCCAGCCTAAAGCCAGGGTAGACTAATCAATCCCTTGATGGACTTCCCTGCTTGGGGCGATAGAACATAGACCTGGCCCACAACAGCGGGGGCACGTTCTGGTTCTACGCCTTTCCAAACCCAGTTGGATCCCTCTATCCACACTCTCAGGGCCCACTAAGCTGACCCATGGGGTACCCTTCTCTTCACCTGTGAACCCCATCTGTGCAGCGCCTAAACTTACTTTGCTCACAGATGTGTCCCAACAGGCCGACAGTGCCCACATGGCCAACACAGTGGTGTGGCCCAGTCCACCCCGGGGTGTGACTCCTGTCCCCCTCCCAGGGGCAACTCTGTCCACCAGGACAGTAAGCCACAGTGGCTACCGACAGTTGTCAGTGGGGAGACCCCGGCCTTATGCCTCTCAGGGCTCTCTAACCTCTGTGGCATCAGAGAGTGGGGGGCGGTAGCCCCAGGTGCCTGGCACCCTTTGTCCACTCTCCCTCTTGTCAGGCCAGGGATGACATCCTGGCACTGACCCACCAGCTTAGGGTCTGTACCCGGCAGCTGGACAGGAGACTGGGGTAGGCTTTCCCACCCCCGGTCTTCCTCCCAGGGGCTCCGTACCCTCCCACCTGGAGCGGTACCCCCTTCCAGAATTGTCAGGGCACCTGTGGCAGGTGCCTTGCACAATTCGCCCACCAGTTATGGGGTGCTATCCTGCAACTGGTACACCAGCCTAGGGTCTGTACCCTGAGGCTGAACAAGGGACTGGGGTAGGCTCTACCACACCCGGTCCTCCTCCCTGGGGCACTGCATCCCCCCAAAGGGAGCTGTCCCCCTCAACTCCAGAATTGTCAGGCCACCTGTGGCAGGCGTTCTGCACAATTCACCCACCAGTTCAGGGGTGCTATCCTGCAACTGGTATACCAGCCCAGGGTCTGTGCCCTGAGGCTGAACAAGGGACTGGGGTAGGCTCTCCCACACCCGGTCCTCCTCCCTGGGGCACTGTACCCTCCCACCTGGAGCGGCACCCCCAGAAGACAAACTGGTAGTGGCACTGTTAGCAGTTGCCCCTTCCCCCAGGTCAGGGGGGACACCCTGAACCTGGTCCTCCAACCCAGGGCCTGTACCCTTAGGCTGGACCTGTGCCTGGCAACCCAGGACTTCCGGGGGAGTACACCAACCCCCCCGACCCCCCACGGGAAACACACCCCTCATGAGTTGTGCCAGAATCCGCCTGGCGCAGGTCTCCAGCCTCCTGTCCACCTGACAGAGCATGAAGACCCCCCAGGCCAGAAGTGGCCTCACCAGGGTCAGTCCTGGGGTGCTCTGACCTCAGAGCTGGCAACCCCTGACCTACTGGTCCTTCCAAAATTGTCAGGGCACCTATGGCAGGTGTCCTGCCCAACTCCTGCTGGATATACCGACCATACGACTGGTGAACTCAAAACCGGTGAGACCCCAGAAATTTTTTTTTTTTGTCCCAATCCGTAACCACTCTAGGTATTTGAATATCCACAGATATTGGAGAAGACGCCTCACTCACTGATAGTGACATGCTTCATCATAGGCGTCTTTCCACACCCAGGTAAGATGGTACTACCTGGGCGGACTCAACCACAGATATTATGGGAGTTCTTATATAAAATATTGACTGGTTATGCAGGGAACCAGATGGGTGATAATTAAAAATACCTACAGGTATACCCACGCTCTATGTTTTATTCTTGGGGTACTTGGGGTATCGGATAAAATCGTGAGATCATTTGGGTTCTTTGAAAATAATTCGTTCAACTATACCCTATTTACAAAGTGCCAACATGTTTCGGCCCGCAACGAGAGCCCTTACGGGTCTGGGGCCTTCAGGGCTGGAATGTATACTCCTAGGTGTCCATGCTCAATACTACGCTATTCATTGATGCAAAAAAATTAGGCCTATTGCACTCACCTATTTCTCTTACTGTTCCAGTAGTTTTTCTAAAGGAAAAGGAAACAAAATGTTGGACAAAAAATTTTTAGGGGTGAATTCTCAAAATCAAAAAACTGTTGAATTTATCATCACCATATCAAATTCGAAAAACTTAATTTAAGTGTTTAGGATGAGTGTTCTCTACAATCTGTTCATCTACATATGCCACTACCTCGCACATCTCTATGTCCCGTGGTGCTCTCTACATTTGTTGAAACAATTCAAACAGACTAGGGTCATTGCGTGTTTGTCACCACATTCATTTAACAATTGACCTCAGAATCTGTTTGTCTACCCATGATTCATATACTTTAAAAAAAATATAATATATATACATGCTCATTAGTGAACCCACTTATGGCTTGTGTAATATATATAAAAAAATCCAATTTTAGGTATTGTCATGCCAAATCCTATATCGTTGTTGTTATCATTGATATTTCTCACCTACTGTCTGGTACTAACTTGTACCATGCGGGTGGTGGACTATGGTGCCGTCTTGTAGTCACACACTGGAAAAGGGAGAAGAAGAAACCCATCTATATGGTAAGACTGGATGGTAATTATTTTCTTATACATTCTAAACCCTTGTTTTTTTACGAACTCTCTGGCTCATGAGGTTTCACGTTTGTTTTTCTATTTCTTTTTCTAGTTGTTACACCGACCTGTCCCATCATTAAGGTCACTCCTCATACGTATTATTAGAACTAGCCCAATGGTATGCTATGTTTATCATTCACTAATTCACGTCTATATCGTATTCCTATGGGCGAACACCGAATTATACATCTAGAATTCCAAACACTCCTGATATTTTTATTGGGAAATACAACCTAGGTGTATTCCTCACTATCATTATCTTATCATACGAGGTATGCTATTTCTCGAGTGGCTGCAGGCCAAGGGGTATTCTCATTTATCCATGTTTTTCCATACTAACGCATATACTCAAATCCTATCTAAATACTTATTAGAGTGTCTTAAAATTATTTGTATGTTCCTTCATTATACTTTCCTATATTTTCAAAGACCTGAGTAACGGGCTTCATTTTTGCAACTACCCAAGTATCTTATTGAAAGTGACCCAGTGAAAATACAGATGTAAGATTTTGTTAAAAAAAGAAGAATTGTTTGTTCTTGTGGTTCCGTTAAATAAATCAGATACGCACTCCGCTCTGTAAAAGGTGCAATCCCCTCCGTTTTAGGTGCCCAAACAATTATACAGATCAAGCGCGCCACTTACTTCCTCAAAGATCGGTCACCGCGTGTGTACCTGTAGCACTCACACCGCCCGCCGCCGAGTATCGTGAACGGGGGCGAGGCGTCTTAAATATCTTGTTCATATTGATAGTCCAACGTTATTGGTTTGGACGGGCGTCTCACGTAGACATCACCTGATTGGTGATTGATGTCAGTGACAGCAAAACCCCGCGACGGCGTCTCTATTGAACATTGACTGCTGGGAAATGTAGTCAATAGTTCTATCCTCGTGTTTCGTTTTTTTTTTGTAAAAATTATGAATGTACTCATTTCTAACTGGATTTTCTACTCGGGATTTTAGTTGTTATAAATCGCCACGTCTTCTCTAGTACTTCATATTTCTAATCTAAACTGCGCAATTATCGCTGCAATATATTGCTCATTATGCTTCTAGAGAACAACAAAGTTCTATTGAAATTTTTTTTCCAATCTATGGCATTTAATACATTCTCATGGTGTAAATCTACAGTCATATTGCACATTTATTTTTTCGAAACATAGGGGTGTGTAGTTAATAAACCTATTCTTTGGTGTCGTTTTTTACATCATCAGATATTAGAATTGTTGTATGATCATGGGAATGGTGGTATTGAATGGCATTCAAGATTATAACATCCACCCTTTACCTATCAAGTCCCATTAATCTGATCAGAAAGATTTCCCTTGTTTTTTTACAATTACATCAGCATTGTCCATGGGATTTCTTCATTTAACCCATGTACTGTACTTGACAAACGGTATATCCATCATTGTTCAAGTTTTAAAAGCTGTTTGTCACTACATGTATTAGGTAGTCTTTCAATTATTGACCATGTAAAGTCATTCTCATTATGTCCTGTCGTTTGAAAGTGTTGCATAATTTTTGTAACTGTTTTTCCACATCGGAAGGTACTCCGATGTTCATTTAGTCGTACCTTGATTTTACGGGTTGTCATTCCGATATATTTAAGTTGACATTTACAGATCATAATGTAAACAACGTTGTTGCTGTTGCAATTAGAGAACTTTCTCTGTTCCCAGGGTGTTTTCAAACCCAAATCAATCTCTTTACTAGCCTTTGTGAGACCACATACATTACATGTTCCACAAGGGAAATGGCCCACCACTACAGGGAGATTCCAGAGAGTATTTGTTTGTTGTCGTATTCCTGCTTTTCTCTTAGGGCGGGTATGAACCACCGAGTCCCGAAGGGACTTGCCTCGCTTAAAGGCAAACATCGGTTTTTCCATTTTGAGAGGTCCAGAGTTTAAAACTTTCCAGTGTCGTAAGATAATTCTTTTGATCCTATTGGATTCTGTGCCATACGTAGTCACACATACTGGTCTTTTATTTTCAGGTTTTGGGTAAGTCTCCAGTAATGCTTCCCTGGGATTATTCTTAGCCCTTTTGTATGCTTGTTTGACAAGTCTGTTAGGATAGAATTTGGCTTGTAATTTATGTATGAGCTTCTTCGCATGGACTTCGTATGTATCCTTATCTGAACAATTCCTACGGAGTCTTAGGAATTGTCCCACTGGTAGGTTATCTTTGAGGGTCTTCGGATGGAAACTATCATATCTCAATAGATTGTTCACATCCGTGGGTTTGTAAAAAACCTCAGTTTTTAGTGTTCCTTTGTCTGGCCAGATTCTCAAGTCTAGGAAATTGATGGTCTTTTCCCACTATCATAGTGAATTTCAAATATTGATCCCGTGAGTTGAGCCAACTGAGGAACTCTTTTGCTTCAGTTTCATTCCCCTTCCAAATCAGGAAAATATAATCTATAAACCTCTTCCAGACCACCGTTTTTGTGTTGTAAGGGTTGTTGTTATTATAGATGAATTTGGTCTCAAAATTATGCATATAGAGGCAGGCTATACTTGGAGCACAAGTCATGCCCATAGATGTTCCATGGGTTTGTAAAAAATAATCTCCTTCAAATTCAAAATAATTTTTAGTTAGGGCCAATTTGCACACTCAATTAAGAATTTGATTGGGGTAATGGATGTCCATATTTCATCATTTAACAACATTTCAATCACTTCTAGAGAGGATTCTTATGGTATGCTGGTATACAGCGCCTCCACATCTAGAGTGATAAAAAGGTCTGTTGTAGGATCGAACGACAGTGTTTGGAATTTTATCAAAATATCTCGAGTATCTTTGAGATATGAAGGCATCTTTTGGACCATCGGTCTTAAAAAATGGTCTATAAACTTTGATAATGGCTCCAAAACTGATCCGATTCCGGATACGATTGGCCTTCCACGTTGCTTGATATTTTGAGTAAATTAAAATCCGGTTCCCCCACTGATCCTGCCCCCCCCAACATCTTAAATCAGGCCTCTGAAATCCTTTCCCCAGTAATCCTTGACCTGATAAATGCCTCTTTCCTCAGGGATAGTCCCTCCACTGTGGAAACAGGCTATGGTTAAAGCCTTATTGAAAAAACCTACCCTGGACTCTGAAGTCTGGAGTAACTATCGCCCCATCTCCCTGCTGCCGGCTATCAGTAAGATCGCCGAGAAATATGTGAATTCTGTTCTATCTACCTTCCTGGAGAGCAATAACTGTCTCCATTCCTCCCAGATGGGTTTTAGACCTCAACATGGTACAGAGACGGCTCTTCTGGTGGTAGTGGAAGAGGCGAGAAAAATCCTAGACGCAGGAGGCTGGGCGGCTATTATCCTTCTAGATTTAAGCGCAGCCTTCGACACGGTTAACCACCAGCTGCTGATAGAAAGACTGGGCGAGGTAGGAATTGCGGGGACTATGCTCAACTGGCTCCAATCATTTTTAGAAAACCGATCTTTCAAAGTTTTTGAAGACTGCATTTCTTCTAAATCTATACCGCTGATTTGTGGGGTGCCTCAGGGCTCCTCCCTCAGCCCCACACTTTTTAACGTGTATTTGAGGTCCTTGGCAGAGATTGTGCTACCATTTGGGATTCGGATAATTACGTATGCTGATGACACCCAGTTGGTTGTCTCTGTCAACCAGCGGGATCCCTCCAGTCCCTGTCTTGCCCTCTGTCTAGAAAAAGTATCAAAGTGGATGGAAGAGTCTTTCTTGAAACTCAATGGATCAAAAACAGAATTAATGCTCCTAGGGAACAAAGAAAATATAAACTTTGAGCTACTCTGGCCCAGCTCCTTTGGTCCTGCCCTTACCCCCAAACATCAAATTAAAAGTCTGGGTGTCTGGCTCGACCAGAACCTTGATTTTAAAGAACAAGGGCAAAAGGTAGCTGCAAGCTGCTACGGGATCCTACGAATGATCCGTAAAGTGCTCCCACTACTCCCTTTCCCTGCAAGAAGAGTCCTAGTTCAGGCTCTCATTTTGTCACGACTTGACTATGCCAATGCTCTTTATCTTGGAGCCCCTGGCTCCTCGATACGGAAGCTACAAATTGTTCAAAACTGCGCCGCCCGCATGCTTATGAACATCCCAAAGCGGTCTTCCGCTAAACCAGCTTTGGCATCTTTACATTGGCTCCCTATCCGTGAGCGCATAGAGTTTAAGGCTCTATGTATAGCCCACAGGTCACTCTCAGGTAAGGGACCTTTGGTCATTCAGTCCCTTATCCATCGATACCGTCCTAACAGAGCCCTCAGGTCAGAAACTAAACATCTACTGTCAACTCCAAGAATAACGAGAGCACGAAGTGGCGGCCGCCTTTACTCGTATAATGTGGCCAAGATCTGGAATGGCTTGCCTCCGCAGATCCGTGACCAACCTAATTACCTCATCTTTCGGAAGCAGATTAAAACATTACTCTTCCCTAAATGAATAGCTTTCAGCTTAGTGTGTTAGCAGGCACCAGCGCGGGGATGCCCATGGGTAACCAAGCGCTTTATAAATCTTGTATTCATTCATTCATTCCCGGTGGTGGATTAGTGTTCTTATGCACTTTAGGCAGGATGTAGAAGTAAGGTATTTTCGGATTTACTTCTTTCAAAAAACCTGCTTCTGCTGTTGTAATCCACCCTTCTTCTGATGCTGTGTTCACCAAATCATGTATGTTTTTTTTCACTTCTTCAGTTGGATCTTTCTGCAGCCGCATATAATTCCGGGAGTCATCCAGTAATCTCCTGCATTCTTTTTGGTACATGTCCAGGGGCATCATCAGTATGTGTGACTACGTATGGCACAGAATCCAATAGGATCAAAAGAATTATCTTACGACACTAGAAAGTTTTAAACTCTGGACCTCTCAAAATGGAAAAACCGATGTTTGCCTTTAAGCGAGGCAAGTCCCTTCGGGACTTGGTGGTTCATACCCGCCCTAAGAGAAAAGCAGGAATACGACAACAAACAAATACTCTCTGGAATCTCCCTGTAGTGGTGGGCCATTTCCTTGTGGAACATGTAATGTATGTGGTCTCACAAAGGCTAGTAAAGAGATTGATTTGGGTTTGAAAACACCCTGGGAACAGAGAAAGTTCTCTAATTGCAACAGCAACAACGTTGTTTACATTATGATCTGTAAATGTCAACTTAAATATATCGGAATGACAACCTGTAAAATCAAGGTACGACTAAATGAACATCGGAGTACCTTCCGATGTGGAAAAACAGTTACAAAAATGATGCGACACTTTCAAACGACAGGACATAATGAGAATGACTTTACATGGTCAATAATTGAAAGACTACCTAATACATGTAGTGACAAACCGCTTTTAAAACTTGAACAACGATGGATATACCGTTTGTCAAGTACAGTACATGGGTTAAATGAAGAAATCCCATGGACAATGCTGATGTAATTGTAAAAAAACAAGGGAAATCTTTCTGATCAGATTAATGGGACTTGATAGGTAAAGGGTGGATGTTATAATCTTGAATGCCATTCAATACCACCATTCCCATGATCATACAACAATTCTAATATCTGATGATGTAAAAACGACACCAAAGAATAGGGTTAACTACACACCCCTATATGTTTCGAAAAAATAAATGTGCAATATGACTGTAGATTTACACCATAAGAATGTATTAAATGCCATAGATTGGAAAAAAAAAATTTCAATAGAACTTTGTTGTTCTCTAGAAGCATAATGAGCAATATATTGCAGCGATAATTGCGCAGTTTAGATTAGAAATATGAAGTACTAGAGAAGACGTGGCGATTTATAACAACTAAAATCCCGAGTAGAAAATCCAGTTAGAAATGAGTACATCGTTTTTTTTGTTGTAAAAATGATGAAAACACGAGGATAGAACTATTGACTACATTTCCCAGCAGTCAATGTTCAATAGAGACGCCGTCGCGGGGTTTTGCTGTCACTGACATCAATCACCAATCAGGTGATGTCTACGTGAGACGCCCGTCCAAACCAATAACGTTGGACTATCAATATGAACAAGATATTTAAGACGCCTCGCCCCCGTTCACGATACTCGGCGGCGGGCGGTGTGAGTGCTACAGGTACACACGCGGTGACCGATCTTTGAGGAAGTAAGTGGCGCGCTTGATCTGTATAATTGTTTGGGCACCTAAAACGGAGGGGATTGCACCTTTTACAGAGCGGAGTGCGTATCCGATTTATTTAACGGAACCACAAGAACAAACAATTCTTCTTTTTTTTAACAAAATCTTACATCGGTATTTTCACGGGGTCACTTTCAATAAGATACTTGGGTAGTTGCAAAAATGAAGCCCGTTACTCAGGTCTTTGAAAATATAGGATAGTATAATGAAGGAACATACAAATAATTTTAAGTCACTCTAATAAGTATTTAGATAGGATTTGAGTATATGCGTTAGTATGGAAAAACATGGATAAATGAGAATACCCCTTGGCCTGCAGCCACTCGAGAAATAGCATTCCTCGTATGATAACATAATGATAGTGAGGAATACACCTAGGTTGTATTTCCCAATAAAAATATCAGGAGTGTTTGGAATTCTAGATGTATAATCCGGTGTTCGCCCATAGGAATACGATATAGACGTGAATTAGTGAATGATAAACATAGCATACCATTGGGCTAGTTCTAATAATACGTATGAGGAGTGACCTTAATGATGGGACAGGTCGGTGTAACAACTAGAAAAAGAAATAGAAAAACAAACGTGAAACCTCATGAGCCAGAGAGTTCGTAAAAAACAAGGGTTTAGAATGTATAAGAAAATAATTACCATCCAGTCTTACCATATAGATGGGTTTCTTCTTCTCCCTTTTCCAGTGTGTGACTACAAGACGGCACCATAGTCCACCAACCCGCATGGTACAAGTTAGTACCAGACAGTAGGTGAGAAATATCAATGATAATAACAACGATATAGGATTTGGCATGACAATACCTAAAATTGGATTTTTTTGATATATATTACACAAGCCTTAAGTGGGTTCACTAATGAGCATGTATGTATGTATATATATATATATATATATATATATATATATATATATATATATATATTTTTTTAAAGTATATGAATCATGGGTAGACAAACAGATTCTGAGGTCAATTGTTAAATGAATGTGGTGACAAACACGCAATGACCCTAGTCTGTTTGAATTGTTTCAACATAAATGTAGAGAGCACCACGGGACATAGAGATGTGCGAGGTAGTGGCATATGTAGATGAACAGATTGTAGATAACACTCATCCTAAACACTTAAATTAAGTTTTTCGAATTTGATATGGTGATGATAAAATTCAACAGTTTTTTGATTTTGAGAATTCACCCCTAAAAAAGTTTTGTCCAACATTTTGTTTCCTTTTCCTTTAGAAAAACTACTGGAACAGTAAGAGAAATAGGTGAGTGCAATAGACCTCATTCTTTAGCATCAATGAATAGCGTAGTATTGAGCATGGACACCTAGGAGTATACATTCCAGCCCTGAAGAAGGCCCCAGACCCGTAAGGGCTCTCGTTGCGGGCCGAAACATGTTGGCACTTTGTAAATAGGGTATAGTTGAACGAATTATTTTCAAAGAACCCAAATGATCTCACGATTTTATCCGATACCCCTGGTACCCCAAGAATAAAACATAGAGCGTGGGTATAACTGTAGGTATTTTTAATTATCACCCATCTGGTTCCCTGCATACCCAGTCAATATTTTATATAAGAACTCCCATAATATCTGTGGTTGAGTCCGCCCAGGTAGTACCATCTTACCTGGGTGTGGAAAGACGCCTATGATGAAGCATGTCACTATCAGTGAGTGAGGCGTCTTCTCCAATATCTGTGGATATTCAAATACCTAGAGTGGTTACGGATTGGGACAAAACATTTTTTTCTGGGGTCTCACCGGTTTTGAGTTCACCAGTCGTATGGTCGGTATATCCAGCAGGAATACAGACAACAGCAGTTGCCTTTTGTGATAATACAGTACTTGGGAGATTGCAACGTTGCTGCTTCTCTCACTCTCTTCTGTGATAAAGAGTCCTGCCCAACGCGCCCACCAGTTCAGGACCTCCCTCCAGCAACTGGTCTCCCAACCTAGGGTCTAAACCCTCAAGTTGAACCGGGGTCAGAGGCGAGGACTCCCTCCCTCTGCACCCCCTTCCAGAGTTCTGCACCCTCCCACCTGGAGTGGTACCCCTAGAAGACAAACCGGTCAGGACACTGCTTACAGTCGTCCTTCCCTCCAGGTCAGGCAGGACCTGAACCTGGCTTCCCAACCCAGGGACTAAATCCTGCAGCTAAGCACCTGCCCGGCGCACCAGGACTTCCTTGGGAGCACGCATGCCCCCCCTGAGGGTAACACATGACTCATGTGTTGTGTGACAGTCTGCCTGGTGCAGATCTCCTGACCTCTGTCCATCTGACAGTGCGCGAAGATCCCCCAGGACAGAAGTGGTGTCACCATGGTCACTGCTAGGAGGCTCAGCCCTTCTGGCTGGCCCCTGACCCACTGGTTCTCCCACTGGGGAACACATCCCCCTCTCACCCCTCACTCTGGACTTCTGCACCCTCCACTTAGGAGCGGCACCGCCAGACACCAGAACCACTGGAGCTCCGTTTACGGATGCTCCAGTTTCTCCTGACTCTAGGAGATCCCCCTCAACGGACGGCCTATCAGTACAGCCTAGGCTCCCCACCTGGTGTTCCCTCCTGGAACCACCCAGGCTTTGGGACCGGGTTTCGGGCACCTTGGGCCGCAGCCCCTTCCCACTCCTTCTCCGCGGAGACAGGACGTGAGTCCCTACACCCTTCCCATGACACCGGGACCTAGCTGGGCTACCATGAACCTTTCCCACCACCCTTGGTGGGGAAATACCTAAGCCCCTTCCTTCCGGGTCACCCCCAGATGCTTCTCCAGACCCTCTGGAATCCACCACAAGGTCTGCCTCCAGTGCAAGCTCCCTGGGGTCAGAGAACTCACACTCCACCGGGTGTTGGCCTAGCTCTGGAAAACAGGGACTTAAAATATGCTCTCCAACAATTGAATCACACAGCCCCTCACAGGTGTTAACCAAACTACCCTTCACCCAACCATCCAGTGCCTCAGAAAAGTACCCCACATCATTCTCACAAGACTGGTGAGACAGTGTCTGACTGTTGCTGTCTCTCAACCCATACTCTTCTGGCTGGTCTCCATACTCACTTACCAGGGCGTCTATCATGGGGGAACCCCTCTCCCTGCACCTCTCCTCTAGAGTCAGTAGAGTGTCCCTCCCACTACCAGAAATATGATCCCCTGTGCCAGTTCCCCAATCCACCTCAGGGACACTGCGTACCACGGGAGTAACCTCACAATCCTGAACCCCCTGGCGTATGTCAACCCCCTCCTTGAAGCAGGGCCCCAAATCTGTGTGTGCGTGTACCTCCCCCTCAGTACTAGACACTACATTTTTGCTGCCACCATCTGGGCTGGACAAAGCCCTACCGGCTTCCCAATCCAGCTCCAGCTCTCTCATTTTAAGCTCATGATCCAAGATCATCTTCTTTTCCTCCATAGCTATTCTCTCGTCTTCCCTCTCACTTTCTATTCTGAGTTTCTCCAATTCAAACCTCCTTGCTTCCCGCCTGTCCTCCAGCTCCTCTGGGGACAAGCTACTGCTGCCTGGCCTGGAGGGCTCCCCTCCTCCCAAAAGCACATCCACCCTAGGAACAGGCTCCTCCACCTCTCCACTGAGATCACCAGATTGCCCACTGGCATGTCTGGCTGCTACCCAGGCCCTCAGCGCCTTTTGTAGCTCATCCTTCCTGGTGAGGCCTCTGACCTGGACTTTCAGGTTCTTGCAAATCGATTTTAACTCCTTGACATTGTAGGCTTCCAATCGATCCTCCTCAAAGGCAATTTCTACTGATGCAATTGATGATACTATAGATTCAATCAGAGAACAAGGGACCCCCTCTAAGGAACGAATAAGGTCTGGGAGTAAGAGGGGAGATAAAGAGACAAGTGAAACCAGAAAACACTCCCCTTAGACCTATATTTCTTTATACAAAAGAATGAATCTAGTATGGGTATAGGAATATGCCACACATCAGATATTTATAATATAGCAACAACATCATTATTTTTTGAGGTCATATTTATTATTATCATTGACTTCTTTTTTCCTTTTTTTTACAATGCATAAATGTCATTTTTTTCAATCGATACAAAAAACTTTTTTTTAGTGTTTTTTATAAAAAATGTATATACATATAAGCAATCGTGAAAAATAAAATACAGTTTTATTAATCCCCAAAAAAAACACAAATCTTCTTAGAACTCATACATTCCTCACAGTCGTTCACATTCATACAAGACACTTATGCACATCTGGATTAATAGGGAAACATAAGATGTAAATCATTTCCACCAAGATGAAAAAGACAATAAGGTCTGGACACACGAGGTCGACGCGCGTTTCGGTGGGTTAACACAGACGTGAACCACCTTCTTCAGGACCTTCTCCAAATCGGGCACAGTATCACACAAGCAAATACACAGAGGGACCTAAGGAACGATGAATAGAGTTTTTAATTGTGGTTAATGTATGGGTTGACAAATTCCACTATGTTCGATCAGACCACTACGTTGCACACCAGCATAAACACTACAAGAACCAACCATTCGCAATCCCTTCACCGTGATAATACTGGTTGTGATATAGACTTCTCAATCATAAGTGCACATATTCATAGAGCATCTCAAACTCACTGTGAGGTGCTCCAATAAATAAAATTGAGATGTATTGGTGCAGTGAACGGTGGGGGGCAAACCTTCAACATAGATAGTAATAGAGTCCCCCATGCACGGCCTCCAAGGTACACACAGTGCAATTTCACCCTTTATTATCTACGAATTTTGAAGTAAACCAAGGCTTAACTTACAAGTTTCCTACAACGAAATTCCAATAATCAGATCTGGGACGACAGAGTCTTATGTCGAAGGTAGCAGCCACTATGCCTTATTTTCTACACCTTATTTTCTACAATGAATAGAAGATATCAATTTATTTTTAAGAAATCTCTTGAGGACCCTAAGTACTGCATATTAATGTGATAGCAAATCCTTACCAAATATACGAAAATCTGTGTGGCCTTCAACATATCTTATGAGTGATAGCAGAACCTTGGCAAAAGTAAAAATCACGAATGATCTGAAAAGGGAGATATTATATAGTTGTAAAAGCAATTCCTAATCTTGGGATAACCTATGTTTATATAGGGTCATTGTGTATTTATACTTGCATATGGATGTGTATTCCTAAATGTGCTATCTTCTATATATTGTTTAGTTACTGATTGAAAGACGCAGTCAGCCACCATAGGGGGTAACAACCCCACAAGGTGGTCAGAGTATTCAATGATTACAGCCAGTAATCACAATTCCTAGAGACAAGGTAAACATAGATTAATGTGATTGTAATGATTTATTAGTGATGTCATGATATATGCAGGTTATGCATGAACAACCCATATCAAACGGCTCTAAGCCTGCCTGTTACTGGCTTTCAGGAGCATAACCCAAGTGCCCAAAATTGTTAAAAAAGCTATAGATTCAGGCATGTTGAAGTAGCAAGTTCAAATTGGCAAGATCAAAAATAGGCCAAAAAGAAAAAGAACCTGTATGTGGTATGTAATGGTCTGCGATATGGTAGTAGTGCACACCAATCACTGTAAGTCAAGTGCAAACGCAAGTCCTGTCCTCACCGCTGACAACCAATGTTAGAAATTTGATTTTTGGTAGGCTTGGGCGTGGGCCAAAGCCAGGCAAAAACCACCACCCTAGTCAGGATAAGGGAGTTACACTCCTAAAATAACCCCTGCTCACCGCCTTGGTAGCTTGGCACGAGCAGTCAGGCTTATCTTAGAGGCAGTGTGTAAAGCATTTGCACATAACCAACAGTAATACAGTGTACGCACTACAAAAGGACACCACACCAGTTTAGAAAAATATCCAATATTTTTATATAATTAAAACAAGACCAAAAACGATAAAGAACCACAATACTATACTTAAAAGTTCACAATTCAAAAATACGCTGATTAAAAGAGTTCCTTGTGTGGATAGCGCCGTCCGGGCTACCACGGCGTCGTGAACACACAAATCCAAAACAGTTCTGGTTGACCGCGGGGTTGCAGGCCAGCTACGGTGTCGGGAAGACCCGCAAACAGTACCTTTCAGAGATGCAGGGCGATGGGGCCCTCGAAGTCACACGCGTTGCAGGTCGATCTCCTCTCTGATGGAGTCAGGAGCGCTGGCGTCGGCAGGCGTCGGGTGCTGCGGTGCGAAGTGCAGCGGTGCGGCGTGCGGTGCCCTCAGGTCGCGGTGCAAGCAGCGGCTCGGTGGCGGCGTCAGATGGTGTCGTCGGTGAGACCAGGGTCGCGGTGCGAGATGAAGGCGGTGCTCGTCACGGTGCTGGCAGATCACGGTGCAAGCAGCGGCGTCGTCGTTGCTGAAGCGCTGTCGTCGGCTGACGAACTGGAGTCGATGGCGCCGGCGTCGGTAGGCCAAGGCTGCGGTGTGGGATGAGGGCGGTGCGTCGTGTAACTTACGAGCGGTGCCCCCGAACCACGGTGCAAGCAGCAGCGTCGATCTCGGCGGGAAGTGGCGGCGTCAGGCAGGCCAAGGCGTCCTCGTGAAGCCAGGCGGTGCGGAGTGCGGTGCCCACAGGTCGCGGTGCGAGCAGCGGCTCGGTGGCGGCGTCAACAGGCGTCGTCGGTGAGACCAGGGTTGCGTTGCGGCGGTGCCCTCTGCGGTGCCTTCAGGACACGGAGTCGGTAGTGGCGTCGTAGACGTCGTCGAGTTGGTGTTCTTCGGGTTGCAGCACAAAACACAGTCCCCAGTGCTGCGGGTCGAAGAACTTGAAGTCTTTGCTGTTCCTGAGACTTCGTGAACAGGGGGCAAGCTCTACCTCAAGCCCTTGGAGAGACTCACAAATTTAGGTTGCAGAAAGTCCAGTCCAGGCCTTTCACTGCCCAAGACAAAAGCAGCCACTGCAGGTCAGCCCAGCAAAGCACCCAGCAAAGCAGTCGTTCCTTTTTGCAGCTTCTCCGGCTCATCTTCTTGGCAGTCTTCTTGTCCAGATGAGTTCTAAAGTTCAGGGGTCTGGGACCCAGCATTTATGTCCAAAATCCTTTGATCTCTTAGGCAGAGAGGGCCTGTGCCCGGTCAGGACCAGTTCTGCCTTCTCTGGTGTGAATTCCTGGCAGGAGGTGGAGACGGCATTTGTCAGAGGCAGAGCAGGCCTCTGAGGTGCAAGGAAATCTCCTCCCCCCTATCGTAACCCAGGTCTCTTCAGCCCTTTCCTGACCTGCCTAGACCATCTGGCGCCCCTCCTGCTCCCCCAGCCTTCTGTCATCCAAAACCCAGACAGGCAATCCACATTCCATCAGAGGCACACGGGATGACTGAGCAAGAAAACACCTACTTTCTAAAAGTGGTATTTTTAAACACAGAATGTAAAAATCACCTTCACTAAAAGATGCATCTTTAGATTCTGAGTTCAGGCATACTAAATTCTATTTTCTTACCGAATTCCCTGGGCCAGTTATGTTTATAAGATGTTATAAACAAACCTCCCATTCTATCCTATGGGGAACTGGTAGCCTTGCAATAGTGAAAAACGAAATTGGCTGTAATTCACTATCGGGACATGCCACACACACCAGGGCATGTCCCACCTTTCACATACACTGCACCCTCCCCACAGGGGTGCCTTGGGCCTACCTGAGGGGTGTCTGACATGTAAGAAAATGGAAGGTTAGGGACCGGCCAGTGTGTGCACTGGCCAAGTCGACATGGCAGTTACAAACTGCGCGCAGACTTCTGCAATGGCAGGTCTGAGTTACCGTTTTCAGGGCTACTCACGGGGGTGGCACAACCAGTGCTGCAGGCCCCCCGAGTAGTATTTGATTCACCAGCCCTGGCACACGCAGTGCACTTTACTAGGGGCTAACAGGTAAATCAAATATCCAATCATGGAAACACCCATCCATAACACAATTTACACAGAGAGCATATGCACTTTAGCACTGATTAGCAGTGGTAAAGTGCCCAGAGTCCTAAAACCAACACACACAGGGTCAAAAACAGGAGGCCAAAAAGCAAAAAGTCTGGGGGTAAACCCGCTGAAAAAGCCAAGCCTAACAGAGCGAGAAACCATATCATATCCCTTTATGCCAACGACTTGCTGCTGTATTTGGGAGATGGAAATTAGGGGGTGGAGCGGGTATTGGCCCTCCTTGAGGACTATTCTATTTTGTCGGGGCTTAAGCTAAACAAAGCGTAAACCCATGTCTTTCCCCCCCCCCCCCTAGTGAGTGACTATAAGTGCCCTTAGGGCCTGCCTAGGGACCTGACCTAGTCTCCCCGCTCCTTCAGATACCTAGGAATACAAGTATTCCACACTGCGGAAGACCTGAGGGATGGCAACCTGAACCCGGTAATGAGATCCCTTAAGACATGTCCAATTTTGGCGCTCGCTCAAACTACGCATTATGGCCCACATAGCGCTATCTAAAATGATCATGCTTCCTAGGCTTTTAAATTACTTTGTGAACCTGCCCATGGTGATCTCGTACCGCATGGTTCGCGGGCCTAGAAGGTTTACTCTGGTAATTGATTTGGGATGGAGAATGGAACAGGGTCTCGTTGGAGGTGCTGCAGAGGGCATCAGAGGAGAGAGGATTGGGTGCCCCAGACTTGGAACTGTACTACCTGGCAGCCCAGAGCCAATGGCTAGCCCAATGGCTGGACGGCGGAGCCTTGATTTGCTGGGCCCAGTAGGCCTGATAGACAATCAGAGACTGTTGTTAGCCAAGCTCATGCACCCATCGGTGCCTATTTCAGAGCTAGGGGTGTTACTACAGACAGTTTTGCAATGCTGGAGGAGTGGCCTGCGACGCACAGCCGGGACTCCTCTCTACGCCCCGGACCTGCCCCTGATTGGGCTTCCACATGGTGTTCCGCTCGCCCCTTTTTCAGGGGCTCAACTGTCAGAGTGGACGTCAGCAGGGATCATCACAGTGGGAGCCTTCTTCCAGCAGGGTGTGCTGATCCCTTTGGTGACTTTTAATCCCAGTATGACCTACCTCGCAGACAATTCCTGACTTATCACTCGGTGGTGCGAACATTTGGGGACTTATGGTGGAATGGCAGGCAAGATCCGCAAACTCATGGGGTTCTTCAGGCATTGGTACCATTAGGGGTAGCTAGGCACCTAGTGAAATGGCTTTATGGAGCACTGTTAGAGATGGTTAAGACGCCCTTGGACCGAATGCGCGAGAGGTGGGGAGTAATAATAGGGAGAGACTTACTGGACAAGGAATGGGATCGAGTCCTGAGGAGCTCGAAACGGGTGTCTAGGAATACCAAACGTAAGCTTATCCAGTTTACCTATATCCACATGGTTTAACTGACACCTCACAGACTGAACATCATGTATGAGGGGGAGGTTTGCTGCTGCCCTAAATGTGGAATGCGGGACGTGAGGTTTGCTCACATGACGTGGGAGTGTGTACAACTGTGGGGCTTCTGAGGGTCGGTGCTGGATTACATCAACAAGACGTTGTCCAGCACGCTTCCTTGTTCGGCAGAGGTCTGCCTCCTAGGACTGTTCCCCAGACCAAAGGCGAAAAAGGTGGGCTCAAGATTTGCAGACCTGGCCCTGGTCCTAGCGCTAAGACAGATAGCACTGACGTGGATGGCGGTGACGGGACCTTAAGTGACGGCCTGGGAAAGGAATGTGGACAATTGTGCCAGAGCGGAAGACGGGGCACTACAGAGGGAGGACGCCTGGGGGGGGGGGGCAGGGTCTGCCGCCGCCCATTGGTGTGTATGTGGACGAAGGTCCTGAGAGCATGGGACGCCAGGAACGATCCATATTTGGGAGGGAGTGATGATGAAGTGGAAAGTGAGGGGAGTGCGTGTTCTGTCTCTGCGGAGGTAGGAAAGGTGTGATCGATGAGTGAGTTGACTTGGTGGCGTGTGCCCCCCCCCCCCACTCCCCTCCTCCCTCAGAGGTTCATAGAGATCCTTCATACAGAGACACACACGCCTACTCCCCACGAAGCGATTACCCCCTAAAAATGGCATGGAGCAGCGAAACCACTGGACGCACTCTGTTAAACAGTTTCATAGAGTTTGGGACAAATAGTTGTATATATGTTTTTGTTCAATATGTCAGTATGATGGGAAGATACACGGGACTCCCTGGAACACATATAGATAAGGAGTATAAGGAGTGAATGCATGATAACAGTTGGTCACAGAGTGTATTGTAATGTACCTGTCTAAACCACATGCCATGTATGGTTCTGACATTAATAACTGTAACCCTGGCAAGGCACTGTGCTACTATCTGGCTAATGCAATCACTACTACGTATATATTGATATGTAACCAAAAATACCAATAAAGACATATTAAAAAAATGTTTGGAACCATGCAGTACAATTACACATAGATACAGTAAACAGCAATTATTGATAAAAGCTTATAAAAGGAAATAAAATACAATCAATAAGATTTCTAAGAAAAGCACAATCCCCTGTGAGCAGTGTTTAAAATTGTTTAGAAATAAAATGATAAAAATTAGTTCAAAGAGTTTTGACAGTTTTGTGCTGTGAAGGTAGCTTCCAAGGTACAGGGAAAAGGGGAAAAACTGCAGGCTAATTGGCCCTTGTGCGGTTTTAAAACTCATGGTGCTTAACAAATGGGCGCATCAGGGTGTTAGTCTGGGCTGGTTTAATGTCCCGGCCCCACTGGGTAAAGCCCACAAAGATACTGCAGGGAGATAGAAGGTACGAAATAGTCATCTTGTGCTGCGCAAGACCGCGGGGTCAAGGGGGCTTTACATGTGGCCCTTGCAGTAGTCCGTGGGGGAGGTGGGACTGTGACCCCTGGGGTATGGATAGAGAGCTTATATTGCACTACAGCAAAGCCAGTGTCACCCAGTGGGTCCGTTGAGGAGTGCGAGTTGGATGGAATCTGTGAATTTCTCCAGTGTAGCTATGGTCCTTGGTGTGTTGTCAGTAAAGCACAGATCTTAGGCCTATCTGCACTGTCTGATACCGTTGGCCCGAACAGAGGAAAAAGCAGTCGGCGATGATCAGCTAGTTTAGGGCAGCAGCACAGCAAATGGAGCCAAGATTCTATCCGGTAATTACATAACCTTCATGTGGTTGCCTCTGCGCCCAGGCAGGGTTTAAGTCAGAAACTGGCAAGGGGATGAGCCTCATGTAGAAGATTTTCCTGTGTGTGTCGGGCCGAGAGTGCTTGTTGATAGTAGGGCTGTGCCTTCCCTGGGGTGTAGGATGCATCCAATGACTCAGTAGTGGACCTGGACCGTAGCCTTTCAGTGCCCCACTCGAAAGAGGTTTGCATTACCTGCCTGTTCACAGCTTTTTTCCAAGCTGAGTATGGTATTTCTTGGGTGTGCAAGTTAGCAGCCACGGTGTTCAGACTGCAATTCCCTTTGCTAACTGGTTTTGCCATGGGGTGCCCTCTTCAAAGTTTGATTTAAGATGAAATTTGAGGGAGAGCTCTGGATCCCCCATGACTCTAATGCAGTATTTTACTAAGTCCCCGTGATACACAAGGTCTGGGCTCCCGAGACCCAGCTCTAGTCTCAGCCTTCTTCTTCTGGCCTGCTGGGGAGTAAGCAAGATTTTATTATACACGGTAATCTGGAAGTTCTTAAGAAGCATGTTGAAGGCACTGGGAAAGGCAAAGTGATTGTAGTCAAAACTTTCAGCATTGGATCAGTAGTTGGGCTTTGTAAGCGGTTGCTTGGGTATTTCAGGCTGTGGATGACGCTGGTGGACTTCTGTTTGAGGTGCCTTAGTTGGGCTGCCGGTTTGGCCCCTTCCATGAACCAGACACCAAGGTAATTGTAGGTTGGAGGAGTTGTAATTTGTAAGTCTCCAAGCTGCCACAGACTTGTAGTCCATTACTAAGTACGAATTTGGCAAATTTTAAAGCTTCAGGGGACCTAGAAAACAATGCAGATAAAGATATGGAGTTTCTAGTCGGTACAATGACAAGTTTTGGTCTGCTCCAGCAAGTGGTTGCACCCACTCATGTCGCAGGCAATACGCTGGACAGAACTTTTACGTATAATCCCCTCCTTAATGTCACAGCCTCTTTGCCGCTAACTTGGTGGGACCACAGAGCAGTTATTTTTTACATTAAAATAACCCACCCACAGCCAAGAGGTACTATTGCCCCTATGGCCACTAAGGGCTGAGCTTGGCACAAAATTGACTCGCTATCATTTAATGTGATGTTATCTAACTCCCAGCCCATTGCTGTCAAAGACCTGGATATCTACCTATTCTGCCTGGGTAGATTCAGCAATAGACTCACTCGTCCCTAAAAAACTGTTATTAAGCAGAGAAATACACCAACGGAACCCTGGTTCTTGGAGGAACTTAGAGCCCAGAAACAGCTATGCAGGAGACCGGAACGTAAGTGGAGAAAAAAACTCTTACCTCTCGGAGAGACATACAAACAGCTAATTCTGAATTGGCTACCTTTATTGAAACCAATAACTGACTAGACTCCACACAATATGGATTCAGAGGTGGACACAGCACTGAGTCAGTATTGATTGCTGCCTCAGAAGACCTAAGGGTTACTCTAGATAAGGGTGGTAGGCCGCTCTTATGGTATTGGATCTCTCAGCAGCATTTGATACAGTCAATCATGACCTATCCATTGACTGTCTTTTTAACTTGGGTATTAGAGGATCTGCCCTCTCCCTCCTGAAATCCTTTTTGTCTGTGAGGGAACAATTTGTCGCTATAGGTGAATTTGCCTCTGACCCTTTCCATCTGCGTTGTGGTGTGCCTCAGGGCTCCTCTTTGAACCCTACTCTTTTTAATCAATATCACCTCACTGGCTAGACTCATCAAATCTTCCTGATTCTCAGCAATTTCTTAGGCGGACGATACACAAATTGTGGTCTCAGTATCCAGTAATCCGGAAGATACTGCTATCATATTTAACAACTGTATGAGGCAAATTGATTATTGGATGAAAACCAATTGCCTTAAGTTAAACTCCGGGAAAACTGAGGTTCTTCTCCTAGGCAACAATGTTACTTGTTGGATGCCTAGTTGATGGCCGCAAGAGTTAGGCTTGCTCCCACCCCAGTGACGAAGATTAGGAATTTTGGGATCCTATTTGACAATAAATTGTCATTCGGACATCAGGTCAATGCTGTAATCTCATCAGTCTTCTTCACTTTGAAGATCATCTGGAAAATCTGTCCCTTTGGTCCATTGGCTGAAAATGATAGTGATTGTTTTCGTCTTATCCAAATTGAATTACTGTAATGCTCTTTTTTTGAACGAACAGCACAGATTCCTCCACAAACAACAGATTCAGCAGAACGCTGCAGCACGTCTTTTATTGGGGATTCTCAAGTATCAGTCTGTCTTTCAGGTGCTGGTTAAGCTTCACTGGCTGCCCATAAGAAGGTGGATAGAATTTAAGGCCCTCTGTATCAGCTTCAAGGCTCTTCATCATTCAGGTCCTGAATATTTCAGGAAAAAATGTGTTTGGTATACTCTTTCTAGGGCGCTTCGTTCTTCTTCAGCCAGATACATCACTGTTCCTAAGTTCAGAAGAGCCTTTTGGGGCGGTAGAAGTTTCATAGTTGGCATGACCAAACTGTGGAACTCCCTTCCCCTTGAGCTGAAGCTACACCCTTACCTTCTTTCTTTTAGGAAATGGTTATGCCTATTTGCCTTTCAATCACTTGCAGCGCCAAGACGCCTTCGGGCATTCAAGCACTTTAAAAGTTCCTTTTTTATTTCATTTAGCAATGGTTAGCAGTGATAAAGTGCACAGTCCTAAAACCAACAAAAATTAATTCCAGCAAACGGGAGGGGTAGAAGGCAAAAAGTTTGGGGCAACACCACAACAAGTCCGTCGGGTCTAACAGTAGGATTCACAAAACTCTTGCCTCATGCACAATAATAAGGCAGGATTCCCGCAAATAATCCTATGGAATGGTTGCCAGTGCAATAATGGTGGTCCGCAAGGGACAGCAGACCTGTCACTGCAGACATTTGCAATATGCCTTGGTTGCAGCCCCTGTCACTCCAGTCAAAAAAATTGTCATGATGCACTGGACCCTGGACATGGTTTGCTGTTGGCTCCACCCCTTTGCCAGCAGCCCATGTTCTCAAAGTGAAGCTACCCCTCACAGACAGCTTTAAACTAAGTATTGAGTCGCAACCATGAATGCATATTTTGCCATTCGAAATGAAGGGTAGATACTCCTTTCACACCACCTCTGCCTTGCGATGCGCAAGTAGTATTATTGTGGACATTGTAATTCGCACACCCATTTGCAGGTTTCAGCGTCCCTTTAGTCCATTGCCTATCTGTTTTTTGCACTTGCGAATGCTGCATTTAAGTGCCACAGGCTTTGTGAACACCTGGTCCTTGGTTTTTTCATTTTTTTTTTTTTTTTCCGTATCCTTGCTACAAAACTATACAAATTACATGTTTGTGATGACACACTTTTCTCCTTTTGTTTCTGCTTCAAGACTTCCCACGTGGCTTTCAGTATAGGCATACGTTTTATCCTTTTCCATTCGTCCTTTAGGACCTGTCAGAAGACTTCTGATTTATCCACTTACCTGTGAGAATAGGGTATCTTGGGAGGTGGGGGGTCACGTAAGAGCCAGGAAGGTTGGGGCAGCATCATTGGTGTCTCCATGTGGAAGCGGAGTGAAAGAGCATACACAAGCAATAGTGGTGCTGAAACGTGCGGGCATCGGCAAACGAGAGAAACATGTGGTTCAAGTCTAACTGTAACAGGTTCTGGTGCAACTAGATAACATAAGACAGGCTTACTTCATGTTTGGGAGAGCGACTGAGGCTGTACCTTGTAAGCCTTGCAGCAGTTTAATGTAATTTCACATTAATCTTGTACCACTATCTGTAAACAGCTGGGAGCAACCTAAATTCAGAACTGGCTGGGTTCTTCCTCAGAAATAATTATGTGCCTTATTGTTCTCTTCGTTTCCATGTGATGTATTTATCACGTCTTGATTAAGTTACTTTTTTACATTTGATTGAAGCACTTTTTCTTGTTAAGTAATAGTACTGACTGGACAGTGATTTATTAAGTTGTATTATATGTTCTGAGTGTCGATCCCACACGTCACATTGGAGTAAGGCTTGGATCTCGTGAACTCACTGTTTGGGTCCAACAGTAAGGTAAGCCCAAGGACATCCATGGCAAAACTCTCTTTTGTTTTGTTACATTTTGAGCCCAGTAACCCCTGAAATCCCTGGGACTCCTACAAATTTCCCACAAGTGTGAACACTGCAGGGTTTGAAAGGAGAGTTCACCCGCACTAGGGGTCGTAAGGTCAGGAGCTGATGAACAGAACTGTGGTTTCCTTCTTAGATGTCATCTCGAGACCACATCAGTGTTAACACTCTCCCCTTTGGAGTGTGATGCACCGTTGCAGATGATGCCCAGGGGCCTTTGGATGCGGTGGCTTTATATTCAGCCATGCCCTGAGCCAGGGAGTGGGTCCCACCCCCTAGTCAAAGTATGTGTAATAAGACATGGATGACTCTTAGGTTGGAGGAGGCATCGAACAGAGTCGAGCACGAAGATGAACATGTGTAAAATATTTGAAAATTTGACCCATTATGTTTATAATGAATTCCTACATAAAAGAAAGCTCCTGCAGCAGCGATGTATCTGATCGTTTAGTTGATTCATGTAATGTGCTGTCCACAATTTTCAGAAAAGCCTTTGAAATACCTTGCTTGCTGTTTCATATTTTACCCCCTGATTTATGTCTCTCTACAGGATCCCCTTAAATAAATTACAAAGTTGTCAACTCTTTCCTGGTCACAGGACCGTGCTCATTAACACCGAGGTCCAGGAAGAGGGAAGCGTGACGATAAAGTGAGAGTTCCCCAGAAAAATGGAGGAGAGAGAAGCAAGTCACGGGAAGACTAGGTAAACAAAGAGGACACTGGCACTATGGGAAAAGCACAGCATTGTGGCCCCGGGAGAGATCCGCATGTCTGTCTTGAATGATTCATTTAAGATTGTCTCCTTTAACAATTTTGGCAGATGTGCATTTTTATGAATATTGGGTGCTGGGTTCCTAACATATTACAAACCTCACTGTCCTTATGCCACTGACAGTGCTTTTTGTACCATATACCTGGCAAGCTCACTCCCAACACTTGGCTGACAGCTGTTTTCCTACCACCTCTTTCGGACTGATCACTACCGCTCTGTGCACAGACCATTGCCTATATCTGAATTTATAGGTTGACCTATTGCTCTGTATTGACAGCTGCATCACTACTGCTAGTCCTGGTTATGGCTGAGCTGTCGATGCTCTGAATAGTAAAATTCAGTCGGGTTCTCAGAAGGACCATAAAATATGTATATGATCTTCACTGAAGTTCATTCATTGTAAGTGTCTCTCATGCACATTAATTATTTGATTGGGGTTTACTATTTGGTGGATCAACAAGCCACGTCCTAATGTGTGGTGCCAGTTTGTTTCCTATCACCACATACATGACTGATTCCTCCTGTAGTGATAACTTAACGTCTACACTTTGCATAGAGTCAGACCTTTGCCCCCTCTGACAATAATCCTGCTGACAAGGTATATGTGCTTCGCTTAGTTAAGGAAAATGTTGACCCTTTGGTTAGTCAACTAACTATATTTGTGTGCAAAAGTGTGCAGTTGCATCAAATTTAATAAGAGGTGCTGGAATAAAGGAAATTCTTTTACTATTTGCACCTGAAGTGATAACGGGATTTAAACAGCCTATGTTTTATGTAAGAGGTTGCAGAGCTGCTTTTAAAATCAACATCATGGATTAAAAAAAAAAAAAGAATTGGCAAATCCATTAGGCAAGGTTTAATGTGCTTATGCATTCAGCACTATCAAATTAGAGCACAACTTGCAGGAAGGAGCCAGCAGGACAGTGGCGTAGCAAGGTCAGGTGGTACCCGGTGCGGAAAATTTCTTGTCACCCCCGGCTTGACAAAATGGCAAAAATATGTGTTTTAAACATATTTTTGCCATTTTGTCACCCCCCCCTCAGTGATGACACCCCGGGCGGCCCGCACCCACCGCACCCCCCTTCCTACGCCACTGCAGCAGGAGCAGACAGAGAGGGGAAACATACAGAACTACGAGGCCAGAGCCACACGTTCCGGAAGCCCGCCTGCGTAACCACGCTTGCCCGAACAACAACTTTGCCTTAACCACGCACATGCGTGGTTAAGGCAACTGCGCTCTTGTGTTCAGAATGGGCGGGGAAAGAGGAGCGTCGGGAAGCGGACACGGACAGGTAAGTGGGGCTGGGGCTGGTTCTGGGGGTGGTTTGTGGTAGTTTTCAGGGGTGGTGGGGGTTCGGGATAGCTTTATGGGCTGGTGGGGGCTAAGGGTAGTTTTAAGGGGTGGTGGGGGTTCGGGGTAGTTTTAAGGGATGGTGGGGGTTTGGGGTAGTGTTCAGGGGTGGTGGGGGTTCGGGGTAGGGTTCAGGGATGGTGGGGGTTTGGGGTAGTGTTCAGGGGTGGTGGGGTTCAGGGTAGTTTTCAGGGGTGGAGGGGGGTTGGGGTAGTTTTCCGGGGTGCAGGGAGGTTCGGGGTAGTTTTCAGGGGTGGTGGGGGTTTGTGGCAGATTTCAGGGGGGGTTCGGGGTATTTTTGGGGGGTCGTTTTTAAGGCTCCGGGGGAGGGTGGGTAAATTTCTAGGGATTATGGGAGGGTGTGGTAGTATTTAGGACAGGGTTTTAGGCATTAGGGCTGGGGGAGGACACATCATGGGGGCTACAAGGGGGTATTGGAATTTGCACTTCATGGTGGGAGGGGGGCAGGGGGGATTTTGTACCTTAGGGTGGTGGGGAGGGGGGTGGTAACCTAAGCTACGCATACCCCTTTACCATGCATACCTTCACCACGAAAATTCGTGGTAAAGGCATGCGTGGTAAAGCAATGCGTGGTTAAGACGTGGTCATTATACAGACCGCGTTGTTTAGGTATGCGGGGTTGAGGAACTCGTTGTTCCAACATACAACCGACAAAGAGGGCTATAGTTGTAAAGTAGTCCAGCATTTAGTTCAATGCAAGTTCTAGAGAAAAGGAAGAAGGATACACCAAACACCCAGTAGCATTAATTGAGAGTTGAATACTCCTCTGGGCTGAGTCAAGATATGATTGACTAAGCCTCAAGCCAGTGGCTGAAAGAAACTGATCCATGAAAGCCAATAGTTGAAACAGGCTACTCATATGTATTCTTTAAGCATTAGGTCTGTTTGACAATTTCGTTGTTCCCATCCAGATCTAACAATACTATTTCAGTAAATAGTTTTTGAAAAACAAGCCAAAGACACAGTGTATAGGTTATGTATTATGAGGAATGCAAGGAAATTATTAGATTTTCATTATCTGTTTTGCTTATCCACATGTTAAATGGTTTAGTGTATAGCCCACTACAGTGTTTAGCAAGAGAACATTGACCTTTATGGCTACCTCCTGGCTGTGGCTGTGTGGGAACACCAGGAGGGGGAAGTTCCCCTCACCTTGTGAGGACCTGGAGGCTGCTCTCAGCAGTGGTTCGCATATTGCAGAACCAGAGTGCTTGCTTTCATGGATAACTGTCCGACGGTCTGGATGAAGTTGAGTAAGCTCGCTCATGACTGAATGGGATATGCTGAGGTTTTTACCTTCTGCACGATGACCCTGAGAATGGCAGTGTAAATAAAACTGAACTGTGGATGGCAGCATGGTTGACTTGAAGAAATTCAGAAAACTAGTTAGAACTAAACATTTTTGCATGGACTTGACCTGGAGCTGTGGCGAGCTTCCTACAGCTGGAAATCAGAGACTGTTTTCTGAGAAAGCAATATTTTTCCATCAATGCACCTTTCTTTTTTGATAATCAACTTTATTGATTTTTGAGTGAACAAAAACAACATTACAGCACGATTAGTCATTGGTAATTGGCACTTTAGTAAGTACCTGCAAGCATGCATATCGGTCCTTTTCCACAGTACAAAGACAATACAATCAATGTGTTTAAAAAGACACAAGGCCCAGTCACTCTAACTGATTTAACCATTTGCCCCAGATCCTTGTATGTTTGGCTGGGCACCCCCTGGCCTCAAATAAGGGTTTCTCTTGGGCAGCACACCAGTCCACTGCCCTACGCCATTTAGCTAAAACTGGGGGGTCAGATTGTGTCGATGCCACGTCAATGTCCAGTTTAGCCTCCATTGTATCCGTCCCCAGGAAGAGTTTGTCTGCTCGAGACCCATCTAAGCCCTCCATGACTCCCAGCATCAGTGCACCTATCAACAAGAACATTAACTACTCCAAGTGCAAAGAACTGTTTTTAAAATGCAAATCTTTCTAGTGATATTTTTTACTCACCTAAACAAGGTGCTTTGGACATTGCTTTCTTTCAGTACTCAAAAGTGAATGCACTACTAGTAAGTGGGTAGTGATAGTGTGTTTAGGTTGATCTGGAACAGATCCCTAGGCATGAGATGTGTTAATCATGCGTGTCATACGGGTAGGGAAGAATTGCTTTTAGTGCGCCTCCACTCCTCCCTATTTTAAGAGGATGTGGAAGTATGGAGTGGTGGTAGGTTGACTGGAGGATATTGTGATGGTTTGTGTTTGCCTAAAATTGAGGTTCTGATGTTCATAATTTTAGCATCGAAAATCCTTAAAAGATTCTTGAAATTAAGTTGAGAAACATGTAGGATTGCCTTAAATTCTTCTGGCTTTCTAAGTTCATGATAAATGTTGAACACATTTTTTGTAATGCCTTTTCTGCTTTCTAAACTCTGATTTTTATTAGATTTTTTTTTTTTTCCGCTGCCCTGCCCAGTCCCTCAATTTGCTTGCATGCATGCTTGGATTATCTAGTTTATGTGGTCTTGACCTGACCTGACTCTGCTTGCTGATTTAGGTCTTGTTGCTTTTTTGGTTTTGACTTGGCCTGTTTTTGACTCGCTTCCACGTTGCTTTGGTCATCCCTAGTCCATCATCGCACAGGCTGCTTAGGTGTGACTTGGTTCATCATTGCGCTGCTTATTACGTCTGCAAAAAAAGGTATGTACATCAGCATCTTGCTACAGACCCCTCCTCTTTTTGTCATGGAAATATTTACAAAGACTGTGACTGTTATGTCCGCTGTGTTTGTCAGGGGTTGCCTCTTAAGCATGGAATTTTCATTGACTGTTGTAAGGAAAGGGATCTTTTTGCATGATCACCCCACCCACACACAGACTTTTTGGACTGGTGCTGCTGGTGTTTTCACTCTCTAAAGTGCACTGAGCCCTGCTGACCAGCCCCAGGGCATGTGCTCTTGACCCCCCAAAGTGTATGTATAATTGGCTAATCCCTGATTGCCATATTTAACTTGTGTATAAGTCCCTTGTATATGGTGCAAACAGTTATATGGTACAAAATGTACCCAGGACTAGTATGTTAAATGTCACTAGTGGACTGCATCACTTATTGTGCCACCAATGTTGTGACGAAGTGAAAACATGGCCCTAGGTCTGCCATTGCAGCCTAGTTGGGCAGCTTGTAAACTTCAAACCCAACATGACAAAACAATTCCTTTGCCATGTTCAGACCTTCCTTTTTAATATTTGTAAGTCACCTCTATGGAAGGCCGTATAGCCCATAAGGCAGGGTGCCAGATATTAAAAAGATGGACATGTCAAATTTAAACCATACATGTCCTAACAGCGATAACTTGAAATTGTTGGTTCTACTGTAGCAAGGCCGGTAGCCCCATTGGCTAACATGGAGTTTCACTAGCCCAAGCGCTAAGTGCTAACTTCCATTTGGGACTCACAAATATAGTATTTCAAGGTATCAAATTAATTGTTAAATTAGACCCAACGTATTGCCGAAGTCGGATTTAGAGTAACTTTTAAAGCAAAGCTGACTTTAGAAAGTCACCACTGTCTTGCCCCAATCTTCTAGTAGCCGCTTCCAATTAAGGTCACCAGTTGTCATCCCAGTCAGCCTGCTGACCACTTGCTGAGAGGTGTTAAATGCTCCCAGGAAGTGAAACAAAGAGCCTGCTGGAGGGAGAAGGTGTGACCTTCTCCTGCCAGAATGGCCCACTGGTGGTGGTCACAGGTTGCCCAGCTTCAAAGGGGCTCCTGCCTTTGAGAGGCAAATGTGAGTCACACTTCAGCTTATCCACTCCTTTGTGTATTCATATAGGATGGTATCTCCTCTGGGGGGTGGGGGTGGGGAGGGCAGAGAACTCTGTTGCAGAACCGGTTTTCCAGGAGGGGTGGGTCATTTTACTGGATGCCCCATAGGGGTGTGCCCATGGCTCTGTCCCAGGGAAGAAGGGCCCTGACATCTTGGATTTGGGCACTGTGGGGTTTATTTACTTGCAACTCCTCAGGAAGTGATGTAAAGTGGGTAAGGTAGCCCCGTGGGAATTATAGCCCCATTGGCTAGTGAGTCCACAAACCTCACTGGTGTAGCCAAGAGATCGAGTTCCAAGCCCCAGGAGGTCCATCTCAGGTTCTGACCTTTAGCTAAAGCGAGAGTGTGCTCTTTCTCGACACTGGACTTCAACTTCTGAGCCAACGAAAATGGTTTCTGAGCCCCGAGTCCAAGGTTCAGAGACTATTGCTAATTTGTAGGTAGCCTTGAACGCCGATGAGAACAGGGTCTTTCACCTGACCCCTAGATTTTGCTGATCTTTTGACGTCAAACCCAAAGCCGGACTTGCGCTGCAGAAGACCCCACCAACCTCCCCTTCAACGAGAAAAAGAACCAGAAATTTTTCGACCTGCAAATGTAAAATCTGACCAGGACCAACCCAGTGCCCGCATCAGATCTTGACTTCCATCGTGGTCGACCTGAACTTTGACTTTGCCCCAGACCCTCGAGTTCAAGGCTTATAGACTACCGCTAACAGTATTTGGAGCGAAAAGAAGTGATTTATGGAAACTTTGCAAAAATCATAACTCCGGTTTCCTTTATCTAATTGTTTCTCGTTTTCTTGTCTAATTAAAGATAAAAATATATTCTATTTTTATAAGTCAGAGTGGAATTTTTATTGTGTTGTGTTTCTTACTTATTGACTCTTTTGATACTGATAAATGCTTTACCCTTGTTTTCCTTTGGGTTAACACAAAAAGATGATGGACGAAATGCTGAACATTGTCCAACATTCGCCCCAGTCACATATCTGGACCTAAATCTATTGTTTTTTTGCTCGCCACGCCATTCCAGTTTGGACTCGGCCATATGCAAATCAGTCTTGACACCTACCCCTGTGGGAACAGTCCAGCAGAACTGCCAGGCCAGGTCCTCCCTGGACCACAAAACAAGCATCCTGGGACCAGTTTCGTGGTATCACCCCTCATTAGCCAGGCTAACTTGAATCCGGTAGCATAGCGAGCACGGGACCCACGTGTGGGCATACCCATCCCACTTAGGGCGAAAATAGCAACACAGCATGATGATGGATGGAATGCTGAACATCGTCAAACATTCACCCCCAGTTACAGATCTGGGCCTAAATCCAGGACTGGATTCAAGCTAGCTTGGCTGATGAGGGGTGATACCCCGAAACCGGTCCCAGGATGCTTGTTTTCCAGTCCAGGGAGGATCTGGCTGGCAGTTCGCGCTGGACTGTTCCCATGGGGCTCAGGGTCAAGACTGATTTGCATATGGCTCGTCCAAACTAGGGTGGCATGGCGAACAAAATAATACTGGATTTAACCCAGATCTGTGACTGTGAGTGAATGGTTGAAAATGGTCAGCATTCTGTCCATCAACTTTTTGTGTTGCTATAAGTTGCCCTCAGTGGGAAGGGTATGCCCTGACGTGGGTCCCATGCTCGCTAGGCCACTGCCAAGGCACACAGTTCATGCGCAGATCAGTTTGGAGGCTGAGGATGGGGAATCTGAACAATCCCAGCTGGCGCAAGGAAGGAAATAATACCAACCTGCGAGAATATAAGTAAGAGGAGGAGGTTCTGTATAAGGGTGGGCGAGGTGCTGAAGGCTCGAGCCAGGCTCTGGCTCAACTTGAGGTTCTGTTGGAACCTCAAGCCAATGAAGAGTCGAGCTTTTGTGTGGCTTCTGCCTGCCACCCTCGCTGCTCTACCCTCCTACACAAGGCTAAAGCAAAGCATTAACATTTCAGGTAAACAGGAGAAACAAATAGGTACACATTTAGTGGCTGATTTGTACGAAGTGAATTAGAAAAACTGCAATAATCGCTGCTTACCCAAATTGTGTGATCTTGGATAAAGATTTTATTTGAAGAATACTCCCTTTTCTTCTCAATGACAAATGAAAGCACCTTCAAATACCCGTGTTCCGAATACCAGTTGTACAAAAGCATCTTGTCTTCGATTTAATAGACTATAATGTTGCTCTATCTAAAAGAATTTGGGTCACACACAGAGTTCACATGACCACTGTCTTGCCTCTTAGTTCACTAATGTCACTATCACCAGAGTGGGTGCGGGGCTGAATGGTTCTAAGTTTATGTTTAAAACTATATTGGTACTTCTCAGTCCAGTACTATAATGGACGTATTAATATCAAAGCTTCCACACGTTCAAGAAATACACTTTTTTTTAAATTGTGATTTGACTTATTTTATGTGATGTTTGTTGTATGATTTCCATGGCAAACATTTTCAGTGCTCAGCTCATGGTCATGCTCGGGCTTTAAGTAGGGCTGCCACCCTCCCAAGAGAGAAATACTGTAAACAAAATCCTATGTACTCATTTGTAATATTACTTTCTACCTTTGTTTACTTTAATTATTAGTCGGGTCGTTAACGCAGCTCTAGAACACATTTAAAAGTGCTTTCTATTTATATGTGCTGTTTGAAGTATGTACAGATGAGGGCGAAAAATACCGTCTTTAGGTGAATTTTACTTATTTTTGTACCAACCGGGACATTAAAATAACAGTGGTAAGGTCATGACGCACTGGTATTACACCCCCCTTCGACTACCTAAGATGTTTCCCACCTCCTCTCCTTTGTGCTGGAGATGCTTGGTCTCCCCGGTCGACTTTATTCATATATGGTGGGCCTGCCCGCGCCTGACTCTATTCTGGAAAGAGGTCCTTAGTCATATTAAGGTAGTACTTGGATTCCCCTTGCCTGACACTCCAGTTACAATTCTTCTAGGCCTCAAACCTGACAATATGCGCGCGCTTACTCGTGGCGATTGGCACATCGCCCTCCACATGTTAGGCGCCGCTAAACAGCTCATAGCCTTGTACTGGAAAAAAACTGAACCCCCTCCCATCGACCTTTGGTTCACGCGTCTGTGGCATATAGTAACTATGGAGTTCCTTACCGCGCGCTTGCAGTCTCGTGACACACACTTCACTAAACTATGGCAGCCCCTGATCACCTACCTTTGTAAAATGGAACACGCACGTCTTCTGCCCCCAAAGCTCCGGGCTCTGCATCTCTTCGAAGACGCTGTGTACCCATCTGACTTTGGCAGGGCCTCTTCAACAATAGTCTGAGCCTATTCCTAGCCCACCACGTTATCACCTGGGGAGTGCACCGAATGCCATGCCCTGCGCCTCTATCCACCCCCCTCTCACCCGCCCTGCCGCTCTATTTTTCTTAGCTATTGTATTGAACCACGACTCTTGGACATCATGCGACTTCCGACCTATCTCTCCTCTCCCCCCTTCCATGTCTTGGACCCTCTTGTGACAGCCTCTACTTACTCTCTATTCTATGTGTCCCACTACATCCTCCCCTTCCAACCGCCTCTTTTCTCTCATTTCTTCAGTGTATCCATCTTTCTTCTTATCCACGTTGAATTTGGGTCTTCTTGTGCTCTTTGCTTTGAGGCCTCTTCACATTGAAATGCTACGTAGTGCCTCTTGTCATACGCGGCCGGCCCGTCATGGGTTGTAGGCGACTTGCTGTGTAATCTCTGCCTTGATAACCCACACCTTCATTTTATATGCCTATCCTAAACTGAGCGGCCGGCCCTGCAAAGGGTTGTAGGCAACAAGCTGTGTACGGATGGACCCTCCTCCCCCCCCCCTGGTTTATCCTTTAAAATAAAAACAGATTTAAATCAAAATAACAGTGGTGCCGGTAGAAAAGCGGCCAGGTGGCAACCTTGGCTGTAAGAGCCAAGCCAGATGCTTGGCTCGCCCATCTCTAGTTCCATGTGAACAGGCTTGGGGGAAACACTGGGAGCTCTGAGTACCACCACCAAGCTCCCATTGAATGAATTGGATAGCACTTTCAGTGTGCCTCTACCTCGATTTAGCAAATAAGCTTTGGGATAAACGACTTGTAATGTAATGTAATGTAAGTTAAATTTATATAGCGCACTGTCACCCAACGGGTATCCTGGCGCTGCGAGTTACCCAGATGTCAAAGTGCCAGAAAAAAGACAGCTGTCCCGAGTCTAGAAACGGCAAGGAAGAAGAGGGGGAAGAGAGGTGTCTGAAAGGATCAATATACAGACAATGTCTTTAAGGTTACTCCTCTCTAGGGAACAACCAAGTTTTCAGTTTCTTCCTAAATTGAAGCGTGTCCTGAGTTTGTCTAATATTGGTGGGGAGAGCATTCCACAGCCGCGAGGCTGCAGAGCTAAAAGCTCTGTCACCTGTCCTAGATCTTTTAAATCGCGTGGTGTTCACCAGATGTGTTGTTGCTGAGCGGAGGTTTCTTGAGGGAGCATACCACGAGAATTTTCTCTGAAGTGGTTTAGGTCCCAGACCATGAGCTGCTCTAAAGACAATACAGAGAGATTTGAATTGTATTCTCTGATGAATCGGTAGCCAGTGGAGATCCCTCAGAGCCAGAGACGTAGAGGACCTCCGCTGCCTGTTTAGAGCTAGTTTTGCTGCTATCGTCTGGATTCTTTGTAGCTTCCTTATCAGTACGTTGGGTGCTTCCAGATACAGGGAATTGCAGTAATCCAGCCTACTCAAGATTACACATCTCACCACTTGTGTCCTGGTGGAAACTGGTAGTAGTGGGAGGATCTTCCGCAAGGCTCTGATCAGGGAGAAGCATGTGCCAACTACTTTGTTGACTTGTGAATCCAGCTGAAGGTTGTTGTCCATCAATACCCCCAGATTACTCACTGTTTTGGCTGGAATTAGTGATTTGTCAGAAGGGGTAAGCCGAAAATCAATAGATAGAGGGCGGGCAATTTTATTCGTGGTGCAATACACAATTTCCGTTTTATCACCATTGAATTGTAAATAATTATTTCTGAGCCAGTTTGTAGTGCTTTGCATGCACTCATGGAATTTATCCATGGTGACTGCCCGATTCTCCTCTAGCGAGAACACAAGTTGCGTGTCGTCTGCATAATTTATTAGTTCGATGCCAAAGGATTTAATGATCGGGATAAGTGGGCGCAGATATATATTGAATAGGATCGGGCTAATTGCTGACCCCTGCGGTACCCACTGTTGAACGGCGCTTTTTGAGGAGACAAAAGGAGGAATCGTCACTGCCTGCTGCCTACCCGTCAGATAGGACTGAAGCCATTTTAATGCCTGATCCTTGATCCCTATATTCATGAGTCTTTCCAACAAAATACTGTGGTTCACCGTATCGAATGCGGCTGACATGTCCAGTAGCACCAGTACCACCGGGTTGCCATTGTCAGCACGCATTCTTAGGTCGTCAAGGACTGTGACTAAGGCCGTTTCTGTTCCGTGCTCAGGGCGGAATCCAATTTGGGCCTCATCTAGCAGATGGTTTTCTTCTAAGAAGAGAGAGATGGATTTACTAACTGCTCGTTCCAGAATTTTTACTGGGTAGGGTAACAGTGAGATGGGCCTATAGTTGGACGGACAAAGAGGGTCAAGTGAAGGTTTCTTAAGCAACGGAGTCACCATTGCCTGCTTACACCCTTCAGGTACCTCTCCTTTATCCAGCGACTGGCTACAAATTTGATACAGCCGCGGGAATAGTTCTGAGTTGAATTCTTTCCATATTCTCTGAGGGAGGGGATCCAGCGGTGAGCCGGAGGTAACACTCAAAGCTAGTTTATTGAACATTTCCTCAGAGGGAATTTGAAAATATTTCAGTGTAGCTCGACGATCTACATCTGTTCCCTCCTCCTGTTTCTCCAGCAGCGATGGTATGACTGGCATATTTCCATCACCCGTGCTAGATACTTGGTTTAATTTGAACCCGTCAATAATTTTATTAATCTTTTCGTCAAAGTAGACAGCAAGATCGTCACAAAGCTTTTGTGTCGCTGTGATCTTACTACTCACACAGGCAGGTTTGGATAAGTCCTTTACTATATTAAAAACGGTTTTAGCACTGTTAGGAGCCTGTAAGATAGTTTTAGCTTAGTATTCAGCTTTTGACTTAATAATTGCTGCTTTGTATAGGACCATTTGTGTTTTCAAGGCTTTTTTTATCTGTTTCATCATACCCCCTCCTCCATTTTCTTTCTGCCTGTTTACACTCTTTCCGCATCAGTTTCAATTCCTCACTATACCAAGGGGCTGATGGTTTGTTTCCATTTTTTAGCTTCTTCACTGGTATGATCAGGTCCAAAGTGCGGTGTATCTGATCACTGAAGGTCTGATAATTAGTTTCCACAGATTTACTGGAATCGAAAATATTCTGTTCCGAAAGCAGTGGGATATGTTTGTTTTTTATCAGCCTGGTCTTGAAGCATAAAACGCAATCCCACGCTCTTTCTGACCGTCAGGTGAGTTGAAAATGAAAACATCATGGTTGATCAATTAGAATCATTCCTCTGACTGTCTTCACAACCATGGAGAAAAAAACATGACTCAAGGACTGCCCATTTGCTTGTTTCATCTGTTTGGGTGCTGCTTATTTCAGCTGGATACTATTTTGGTGCATTTATAACGCAACTAGCACTTTTGTAGGGTGGCTAGATTTTCAGAACCAGAAAGTGGCACAGACATAGAAATAGAACTAAATGTTGACACACACCATTCAGCTTCATGTATATATATTTAATTATATTCGTTTCACTTTTCCGCCTGGAGCCACTCCTCTCCACGCAGTGGATGGCGCTACTTGACGAGGACGATCTCGTTAGATACTCGCAATTCCACAAAAAATGTTGCGCACTTGAAAGCTGTATTTTAATTTATTTTTGGCTTGTAAATATAAACGACAAACACGTTTCAGCCTCCTGGCCATTTTCAATGTGGTTTCACCCATTCGGTCAGTTGCAATTTAACATGTACACAAACAAAATTGATTGGGCAGCTGTCTTGCAATAGAAACTGATGATGGACTATACATTCAGCTACATCTCAAACCATGATTAGCGTGGCGGCCATTTTATCCTGCCTCTAATGAACATTCATCAACATAGAGTAAGAACTGATATTTGGCGTTCGCAATTAAAATCATAAATAATCTCTTCATTTAGCATTAACCTGAAACTATCCAATATCTAAATTTCACCCTGGATTGGCTTGCATGATTCACTTTCCTTAATTTTGTAATATCTAATTTGCCAAACCCTGCAAATCACTCCATTGATTAAATTCATCTTGCCCTGAATGGGCTAAGTATATCAAAGCAGCTATACATGTATGACAACTTTCTTATTTTTCACTTGTATGACATATTGTCATACAATCAAGTATCTTATTATCAATCCAATATGTTGCTATTGCCTAAGAATAAATGTCTCATCTTTAACACACCCATGGATTCAATTTCAGGGAAACAAATAGAAAAATACATATATAATAATCAAATGTGGTAGGAGTTCTACATGTTACAGCAAATAACATTTGTCATCCTGATGTTCTATACCTTATACTGAACTGTCAATTCCACCAATTATTCTTTCTTCCATTGATGTATTTCCAGAGCCCCTATCCATTTATCCTTCAGCCTATGTGAGACCATAGCTCCTCTTCGCTATTGAGGCCCCATGGAGTATGGGTGCCCAATTCAACTATATAGCATGATTCCAACTGTCTCAGTGATTTAACCCTTGCTCCTCCTCTTTCCTTCTGTGGCAGCTGATAAATGCAGAAAAAGCGTAGCAAATCGCTTTTGCTTTGATGTACTTCTGCAAAGTGCCTGGATACTGGGTATGGGAGATCATTATTTGTTATTGCCCGGGTGTGTTCCAATATCTGCTTCTTGGCAGGATGAATGGTACTCCAAATATATTTCTTATAACATGGACACACCAGGCAATACACAACGAAATTCGAATTGCAGTTCAGTAATTTCTTAATCTCTATTTTTTCCTTTTACCTTGGAATCTCAATATCTTTTACTTTTCTGCTGTTTCTACATACCTTGCATTTAGTGCAAGGAAAAAATCATGTTGCCTCCAATTTAATAGGGTTCTTCTCTGTGTAGTGACTGTGTACTAGTAGGTCCTTTAATGAGACACTTCTCTTGTATGTAATGTCAGGTCTCCCTGGTAACTCATTTCCTAGGATGGTATCTGTCTGTAAGATGCCCCAATTTTTCTGAATAAGCTCTCGAATTTGCCCGGAGTCTTCTGTGAAATTCAGTATCATCCTTGTCACAGTTTGCTCCTCCTTGTCTTTAATTTGTGGGGCTAGCAGTTCTTGTCTGTTTTTCTGTTGGGCTTTACATATAGCTTCCCTCAGAACACTCTTTGGATAGCCCCTTTCGCTAAACCTGATGCATGCATCCCTTTCTGCTTCCTTGAAATCATCTGGCATGGAGCAGTTACGCTTCAATCGTAACAGTTCTCCATAAGGGATACTGTTTATCAATCTCCGTGGATGCTGGCTTTGTGCATGTAACACTGTGTTACCAGCTGTAGGTTTTCTATAAAGTTTGGTACACAGTTTGCCCTCCTTAACAAAAACCAACAAATCTAAGAATGGTACTTCTATTTTGCTCCATTGACTGGTAAATCTGAGGTTGAATTCATTGTTGTTTAGAATAGCAATATACCTTTGGGCTTCCTCAAAAGTGCCTCGCCAGATAATAAAAAGATCATCAATATATCTGGCCCATATGGCTACCTTATCAATTCACTGTTCATTCTTCTCCGCCCAGGCCACGTGCTTCTCCCACCAGCCTACGAAAAGATTTGCATAACTGGGGGCGAAGCATGTGCCCATCGCTGTCCCCCAAATTGGAAGGTAAAGTTGTCCTGCGAACAGAAAAATATTATTGTTCAGACACAAGGAAACCAACTGTAGCAACATGACATTATGCGCTTGATATTTAAGAAATCTGCCTTTAAAAAAAAGATTCCACTGCTACCAAACAATGTTGATGTTAAATACATGTATATAGGTTGTGATCAAAATAAAGTCTTCCTCCCATTGTATGTTATGTATGGTTCTCACAAGGTCAGTAGTGTCCTGTATATAAGAACTTAAATCTTTTACAAGGGGGAACAAAAAGGAGTCCACATACATTGATGTCCGTTCCAGGAGACTAGCTTTCGAGGACACTATTGGGCGTCCTGGGGGGTTTTCCCTATTTTCATGGATTTTTGGGATATGGTAGAAAGTTGGTAAAACTGGATGGTCTACTTTAAGGAAATTATATTCTTTTTCCCCTAGGACCCCTTTGTCCCTCCAACTCTTTATCTTTGTGTAAAAAGCTTCTATGCTCGCATTATATTGTCTCCTTGTAAGTGGCATGTAACTTTCTTCATCACTCAAAAGTCGTAGAGCCTCTTCATGATATGTATACTTGTCAAATAACACCACATTGCTACCCTTATCTGAAGTTTTGATCACCAGTGTAGCATCATTCTTCAAAGCTATGATAGCTGACCATTGTTCTTTAGTAAGATTGTATTTAGTCTTCAACTTCTTAGGATTCGTCTTCATTCTAAGTTGGTCTAATTCCCGAACTAGTGTTTCATGTAAACAGTCAATCGCATCAAACGACATTTTCGGTATATAACGAGATTTTACTTTGAATGCACTCTTGCTGCCCTGTTGTAATATATATATATATATATAATATAATGAAAGATAAATATTCCCTCCCCTTGCTGTGAAGAGCTCCTGAGGCAGGCTGCTAGTGAGCCTGGCCTCAGCCTGCAGACCTCATTTACTCCTCATTAAATCCTGCAGTGCTGCTTGAATGAGGTGAGGCAGCACAGCAGGTGACTCTGTAAAAGTTAAGTTGTGTATCTGGTGTGATAAGAGGACCGGTTGAAATGTGAGCGTACACAACTCTATGATTAATGTGCACTTTCACCCATCCCTCTCTTAAAAACTAGGACATGTATTTGTTTTGTCAAAAAGTGTCGGGACAGTAATTTAAAAACCTGGACTGTCCGGACAAATCCGGGACTTCTGGTCACCCTACTCTTTTGGCCTCCTAACCACACTACCAGCGGCGGTTCCTCCCTTAGGGCAGAGGAGCGTTGCCACCCCACCCCCGCTGACAGTGCAGCAAGCATGAAAAATAAAATGGTAATGAAGAGATTCTATTACCATTTTATTTTTCAGTTCAGCCGAGCCGAGTGGCAGCACTGGGCGGGCCATAGCTGCTAATTGGCAGCTGGGAGCAGTGTTGCTGGCTGCTCAAGTTTAAAATGCGCGTGTCACTTGGCCGGCTGTCTTGCGATTTCCATCCTGACGTGCATTTTAAACCTCTCCACTCAGCTCTCTTAGACTGCTGGTTGGGGAGTAGGCATGGACCCCTGTGCCTGATGGATGTCAAGGCAGCCCACTCCAACCAATCCTGGTGCTTCTCTCATTCTACTAACATCAGTAGCATGAGAGCAGCGTCCGGATTTAGAGGGGAGTTGGCTGAGGCTCCAGGAGAGCTCGCGCTGACTGCATTCCAGAAGAAAACACGTAACGGAGGACGGGAAGCTTTGGTAAGTACATTTTTTATTTGTTTTACTGTTGTTTCCTTTATTGCCCACTGACAGGCACTGTGAGTAACTTGCATTGTGACTTAATACAGTACTTGTCACTGGTGTTTGTTAATAATAGTCCTTACGCTCTCGACTGAGTTGACACCCCTCCACTGTTGAGGGTCACCGCCCGCCACTGAACTCGAGTAAAGACCTCACTGAGCCAACCACAGTCCCCCCTACACTTTCCATCACCAAGATTCATTCCCATCTCCCTAATTGACTGTGGCTGTCCCACAGCTCTGAACCTGATTATCAGTATTATCGTAATTACTGAAGGAAAGGCTCAATACAAAGAAATTCCTACTGTAAAGTGACATATTTGATCTTGCAGTTATACTAGAAACAGGAGAGCAAACAAAAATGTCTACATGTACAACGCACTAAGTAAAAACAAACTGCTTGCCCTTTACAGGACTCCTCAAGTCCTGGACGATACAAGTGCCACACCCCTGACTTGCAATGGTTCTGTCTTATTTGAGTGTGAGAGGGCAAAATAGTATAGGGTAACTATTATGCAGCTTGTTTTAATTACAAATGGCTAGGTGGCTGCAGAGTGTTTACTGAAGGTGTTAGTAAGGGCCAAGAAGGTCCTGTAGACTTTGCATTATATACAACAACACCCAGGCTAGACTCGGGTCAGCCCTTTATACCTTACCTGGGCATAAACATTTGTTAGAGTATTTGCCAGCATGACGGGAGGGTGCTGGTCCGGATTGCCATTTCTATTGCCAGTTTGGACCCAGATAAGGAGCTACCACACTCTATCTAGGTCCACTGGACTGGAAATTGGCTCCTGGGATTAAGGATCATAGCCACAAAAGAATTCAAAGAAGACTCAATTTGTGGTAGCTCTCTTTACTACTATTACCAGCTGGAAATTAAAAACAAGCATTTGCAATGCAATAGGTCTCGCATTACTGATAGTTTGAGTTATTGGCGTTGCAAATAATAATGCAATGCCAATAGCTCATACTTTCAGTAATGCGAGACCTAGTGCACTGCAAATAGTTGCGTAGTGAGCCAGGAACCAGCATGGTATGTCTCAGTGCAGTACCGTAAGCTGCTCCTAGAGCTCCCTAGTGAGCAAGGCACCAGCACTGCTTGTCTAGGTGCAGTACCGCAAGCTGCTCCTAGAAGTCCCTAGTGAGCATTATAAACTTTTGATCACATATGCAAAATCCACCCTACCCATAATGCATTGCATGCAAGACAGTACCCCGAGTACATACAAATAGCTATGTCCATATATGCAATTAGTAGCTTTGAAATGTGACAAAACAATTATTATATTAATTCCGGATTAGGTTGTACTCTATGTGGAGCTGATGAAGGGAAATTTATAGAAGGTCTAATATAAATGTGAGATGTGATAGGTGCCGTACCGCAAGCTGCTCCTAGAGGTCCATAGAGAGCATCATAAACTTTGAAGATATGGTAAATCCACCCTACCCATGTATTTTTCAGGCATTGGGTAGTGAACAATACATGTAAGAGGGGGTGTCCTCGTGGTAGGTTACAAGAAGAGACAAGGCGGTACTAAGGAGGGACTACAAAGCCTAATGACCAATGATAAGCCACCATTTACAAAGGACAGGGACAGGAGCCAATTAAAAAGATGGGCGGGAAGTAGGCGGAGCTTTATACACATATCCTGAATACCGCATGTCTTGAAGAGACAGCACAAGCGCTGCCTAGGTGAGAACTAAAAACGCATGACCACCTTAATAGAGGCTCCTGACTTTTCCATGATCAAGAATCGAGGTGCAAAAAAAAAAAAAAACATGATTTTCTTCGGGCTGAAGTAAACCACATATAGCCAATGTATGTTGATGCTGGCAGAGAAGCCTATCAGGTACCTGGGTAGAAGAACAGAGAAGAAATTTGAATATGGCAATGAAAAGCAGAGTACACTGTCAATTTGCTTTTGAATATTGTAAGTCATAGCAATGATTATGTTTTGCCGTTGAAAATACTGTATGTGGAGATAGACATTCATAAAGAGATAGACATTCATAAAGAGGCATGGTGATTGGAAATCTGAGACAAACACTGCGGGAGTGGAGAAACTGGAGAGGAGTGGGAAACAGCGGAGTACATCTCCGCATGCCTTGCAGCAAATCCAAGTGGCTCTGTAGCTGTTGAAAAGACAATGGGTGGCAGCTCATGGCTGACCAACACCATCCATATTCAGAAGCTGTCTGAAGCCTCGCAGGATTTTCCCATGCTGGAAGAAATTCATTTTTGGGTGTCAGGCTTTTCAGTGGGATTGAACGTAAGGTATACACTAGTCTAAAGGGGGGAAGAGTTGTTTAAGAAAATCTAACATTGGCCATGAGAATCTCACTTGGTGAAGTACTAGCAGAAGAGGAATACTGGGGGTCTTCCAACGAAGTCTAGAAGCCACAGAAGCATAGAGCGAATTTCAAATAGCCTTTTTTTTTTTCCGGACAGATTCCGTCAATTTTTTGGACTTGCACGTTATTTAACAGTGCAGTGAAAATAGTGTCTTTTGTGTGTATTGATCAAGGCAGATATAACATTTGCATTCAGGCAGTGCACTTTCAGAGCTAGCCCAAGTGAACTAAATGCTTGCCCATGGAGTCACTATGATTATGTGCACTAATTAAGTGGGTTTTGGTCCTTTCTTGAATGTAGTTAGAAATGTAGGAATGAAGTAACCTGGTAAGGTTAGGCAGAGATGGAGAAAATAAAGAGGTACTCATGCTGTCTTAATTAATTCTTATTGAACTACAAATGGGACTGTTCGATGATAGGCTTGACAGCAGATGGGTGGCTGGTGGGTGCAAGAAGTGCATGATCAGTTGCACAGTATTTACAAAGAATAGTCAAAGAGCGTCTATGTGACCTGTTTGATAAGTATTCTCATTGGCATGTGCTATGCATCGCTGGATTCATTTGGCATGTTATATTGTGCTTATAATACGTTCTGGGGAGTAATGTAACACAGTTTCAGTTGAATTCTACTAACCCTACAACATTTTGAAGCAAAATAAGTATAACTGAAACATTGAAAATTAACAACATGATGCCTTTTTTTCTCCTGCCTCTTCCAGCGCTGCCATTTCCACCAGGTCCCATCAAGGTGCTGGCGAAGGGTTAATTACTCTGCATTTCAAAGAAGGCCAAGCAGACAGTATCTTGGTAGACTTGCTTCCTGTTCCCAAAGAGCCTTCCGTATGTATACAAATATATACGTATTCCAATACAAATATTGTATGTGATATCAAAAAATTGCTATAAAATATGCAACCTAACATTTAATAAGTTTCCATTACTATATATAAAAGAATATTATTGCTTCTGATTATAAAGATAGGGGTTAAAGTGCAAAAGATGCTCTTTGTGACGTCTTAAACTGTAGATGTCAGCGTTACAGATATGCTCTCAAGATCACCAGGTCCATTTGCAGGCTGTTATCCAAGACACATGCAGTTATCACTTGGGCGATGTAAAACTAATGCTATGCACAAGTTTAAAATGAAAGTGTATGTATTATTAAATCATTAAACATAGGCGTGATACCGCCTTTCCTCTGTTTATTTCAATGACTAGGGGTTGAGTGAGAGTTCACTTTCAAAGCCCCTACGCCTCTAAGAAACTTTAAAATGTTGCACTAGGAAAAAAGAAGGCAGCGTCCCCTAAATAGCGAATAATAAATAAACAGAACTCTATCCAGATTTACGCAGTGCTTTAAGATTGTGCCCCCATCAGTGGCATCGACAGCTGTGTACTACTAGATGGAGCTTTGCTGTTCTTGTTGATTAACCTAAGCGCCTTTCATTTCTGTGGATTCCCAGCTACAAGTAAAGCTTGGGCTTTTAAAAATAAATACCCATAGTTATAATTAAAACCTATTTTGAGTTTTACCTGCTTACAGTGCTCTCATCAGGAATTAAAAATGATTTTTCAGGCATTGGGTAGTGAAACTTGTGGCATCACCTGGACAGATGGACCTTGCTTATAAGGCTTATGAGGCAGGCTCTGAGCCCGCAGGACAGTGTACTCTTTTTTGGTCCGATTACAGAGAGCTGTGCCTTAAACCAGTAATGGCATCTGGCGCCTACCTGCACTGCCAACCGAGTCCCAACTGACCACTGACTCTCGGGCCCATGATCGGGCCACACAACTCTTATGAAAGGTGTGATAGCATTTAACCTGCTCTTGTTAGGCTGGTCTGTGGAGAGACTGCTCTGTTACCTGTTGGCCACCAGGCCTTTGTTGAGCAAGTCTCATGCCTGCCAGCAAAGAACATTACTGAAGAGCAAGGAAGGCATTTAATCTGTCACCATGTTATGTTGTGTGTATTTTTATAGCGCACTATCACCTGTGAGGGTATCCTGGTGCTTTGCAGATGAGAGGCTAACCTTGAGGAGACTTATCCGAAGATCTAAGTCTTCAACTTCTTATGGAATTAAAGACGAGAAGAGGAGGCTCTGATATGGTGTGGGAGGTCTTTTCATGCTTTAGCAGTGATGTAAGAGAAGGCTCAACTTCCTAATCTGCTTTCGCGTATGCGTGCTAGTGAGAATCTGGCAGAGCGGATGTGTCTGGAGGGTTGGTGGGACTGCACGTGGCTGTTTATGTAGGCTGGACTGGTGTTGTATAGTACTTTGTATGTGTGTAGGAGAAGGTTGAATTGGGCATGCTTATGTATCGGGAGCGGGTTGAGTTCTCTTAGGTGTGGTGTGACTTCGGACTGGCGTGAGCGGTTGAGGACCAGTCTGGCTGCTGTGCTTTGGACTGTCTTTAGTCTTTTTGTAAGTTGGTTGGTGATTCCTCGGTAGAGGGTTTTCCCATATTTCAGTCTGCTGGTGATTAGGGCTTGGGTGATTGTCTTCCTCGTGTTCTTTTGGTAGCCACTTGAAAATCGTATTCAGGATTCTCAGTATTTGGAAGCAGGACGTGGTGATGGTGTTGACCTGGGTAGACATATCCAGCTTGCTGTTTATAATGATCCAGTTGATTTGTGCTTGTGGGTTGCGAGTGGGGGTGGATCCGAGGTCTGTAGGCCACCAGGCGGAATACCACGGCAATGCATCTTTTTCAAAGATCGGTCTTGTCTGTGTTCAGCTTGAGGCAGTGTGCCTTCATCCAGGTGGCCACTTCTTTCATGCAGGAGATGAAGTTGTTTCTTGTGCTGGGAGTTTGTCTGAGAGGGACAGTATCAGTTGCATGTTGTTGGCGTAGGCAAGTATTTTGATGTCGTGTGTGCGGCTGGCATCAGCCAACGGAGTCAAGTAGATGTTGAAGAGGATAGGCCTGAGTGAGGAACCCTGTAGGACTCTGCAAATGAGTTCCGGGCTTCTGAGGAGTATGGCGGCATGTTGACTGCTTGGGTTCTTCTGGTAAGAAAGGTGCAGATCCTTTGGAGGTCGGGTTCTTGCATGCCTGTCTTGTGGAGTCATCTGATCATAGTGGGATGTGAGTCTGTGTTGAAAGCTGCAGAAAGGTCGAGTAGGACGAGGGCTGCAGTTTCTCCTCTGTCGAGGATCATTTGGATGCTGTCTGTTGCTGCAATAAGGGTTGTCTCAGTACTGTGGTCTGGTCTGAATTCTGATTGTATGGTGTTGGTGGTTGACGAGGACTCTTTTGCTAGGACCGTGGCTGGGTACGGTGGGAGGGAGATCGATCAGTAGTTTGCAGGCTTGTCTGGGTCTGCTGAGGGTTTTTCCAGAAGGGCGTTGACGGCTGCGTGCTTCCAAACTTCTGGGATGGAAGCTGTGTCAATGGAGGCAATGAGGATGGTGGTGAGAGCTTCACTGATGTGTTGAAGGCATGGTTGGGGGGTGGGGGGCAAAGGTCTGATGGGTCCCCGGATTGGATGGCCTTCATGATTGCTGTGGTTTCCTCTGTGGTGATGGTGTTCCAGATGGTCAGGTTGTTGCCTTTGTTCGATACCAGGAGATGTGTTACAAGGGTGCTGGGGTCCGATTGTGGGTCTGGTAGGTCATTACACAGTTTTTGGGTTGGGGTGATGTTGCTGCAGGTGTGGTGAAGTGCTTGATGATTGCGAAAATTCTCCACCTCCATTCTACTTGCTTGCAGTGCTGTTTCGTCATTCTGACTTCTTCCGTGTACCAGCTGGCCTGCATTCACGGTCATTGCATATTTGGCTTCCTTTCCGAGGGGCCAAGGTATCGGCACAGGCCCACTGGTCCAGAATGAGGACTCGGACTCTCTCCTTTCCAGGGTCAGATGGTGTGGGAGGGCTTATGACGTCTGTGATTCTGATATCCACTACTGTTGGAAATACTACATTTCTGGGGGCGGGGGGGCAGTGGGATAGGGGCTGACATCCTTGGGGACCGCTGAGCCAGTGGTGTGGCTTGGCTGTATAGCCAAAGCAGGAGCTGACTATCAAAAGATTTTTTATTTTGTTCAAATTTTTCCTTTTTCAGAAATCAAACGAAAAATCATAGCAGCAGCGGAGGTAGTTCTGTTATCTTGCGTACATTGGCAGGAACCCAGCGGTCCGCACTCCTCCGATTGTAGAGTTGCAAATGACAATGAGGAAAGATGAAAGGATTACAACAGACACATATGGTTAAACGAAGTCACACAAGTATGCCCAATACAATTACTGTTCTCCCGGCTCAATTATCCACCCCACCCTGGTCACTTTATACTGATTCTGTCTCTGGTTGGTCATTCTCATGAGCGAGTATCAAAAGATTTAAATCAGACACCAAACATAATGAAAATATATTATAAAGATTATTTAAAATGAAAAATAATGTTTCAAAATTCCTGTGTGTTTTAATTAAGTATGTACGATTATATCACTGAATTGACTGATATTTATTAATTGTCAAGCAAGATTATTTTATATTAATCATATACAAGTGAGGTTTTTGTAGAATGATGAACCTGAAGTGAATTACTTTAATGTGATCTCCAACATGTTGGTGAAGGAAAATGACACACAGTTTGTTCAGGTGGGAAATCCGAGAATTGAGCCTAAGTCTCCTGGGTGCACACTGTGCAATTCAGTCACTGTAGGGTTACATCCTTCTTCTTTTTTCAGTTTAACAACAAAGATCAGTGCTTTGTGTTGAATTATTTCTTGAATTAGTGTTAGTCTATGGAGTTCAGTAAATGCACTTATTACACCTTAAATCAAACTGACACTGTGGACACATAAATACATATATGTGGTCATACGGTTTAAAGATGTTCTTTTCTGTTGGTAATGTCTCCACAGACGGTGAAGAATAAACACTTTGGTAGACCTTACCTGTCAAGAAGCCATGCTGCGCTTCACTAGGCTGGAAGAGTTGTAACCTAAAGAGCAAACTTTGTGGGGTCTCTTTGGTTTTATTAAATATTTTATTGTGGTCATTAGGTATTGAGCCTTTCCTAAAATTGTTCTTCTCAATTCAGGCGAGCCAGCAGTAACATGAACATAAAGTAGCATGTCCTGCCTTCCCGATCTCCACTGGCTGGCCTGGCTTGACAGACATACAGATTTTAGGAGGAGCTCAACACTTCAGTGACCACAGTTAAATAATTAACCAAACAAAGAGATCATACAGCCCCAGCAGAGTTTGCTCCTTAGGTTAAAGTGCCCCGAAGAGACTTGGGCAATGTGTAGCTTGGCTTCAGAGAGCTGTGTCCTGTCTGCCACTGTTACATCTTCAGTTTCTAATTCAAAACCTGGTGGAGGAGATATAATGTCCAGTGCATTCCCCCACTCCATTATTATTGGAGAGGGAGTGCTCATTTGATGGCCACTTCTTCTAGGTCATTAGAAACAGCGTGTACAGTCTTGGACTTTTGTGTTGTGACAACCTCATACATTCTGGACATTATACTCTTGTGAGCTGCCATTGAACTTATTCTAGTAAGACACCTGAAATCGCTGATTTATATGAGAAAAGTTCAGTCCTGGATGCAGCATCCAAAAAATTACCTGGAGTGAGCTGGTCACAACATTGACTCAAATTAGAACTGACAATTGCTGCAGCTCCCCTGGCCTGGGCCGCCTGCCTGTTGAAATAATTTTCGTCTGCGGTATCCACTGAGCTGCTGGCAACCGCAGGGACTGGACGTTGGTGATACAGTTGACAGTCCGTGATGGGCACTAGGCAGTGGCGTAACATAAGCTCCAAACGGTGCGTGCTGGGAGGCCCAAGTTCCAGGGGCCCCATCACCACAGTACCCTGACCCGAGAGCTCCTGATTAAGAAAGGAGGGAGGCCCCTATGTACCTTGCAGGGGTGCCCCCCTCAAATTTCGTTAACACCAACATCACCAACGCTAATGTCTGATTGTATGCGCTGCTGTTCAGCTCAGACCTTTCCTCTCCTCTTGTTACTTACTTCAGTGTTAAGCTCCTTGTAGCTTCCTCTTCGTCTCAAGCTGCTGTGCGGTGCCTCACTTCTCACTTAGGCTACACGCCCTGCATTTCAGGCGGACTGTGCTCCGTTTTGCTGCAGCGAGGCCGTTCATTGGTTTCTGTAATAAACATTCTTTGTTGAGGGTGAGTAGGTCAGATCTTTGCTCCCCATGCTTCATTGATAATAGTAGACGCTTTCATGCAGTTTGTCACATTGGTTCTTACTAGCCCAGTACATCTGTTATCAGTGCTGTTCCAGTTCTGTCGCTTGGGGCCATGCTGTTCATTAAAAGTATTGATTTTGGGGCAACTCGAGCACAGAAACAACTCTTGAGTGCTACACACATATTTTAACCGATATTGACATGCTGCAGGCGTTCACTTTAATTCAAAACATGTGGCCCAGGTGCTCTTAAACATCAAAACAAAGTGGAATTAAACCCCATTCTTTGTACATGTTGCATGGTACAGGCGTGTGTAGAAACTGCACATTAAATTAACATTTCCCGGAATGGTTAATGCCTGCAGTCCCAGAGCTTCACCAAGCGGAAATCCATACTGCATGTTCCAGGGAATTAAAGCTCACATTTACCACCTGCTTTGAGCTGGTGGGAGATGTGAGTTCGGGGGCAGCTACTGTGCGTTTGTGGTGTGGGGATGATGGTTGGTGGAAAGAAGGTGAAAAAGGTGCCCTGGAAAGGGCTAACAGATGCTTGGACAGGACAGAGTCTTGGCTGCTGTTGCAGTCAAAGCTTCAAGCAATTTAATCGCCCATTTTTTTCCGACTGGTCAAATCCGGTCTGGGAACACCAACCCACTTGTGATCAAACTGAGTGCAATCCCCCATGGTAATTCCGCTCTCCTAGACTCTTCATCCGACCCTCTGTGTTTGGTTTGCATCTCGTTTTGAAGAAACTCCTTGTATGGCTACATTCGTGCTGTGCATTCTCAATATCTTAAATAAGTGTTTGTAACTAAACAGCAGTAACACTGCTCTTTAGTTCAAATGGTTTGGCTTATAACTCAAAATGCAGGTCAGGCCTATTGGCTTTCTTTCAATTAGTTGTTCTCCATGAGTTTAGCACCCCCAAATCTTTTCCTCAGCCCTACAAGAGTGGTCTCAACTTGTGGATGCATCCAGATCTACTGTGCCAGGTGCAGTCTTCCTTCTTGCTGGGGGCGGAGTTTCCATTGGAAGTCAATAGGTGGGCACATTCTACTAGACACAGGGCCCACCTTATATCCCAGTGTAGTGGAAATTAATGGAATCCATCAATCAAACCTCTCCGTACGAATACGCAACTTGAATTATGGAGGTAATCAATTGGGTTTAAGTACATCTTGCTCAAAGTTCTGTTTGGTCTCTTGTTGACGAACACCCCATGCTGTTCTCACAGCTGTGGTCCCTTAGTGATAGCGGGCATCCCATAATGTAACCACAACTTATCTATTCTTCTCGGATAGACCCTCAGCCGCTTGTTGCTGCCAGAGCTGACAAGAGAGGTTGGAATGAGCACTTAGCACATCTTGAATATTAGGTTTCGCCCGCACAGCACTTGCGCTGTGCTTGTGAAATCTATTGTATTTAATAGAAATCTTAAGAGGTTTACATCCCGCCCTTCCTTTTCACTAGTTTGTGTGCTTGCCACTTACTTTTCCTCCATTTCTATTGATTGTAGCATACCATTTCCCGTTGTTCTCTGTGTCTTCTTCTTATCCGTGTCCCAAGGCCAAAGTACTCCTTTACACCCTCTTGAATTTCTTTGTTATTTTAATTACGAGCGAGCATGCCACTTTTTTTTATACTTACTTCTTGGTGACTGTGCTACTTTGAACTTCTTTGTTATTTTAATTATGAGCGAGCACGCTGCTTTTTTCGACCTACTAATTGGTGACTGTGCTGCTGTGCTGTTTACAGAATTTAAATGTAATATTTCTTTTATTTGGTTTGAGTTCTTCGCATGTTTTTACATTTGTAAGCACTAGAAGATTAAGCGATTTCCTTACAGGATGTTGAGCCCAATGCCGAAACTCGAACCTGGTGACAGCTCTAAAGTCCGCATCCTTTCCAAGTCCACATCCTTTCCCCTCTCTCCGAACCTTGCTTTCTTCAGCTGTTTGAATGGAGGGCACATTCAGCAAATCAAGCAGAGGCGTAGCAAGGATGTCATATGCCTTAAATACACTGCGTATAACTGCATCATAGTACGCCCATTAATTTCAGTGGATTTGCAAATTACCAAACCAATTGCATGACAAGTAAACATTTTATTTTCAATTACTCTAAGGTGTTTATAACATCTATCCCCAAGACAAGACTTCTACAATGGCTACAGCTGGGGACTTTTAGAACTTGAAAACAACTTATAATTTTGGCGTCATGTAAATTTGGGGATATTAGTTTACAGCTTTGTCCCCTTTCGAAATGCGCTTTGTGCAAACAGCATCCATCAGCAAGAGCTTTTTCTTCTTGCTTCCCCCATCGTCTTTGCTTCCTCATCATTGGTGCTTGCACTTCTCTCACCCTGACCCCTCCATGGCTTCCGCTCCCCCTCCTTCCAAGACAGAACTCAACCCTTTTGTCTGATTTGCTTTAAGTAGCGGCAGGCTCTTGCTGCAAGTGCCAAGGAAGGCTGCTTTACACCTTTATTATGCAGCGCTCCTTCAAACCAAATCACACCTCTTTCAAACTGTTTACCCAGTCCACCCTAGCTGTTACCCAGCCCTAAAAACCAAGAGATACTGCTGTAAAACAAACTCCACAAACAGTCTGTTGTTGTTAAAAAAACCGAACACAATTTACAGCCTGCAGCAAGTAGTTTGATTTCTCTGCGTTTTCTATAGTTTGTTGTGTAAGGGAGGGGTAATTGTTATGCATTTATAATGAGTTAAATTCTCATGCTTGCAGTTTAGTAAAATGTACTATGTGCTTTACATTAGCACCAGTTACATTACACATTAATGTTTTTGTAGTCGTAGGGGGAGATTAAATGATTTGCCCAGAACCACAGGATGTTGAGCCAATGCCGAGACTTGAACCGTGGTCCCCAGGTCCGAAGTTGGTAGCTCTGACTGCTATACCACATACTCTTCTCGTCTCTTTAGTGTGTTTTCTGGGACAGAGACAACAGCACAGAATTTCCTCAAGAAGCTCATCTTGCACTTAGCCAATTCACTTATGTTACTTGTGTGCATTTCCTAACAAACCCTCCTTACGAGTGCATCTGCAGGCCATCTCTCTCCTCCCCGTGTCTTGCAGCATCCTTGCAGGTCACACCTCGTTTCTTCCCCTCTCGTTTTATTTATTGCTGTTTCCACGGATACAGTTCCCATCTTTTGACATCATTCGTCCCCATCCAATAAACTAATCTCTGGAAGTTTTAAAATCGTTTCCCTTCAGACCACAGGGATGAACATTAGGTCCTCTCTGCAGAGGTACTCAAGGGACCCCCGTGGCACTACTCAGCACTTATCGCTGCAAGATGTATTTCTAGTCAGCAAGGCGCAGCCAGCCACACGTAGCACAGTCTCAGTCCCCGGCCTCATCGGCATTCACACTGTACTTATCTGGTACATGTCACTTTTATTTCTTTGTCCTCCCCCCCTTTACCTAATCTCCCGCTTTATAATACCACCAGTAACAGCACAATATATTGCCTCTCAATATGCAAGTCATACACTTTAATGGAGTTTCAGTAACTTATATTGCACACACAACTTACAACTAAAAACACCCTGTTATTAATCACATAAGTGAAACCTGTTGTATTTACCAGTGCTTGTTTCAAGTGTTAGCAGTGTCCAGGGCTTCTGCTGACCTGTCCAGACTGGTCTGATGCTGTTAGAGGAGCACAAAGGATCGTTTCCTGTTTCATTGAGAGGGTGTGGTATCATATCCGACAGAAAGGAGGGTAGAGTAGTGTGCAACGCAGCAGCATGTAGAGGGACAAGAAATCCACAAACTCAACCCACTGCTGTGTAACATTGTATCACACATTCTTTTCTTGCCATCGTATATTAATTAGCCCCCCCCTCCCCCACCCCGTCAGGTAAACCCTGCTGTCCCAGAGAAATATATTACTTGTGCTATAAACCTGGAATTGCAGTTTGTTGGACCATAGCCCTGGCAGTCTCTGATGATGTGGCGGATCCCTCTGAATGCATTAACACATTCTTTGAAAATGATCTTCTGAAGGAGCATAACGTCTGCGTTGTGTTGGTATGTTAAAGGTGCTTCCAGATTTAGACTGTCATTTTACTCCAGTCCTTACAGTGAATTCCCCTCCTTAGAAGGTTCACGCCTCATACGGGCAGAATGTACAAGTAAGCAGGGCACCTCAGTTCATTTCCAAGTGGGATGATCACCTTCCGGAAAGTTGGCTCTGGAAGTGCTAAAACTGTGCTCTTCACTTCCACTCCACCCACATGAAATAAGGAGGCACAGATGAGAACACAGTGGACCCGGTCACCTGTGCTTTCCACTTCCACTCCATCCATTCGAAGCGAAAAGGTGCAAATGTAAACCACTGCAGCCACTGTGCGGTTCAATTCTACTCTGTCCAGTCCAATCGAGGAGGCACAGATGAACAACACAACTGGCACTCTTCAGTTCTACTCCTTCCACTCAAAACAAGGATGTAGGGATAGCCAACACAGCAGACACTGTGCTTTCCACTTTTACTCCATCCACTGAAAACGAGGAGCTACAGATGAGCAACACAAGAGACACTGTGCTCTCTACTTCTACTCCATCCACTCGGAACAAGGAGGCACAGATGGACAACACAGCAGACACTGTGCCCTCAAGGTCTACTCTGTCCACATCAAATGGAGATGCAGATGGACAACACAGCTGTCCTGTTGTACATCAGGTGGGTGATGTTCCATCGTTTTCAAGGACTAACAGCCTACTTTTTAGTATCTTTACAGCTGAATGCCACCAAGGTCTTACCTAATAAAGCAGTCTTCGTAAGAGTGAATACATAATGGTAATTCTTTGAAACTGTTGCAGGGCTTCTAAAAGCGTCAGAACACGAAGGCGCAGACTATCAACTGACCTGAAAAGCTGCAGACAATGCTTGGGTACCACGTGTTTACCCAGTATTCAGGGCTAAAGGCTTTTATGAACATACTAGTACCTTAACATAAAGTAATGGGAATCTATGTGATAGAATGACGTGAGAGGGGTTTCCCTTATATTACTAATTGAAATTAATGGAAAAAATTGTCAATATTTACTCGCTTGCTGTTTTACTTCCATTTTGTACCAGCCTTCATGTAACATTGTCAACATTGTTGGCAGAGTGTGGACTACATGATGTGGATTAAGGATTATAAATTACGCCTATGTAATGTTTAAGATGCTTGGCTATTCGGAACATAACGTAAGTACATGTCATTAGCATCCCAAAACTGTCATTCTGACTAGTAAGCCTTCCAGGAAAGCCAACAAGTTTGGACATGCACCTAAAATTAAAGTATACAGGTAATGCTCCTTGGGAGGCCGTGCTTCTGTTGTGTGAATTGTTATGAGACCGACGGAGGGAGACCGACGGAGGGAGACCGACGGAGGGAGACCGAGGGAGGGAGACCGAGGGAGGGAGACCGAGGGAGGGAGACCGAGGGAGGGAGACAGAGGGAGGGAGACAGGGAGGGAGACAGAGGGAGGGAGACAGAGGGAGGGAGACAGAGAGAGGGAGACAGGGAGGGAGACAGAGAGAGGGAGGGAGGGAGACAGAGAGAGAGAGAGAGACAGAGAGAGAGGGAGACAGAGAGAGAGGGAGGGAGGGAGACAGAGAGAGAGGGAGACAGAGAGAGAGGGAGACAGAGGGAGGGAGGGAGACAGAGGGAGGTAGACAGAGGGAGAGACAGAGGGAGAGACAGAGAAGAGAGAGACAGAGAAGAGAGAGACAGAGAAGAGAGAGACAGAAAGAGAGAGAGACAGAAAGAGAGGGAGACAGGGAGGGAGACAGAGGGAGGGAGACAGAGGGAGGGAGACAGAGGGAGGGAGACAGAGGGAGGGAGACAGAGGGAGGGAGACAGAGGGAGACAGAGGGAGACAGAGGGAGACAGAGAGAGACAGGGAGACAGAGGGAGGGAGACAGAGGGAGGGAGACAGAGGGAGGGAGACAGAGGGAGGGAGACAGAGGGAGGGAGACAGAGGGAGACAGAGAGCGACAGACAGGGCGAGACAGAGGGAGGGAGACAGAGGGAGGGAGACAGACAGAGGGAGACAGACAGAGGGAGACAGAGGGAGGGAGACAGAGGGAGGGAGACGGAGGGAGACAGAGGGAGACAGAGGGAGACAGAGAGAGGGGGAGAGAGAGGGGGAGAGAGAGGGAGAGGGAGAGAGGGAGGGAGAGAGAGAGAGGGAGACAGAGAGAGAGAGAGAGGGAGGGAGACAGAGAGAGAGAGGGAGGGAGACAGAGAGAGGGATAGAGAGAGAGGGAGGGAGACAGAGAGAGGGAGAGAGACAGAGAGAGGGAGAGATAGAGAGAGGGAGAGAGAGAGAGAGAGAGATGTGTATGCCGGGTCCTGTGGCTCAGTGGACGAAGGCGTCCGCTGCAGGGGCCTGTGTTCCACCTCATGGTCACAGGTTTTTTTGCTCTAGCCCCAATGACCCCGCCCCCACCGGTGCGGCCCTCAGCCACAAACCACACTGTAAATTTGGCCCCTGAGAGAAAGTTTGTGAGTACCCATGTACTACAGCATTGGACTATATTTTTTGACCATGCTCTGGCCTTCTAGGAAGATTGCAAACACAAGGAGATGATGGACGGAGCGCTGAAACTATTAGATCTGGGTTGAATCCATCATCGTTCTTTAGCTCACTTTGCCACCCAAGTTCAGACCCAGCCATATGCAAATCAGTCTTGACCATGTTCCTCATGGAAACAGACCATCCAAACCAGGTCTTCCCTGGACCAGAAACAAACCACACAAGGGGGCTGGTTTTACTTTACATTGTGCTTTCTCAAGAACGTTTACAGAGTGCGCCAGAGGAAATGAAGAAAAACGTACTAGGATGATAACTGGGCACAGCTGATGGTTTACTTTCAAGCTATCACTGACCACAGAAAGGGTTTTTGCAAAAGAGGATAGTTCTCCCCAAATTCCTATATGTCCTTCTGCACCAATCGGATGGCCCTCCCAGCATTGCCCATTAATTGGAACTTTGTAACTCTAAGGCCTCCTTCATTCTCGAAAATATTAGGACAATCTATAAACGTATCCTGGTGAGTACTTCACCCACTAAAGGCATGGAATAGGGGATGCTGCACCGAGTTGGAGACTCAACAGGGACCAATTGGGTATACAGTGCCACTTTTCCAATTTAGTTCCCTATCTGTGCCAGAAAGAGACTGAACTTGGTGGTTGGCCAATTGGTCAAATGCATGTTTTATTTGTTTTTCTTTATGTTGTGTTTCATTTTTTTTTTTTTTGCAATACTTGTTTATTAATATCGAAAGCACTTCTACAGAATTTAAATAGTATAGACACATCTGGTCAGTGATACAGGGCTCAATAACAGATCTCAAACATATACCGATGCATGACATCAAATCGCGAGTGAAGATGGATATCTAAGAACCTTGAGGGTAGGCAATTAAGAGGGGTTAGGCTATAGTACCACCTTGTGTTGAGCAGTAATTTGTATGAGTGACAGGAACCCCTAAAAAAGGAAGGTAAAAACAATTAAATTTTTACATTCTAAACAGTTCAAAGATGTGCCCTAGTCGTGATGGTTACTCATTCCTTCTCATGTCTATCATGGGATGAAAGATAACTTCTTATAAATCCCAAGGTATCTAATACATATGTATCTAGAACCCTAATATCCCCAACTCTGTGGTAACACCTAGTAACATTGTGCGAGTGTCTAGAAATAATTATATTAGTATAAAAAATTGTCATGTCTTACTGTTGATCACTGTGTATAATGTAACCCGATAATGCCTCAAATTTCTCCATTTGATAATTCTATTTATACACCATTTTTTCACAATAAGATACAGTCATCAATTCCATAGACCATTTCTCAATGGTGTGTAGTGAGAGTTTGCGACATAGGCGCAGAATACTCACTTTGGCTTCTGTGAGCGAATCGCTTGCCGTCTGTATATGAGTTTATATCAGAAACATCATGGATGAGGGTTAAGTATTTCAAAGGTGAAATAAAGATACTATCTGCCATGGAGAGTTGTAACTAAATGGTTGGCCTAGTTGTAGAAAGGTGTACACTGGGCCATAAAATGTGAAGCAGGTCACACCCTTGTGTCCCATACCGTTGAGAATAATTTAGCTTTGTATAGTTTTGTGGGAGACCAGTAGCATGAATGCAGTATCTCAAAGTATAGAAATGTAATTCTTGTCATGTGTTAATAGGGCAATTAGACCAGTCAACTTTCATGCATTCTTTTCTTAGGAAAGTCTACCAACGTAGTTTGGTCTCGGCATTCACTGGTTTGAAGTATAGGTTATCTATTAATATGTACTGGACAGGAGACCTCTAACGTTTCCCCACAGGTTTAAATACCGTCAAATAGGTAAAACCGTTATGTCGAACGAGAGTGCCTCCAGCCTACCCTGTATACAACTAGATAGTTGTATAAAGTACCATCACTACTTCCGAGGTAGGTTTCCTGTGATCAAAGGTCATTAAAGTCCTTGAACTGTCTATTCAAGAATAATTGATTGAGAGGTTTACAGTCTATTGTCAGGCCTGTGTTATTCCATAACGGTGTTGTGGAAATAATGTATGGATCAAGTTTCAGAAACCTGTAACTTGTGTTGCTAAACTGCCAGGAAGCCCCTTATCATTGGATTGTCATGTGTGCATGGATGTCTGTAGCCTAATTATACGGGCAGGGGAGTATTATCGAACTGCATGATTTTTACTCTCTGTTTACCCACATGTATTTCTGTTGAACCTGAGTAAGGAAATTCTCTGTTTGAAAAGTGTGGGGAATAGCAGGGTATCATGAGTCGCAATAGGCGCAGGCTTCCTGACATAGTGTGAACCCATAGTGTTTGTAGTGCCAGTGCCCCAAATAAATACATGATTTAGATTGTGTTATTAGTACATCTGCCAAAAAACAGATGTAGCATTTCTGCTTAGGGTGGTGAATAAACCTTATTTTGGATTCTCTAAACATTGAAAATTCTGCCGATAGACATTAATCTAGCTTTGCCCAGATACAATAGTAACTCTGCAAGCTATAGTAGCTGATCAACCTTTCCATGTAGTGTTGCTGATCTGTTGTCCTGTCCCACAGTTAGCTCCATAATTATGTGTACTCTAACGTTTCTGAGCAGCTTTGATAGATCTTGGTATGATGTGCATTAGGCTGCATCAGTGCTAGTTTTCCTCACTCCTGAACTCCTTCAACAAATGACTAAAAGCCTCTGAAGACCGGCTCAAGCATGTGGAAGAGCACTTAGATACTCAACCAGATTAGGCACAGGATGTCAAGTTGGCTGAACCCTTGGAGAACCTATCATATTAGGTGGCGCCTTCCACCAAACACTAACCGACCGCACCCAATTATTGCTCACCTACTGCCCACCAACATGCTAGGCTCATCTTATAGGCTGTCAAACAGAGCTAAGGTCCTTTTCACATTAACGGCCACTCAATCACAATAATAGCTCACTTTTCTTCTGACACTAACTTAAAGATTAGAACGTTTTTGAACCTGCAACCTATGCTGCATCAAAATGAAATCAAGTTTGGACTATTGGATTCAGATGTTATGCTGGTTACTCTTCAAGGAAAGATGACTGAATTTGAAGATCCAGATGATTTTGAGTACTTTCTAGGCTCTCGGCTCTTTTGGCCATTCTGACATGGACATTTCAGCACCTTCACATGGGATCAACCGACCAGTATCCCTACCTCACACAATTGACATCGGAATCCAGCACAGAACCACTTGAAGCCCCCAGAACTTTACAGGAGACACTAAGACAGGGAAAATCAATCTCAAATAGTGGAATCACTGGCTTCCAAAAAGGACACATTCAGGTCTCTGCTGAAACAATTATTGACAGAGAAGATACCTGGATCAGGGCAGTAACGGACCATCCATCTTGGTTGTTGGACTTCTATGATAAGTTCATATGAATATCTTCAACATAATGTCCTAGTTCAAATATGCCAGATAAGTACTTGTTGTAATTACTGAATTATGACGCTCATGCTTATGTCCCCTAGTAGACACTATCATCCTCACCTCCTCGATGATTACCTAGATTACACTTCGCACATATAGGCTATAACGTTCTTTCACCTATCTGTTGTTGATCCCACCTATTCATATCCCCATCCGCGGTGGGGATATGAAAAAGCAACCTTAGTCTAAAACCAGTCTATCATGTCGTACATCAAACAGCCAGGATAAACTCTGCCAAGTGAAAGGAATGTGCTGGGTTACAGGAGTTAAAAGATTGGTTAACGACCGCTCCACCTCCTTATTTTGTGTTTCAGTATATTCTTTCTTCCGGTGAGAATTGTAGGACCATCGCTTTGGAAAATCGGAATAGACTGAAGCAGGAGCTCACTAAGCTAACTGAGCTAGCTGAGAATACATCTTACACTACTGCTGCCATTTCTGTACCCTCAGTACGTAACATTTGCACTTTTGCCTGCCTGCTCTGTATCTGCTCTGTGTGGCTCAACTAAGCTTGCACTGGTGATGCCTGTAATATGCCTGTTCTGCCTTCTTGCACTTTGATATCTGTGCTGTAGTTGGTCAAGGTGTGTGGAAAACTTGCACTGATGCGGTCTTATGTACACCATACCAAGATCCATCAATACTGCTCAGAAATGTTAGAAGAGTACGCAGTTATGGGGCTAATTTTGGGACAGGGTGACGGATCAGCCACGCTAGATCGAAAGGTTGATCAGCTACTATTTCTTGCAGAGTTACCACTTTATCTAGGCATAGCTAGAGGAACATCCATTGTCAGAATTTTCAGTGTTTGGAGAATCCAAAAACAAGTGGATATACCAGCCTGGGCAATAATGCTATATATCTGTTTTTTGGCAGATACACTTTTAAAACCCATCTCTAAATCAGGCAGGAATATAATGAGTTCCAGTGTTATCAGGGTTTTACAAGTGATCTATCCCTGTCGGTCCCTTTGGGCCTTTTAAAGGGGTCACATTCCACCATGTTTGGCCTGGTGGAACTGTTCCAGCAGTCATCCATGATACAGCTGCATGCGAGAATACGGCACAACTTTTATTACTAATCTGTGTGAAAACTTCCTGTTTGCTTCCATATAGGAATTTAAAGGTCACCTTGGGCCTCATTACAAGTGCCTTGAACTTTTCCCCCATTTCTACTGCTACCAGGCTAGATTTGCGGATGCCAGAGCTTTACATTGATTGCAGGTGGGGGCGACAGATATTTACCGGGGATTAAGGTCTTTACTCTGAGGATACCCTCGTAAATGAGAAACATTGGGAGAATGATGAATACTGCACAAAATTTCCCCTGGTAATTCTGAAGTTTCCAAGTGTCTAAATGGATGTATTCACAATTGTATCTGATCCACTTCGTTCAAAGGCCATACTTTATTTGAAAACGGTAAAATGTTTATAAGGAAAAACGATACTGTTAAACCTAGTGATTTCTTATATTTTTTTACTTATCGAATCTTCCCAGGAAGTTGAAACCTCAGTTGTGCCAAAGAAGATAAAGCCATGTTCCTCTTTAAAGTGCATTCCTTACCCATGTCTTAAAAGAAAACCTTTAGACGCTTGGCTGACACAAAAGCATGCACAGGTAAGACATATAATTAATGACTGTTTTCATGAATGGGTCCAGAAGGTCAATAGACGATGGTATGAAGATAAGGAGAATTAGAAATTACAAATATGGTGTGCTCTTCTACAACAGGTGATTCTTAAACTTTTGACTCCTGAGGACCCCCACTTAATCATTACTGCAATCCAGGGACCCCCATTGAATCATTATTTTTTAATTATTCAATCTGTTTTATAAAAGTTTGCGTTCTATTACATTCAACAATACTGCACAAACAACAACCCAGCTCTAGACTGCCGTTACATGTCCCTACTAAATCCTTATTGGAATTTGGAGACTGAGTCATTACTGGAAGCTGCCCTAAACATTTTTTAAGATTTGAATCGCAAAACAATACACAAATACAGAACAGGTATTCATCAAAGAAATACACAAATGATGAAACATTTTATTTAATATGAAAAGACATATAAAAAATAATCAAAATGCTAATTTTAGTAGGAAGGTTGTTGCTTTTCTAAATTCAATTGAGGCCACTCATCATCCTTAGTATATTCTGTTTGATGTACTTGCACTACTCCCACAAATCAATCAATCAAAAGGATAGTAATTCAACTTTTAGCCTCCAATTTCAAATTCCTTCTCATTTGCAGAACATTTAAAAAATTTCAGTTGTACATTTTGCTTCTTTAGTTATATACACTTTATTACTCTGTAAATATTGTTTAATTTACTAAGCAGTTCCGGACAACCCCCTGAGTAGGCTTCATGGACCCCCAGGGGTCCCCAGGTTACAGGTTACGATCCACTGACTTACTCTGTTGATAAGCAAATATTGATTGTGTCCATTTGGGTATGTTACCTTTACTTCACAGGCTGTACTTGGGGAGTCATTACATCGCAGGAGTTACATTGGTAGTCTTTATATCGCAGGTAAGTTTCAAACTTTTACTTCACAAGTCTTAACTTTGCAGGTAAGTTAGTTTTAAGTGTCCTAACCATACCATGTGTGCCACTGAGTACAAATACGGTCAAACCATCAGCGCCAGTACAGTGCGTCCAAATCAGGATTACTGGGAAGGGACCCAAAAGGCGAATAATGATACCTTGTACCTTGGTACACAGAAATGGGAGGAAATGCTAGCCAATAATGCTAAAGGTCCATCTCACACAGCTGGTCTACAAGGAACTGAAGCTAAATCAGGGCCTGAAAAAGAGCCGTAGGTGGAAGACGTTTGGATGTCTCTCCTAAACACCTTGTAGTTGTCAGTAGAAGTCCTGCAATATCAGTCCAACAAAGTTGATATCCACCTATCACTACTTAACACTGCCAGTTTTTGTTGTTGCAGGTATTGATGAAAATTTCTGCAATCTAAATATGCTAATTAAGTGTTCTCAATCAGATGCTTAACTGCTGCAAGCAAGTTGCTCCTGCGCCCCAGTCGTAGACAAACTATCCTCCCTTCCTACTATGCTCAGTGATCTACTCACAGACTTTAAAACACCAAGCCTGCACCAGGGGCGCAGCCCCAGCCGCCAACTTGGAGCCACAAGGCCCACAACAAATCAACATACTGAAATCCTCTGCAATGGGCAACCCAAATCAAAATATCAGTGGTTTCCCATAGGGACTCTGAACTCTCCACCAAATGAGCAGGAGGCAGCCATCGAAAAGTCAGATTCCAAATTGGCCACGGCCTCAGACCAGCACAACAAATCCCTGAAAAAGAAAAGGCCGGAAAAAAAAAAAATGCCACTACTAACCACACACTGGTGAATACTCCATATTTAGAATAGCGGCTAGGTCTGGGGTGAGGGAACACCCTGAGCCATCTCCCCAACCACAAGGGAAATCAGCAGTGGGAGCCTAGCCCATGAACGAACTGGAGCAAGTAACTTTAAATGCTGTATCAGAGCTACTGCTGACACCCAGGAGATAGAATCAAGTAGCAGAATCACAGAAACCGGAAAGATCATGGGCTGCGACACTGAGCCCGGCAGATGGGAACACCTACCCATCAAGTACAGCAGCCCAACACCCAGGCAGCTCCCTGGGCACTAAGAATGGAGCCAAGACTTGGTTTAAGTCTTCTCTGAGCACTGCCCACCAAGGCGAGGATCCTTCAACAAGTACACAATATCCTGTGATATATAGCCAATGCAGGACGATCAGCCAGACACAAAGATCATAACTTTTTTTGCCAGAATATAAATCCAAAGGCAAGTACGACATTTTAAATAGAGGCAATATTTTAGGCTTATTAGCTCTGATCCCAAATTTAGACAACCTAAGGTCAGCAGGCCTTATTTTAATTGAATTAGTCAGTGCTGAAATGAAAGAATGAAGTCACCAAGGTCACCTGGAGCACAACTGAGACAGCCTGGAAAGTGCTGAAGGAATGGTCGACTTTGCAAAAAAAATAATGGGGAATAAGATTGAGACCCTATTATGAGCCAGGATACCCTCTCCCTCTGCTTCACTCAGATCAGACAAGAATGGGTGCCTGGCCAATGAAGTCCAACCCTCTGCTTAAGGGGGCTCTGGGAAAATCACCATCAATAAGAATAGCATCTAATGAACAACACGGGTCAAATCCAAACCTAGCTGGGCCTTTGGACCCGACTTGAGATGGATCTCGAGAACAACTAATTGTGCAACCCGGAGCTCATGACAAAATTCGGTAAACCGTCTGACCGCCAAGGACCTGCCAGGTCTCTTTACTTTGCTCCCGTAATGTCAATGGCAAATAATTAGAGTCTGAATTCCTACTGTAGGTGCAGTCTTCTGACATTGTCCTCTTCCAGGACACTTGGCTTGCGGCACCATTTCATATACAGGGCTTCATGAACTTCTCTGTGCCGGCTTGCAAAAGAGCAAAACATGGGTACTTAATGGGCGGCCTGACAACCTATGCGTCTGCAACAAGCGTAGGCTCAGCAAGGGTACTGCATTCTAAGTCGCTGGCAATTAATGCAATCAAGATGATAATTCAACACCATAACGAAAAAACTGAGGTGCTAATCATCAATGTCTATACCCACCCTAAAAACAGGTCAAGGGCTTTAAGACTGTTGGTAGAGAATCTTAAGAGCAAACCTCTAATTTTGTGGTGTCTGGCTACTTTATTTTACATCTTCTAGGATCTTTCTTCTGAAGGATCTACCAGCTTATGGCAAATTAAATAAAACCGGTAGACAACTTTTAAGTGACCAATAATGCTAAAGCTTCCGAGCCCTCAATGGCCGGTTCATCAGGGACAACCCGCCGGCAGCTTCTTTCCCCTCAAACTCAATTATTTCCACTTTAGACTATACCTTTTATTACCCTCTAACTGTTTCACAAGGTTTATTCATACCACTTAGGGGTGAAGGCAGACAGCGACCCCCTTCCGCAAGAGATGACCTTTCACACAACTCCGGCAGCATTTCGCAGTACAGCTGAAGCACCTGGCTCGGCGTTCACTATTAATTACAAAAGAAATAAATACTCCCCTTCCACTATAAATGACCTGTCGGGAGCAACTAAGACTTCGAAACGGTAATTACTGGTAACATCCAACGGTGCTCTAATAACCTGGGAGAGTTTTACTAAAGGGCTTGCGGACAGTCTTGTTACCCCAAAAAGAACATGATCTCAAAAAAATTATACTGGGCAACCGGGATGGACCTCCCAGGCACAACTTAAATAATTAAAGATAGTTAAAAAGGCTGCAAACACACTAAGAGCTATTCATCGTAGGCCAGGGGATTCTAATCTACAGCTAGTTTTGAGACAACAGAAAGCCTTGCTAAGGAAACTGAAATGGGACATAAATATGACACAGGAAGATCGGTTTTGGGCCACGCTACTCTCAGATATAAAGAATAATGGCCGCATCCGATTCTGGGAAACTATAAATAAGCTACTGCGACCTGTCCAAGGAGGAATTATCTCGAACGTATCCAAGTAAACTTGGATAAACATTCTTTTTGACCATTTCAACCAGCAGTCGGCCAGAGGAGCCTCCAGCCAGGCCCGGTAGGATCCCTGCAAACAACCCCTAATAGCTCTGCCAACCAACTTCTCCATTTCAAACAATTGCATCTCAACTAAATGTTCCCGCATTGACACAACAAGTTAATCAGACATCAAATAGCAAAGGGCAGACGAGAAGGGGCCAGGGGCCCAAACTTCATTCCTCCTGCGCTCTTCAAGCACAATGCAGGATACTGGGCGGAGATACCCGAGCCAGTCTTTCCTCCAATCAGCTTGTGGGAGCAATACTATCCTCATGGAGAGGATCTATAATTTCTCCTATTTTTAAGAGTAGAGACAAATATGCAGCAAAAAACCTCCGCCTCGTAGCACTGATTGATAACGAGACTAAATACTTCACTGGGACACTGCTTGAGAAACTATCCAACTGGGCTTCTGATAAAGCCATAATTCTTCTAAACCGGACGGGGTTTTCCAAACTGATGGGGACCACAACTAACATCTTGACCCTATCCCTCCTGATTGATGCGGCAAAAGGCTCCAGGATGCTTTTGCACCTCTGCTTTATTGACTATATGGCAGCTTGTGATCATGTGGATAGGGGAAAACGTTGGCGTAAACTAGCACACTGGAACATTCCTCAGGCCCTATTGAACATACTCATATTGCTACACATGGACATGTGGGTGCAGGTTAAGCTGGGCAATGAAACACACCTCTCTAGACAATTCCCACCAACTAAAGGATTGACGCAAGGGTGTGTGATCACTCCCACTCTGTTCAACCTTTTTTTGGAAGACTTAACACCAAAGTTAAACGCCTGCAACTCCCACGCAACCAAACTAGGTGACATGACCCTCTCTAGCCTCTTATATGCTGATGACTTGGTCCTGGTGAGCCGCACTCAGGTGGGGCTGAATATCACGCAGGAATACTCAACTGAAAATGTTTTGACAATCCATTTAGAAAAAAACAAACCCTTGTCATTCAGCAGCGTAAAGAGAAGACTCACAACCTGGTACTGGGCCAGGCAGCAGATTGACTCAGCAGATGAATATAAATATCTGGGCGTCATTGTTGACAAAAATGAATTCTTTGAGGTCATGAAGAGGAATGGCACTGGCAATAACATTCAGAAATCTATAGAGAAAATTATCAGGTCCAATGTTGACTTCTTTTGTTCGGTTAGTGCAAGCCAGTCTGCTACCCACTTTAGCATACGGTAGCGAATTAATGAGGGGAAAGGATGCCACCATCTTCGACAGACCATGACGAGAATTCTGTTGATCGGTGCTGTTTTCCACCCAGCAGTTGGAAAGACTTGTCTATGTCCTTTGTATGAAATTACTTCAAAATCTGTAAATATCATGATTTTGTCCTCAACCTCAGAGATCTCCCATGCATCTCTTTCACTCTTCTCACCACTCAACCCACCAAATAGCTTTGCTTAGCAACCTTTCCCTTCCCTATTGTAACCCCCACCTCTGCATCCCTCCTTCACTCTAAAGCGCTACCAGCAGCAAAACTCCATTTCACAAAAGAGATCCACTGCTTTGTAGCTAGGTTTGCACTATATATGACATACATAGAAGGGTACGGAAACACAGTCGACATCGGAAAATATTCTTCTGAAATTATCCCTCACCCTAATCCATTTATCTTTCTAATCCTCAAATTTCCTCTCCTCACGTTCTCACTCACAGAAACGCTGAATTTTCCTAGTGTTTTGAAGAAGATTTAGGTATCAGCCGTGCAAGCAACAGAAATAACATCATATAAAAAAAAAACTCAAGATGGAGAACCCCTGCCCCTATTCCCAAAGAACCATCTGCTACTCTTAGTCATTGTAGATATTGTATAAGTACCAGAATGTCTCCTCAAAACCCAAAATTGCCAGCTCGGTAAATGCCCCCAACTTTCAGGACTGCCAGATCAGTCAATGCCAACAGCACATTACCCATTATTTTCATTTCCATTTTGAGGCTACCACCTGACAAAATAATATGTTTTGGGTGTTTGAAATGGGTCCATTTAGGTCTATATTCATGCTCTTAACTTTATTGGCAATAAGACTGATCTATTTCTCAACAATGACTGTAGCAATTATTAAGGTACTCCATGTTTACAATGCAATTCCTGTTGGTCTGTAGCATTGCTTTGCAATAGGTAGGATATGCAAGCTTCACTACATGGTAACTGATTTTTATTTTTCAGATGCTAATTAGATATTTTCTATTGGTTACCCACTAATAGTATATCTAAAAAAAAAAAAAACAACAACGTCGAGGTAGACACTTATTGAAGTAGCTACGTGGTCCTAAGCAGTATATCTAGCTGATATTGTTAACACCCTTGTTTTCAAAGTAGGGCTCTGTTTGTTACACCTTTTTGCCATTAATGATTATTTATATAGATCTAGTGGTCGGCAAGTTGAAATACAGATAAACAAGATTAAAAAAATGAGACCTTTTTGTGATGGTTATTTTTTATTGCCTCATAGCAAAACTACTTCAGATGCAAGTAGGAACATGAAACGAAAACTTCATCAAAGTTAAGGTTAGCACAGTTAAAGAACTCAAATTACCGTTTCTTTTCCTTTTTTTAGCACCCAAAGACACAGATCTGGAGCTTAGCTCGTACCTATTTGTTTTTTTTTGTCACCAAGGCAAAGCTATCCACACAGTTCCACTCCACACAATTCAACTCCACATGTTTCCAATCCACACCACATAATTCAACGCCAAGCCACACAATTCATCTCAACACAATTACACACCACATACATCCAAACCACGCCACAGAATTCCACATCATGCCACAAAATTCAACAGCACACCACATAATTAAACCCCACTACAACACAAAATACAATTCCACATAATTCTACTCCATAACACACAATCCCACTCCACATAATTCCAGTACACTCAATACCACATAATTACTATTCACATAATTCCGCTGCACACTATGCCACATAATTTCACTACACAAATCCACTCCACACCATTCCACGCAATTCCGCAACTTACAATTTCAATCCAACCCACATAATTCCAATACACACCACATACATGCACTCCATAACACATGGGTAAAAGACATTGTCATTTACAACGCCAATAGCTCTAACTCAAGCAAATGCTATACCTATTGCATTTCTAATGCTTGTTGTTATTCCAAGCAGTTTCTGGGTGCTTGAGTGGGGAGCAGCTTCCTTGTGTGTAACCAGGACTTCCTTTTAAAGATTTTGATAAGTCGTTGCTCGCTGGGTGAGAGCGGAACTGGGTACAGCATTGAAAGTGTCACGGCTTTCCGAGTGATTGCGTACCTAATCAGGATTACAGTGGGGTCTCTCACGGTTTATACCCTGAGATGCAGCACCAGGGAGAGAGGTGAAGTACAGCTGTGGCATATCTTTACACTAAAAGCATCACTTTCTAGAAATACCAACAAGCTGTTTTTAGACTCTGCACAGCATTCATTTCCCTAGTATGGGCCCAGATGTACAAACCTATTGTTCAGCTGCAAACACTTTGAATCGGAGTTTGCGACTGCAAGATATATATAAATATATATCTCCAGCTCCAGTTTCCTTAATACGAAACCGACACAGGGGCAAGATTTCCGATAAGTTCCTTGTTTATTAAAGTACGCTGTAACGCGTTTCGGAACTTCCTGCCTTGCTCACACAACAAAACGCCATCGTCAATCCTCCATGAAAAATACAGGGCTTACGATCACATGGTGCTTGCTTCTCATCAGCAGAGAAAACCGACTCACTGCCAGTAGTATTGTGATTGAACAGATTCTCACAATTGCGACCAAAATCATAGCACATTTTAAACATAGTTCTGGTTCTGTTTACATTTTTTACCAAACGTGTTGACAATTAGAATTTATTATCAATCACCCATCGCTGATGACAAATAGGGGAAATCACCAATTACTAAAATGGGAGACTTCTGTTCTTAGCTCCCTCGGATTTTAAAGAAAGTGCAAGTGCTCGCTGTTTTAATGGCAATACTTGAAGGTACAGTTGCATGAAAAATAAATATGGCCTTAAATAATAGATATGAACAAACCTTAATTCATATGAGGGTATAATTTCCCACTCATCAAATATGGCTTGCATCATCGTTTCCAGTACATAACATTGACAGCGAACAGCCCCAATACAGAGCCGATGGCTGTTTGTTCTCGTCTCTCCGTTGAGCGGACTCGGAGAGTGTCACCGAAGCCATAGCAAACCATCCCTCGTGGCGCGAGGTTGCCAAATTATAATGGAGGCATAAATAAGAGATCACCTGGTTTTTATTAGACGGCGTAACTGGGAATCAGCCGATTAAACTCCAACCTCCGAAAGTCACCGGCACCATTACGAGTTCTCCCTCGTGGTACGTGGCGGACATCACAATCATCGGTACTGCAGCCGCCTCTCCGGTCACTCAGGGGAGAGCACACACGACATCGGAGACCACCAGAGACTATCCGGTCCTAGGAAACAGTAAGCCAACAAAGATTCTCCTTTTCTACTAACTTATGCTCTTGTAATCCCGATCGGGTGCTCTACCGATAAACCAAGTGCCTGACCCTAAGATGGAGGTGCAATGCAACCTCACAAGTTGCAAATTGAAACTAAAATACGGGTTTCAAGAACTTGTATTACGCGTCTAACGTGCTATTATAGCTGATGCACCCAACATACTAAGATCTACCTGAGCGCTTAAAACCACAACTGTTTATAAACAAAATGGAAAACAGTGCCTGACCCTAAATTGGCCGCCGCTTGCTAAATAAACAGTGGCTTTTCTTAATGCTTCCTGAGCAGCAGATTTTACAGATCAGAAGGACTGAGTTCACACCAACTACAACCAACCAATCCCTACTTCTGCCAGCAGCAACCTAATACGCAACCTACCAGCAGCCGCATCGTTTTCTCCAATGACCCAACTCGCATCTCCCCTTCTACAGTGAGAGTCCTCTCTTCCAGCTCGACTGTCCCTAAAACGGCCTCCATGAGTGTGCCCTTGTCCAGCACTCCTACTCCCCTTGTTGGGGATGGATCCAGCATCTTTGCCCTGGAGTCTCCGAGACCCCTCTGAGAGAGTCCACAGTGACAAGGGAGTCACACATAGCGGCGGACTGGGAAAGATCCCCTTACCGCTGGGAGCCGTCTCCTACCCAGCCGGACGTTGGACACTGTTTCCGCTGGGTTTCCTACCCCCTCCCCCACCTCTTCCCTCCTTCATTCTTCAGTGTGTGCCCGTGGCCAAAGCACTCCTCTCCCCTTGTTGGGGAGGGATCCAGCATTTATGCCCTGGAGTCTCAGAGTCCTCGCTGAGAGAGTCCACCGCGACATGGGAATCACACATAACGGAGGACTGTGAATGATCCCTTTACCGCTGGGAGCCGTCACCTACCCAGCCGGACGTCAGACACGGTTACTTCCTCGTCTCCACGGTGTCTCCCACCCCCCTCCTCTTCCCTCCTTCATTCTTTGTCTACCTCCCCTATTCCTTTCCTCTCTCCCCTGAATTTCTCTCCCCCTGCCTGCTTTGTTTATCGTTATGCATTTGCTATGCTTTTGTAACTCATGTAAATATTGCTCCAGCAACTGATGTAACTGTGTAACTATGTTCTGAAAGAATGTTCTTCCTCATGTAAAGCGCTCTGATACATCCGGGTCTAGCCAGCGCTATATAAAACTTTTCAAATAAATAAATAAAATAAAACAAATAAATAAATAGAATAATCTTTAACCTTCCTAATTACACATCTCCGGCTCAGATTAGGTTAGAATTTGGCCTGCAAATGGAGACATAAACTGTTGTAATAAGATCAGGAAGGCTGACCCTAACACCCTGAATTTCCATCTGTGGCAGGAGTTGCAGAAAAGGGACACTTTGGCTGCCAGAGATTATCTCAATGAATCCCGATCTGTTACCGGGCTGATCCATCTCTGGGAAACAGTTGGCCTCCAAAACGATAATATTCCTTTCAATGACTGAGGACAAGGCTTCTCTAACACGTAGAGCCCATGCTTGGTTGTCTCTAAACAATTATAGAACAGCTGCACCTCAACAATACTTCCATATTAGCAACACAAACACTTAAGGAGAAGTTCCGAAGTACTTCTCAGGTTTGCTTCCTTCTCTGTTACACTTATCTCCCTGGCAGCGAAACCACATAAACAGCGTTTGCTGCCTATGCGGCAACGGCAAAGATCTGCCACACTTGATATGCTCCTGCAAGGAGTTAATGGTTGAACGGAGTCCGCTACTAAAGGCTGCTTTTAACCAAAAAAGAATATGCAAACGGAGGCAGGCTGGGCTGACTTGCTTTGCCCCAGGGGATGCGCAGCTTAACTGCCGTTTAGTGAATTTCTTTACAAAGGTGGAAGCGAAAATGGCAATAAGGGACAGACAGCTGCTAAACATTTATAGTGACAGAGGGCAGATTAGCCTTGGCTGCAGCCTATTGTCTAAGGAGCATATTCTTTCAATCAGGCAGCAGCAACTCACCCACCTGACTTTGATTACTTCTTATCTCGAATATGGATCGTGGAGTGGGGGTGGAGGGGCGTGGCCAGCAACATGGCTACATAGTCACACAAGCCGGAGGCTCCAGCAGCCCATACTCAATCCTGTCTTAAATATTCACCATCAGGCCCTGAAACCGAGCTCTCCCAAAAAGGGGAAACTTCGAGAAGACGACGGAATCTTAGGAAGGCAGTTCGGTAAGCCAGAAACCGTGGACCGAGACAGACGTGCGGAAGACGCGTGCACGGACAAGATGTCGGGGCAATGTGCGGGTCGGCCTTCAAGAGGTGAAAGAGAAGGAGAACGGAGGGATCCCGACCCCGTAAAGAAGGAAATTCTCACCACACAGACAGCCTAGCACCGCCGGCCACAACAAGTGATTCCCAACAGGCTGATCCACAGTTGAGTTAGTTTGCACAAAAAGGGGTACCCCTAAAGACATTTCCTAATTTAGGGTCTACATAACATATATGAAAAAACAATTAGGAAACATAATAATAGGTGGACTAACAATTATACAATGAACCATATGTAAACACCCAACAAGTATTTCTTATCAAAAAATTCTCTTTTTATTTTTATTTTCCCATATATAAATGTTAATTCATTCTTTTTTTCAATTTTTAGTTTATTTTCGATTAAAGTATCATATATTAAAAAGAAGAGAACATGAAATTGTTATCTAAAAAATCAATTTTGTACTTTTATAACCTTCACACGATTTTTTTTAGATATAGAAAAATGCTAATCTATGTACTTCAGACACACATATGCACTCATACTTTATCTAGTATTGCCACTTTGGTCAAATAACTGATTCTTCAATGTATACATTGTTAGCAATAAAACATGGTGAATTGAACTGGTCAAACCAATTAAACTGTATATAAATTGTATTTTTTATCAGTTCTTTTCTCTATATTGACAGTACAATTTATTCAAAGCATTGTGATCTTTTATATGTCTGAAAATACATAGGGTAAACAAAAGCATTCCTATGTGCCATGGCTAAGAAAATAGAATCCTACGCGCGTTTCGGCATGACGCCTTCATCAGGTAGCCATGTATGATATAAGATCTTTTTGTGGTCAGTACAGTTAGTAAATAAAGCTGTTTTTTTCCTCCTTCTTCTAAAAAGGCTTGGTATGGAGATCAGGACTTCAAACCTGATTCTTCTTAATTAACCGTAAAAAAGGGGTCATTTGAATATCTCTCATTTGATTGTAGAATGATGGTGATTCCCCGTAGTTTAGAAATTACATGGCATGTACTGTAACCGCGAGCCTTCTCCAAAACTGGGGGTCGCTTGGTTGGAAAGTCTGTAGGAGTACGCGATGCTTTCGTGCATCCGTCGCCGTCTATCTGGAGGCTCATCCGAGCTGCTCTCAGTGTGCGCTTTGGTACATTGCACATGCGGGGAACCCGGAAGTTGAGTTAGTGCAGAGGGCGGCAAGTAGTCACTGAGAGCGGTAAAGTACAGATCGCCGCCAAAGACGAGCAGCGTCCGAAGAAGAAGGGGTGGAAAACATCCGCTCTGGAGCCGGAGGCTGCCTCAACTGGGACACAGGCTGACCCTGCAGAGGTGCTCGGGAGCCCAGGGAAGCGATGCGCTGAAACCAGGGCTTCGAGATAGAATGTACGCGAAGCAGACGCACAGGAGAGCATAGAGCGGTGGAGAGGTGGAGTGCGGGCCAGCCTCAGAGAAGAGCAGGGCCCACACAAGGAGAAGAATACCACATCCTAAACGAAGACACAGGCGGACTCCAGGGAATGAGAGAGGTCGACACCTGGAGACACCCTGGCTGGGTAGGAACTTCGTCCTGCAATAAACAAGCACGCGCCGCCAGCAACACCCGAGGCCGACCGGCAGTGAGCCGGGAGATCACCCCGGCCTGATTGAGAGCCATGCCCGTGAGAGGGAGGAGATGGTGCCGGGAGAGAGCCCCACAAGGCGGAGAACAGGCCATCACGCTAAAGAGGCAGAACAGACAAAGGGAGAGGACGGTCCAGCCGGAGAAGAAGTGAAGGAGGAAACCGAAGGAACAGACCGGGTGAAAAAACACAGTAAGAAAGAAGGGACAGGAGGGGCTCCCGAGATTTATCGGCCTAGGTCTCACAACGTGCATACCAACAGACTGGAAGAGAGCAAGATAGGAAGGGATACCGTATATGCCCAGGCACCTGGGAGGCCCAGAGGAGAGCTGGGGGAGAGGGAGACCCCCAGAGAAAGACTGGAAGCGCAGGATGTAAACTCCTAACCCCGAGAACGCAATGGCTTGAGACTGAAGAGGAGCCCAGACGGGCTGCACAAAGAGATAGAAAGACAGAAGTCCTGTCCCCCTCATACAACGTAGCTCAGTAGCAGAGAGTCCCATGCCCACAAGATGAGCGGCAGTGCCCTAAGTGATGAAAACACCTCCAGGGGTGGAGTGAGGGGCCCAGAAGGGGATACGGAGTCGCGCACCGGCAGAAGATCATGACATGACCAGTGGTTCTGTCACTAGCGGGTTTCTTTCTCTCCCTCAATACCCCCCCCCCTCTCCAGGGACAGCTGGACCCAAGGGCCATTCAGGCCTGCATTGGCCAGTAGGCTGAGAACAGCTGCGCTAACTACAGTGACTTGAGAGGTCATCCACCCAGGGGGAACATGGCTGGGAAACAGGCTCGTGAAAGAAGCAATGTGAGGGCCAGGAAACGCTGGGCAGAAGAAGCGGTGGACCCATTCCTAGAAATGGCAAGGAGCCTAAACAGACGAGACGAGGGAAAATGGACCGCTACACCAAGACCATCGCCCCGACAACAGAGGCAGAGGGGGTGGAACTACACCCTCACCAGACAATGCAGCCACCCTGCAGGCCATACAGTCGTCAAGGGAGGCCTTGGAGGGGAGAATAGCGGAGGTCTGCTCTGAAGTAACCCTCCTAAGGCAAGATCTACGCAATGTGTCCGAAAGAGTCATGCAAACAGAACACCATGTATCAGAAGTAGAGGATGTCACCCAAACGCTGCGTAAAAAAGTCACTAGTCTCACAGCATCTCTGAAGGAGGTAGCCTGGAAGGTAGAAGACGCGGAAAACTGGGCAAGAAGGAATAACCTACGTTTTATAGGATTTCCAGAAGGATCAGAGGGTACAAACGTAGGGCACTTCCTCACGGAATGGCTCAAGGATTCACTCCTGAGCGCCCAGTTCTCCCCATGCTTTGTATTCGAATGGACCCACAGAATGCCCAACACAAAACCACCGGCAGGAGCACCTCCACGGCCACTAATAGCACACTTCCTGAACTTTCAAGACTGAGACCTGATACTCAGAGAAATGAGATCAATTGGGGAGGTATGATATGCCAATACTAAGATAATGGTATTTCCTGATTATTGTAGAGAAGTCCAGAAGTAGCGGCGGACTTTTGACTCTGTTAAGGCAAAACTGAGAACACTCCACATTCAATACATGCTACTCTTTCCAGAAAAGCTTAAAGTCCTGTTCCAGGGTAAATCTCTATTTTTTCATACTCCGGAGGAGGCTTGGGTGGAAGAACAGCCCCCCTTGAGAGGTTACCGCACACCTTCAATGGCCCCCGATGCGGCTGCAGAACGGAGCTAGAGATCCAGACAACAGAGGGAGAGGAGAAACCGTAGGCCAAGCCGGACAAACAAGGAGCAGGAAGGAACCTCCTCCCAAAGGAGGCGCAGCTCCGGAGAGACTATCAATTCGATGGAAACGGAAGAAGACAGGCTACAGGCAGTGGGCAGAGGGAAACACCCGAGATTCCGACCAATCTGAAAAAGAACTCCTGGCAGACACAGACAGTGATCACCCACTTTTGCAGAAGATTGCGTGCCTGGAAGAACCAAATATAGACAGTGAAGCCCAAGAACCCGCACAGCAACAGGGGTCGAAAGGTAGTGAAGAAGGTTGAAGAATTTGGGCCAGTCGGAGACCGGAGGACAGTAAGACGGCACTAGGTGCCCCAGACATTCACACGCAACACATAGTGGGTGTCTAACTTTCAGGGGGAACCCTCATTCTCTATCTCTGTTAGAGGGGGAGATATCCCCCAGGGGTGATTTCCCAAGGTGGAAGGGACCCAGACCTCTCAGGCTTAAGCTGCGCTATTGTGGTCATGTTGACAGTTGAGGATGTGGGTAGTGGGAGAGAGTGGGGAGGGAGGGATGGAGTTGGGGACTCAAATTATAGAACTAGAAGTTGGCGGGGGTGGCTTTTCAGTAGGGAAACTGGAAGAGGTTGTGAAGATGAAGGCAATGTGGAGAATGTACAATACCAGACGTGCGTGCTATGGCGTCAACACAGAGAGAAGTTTCACTGAGGCAGGTTGAAGGGGGTTACTCAATACTGACATGGAATGTCAAAGGACTCGGAAATAAAATCAAGAGAGGGTTGGTGGCCAATTATTAATTATTTTGAACCCCAACATAATCCTCCTGCAAGAGACACACCTCCAGGGTACACACTGTTTGTTCCTTGGGAGAGGAATGTACACCACCCTTGCACACGCGGAATTTTCCAAGGGTTCCAGGGGAGTGGCTGTATTGATCAAAATGAACCCCCCCCCCCTTCTGCACTAATAAGACATGGATAAACCCAAACGGTACATATGTCGCAGTTCAGGGGACATGGGGATAAAGAACTTACTCTAATTAGTTTTTACGCACCCACGAGGTTGCAAAAGCACACACTAGATAAAGTGGCTGAGATACTTTTAGAATCCGAGCCGTCCATACACATAGTGGGAGGGGATTTTATTGATGTACTAGACCCACACATAGACCGCACACATACGTCGTCAGGACGAAGAGGGACAACACTGCTGGCTGTGTTCCTGGATTCATTGGGGTTGGTAGGCCAGTGGCGCAAACATCACCCGACTGACCAAGTATATTCCTTCTTCTCGGGTGCCCACAGGGTGTTTTCTAGGCTGGACTATATCCTCGCCCCAGCAGGAGACATAGAGGAGGTGGAGAAAATCGAATACATGGCAAGGGGTCTGTCGGACCATTCACCCCTATGGTTGACAGCAGGGGGGCGATCCTTCGAACAACAATCCGGATGGAGGTTAAACACCTGGAGCCTGCAAGACCGGACGGTAGCCCGTGAAATAAGAGTGGATTCGGAACTCTATTTTCAGGAGAATGAAGGCTCAGTATCTTCAGCGGTCAGCCTATGGGAGGCATTCAAAACAATGCTCCGAGACAGGGCGCAAAACATAGTTGCAGATAAGAAAAGGAAAGATACCTGTGAAATTGAGGCATTAGAGTGCAGACTCCTAGAATTAGAGGGGCAGCTTGATTCGGAGGCCGATACGCAGACAATCCATCAGATAGCAATCACCCGTAGGGAGAATCCGGCACTAGCCTGCCAGGAAGCAAAAACTCTGCATTTGGCAATGCAACACTGCCTGTATGACACTGGAGACAGAGCCGGAAGGTTGCTGTCCTGGCTCGGCAAGAGAGAGAGAGAATCCAGATGGGTGACAGCCATTCGAAAAGATGGCATAACATACACAACAGCCCTGAGCATAGCAGAGGCATTTGCGGACTACTACACAGATTTCTACAAGAGAAGAGAGTCCCCAGATTAGCAAATATCTGAACACAATCGATATCCCCACCCTCTCAGTAGATGACCGAGCACTTCTCTATACAGAACTGACACTAGAAGAGGTGGTTACGGCCATCAGCAAACAGAAGTCTGGGAAGACTCTGGGTCCAAACAGACTACCGGTGGAAATGTTTAAGACCAATGCCAGTTTACTCGGCCCACATCTCCTAAAAATTTATCTGGAGGCACTCACAGAAGGGACCTTGCCGCTGGATCTTCATAGTGCAACGATAGTAGTGATTCATAAAACAGGGAAGCCCACATCCGACTGCGTAGCCTACTGACCGATCTCGCTGCTTAACGTGGAAACTAAAAAATTGCCTCCCGTATTGGCCACAAGATTTTTGTCGGTGATAACTTGCCTCATTCACTGCGACCAGTCTGGATTTATGCAAAAGAGGGCAACAATATTCAATGTTCGCTGGCTGGCCAACTGGCTAGATACAGTGAAACACAGGTCTGACCCACATGTATTCTGTCCCTGAATTCAGAGAAAGTATTCGATGCCATCCACTGGCCTTTCATGAGGCAAGTTCTGTTGAAATTTGGGTTTGGCACGGCCTTCTTAGCATGGATAGACCTATTATACACTAACCCAAGGGCACGGGTGTAGGTAAAAGGTGCAATGTCTGCAGAATTCCCGGTGTGCAGGGGCACTAGGTAAGGATGTCCTCTATCGCCAATACTATTCGCCCTAGTTTTGGAACTTATGGCCTGCCTGGTCAGAGACCACCCGGACATATGAGGTTTTAGAGATAATCCGGGATTACTTAGAGATGAGCGGATATCACTATACGCAGATGACATCCTTCTATACGTCACCAACCCGGAGGTGATGCTTCCCACTATACTGCAGGTCTTCGAGGGATCCGGAAGGCACGCTGGATATCAGATAAACTGGGATAAATCCAGTCTTTATCCGGCAGGAGGAGGCATAGACACACAGAGTCTCCCAGGGCAACTACGCGTGAATAGATAGGGGTTTTGATACCTAGGTCTCTATATAATCATTAACCCAACGACGAGCCCTAACACAACATAAAGAGAGTACTGACAGAATTTCATGAAGATGTTGAGAGGTGGAGAAGACTCCCCCCGACGCTGCTGGACAGAGCGGCCATGTTCAAAATGGTCACCCTCCCTAAACTACTCTACATCCTCCAAAACACACATCACCAACTCGCCAAGGAAATCTTTAAAACAATAGAGGGAGAGGTGCGTATACTCTTGTGGAATGGAGGACACCCACGGATAGCACGCCAGACCCTTCAACATAGTCAGTACAAAGGAGGTATAGCACTCCCGGACGTATGATCCTACTATAGAGCAGCATCAATGAATGGGGACATATAGCAGGTGATCACCCAACATATGCCCTCGAGAGACTTCAGTTTCAAACCCAATCACACCTTCACTACATATATGGGGGCATGGGAGTGTTGCAACTATTGCCGGCAACGCAGAGAACCATAGAAGCCTGGAAGAGGGCTGAACGACAAATGAAGTGGAGCAAGAGATATACAAAAGAGACATGCCTGTAGGAAGGGACACGATTGTCAGAATTGGGAAGCTGCAGGGTTTTGGAGCCTGGGACATGGTGGGGATATCCAGGCTTGGGTAAATAATGGAGGGAGGTGCCCTAATTTCCTTTAACTCAATTCAGCGAGAATATAAATTGAATGACACCCAAAGATATTAATATTTGCAGTTGCAACATGCATGGCGGGCAGAACAACTAGACACATCAAACATCCCAGATTTTGCACCCTTGGAGCGAAGGCTACTCCAAAAGGAACTACCAAACATGGACCTACAAAACCCTGATAAATAACATGCCAGACAATCTGGGAGCCCTTAGAGAACAGTGGGAAGTCACCACAGGCGAATTAGAAGACAAAGGTTGGGAAGCGGCACGAATGCATTCAAGAGAATTGGCTATCAAATTAAGGCTGTGACTGATACAATACAAGATCCTCCACAGGGTTTATTTCGACAGAGCACGCTAACATAAAATTGGGAGGGCCGACTCACCAGGGTGTCTTAGATGCAAGACACAGCATGGGACCTTCATACACACGTTATGGGACTGCCACCAAATGAAATCATATTGGACCCAAATAACAATGGAATTAGGAAAGGTAGTAGAAACAACGATACCCATAGATGCCAAATACGTTCTGCTGGGTATCCCCTCTGAGGTAGACCTTCCCAGGTACAAACTGCTGCTATGCAATTTAGGGTTGATTGTGGCGAAGAGACACGTTCCCCGACACTGGGGTGCTCCAACTCTCCCGACAATGACAGAATGGAGAAATGGTATGGATCTGTACATGGGTGCCGAGAGAACGGCATATAATAAAGCAACGGGATGCCAGAAGAAATTCTCCAATGTTTGGGGCCCCTGCCTGAGATATTATGGGTGAGAGATAGAATTGGAGAAAGTTGAACCCAGCCAGGGCTGAGTCAACCGAGTAAAAGGAGAGAAGAAACACTCACCCCACCCCCACCATGAATTATAAGATAGTACTTAAACACCGGGTAAGGCTCTGTGATGGATATGCCAGAAATTATTTGAATGTATACCACTGCCAAATGATTGACTATAAAACTGTAACACATCACGATGCTCTTCGTCTTAAATACAAATATGTACTTTAGTTGTATTCTCCTTGCAATTTGTATTATTAAAAACATTAAAATTAAAAAAAAGGATCGTGGAGTGGGGACCTGTATGGACTTTAACTGCTGCTGAGGCCGTGCGCAGCAGGCCCTGCGTCCAACCCCACACCAAGCACAGCGATGGACATCTTACTTTACATTAAAAAAGCCAGAGAGTCTCCTCGCTATTCTGTTGTTCTGTCTTGAATACAACAATAAAACGGAGTTAAACCATAAAAAAGCCACCAAAATTCACTGAAAAAAACAAAGGTTAAAGTGACATTATAGTTCTGTATGGTAATAATATCTTACTTTACAGAAAAAAAACCTAACAAAGTCACTGAAAAAACCAAAGGTTAAAGGGACGTTATAGTTCTGTATGGTAATAATATCTTACTTTGCATTAAAAAAAAAAAACTAACAAAGTCACTGAAAAAACCAAAGGTTAAAGGGACGTTATAGTTCTGTATGGTAATAATATCTTACTTTGCATTAAAAAAAAAAACTAACAAAGTCACTGAAAAAAACAAAGGTTAAAGGGACGTTATAGTCAGGTGAAAATGGCAATTAAAACAAACCGTTTTAAACAAACAAAACCACTGAAATTCACCAGTTCTAGTTATCTCAAGTAACTATATCTTGTTCCCTAAAGTAACTATAACTCAAACCCATGCCATGCACTGCTTATGACCTCACATATTGCATCACTCGTGATGTAATGTTCTATGACTTAATTGATAACATGACTGCAGCATCTGAAATGACATCATTGAAGACAATACCGTGAAAATAAATATCTGCACTTTATATATCTCCTCCAGATTCTTTAGAAATTGTTCATAGCACAGCATGAGAACTCTTTAATGTTAATATATGTACAGAAATCCACGGGTGAATAATGTATTGTAAAGAGAAGCTTTATTTTTTCGAACGTTTTGGTACCAGACCTTTGAATTCATCTACAACCTATTTTAAGCGTACGTATGTAACTCACACTAGTTGTATTCAGTCTCTAACTTGTTTAAATGAAGTACTGCTTGCACTTGAATGTTTACTGATAGTTAAACAGTACACCGTATAAGTTTTACCTTAGTGAATCAGAGTTGCCTCCAGTACTACACTATTTCTAGTTCATACATATACCTAATGTATATGGTTGTGGGCCATTTACTACCTACTTTGTGTTCTAAAATGTCCTACGGGCTTATTTCATAATTTAATGAGCATTAGCTAGGATTATGTCAACAGTGATGGGATTTGAGATGTCATCATTGATGTAATTTAGCATGTCATGAGTGATGTAATATATGAAGCAGTTCATGGCAACTAGAACTTAACTCTGATAAAACAGAGATTGTTATAACTCAAAATAAAAACATGATGTGGAACCCTTCTTTTTGCCCCCCTCCCCACCCCCCCATGATGGGCATCGCCCCACAACCTAAAACCTAAGCACTCTGTAAAAAGCCTAGGAGTCCTCAATGACAAAGACCTTTCGATGAAACCCCATTTAGGTGCAGTTACCTCTACCTGCTTTCTTCAGCTGCGAAAAATCAAGAAGATCAGCAAGTTTCTCACCTCCAAAGCCTTGGTCCAGGTTATTCTTGCCTAAGTCATTTCATGAATCGACTATGCAAATTCTCTTTATCTGGGACTTCCTAAATGTTTCTTTCCTAACTCCAACTCTCACAAAACCAGGCAGCCAGACTTGTGTTTCAACAACCGAGAGACTGCCACATTACCCCCCTGATGAGGAAGCTTCACTGGTTATCAGTTGCTCAACATACCATCTTCAAGTCAGGCTGTATCACTTTCAAATCCTTTTATTGTAGAAGTCCTGCCTTTATATCAACCAGAATTAAAAAAATACATCCACACCTGCAATTTAAGAGATTGGGAGGCTCCCACTTCTCGGTTTTTGCCCCCCAAATTTGGAACTATTTCCCTCAGGAGATCAGATCCACCCCTTGCTACTCAAGATTCAGGCAACCTTTGAAGACTTGGCTATTTAAACAAGCCTGCGACTAACTGTTTTGAGGCAGGCTTTGCTTCTGTTACCCAACGCCATGAAACCGATTGGCGTATGTATGCCCTAAAAGTCAGCTACTCTCAGTGACTCTGGCCATTATGCAGATGTAAAGATCATCCTGGTGATTTGGGGGGGGGGGGGGAGGCACACATCTTGCAGCCAACTCACAATAATGGCAGCAGCCTGCATTTTGGCTGCACCTCATTGAACACTGTCACCTGTCAATCTCCACAACAGCTCAGCTAGACCTTACACATAGGTTACTTTTCACTCACCCACAACCTCTCAAGAGAGCAAAGATACTGAGCAGAGCTTCTGAAATATCATCATGGATGCTCTACATAAAGACTTTGTAAGACTTGGAGCCACTTCAAATCCTAGCATCAATGTTGAAACCCTCCTACAGAACCTCAGCAACAAAGTCAAGATGACAGCAGAAACCCATGCTTTTTATATGTTGGAACCCCAAAACCTAAACTATCCACCACTTGATGTAACAAGAATCTGATTGACCCCAGACTCACTATCAGAAGACTGGGACAATTTCTTCAAAGAAACAATTGAAAAATTCTTGCACCACACGACAGCTTGTGGGCCCCATTTAACACCCTCTTCACAGAATAGCTCACTAACGTACTCCCTTCTTTGAAGGTTGTCTCCTACAAAGATGATGCCATCCCTTCATCCATCATAAATGGAATGTCAGGAGCTGTACTAATAATGAAACTAAACCCTGTTCATGATCTCTTCTACAAGGCCTCTTCCCAGAGGCTGGTAAGTATTCACAGATTTCTCCACTTCTGAAAAAGCCCATGCTGGACTTCAACAACTTTTGACAGTCACGTCTACCACATTAAGGCAAAATCATTGAGAACGTCATCAGCATCCAGCCCCATAACAAACAAAATGCAACGTAGCACCCTTTTTTTAGTCCTACGAGTCCCGCTTCAGATCACAGAGCAGCTGGGCTCAGCAACCCTTGAATTGGGGTACCATGCCATGTAGATCGCTATAATGGTGACCCCTGCCTTCTTTTCCTAGTCCTTGGCAGTGTTTGACACAGGCAACCATCATAGCTTGTTGAATGTTCCAGCTCATATATGGCCCAGGAAAGGACCGTTCTATTGTTCTTTAATTTCTACTTGAAGAACAGTGTCCATCTGATGCAGATTTGATCCTAAAGATCTGAACCCATACTGGCGACATTTGGCATTGAGCAAACTCAATCCAGGCATCATTCATCCTCAGTCTTTACAAGGAATCACTGGAAGCCCTACAGGCAGATCCCTAAATATGCAGCGGATGCCTAGCCATATCCAAAGATATTATTGTAACCCTCCAAGCCTGGATGTGGAAGTCCCACCACAAACTAAATCCAAGCAGGACTGAGCTTGTCCTCATTGCAATCACCAGTTAACCTCACTTGGGGGCATATTATCAACAACCGGCGATAAATATCGCTAAGCGCACTTAGCGCTAGGATATTTATCGCCGCTATCGATGAATTTTATCGCTGAGATAGCGTGCTATTAGCAACGCTTATCTCAGAATCGATAAAATTCCTGGCGCAAGCTGCCAAATGTCCGAATATCGCTGGAAATCCAGCGATAATCGCACGACATTTGGCGATAGCTTGTTGATAGGGCTGGGCATACTTAACCATGATATCCACCTTCCATTGGATATCATGGCTAAGTCAAACTAAAAGCATGCGTAAGGAAAGTAGCGTTAACCAAGGTTAGCGCTACTTTCTCATCGCTATGCTTGGTGGGGATTCCCTTGATAATTGGAGAAATGTCGGTTAACGACATTTCTCCAGTTATTTTGGGACGGAACGCCCACTTTGCATCTCATTAGAGATGCAAGGGTGGGCGTTATAGAAAAGGGCGATAGGGCAAGGATTCACGCGATAGCGTGACCTTGCTAATACAGCGATAAAATTATCGCCGCTTTTCGTCTGAAAACAGACGCTAAAGCGGCGATAATGTCTTATCGCCGGCTTGATAATATGCCCCTTGGTTCGTGACTGCTATTGAGATAAATCTGGAAGACTAAACCCATCTACTCGTCAGTATTGCTAGATCCCTTGGCTGCCATTTGCAATGTGTGTTTGAAAGCTAAGCTTCATGTCCAAACAAAACCAAGACACATGGTATCAACTTTCCCTGGTTTGAAAAGTGAATCTTTCATAGCGAAAACTGATTTTAGAATGACGCTGCACGCTCTATTCTGGTGGCACCGGCGTTCTTCCTCCCAAAAAACACTTTCATCCAGCAGCTTGCCTCACTCTAAGGACTCTGAAAGTTCAATATAATAACTCTGATGATCAGACATCCGCATTAACTTTCTCTGCATACACACATCCTCTTCAAAGCAAGCTACATTATATTCAAAGGGGTCCACGGTGGTACCTTGCAGTTACAGGCTTTCAAAATCATAATATCGGGGATGCAGGTGAGGTCTCTGAAAAACCAGCGGAAACAGCACAAGCAGGCTAGAGAACAGTAGATGCAAAAAAGACCACGCCTGCTCATGCTATTCTTCCAATATAAATCTTCCAGGCTTCATCCATCCTCTGCTTCAGAAAATAGCTCAGGACCCTGCTCATCTAGCAACACCTCAATAACTTGAAACTTCACATCCATGATTCCAAGGATCTCCTTGCCTCCAGAGGTTTCCCCTTCCCAGTCTAGGCACAGCAGTTTACTGTGTAGCCCTCTCAATCATCAGGACCCGTCCTAATCCTTGCTTTCACCCTTTTCAGCCTAACCACGAGCCTCCTCTGTAATGTGGCCACCCTACTCTATATTTAGTTTCACAATATATACGTCCATGTACGTAGGTTAGGAATAGCAGTAACAAACATTTTACAGAAATCACTGAAGACCGTCTAATGGTATCTGTGGTTCATATAATAAAAAAAGGTAAATCAAACCCTACACAATATGCTTTACTATTTAAAACGTTATTGCAAGTAAGACTGCGCATGACATGCAAGTAGATTATGTAGGTCAACTCTTAAACAAGAAATAAAATCGGTTTATGAAAAATTATGTTCTACAAATCTAATTTCCCTCTTTGAGAAAATTACTAATTTGTTAGTGGAATAGGGTTCCTGTGACCTGTGTTACCTTGGATTAGTAAAGCTCTAATAAACAACTAGTAAATTGTTTGAGGACACACCACATGATAAAATATAAAATTAACTTAGTATACATTTTGAATAACACAGATATGGTTCAAGAACTTGGAATGTGACCAATGGTAGAGTTTTATGAAGAGCCTCTGGATTGGGGAAATGTATAAGTAAGATCCACAAGGTCCTATTTTGGAAATGTTGTTAGACACATTTACACAAGAGGTTCCATAGATCTGTTGTAAATTTGCTGAGCATTAAAGCGAACAATGTGAAAATATTGTGGTGCAAATGATATGATTTAAATCAAGTGAATATAACACAATGCACATAAGACAATTTCAGGCTGTTCTTTACAACTCGTGTACAAAGTGCAACTTAAGCAAACACAGCAACTGCTTCCCACCTTAACTTCTGCTTGATTTGTTCACATTAATTGGACACGTGAAGGAGAGTCATATAAGAATGTGTAGCTCACTGAAATAATTCCTTCAGTAGCTACCAACCATTGCCTGCTCATGTCCATTATTTCCACTAACCTGTCTTTACATGTGTATATGACCAGCTGACTTCCAGAGGTAGAGAAATTGTGTTTTGTGGGAAGACTGCAGACTGGTTGACATTTTTTATTTTATTTAAAATGATGCTCATGTGTACTAATGGAGTACTAGTAGTGGACCTGATTTGCCACAGAAGGTAGGTTTTTCATCGCTCCTCCAATGTGGCAGAGCCATCATCATTAAAGGTTAACAGAGATCTTATATAACAACCCTGTGAGATGCTTGTGATTTAGTTCTTTTTAGTTTTGTTAATTTTAAATATCAGTGCTTGGATGATGGGTGTACGTTAGAGGCAGCATTGAAAGGGCACATCTACCATAGTAGGTTTCAATGAAAAAGTCAGCCTTCCATGTAAAGACTTTCTTGAAGGATTACACAACTGTTTCTTTGCTAAAACAACAAGCATTTGCTATGCAATAGGTCTCGCATTTGCGAAATTTTAAGCTATTGGCATTGTAAATGACAATGCCTTTTATTTATATGTTTTCAAAACCAACACATAGATAAAGGTTTGTCATTTACAATGCCAGTAGCTCAAAGGCTCGCAAATGCGAGACCCATTGCACCTGCTGCGCCATTGATAGTTACATCCCTGTTCTGGTAAGGTGACCACATGGCTGCTTGTCACTAGCACACCACTTTTCCATTCCTTTCATGTCACAGTGCATGCTGGGAGCTGTAGTCTTGATTCATTTAAATTGAGACAATTGAACCATCACACCTGATAATTGTTCGTAAAAGCAAAGTGTTGGAATGCCAAAGAGGTGTCCTGGTGATCAGGAGCCCTCTGGTCACCGTTGGACAGGCTCCAGCCTGCCACCTTCATAAGGAAAATACAGCCAGGCCCTGGGGTTAGTAGGAATCAGTGAGAATTCCGCAGGGTGAGCTTGAAAACCAGGTCTCCTTTTTCAACTTCACCGGGAATTTATGGACAGATGCTACACTATGATTAGGAAGATGAAAAAGATATCGCAATTTGGTTGTATTGTACTGCTTTGCCGAAAAGCTAATAAAAATCTGTTCACAAAAAAAAAATCAACACGCTCTGTTTCCGAGTTGATGGCTGCCCTTCAGGGTCTATTGCTCCTGTAACGGAGGACTTCGCTGGAATCAATTGTACTCAGGAGTCTGACACGCTTGTTTCTGCATCACCATGTGGATTTTCCCTTGAATTATGGCAGTTAGACACAAGTAAGGGGAAGAGGAGGTTCAAAAGTCTCCTTTCCGGCCTTTGGAAACTCTTCTGTCTGCAATTAACTTTGGTTTCGTGGCAGAAAGTACACAATGAACAATTTACATTTTGTTTTTATGCACGTTGCACTTTATTGCTGGCATGCTAACATGGGAACATTGTACTGCAGCATGATGATGGTATGTTACCTTAATATTGATTTGCTGCCAGTACGAGTTGAATTTGGCAATTTACAAAGCATGCTGGGTGTTGCAGGTGTACAAAACTACTGTGTGCACTGGAAATTTGCATAAAAAGCATGTGATTACTGATTGGTGTTATCATCTTACCTGTGAACAAGGCTCGAGTACGGAGCTGAAATGTGTCAGGAAAACTTAAATGAGATGGAATTTGCCACGTTTTGATTGCACACTTTGTGAAATAACGAGCAAAATGTAGATTTTCATCAGCTTTGATGGACAGAAAATCTGGATGTTATTAAAGACACGGAGGCTAATATTATTGCAATCTTCCTTTATTGCGCCACCCACAGCAGCACCTTTAAAGAACTCAAGAACATTAACCAAAGTTCTAAGAATTAACAAAGGGCCAGAATCACCAGCCATCTTCCTTCTTTTTTACTCACATCCCAAACAGAAGAATATCTGTCCACAGAAGGTTTAGAAACTCTTACACTTCTCATCAGTCTTCTCACCAACAAATTCTGGCCCACAGAAACTCCATTAACCAGATCATGACCAGCAGCAATAGCTGATCTATGAAGATTGATAGTACGGTAGGCCAAACCAGAATTAAACAATCCTGCTAAATAATTTACTACATTGACTACATCCACTGAAACGGGATCAAAATCCCTCTCCACACACCAGCGAAACCATTTCTCCCATGCCAGTCTATACACCTTCCTTGTTCCTGGAGCCCAGGATTCGCTAATAAGATTAGAAGCCTCTTCTGAAAGTCCAGGCACTTCCTATACTCGCCTGAAATTCTCCATGCCATCAGTCTCAACTGATCTGTTAACACCAAATCGTGACATTCTCCCAATGGACCCTTCAAAATGTCTTCGAACGATGGGAGCAAGATTGGAAAATCTATCGACATTTCTAGAAGAATTGGATACCAAACCTGGGACTTCCAAAGTGGAGTTACCAAGACTACCGTTTCCTTCCATTTCCGAACCAACAAGGAAACTCTCGTTATCATTACAAAAGGAGGGAATGCATAGGGACGAAGGCCCCTCCAATCCTGCCTGAAAGCTTCTATCCCCGCTGAATCCGGATCAGGACGCCAGCTGAAAAACTTTTCCAACTGGGTATTTCTCCTGTTCGCAAACAGATCCACATAACATGGACCCCATATCTCCATCAACCTCAAAAACACTGACCTGTGGAGGCTCCAATCGCTTGAATCTTTGTAATTCCTTGAACACCAATCTGCCTCCACATTCGTCAAACCTGGTATGTGTTCCGCCTGAACCTGAATTTCCTGACTCAAACAATAATCCCAAAATACTCTCGCTAGATCTGCTAGATCCTTTGATCTCGGTCCCCCTAACTTGTTCACATACCTCACAGCAGATACATTGTCCATTCTCAAGAGGACTGAACACCTTGCCCTGTCCTTCGTAAAGCTCTTTATCGCAAAAGTCCCTGCAAGCAATTCCAGACAATTTATGTGCATTTCCCTTTCTTCCATTGTCCATAACCCCCCCTGTCGATGTTGCACCACAGCGAGCTCCCCAACCAGTTAAACTCGCATCTGATTCTATAATCAATTCCGGATTCACTCCAAAAATAGCTTTCCCATTCCATGCCTCCATATTTCTTAGCCACCAATGCAGTTCTAATTTCGCTTCCTCTGAAAGAGTAATTTGCTCTGAATACTTTAAACCACGCCTTAAATGACTGCTCTTCAACCTCTGAAGAGCACGATAATTCAAAGGTCCTGGAAAAATAGCCTGAATAGTTGAAGACAGCAGACCTATAACCCTTGCTAGCATTCTCAATGAAATCACATCCAACAACAAAATTCTCCTTATTTCCTTCCTTATTCTCTTTATTTTCTCCAAAGGTAATCTCAATTGTCCTTGAACCGTGTCTATCAAAAACCCCAAAAACTGAGTCTCTTGACTTGGAATCAAACAAGATTTTTCTCTGTTTACTACGAACCCAAGTCTCTCAAAAAGGTCTATTGCTAATTTCGTATGATCCTCCACACTCGATTTCTCCTGATCCATAATTAAAATATCGTCTAAATGATCACACGAATACCTCTCTCTCTCAAAAAGGCAACAACTGGACGAAGCATTTTGGTGAAACACCACGGGGCTGACGATAACCCGAAGGGGAGACAAACAAATTTCCATAACCTTCCTCCCCATCTGAACCTTAGAAATCTCTGATGTTCTTTGCAAATCGGGATGGTTAAATAAGCATCCTTCAAATCCAATCGAGTCATCCAGTCCCCTAACTGTAAAACATCCCTCAGCAAATGCATTCCTTCCATTTTGAAATGATGGTATTCCACCCAATCGTTTAATTTCCTCAGATTTATGACAGGTCTCATACCTTTCCCTTTTTTCTCCACCAGAAAGATATTGCTTACAAACCCCACACAGTGATCTAATTCTTCCACAATCGCACCTTTCTTTACTAAGTCTTTTACTTCTACATCCACTAGTTCTGTTAACTTTGTATCGAATCTTATCATAACCGGAAACTGATGTTGAACCGGCTCCTCTATGAAATCTATGTGATAGCCCATAACAGTCTGAAGAACCCAAGGGTCTTTTGATATCGCACACCAATTTTGATAAAATTGAGCAAGTCTGCCGCCCAACTTTACATGGATAACAAAAGGGTCTTGACTTACCTGATCCTCTTGACCTTCTACTTCCTCTTGCGTTGCCCCTCTGCCTTTGAGGGTAGAAATTCCCGGGTTGATAGCCACCTTGTGACTGGTACTGGTATCCTCTAAACCCTCTTGAAAAAGAGGCCCTTGTAATACCTTGTCCTCGGCCGGGGAAACGACCTCTATTTCGCCCGGCCCCACCAAAAACACGACGGTCAAAGACCTTCTTGATTTCTCTTTGTGACTTTTGTAAAGAGCTAAAAGCCCCAACGTATTTTGACATTTCCTTGATCAAGGTTTCACCAAACAACAAACCATTGGCCTCCAAGCCACCTTCATTATTGGCTAACTCTGCCAATTTCGGGTCAATTTTTAAAAGGATGCTTTTCCTTCTTTCCACTGAGAGAGCGGTGTTCACATTGCCCAGTAGACACACTGCCCTTTGTACCCATTCTCTCAGTTCTTCCACTCCAGGTCCCTCTTGCCTATATATGCCTCTTCAGCCATATCAAAATTTATTGTGATCGGGCCAGTTAGATCCAACAGTCTATCCTGGCACATTCTCAATCCCTTGTCTAATCCTTTCCTTGGATCTTTCCCTCCTTTACTAATAAACACTATAATTTTAGCATCCAAATCTGGAGTCATTCCAATTTATTTTGGCAAGAATGGGGCGTGGGCATTCAGATCGTAATCTTATTCTCACATCCTTTGGGATCTGTTTCCTTAACCACAGTTCCACATATTGTGCCACATGCGGAGCCGGGCTCCATTCCGGTGATAGGGGATGTTTCAACATCATAGGATCAAACATAGACTCTCCTAGAGGATCCATGACTCCACAAGATACATCCACCTTGTCAGATACCATTGTTTCCATACCCTTATCCTTCTCCACAACTTCCAAATCCGAATCAAAATCTGACGAGCAACTCAGCTCGATTTCTGCGCTACCAGATGACTCATCACAGAGAATAGTAGTATGTCTCCTTCTACTTTTATCTTTAGTCTCTGAGATTAATTGACCTCTACCAAGGTCCCCATGCGTGTCCTCGACACTACCATGTTTCGTACGTTTACGAAATCCTACATCAGTATGCGCAGTCTTCGATTTCTTCCCTTTAAACCCACTGTCATCTAAATTCTTCCTTTTCCTACTCACTTTTCCTCCCATCCTTAAAACCTGCGTAGGACCCTCACCTGCAGACCAAAAATGCTCTTCCTGAGAAGAAGACGCTTTATTTTGAATAAACTCCTCAAATCTCTTGTCCATTTTTTTTATCCAAATCAGATGCGAATTTACTCAGAATTTCGCTAATTTTATTCTCAATGCTCTTTTCAGTAGAACCACCAACATTAGTCTCCGACATTTTATAATATTTTCTAAATTTAATTCTTGTCTAACAATTTATTAAATAAATCTGACAAAAATACTCGTTAAAATTCACGCTAAACAACTAAAGTCTTCCTCTAACCAGATTCACAACTCAAAGAACGTGACAAAAACCTCTTCAAACCGTTTTTAAATAAACAACCCCCAAAGAGATAAAGGTTTCCTACCTCAAAATAATGAAGTTCTACCTTAATATCTAAAATCTATTACACGCCCTTCTTCATTTAAAATATCCTACGCGTCAATTTCCAGTCAGTAAACTCTCGACCGAAAACTGACACTAGTGCTCGTCAATTCTGACGTGAGCGTGCGCCTAAGCGTCATGATGTAAGAAATACCTCATGCGCATGTGTCCATAACTCTGCGCTACGCTCCCCGGAACAGAAACATCTTTATGACGTCTATGAGCCAGCTCGTGCCATGAAACGGTTAGAGACAGGTCTGTTCAATTGCGCATTTAAAAATACACATTTTCCTCTTTTCGTCAAACGCCGCTTACAAAGCTAAGCTGGAACACTATTTAAAATTTATTGCTCCCCTTTAACCCGGAGAAGCTCGACCCAATTAAAGTAATTTATGGGTCCTCTCTACCCCGCGATAATGCGCGAGCCTCACCAACTGAAATGCAATTTTACTTCTACTGCTAAACTCGGTAATAAAACACTCATTACCTTTAAAAGTGCCTCGTGTAACGTTTAGTTTTAAGAAATGAAACAACCTTTAGCTTAAAATAACGTCATATATCAACAAAACGACTCAAAAGGTAAACCTTTCATATAAAACTTACACTCACAGATATTTTGATCAATACTAGCATACTTAAAGTTTAACACATAATATAAAATACATTATTAAAGACTTAAACATTCATTAGATATAGAGCGACGGCAGACAAGACTTATCTGTTTGGGCAGCAGCAAAAAAGAAGGAAGATGGCTGGTGATTCTGGCCCTTTGTTAATTCTTAGAACTTTGGTTAATGTTCTTGAGTTCTTTAAAGGTGCTGCTGTGGGTGGCGCAATAAAGGAAGATTGCAATAATCTTAGCCTCCGGTCTTGCCATAAAATCACAGTTTGATGTTCATTTATTACAAAAAGCAGGTTCCTAATGGCTTGTTTACGATGTCATCAACAAGAAGCTAGCACAACAGAGCTGTAACTCTAGTGATTGTTTTCTGAACCGGAAATCCCACCTCTCTCGCACAAGTCGCACGGGCTTGGGAAATCACGCCCGAGTCAAAAGCTCCTTTAACCCCTTCACTGCTAGGCCTTTTCCCCTCCTGTGCTAAGCCTTTTTTTGGCTATTTGGGGTAGTTCGCGCTTAGGCCCCTGTAACTTTTTGACCACATAAGGTATCCATGCCAAATTTGTGTACCTTTTTTCCAAAATCATGGGGATACTAAAGGTACCCAGGGTTTGTGGATTCCCCTGGAGGGGACCCAGAAATTAGCCAAAATACAGCTAAATTTTGGTTTTTTGTGGAAAAATGCGCAAAAGGGCTACAGATGAAAGCATCTGGTTTTTCCCCTGCAAATGGCATCAAAAAAGGGGTTGTGGTGCTGAAATCACCATCTTCCCAGCTTTCAGGGACAAGCAGACTTTTGTCAGAAAACCAAAATTTTGTACACAGTGTTGGCATTTTTCTGGGACATAGCCTATTTTTGCTATTTTTTGTGCTTTCAACCTCCTTCCAGTTAATGGTAGAAATGGGTATGAAAGCAATAATGGATCCTGGAAAGCCATACATTTCTGAAAAGTAGACAAAATTCTGAATTCAGCAAGGGGTCATTTGTGTAGATCCTTCAAGTTTTCTTTATAGAAACATACAGTTAAATATAAGAAAAATTGAAAATTAGTTGAAAAAAACAGCCATTTGTGTCAACGTTTTCACCTGTAACTTCTTCTAATTATGACAGCTATTTGAAAGCAATATACCATTACTTCCGCTGGACCTTTCTGGTTGTGGTGATATATAGGACTTGTAGGTTCACCAAGAACCCGACGAACCCAGAGCCAATAACTGAGCAGCGTCTTGCAATGGTTTTTTATTATGTCCCGGGTATATAGCAATTATTCTGGGAAAATATATACATGGAAAAATCGGTATGAAAGACACCTATGTATTTCTGAAATGGGAACAAAATATAGAGTTTAGAAACAGTAGATATTTGCACATTTCCGAAATTGGGAGTACCCATACTAGCATGAGAATTATAGGTCATTTTTCAAAATGACTTCTTTTACACATTGTCTTTCATTTGGAAGGCAGAAATGCATCGAAAGTCAATAGATAATTACAGTTGCTCTACAATTTTGTGTTACCCTAAGTCTCCCGATAAAAATGGTACCTCACTTGTGTGGGTAGGCCTAGTGCCCGCGACAGGAAACGGCCCAAAACGCAACGTGGACACACCACATTTTCACAGTGAAAAATGACCCTTTTTTTGCAAAGTGCCTAGCTGTAGTTTTTGAACCCTAGCTCTGCCGGCACCTAGGGAAACCTAGCAAAACTATACATTTGTGAAAACTAGACACCCAGGGGAATCCAGGATGGGGTGACTTGACTGGCTCTCACCTGGTTCTGTTACCCAGAATCCCTTGCAAACCTAAACAATTGTCAAAAAAACACATTTTCCTCACTTTTCTGTGGTGGAAAGTTCTGGAATCTGCGTGGATCCACAAAATTCCACCCACCCCGTGTTCCCCAAAGTCTTTCTAGGAAAACGGTACCCCACTTGTGTGGGTAGGCCTAGTGCCCGCGACAGGAAACGGCCCAAAACGCAACGTGGACACACCACATTTTCACAGTGAAAAATGACCCTTTTTTTTGCAAAGTGCCTAGCTATAGTTTTTGAACCCTAGCTCTGCCGGCACCTAGGGAAACCTAGCAAACCTATACATTTTTGAAAACTAGACACCCAGGGGAATCCAGGATGGGGTGACTTGACTGGCTCTCACCAGGTTCCCTTGCAAACCTAAACAATTGTCCAAAAAAACACATTTTCCTCACTTTTCTGTGGTGGAAAGTTCTGGAATCTGCGTGGATCCACACAATTCCACCCACCCCGCGTTCCCCAAAGTCTTCCGAGAAAAATGGTACCTCACTTGTGTGGGTAGGCCTAGTGCCCGCGACAGGAAACCGTGCAAAACGCAACGTGGACACACCACATTTTCACAGTCAAAAATGACCCTTTTTTTGCAAAGTGCCTAGCTGTAGTTTTTGAACCCTAGCTCTGCCGGCACCTAGGGAAACCTGGCAAACCTATACATTTTTGAAAACTAGACACCCAGGGGAATCCAGGATGGGGTGACTTGACTGGCTCTCACCAGGTTCTGGTACCCAGAATCCCTTGCAAACCTAAAAAGTGTCAAAAAAACACATTTTCCTCACTTTTCTGTGGTGGAAAGTTCTGGAATCTGCGTGGATCCACAAAATTCCACCCACCCCGCGTTCCCCAAAGTCTTCCGAGAAAAATGGTACCTCACTTGTGTGGGTAGGCCTCGTGCCCGCGATAGAAAACAGCGCAAAATGCAACGTGGACACACCACATTTTCACAGTGAAAAATGACCCTTTTTTGCAAAGTGCCTAGCTGTAGTTTTTGAACCCTAGCTCTGCCGGCACCTAGGGAAACCTACCAAACCCACACATTTCTGAAAAGTAGACACCCGGGGGATTCCAGTGAGGTATGTCTTGCGTGGATCCCCCAACATTTTCTTACCCAGAATCCCCTGCAAACCTGACATTTTGCTGAAAAGAAATCACTTTTTGCACACATTTGTGTGTGGGAAAGTTGTGGCATCACCGGGCTGACACAAATTTCCTACCACCCAGCGTTCCCCCAGGTCTCCCGATAAAAATGGTGCCTCACTCGGGTGGGAGGCCCAAGTACCCGCGACAGGCAAGGGCCCAAAATGTATTGAGGCGATATCAAAATTGCCTATCACAAAATGACCTGGTTTTGCAAGGGGGGTCCCATGACTTTTTGGCCCGGGGTTCGGCGGCCACCTAGGGAAACCTACCAAACACACACATTTCTGAAAAGTAGACACCCGGGGGATTCCAGGGAGGTATGGCTTGCGTGGATCCCCCAACGTTTTCTTACCCAGAATCCCCTGCAAACCTGAAATTTTGCTGAAAAAAATCACTTTTTTCACACATTTGTGTGTGGGAAAGTTGTGGCATCACCGGGCTGACACAAATTTCCTACCACCAAGCGTTCCCCCAGGTCTTCCGATAAAAATGGTGCCTCACTCGGTTGGGAGGCCCAAGTACCCGCGACAGGCAAGGGCCCAAAACATTTTGTGATAGGCAATTTTGATGTCGCCTCACTAGGTTTTGGGCCCTTGCCTGTCGCGGGTACTTGACCCACCCACACAAGTGAGGTACCATTTTTCTCCGAAGACTTTGGGGAATGCGGGGTGAGTGGAATTTTGTGGATCCACACAGATTCCAGAACTTTCCACCACAGAAATGTGAGGAAAATGTGTTTTTTTTATACACATTTTGAGGTTTGCAAGGGATTCTGGGTAACAGAACCTGGTGAGAGCCAGTCAAGTCACCCCATCCTGGATTCCCCTGGGTGTCTAGTTTTCAAAAATGTACAGGTTTGCTAGGTTTCCCTATGTGCCGGCTGCGCTAGGGCCCAAAATCCACAGGTAGGCATATTGCTAAAAACAAATCCGTGCCTAGTCGGCTTTCTGCCGCCCTGGGGGGGATATCGGGGGGTGGGGTTGCCCTGATATGCCCCCAAGGGGGGCAGAAACACTGTGGCTATTTTTTTGGGAGGTAGGGGCATTGGTATGCCCATTCTGGGCAGCCCCCACCCATAAAAAAGCCAGCGTAATCGTTGGCGTCTAGTGGGCTTTTTGCCCCCCCCCGGTGGGGCACATTGGGGGCTACTGCCCCATCTGCCCCCCAGGGGGGGCAGGAAGGCTGTAATTTTTGCGGGGTGGGGGCATGGGCAAGCCCATTTTGGGCAGCCCCCACCCTAATTCAAATTTGCCCAAAAAAAATCCCTGGCGACTAGTGGGCTTTTTGCCTCTCCCCCCCCCCCCCCCCCCCCGGCGGGGCAGATTGGGGGCTAATGCCCCAGAAAGTCCACTAGACGCCAGGGAGTTTTTTGGGCAAATTTTAATTAGGGTGCGGGCTGCCCAAAACGGGCATGCCAATGCCCCCACCCTAATTAAAATTTGGCAAAAAAAATCCCTGGCGTCTAGTGGGCTTTTTGCCCCCCCGTGGGGGCAGATTGGGGGCTACTGCCCCATCTGCCCCCCAGGGGGGGCAGGAAGGCTGTTATTTTTGCGGGGGAGGGAGTGGGGGCATGGGCATGCCCGTTTTGGGAGCCCCCACCCTAATTCAAATTTGCCCCAAAAAAATCCCTGGCATCTAGTGGGCTTTTTGCCCCCCACGGCGGGACAGATCGGGGGCTAATGCCCCCATCTGACCCCCAGGGGGGGCAGAAAGTCCACTAGACGCCAGGGAGTTTTTGGGGCAGATTTTAATTAGGGTGGGGCAGCCCAAAATGGGCATGCCAATGCCCCCACCCTGGTTAAAATTTGCCCATAAAATCCCTGGCGTCTACTGGGCTTTTTGCCCCCCCGGGGGGGCAGATTTGGGGCTAATGCCCCCAGCTGCCCCCTAGGGGGGGGCAGAAAAGCTGTCATTTTTGCGGGGGGTGGGTGGGGGCATGGGCATGCCCATATTGGGCAGCCCCCACCACAAATTATATATATATTTTTTTAAATCCCTGGCGTATAGTGGGCTTTTTGCCCCCCCGGGGGGGCAGAAAGGCTGTAAATTTTGCGGAGTGGGGGCACGGACATGCCCTTTATGGGCAGCCCCCACCCTAATAAATTATGCGGCAAAAAAAATATCCCTGGGGTCTAGTGGGCTTTTTGCCCCCCCGGGGGGGGCAAAAAGACTAAATCACACCCAAAAAAATTGGGGGGAGCAAAAGCCCTTGCCCAAGGTTGCTCCCCCCTCCCTGGTGTCTAGTGGGTGGATCCCTGCTTGGAGATTCTCCCCTTTCCAATGATACCTATCCCGTCTTTCTACGTGCCCGGGGGGGCTGAGATAGCCCCCTGAGCATATAGAAAGTGAAACTGAAAGGAGCCTAAAGGCTCATTTCAGTTTCGGTTTCTGTGCAATGAGGACAGCGCGACGTGCGCGCTGATCCTCATGGCACAGAAACCAGGGAGGGGAGCTGGGGAAGCTCTTCCCCAGCTCCCAAGGTCACAGGGGTGAAATAGAAATCCCTCTGCTGTCTGCAGCAGAGGGATTTCGTGTCCCTGGCCTCATGACGGAATGGTTCCGTCATGAGCACAGGGGCACCGATGCTCATGACGGAACCATTCCGTCATGAGCATCGAAGGGGTTAAAACAAAAGCGTTACCCCTCACCTTCATCGATCAGATAGCTTCCCAGCCCTGCTGAACGTTTGTGACATTTTCATAGACACTGGCGCGCGGCAGCAACAATTGATTAAGAACTTCCAGAGAACCACGGCGGTAACGCAGCGACTCCAGCGCCATCTTTCAAGATGAATGTGTCAGTTCCGGTCAGCATTGGAGGGCCATTTTAGCGACGAACCGTGGCCATCTTGGGATTGGATCGTTTTACTATTCAATGACTGAGTCGGCGAATGCACACACCGCGGTTGTCGTGTGCAACCCCATTTAATAATCGTCAGCGTGAACTCTGTCACTTTAGAAAATGAAGCAGTTCCAACATTTTTCGGCTGAGCGACGTATATGACCGCAGCTGCGACCCACGTACCCGCGTTAAACCAGCGCTCGTCATTGCGGGAAGGCAGGGGGCCATCTGTTTTCACTCAGTCGCATGTTTATATTTGCATCGCGCTTTCACTTTCACTTTAAGTGAAAGCGCCATGCAAAAATAAACACGGGGTTGAGTGAAAACAGATGGCCCCCATAAAGATAAAAAATTGCTTTGCGACAGCAGCAAAGCAGACAAGCCAGTCCGGATGGGCCAGACCAAAAGGCGAAAGGGAGGCATCCAAAAAAGCTCATTTCCAATGGCAGGCCACCGTTTAGCATAAACGGTGACGCCAGCCAATGGAAATGAGGGGCGGGGCTTGAAGCCCCCTTCTGAAAGTCCTCAATTTACAATATATCTCGCTGAGCGAGCAGCGCATGCGCGCTGCAACGCTAGGCGAGACCTAAAAAGGCCCATTCATTCGAAACTAGAACTCTTGTGAATTAAAGATGATTCAAACAAAATCTTCACTTTAATATATTCAGATATTTTATTAGGTGCAGCTGGAATTTAAAGTACCAAGTATGTTTGTATTTGTTGTTACCACGAGAAGCAATATTGAAGTACTTCTAATTTGCTTTTGTTTTTCCAGGCTTTGGCTGAAAAGGAAAATTGTGAAGTTAATTCTGCTATCCAGTGTGTGCTAAACAGAGAAACCATCTATGGAAAGGTTGGAAAATGATTAATATTCACTGATGTTGTAAAGGCCAACATTTTTAAGGCACATTTGAAAATGTATAATAGAAACTTTGCACCATTTAATGGCAGTTGTACATGAGAGAGCTGTACAGTACAAAGCAATCTGCATTTTTATTGGCTGCTGGCTGGTTAATATCTGCCACGGAGATTCATATTCAGAAGCTGAGCTAAGCCCCAATACAGGCACAACCATCATATCACTACATGTGGTTTCTAGAACACCTAATCTGTGAAGGACATAGAGATTGTAGAGAAATTGTCAACAGGAACCTCTCCTCATTCTTGGATGATCAGGGAACTCTTCAACCTACTCAAACTGGTCATGAGGCAGGAAACTGCACGGAAACTGCTCTCTTTGTGGTAACCAACCAGCTAAAAAGATTGGAAGAAGCGGGGATCAAGGTTACAGCTCTCAATTGGCTTGCCTCATTTTTAAGCAATAGAAGGTTCCAAGTATGTGAGGAAACTTTCTGCTCAGACCCACTGGCTTTGGAACATGGAGTGCTACAGGGCTCGTCATTAAGCCCCACACTGTTCAATGTTTATGTTCGACTGCTGGCAGATATTATAACTAGGCATGGATTCTCAATGGTGTCATACGCTGATGACACAAATAATCACCTCATTAACACCCAATACTGCAGCACTCTAGTCAACTAAATGCCTGTTTAAGAGAAGTTACTAACTGGATGTCGAGCAGCAGTCTGAAACTTAACTGAGACAAAACTGAGGTACTGGTAGTTCACAGCAACCCTTCCCACTGGACATACCTATATTGGCCCAACTGCCTGGGAGCCCACCCCCCTCCTCCCTCGAAAAACAGATATAAAAACTTTTGGTTTCTGGATCAATAGTCACCTCACTATGGAGGTTCAAATGAGTAAACTAGTAGCCTGCTGTTTCTGTCTACTCGGGACTCTGAGGAAGGTTCTGAGTTGACTTCCCTCTGCCACCCGCAGAACGGTAGTCCAGGGACTGGTGTTGTCCAGCCTAGACTACGGTAATTCACTATACTTGGGTAGCCCTCTGTTTGTGGTTAAGAGACTCCAAGTGGTCCAAAATGCCAAAACAACATTGTTACCTTGTCCCTGGCGTCCCTTCTCTGGTTGCCACTATCCAAGAGAATCCAATTTGAGGGCCAGATGTAAGACTATTGTATTTAGCGCATCGCAATTTGCGACAAATTGCGAGTCGCAAATTGCGAGCTGCTAAATCCAATGGACTGTTAGCCCTTCTCAATGGGGTCGCAAAATGCGAGGCTCGTCAATATTCATGAGCCACTCGCAATTTGCGACCCCATTGGGAATGGCCAGCCTCACAGAGATGGTGGCCTGCTGGGGTCAGCAGACCACCATGTCTGTGACTGCTTTTCAATAAAGCAGTTTTCATTTTTTAAATGCAGCCCGTTTTCCTTAAAGGAAAACGGAATGCATTTCAAAAAGAAAAAATGAAACGTTTTCGTTTCATTTTTTAAGGGCAGGTAGTGGTCCCTGGGACCACTGCCCTCCCTTAAAAAATATTTTCCACTGCATTCACAAAGGGGACGGGGTCCCTTGGGGACCCCTTCCCGTTTGCGAGTGCTTTACCACCCTTCTAAGAAGGGTGGTAAACTGCGACTGTTTTGCGGTCGCAAAAGAATCATACATAGCTGGAGGACTCGCTATTAGGAAGGGACGCCCTCGGAACGCCCCTTCCTAATAGCGATTTGCTATTCTTATTTTGCGAGTCGCAAATAATTTGCGACTCGCAAAATAGGAATAGTATATGGCCAACTCGTTTTTTGCGGTCGCAAAGGGGTCTGAAACCCCTCTGCGACCGCAAAAAACTGTCGTACATCTGGCCCTAAATCCCTTTTCATAGCCCATCGGGCAATGCACAAGAAAAGCCCTATGCGATGGACATGACATTTAGCACCGGGAGACCCGTTGGGTAGCTATGTTCTTTAGAAGTTCCTAGTATGGTATACTACTCTTGCTAGCACCGTGTCCCAAAACTGGAAAACACGTTGGGAACATAGCTTTGAGTTAGTTTTGAATTGAAGGTGTTTTCAGTCTGTGAAAATTGTTTAAAGTGTGCAGTCTATCAGAGTTTGCATCCTGTTTAAAAACAGTTATTCGGGCCAACACGGGAATAAACAAAATGAATAAATAACTTTTCCATAAAGTTTCCCTTACAGATATTTCTCGAGGACTATGCTTGAGATAAGTTTTATTATAGAAGTCATAATCCCGATGCTTGCAGTGTAGGGCAGCTCCGTAAGTCAGAAACATTGTTTAGTACATACAGCCAAAACAGATATATTTAGAATATTTGCTTGTTTGAAGTACACCTGCTTTCAGCTCTGTACAGAAAACAACAAGATAGAACACTAGAATTTAAAAAAAAATACAATTTCTATTGCTACATATGGCACTGCAAAATGTGCAGTTTACTACGGAAATAGGAAGTGAAAGAATGGAGGCCCAATTCTATTGGTTCACAAACTAGGGATTTACTTGTGAAGAGCACTGGTGCTCGATTTTAACACCAACAGTGCTTTGTCTTTGTTTCTGTGTTCCCGAAAACCAGTATGACTAAGACGCTTGCTTATTTTAGAATATGATTATATTGGACTCTGAATGTAGAATTGATAACCTATAAATAACACATTTCTTCACATAAAATATGTATATTTTAAATGTGTCAATATATGTCTATTTGTGTTACTAAAAAATTAAGTTGAAAGCCGGTGTATTAAATCTGATATATAAGATTTATATTCAATCCTTGCACTATCAAGCAGGTCAGTGCATTAGAAAGGATCTGAGAAAAGAAATTGAACGCGCTAAGAGTAACATTAAATCTCCATACACTCAGGTGTGCCAGAGAGCCCGGCTGCAAAATGGCCACCACTCTTTGAGGCTCTGTCGGCCGGAGCTGAAGATCCGGTATTTATCTGCTGTTCTAGCTGGCATCGGGGCTCCCTGTGGAGGGTGCCCATGCTGATTGTCCGCCGCTGTCTTCAATGAGCACCAAAGTGACGCCAGGAGACTGCTGACAGGCGGATTACTCGACGTGTTGCTTGAGGCCTGGTCTGAGCCTGCGCTGCCTGCCTCAGCCTCGCTGCGGACTGAGACGTTGAGAGAAGCTGCTCGCTTCTGGGTGCGGTGACTGCCCGGCGACATGAGGGGTGCTCGTCAGAGCCCCAACAGTGAGTGGTGTGTGCTGCAACTGAGCCGACCTTCAAGGCTGGTGCAGATGAGTCGCACGGTCCCCCGCCTGGGGGAGGTTTGGGGGCAGCTGGCTGGTGTGCTATGGCCTGGCCGCCGCGGCGCTGGGCTGTGCTGGGCCACGCCATGCCGTGCATGTGTGGGCCCCCAATGAAAGGAAGCAAGCGGTGGAAGCTGAGCCCCCCTGACGTTCGCTGTATATTGGCTGCGGCCCGCGTACAGAGGGAGACGCCTATCCAGCCGAGATGTGACAGCCCGGGGGCCCAGAGATCATGTTAGAGCTTCTGCATGCATAAATAAGTTAAGAGCACTGAGAGACACATTGATCCGGTCCCACGACATTGGAAGAGCACTGTTTTATTCTGGGCAAGCTGGTGGGAGGTCTGCTATAGGCGTCAGCCTCTCAGCATTTACTTCGCAGCTGCCTGGATTGATCCCCGAATAGCCTGCATAACCTGTGTGCCACTAGCGTAGGAATTTGCTTGCTGCTCACCTCGTGCGGACAACGCTCCCATTAGTGGTGGGGAGGCAAATCCGCAGGGGACCCTGGCCTGATTGTGCTGCCCCTGAGTGGTGTACCGGGGTGTGGTGGGGCCTATTAGGAGCACAGGAGGCCCCCTGCCTCTGAACTGAGGCAGTCTGCATGGACATTGTTCAAGTGGGCTGCTGGTTTCGTAAATTGGATAGTGTTTAGGCCACAAAGCCTCCTGCCTGCGATGCATGGGTCTGCTCGTGCCCCCCCCTCCCCTCTGCCCCATTGTAGGGGAGTGGCGGGACCCACTGGATGTGGTATCAGCCTGCTGCCATAGAAACCGGGCTTGCCTGCTGCCTGATTCTGCAGTCTGCTACGTGGGTACAGCTACATGATGGGGGAAGCCGATGCCAGGCAATCCAAGCCACATTCGAACACCGCTGGCAAACCTGTACGATAGATACACCCCTGGACAATTAACTGCTAAGTCACGCAGACAGAGAGGGATTGACTCAGGCATCTGACATCCGCACCATGCTCTTGGACCTTAAGCAGAGTCTGACTGCTATTGATACCAAAATAGATCTCCTCGCAGACAGGTTTGACTGCCTCAAGGACAAAGTGAACCAGTATGACTAACGCATCCACCAAATAGAGCTCCGTACGTTGGTCATGGAAGATGACTACTCGGCAACAGGCGAGAAGTTGTTCCAGATGGAAAATGTGCTGGAAGTGATCCGAAACAAGAATGAAGATCTGGAAGCTATATCGAGAAGAAACAACCTCTGCATTGTAGGTGTGCCAGAATCGATGGTGATGGGCCGTATGGAGTACTATGTAGAAGCAATGCTCCGTGACCTGCTTGGAGAAGCACTCGAGCATGCTCATTGTAGAGAGGGCCCACAGGTCTTTTGGGCAGCGGCCTCTCCTGGGCTTGCCTGCGCGCCCCATTTTGATAGGGTGCTAAATTATAGAGACCGCAACACTGTTCTGCGGCTGGCAAGACATAAGCGGCTACTTTGCTACCAAGGAAACACACTCTCCACATTTCCTAACTTTAACATCATGGTGCAGGCCCCACCTAGAGACTTTTTGCCAGCTAAACGCATGCTACAATGTATGGAGGCTAAATACTCCCTCTTATATCCTGCCAAACTGGGTATACTATACTCTGGCAAGACCTACTATTTCACTGATCCCAAACTGGCCACCATGTTCGCTCAAGGAGGGATCGCCAGGGACAAAGTGAGGGGCTTGACCGGGCCATATGAACTACATTGACTGATTTCTGGCTGATCGGAAACTTTGCACAAGGATAGATGGGGGGAGAGGGGGGGGCTGCTGCTGGTGGCCCTTCCGGCGGGGGTTCGGACTGCCTGAACCGGATTCTCCTCCGGCCACCCAGTCTAACACCGGCGGAAGAGAGTTCTGAGCCTCCAGGCCGCCCCACTTGGGATGAGTCCCACACCGATCTCTTTATTAGTTGGTTTTGGGCTATACGAAGGGAGGGTTTGTGTCATTTGCACTGATTGGGGAGCCAAAGTGGAAGGTGGGTGGTATGTTTTTGTGGCTGTTTTTCTGTTTTCCCTCTTGTTTGCCACTCAAAATGTAATTACGTGCATACTCGCTTGGCAGCTATGGCAATGCATCAGCTCTCCATACACCATCGGGCTGACATAAATGCGATCTGTTAAATGTATAACCTGGAATGTACGGGTCTGAATGATATGTGCAAGGCTCGGCATGTGCTTGCATACTTACATAGACATCAGATAGACATCTGCATGCATCAGGAACTGCACCTCACTGCAGACACACAGGAGCGAATAAGGCTGGCTGGTGGGGCGAACGGTGCTCTGCGCTCTACTCCAACTATGGGGTAGCAATACAGATCCACAAGAGGCTACCATGGTGCACGCGGTGAGTGCTTTGTGACCCACAAAATCGATATGTTATGATCTCCGGTGTGCTCCAGGACCACTGGTCAAACTTGTCTCTGTATACGGCCCCAATGTGGACAACCCTGGCTTCTTTCCTGAAGTGTGGTGGCTGGCAGGCGCTCTGGGCCACTTTTGTGGGGAGGGGATTTTAATGTGATCCTGGACCCGGCGTCTGATAGATCCAGCGACCCTAGACGACCACACCCGAGGGCAGCGGCACAGCTGCACGAGCTAATCGAAGATAATGCTCTCATTGATCATTAGCGCTCTCGCCACTGGCACTCAGTTGAGGGTACTTGTATAGCAGCTACGCATACCACATGGTCTCGCATTGACTTTTGGCTGGCCACACAAGCTATTGATGCTTGGACCACTAATGGCGCACATCTCCTGAGAACTCTGTCAGCTCATGCCCATGTGCTGCAGAATGTGGTCCCCCCCTAGTGATGGCGCGCGCGCATTCACATGACGACTGCCGGCTGGAGTGCTACACAACCAAATGTTCAGGGAAGAGGTTAGATTGGCCATTGGGTAATACTTTGAATTTAATGAGCGATCCATATAATCGCGTGCATCCTTATGGGTGGCGTTTAAAGTTGTGATACGGGAAACATGTACATCAAAACAGGTGCTTCGTCCTTTGCGTGGTGAGCTGTACCGATTGTAGAAAGAGATTCGTGAATTCGAGCTCCAATATTTTGAAACGGGAATCGTAGCAATGCTAGTGTCTATCCGTGGCAAACTAGCGGAATGCGAGGAAGAGGCGCACAGGGAGACACTCTATCTGGGGTATGGTGAGGGGGATAGGGCAGGTAAAACACTAGCCAACATGCTACGGACACCTTAGGCGGGGGACTGCATTGTTGCATTACGGGACAAACAATCCAATGAGCATGTGGGCACTGAAGGCATACAAAGAGAAATTACGACATTCTTCTCCTCCCTGTATGTGACCCAACAACCGGTCCTGGATTCTTTTTTTGATTCCTTGCAGCTGCTGTGGTTCAAAGAGGGCCATGGGCGATTTCTTGATGAACCTTTCTCAGCTCAGGAGGTGGTTTGAGGCATCTCTGCGCTGCCTGGAGACAAGGCACCTGGCCTAGATGGGCTCACTGCCGCTTTTTATAAAGAATATTAACATATCCTAGCTCCACACTTGCTAGCCATGTATGAGGAGAGCCTCTCCGCCAGTGCTCTCACCCCCTCCCCACCTTACAGGAAACCCCTGATCGTGATGATACTCAAACCAGATAAGGATCCACAGAGCTGAGACCCCTGTTGATGATTATTACAGACAACAGAATTCTTGCCAAACTAATTGCCTTGGGGATCCTCCCGCTTCTACCTGATATAGTCCTCCCGGACCAATCGGGATTTGTTCCCTGCAGGTCCACTGCCCACAATCTGCGCACTTTCTTCGCTCTGCTTCACACTATCGACCCTAGCCTCAGCTCTGCGGCGGTCTTTTTAGACACCACCAAAGCGTTTGATTCGCTTGAATCGCTCTACCTCTTTGCGCTACTGTCGGGTATTGGGGTGAGTCCTACGTTTCTTAAACTGGTTTGCCTCCTGTATGCTCTGCCAGTTGCCTGCCTGTGAGTTAATGGGACAATTGCCCCGTTCCCGGGGCCCAGGGGCAACCATCAGGGATGCCCTCTATCTCCTATTCTATTTGCTATCGCCATGGAGCCGCTTGCGGCTGGTGTGCGGCAATATCATGCAAAACGTGGCCTGGCGTTTACACTCCATAGACTTATAGTCTTGATGTACGCAGATGATGTCACCCTTTTTTTGAGGGAGCGCCATGTCAATCTGGATCCCCTGCTCTGAGAGTTTACCAAGTTTTGGAGTACTTTCCGGGATCACAATAACCTGGGCCAAATCAGTCCTGTTCCTCTTGATGGAAGTGGCGGCGGAGTTTACCTCAGAGTTCCCATTGGCGTGGGCAAGAAGGCCGGTGAGATACTTAGGGGTTTGTATCAGCAGGGACCTGGATGAACTATGGAGAGCCAACTATGGACACTTAATGACCTGGCTAGATGAGCGGATAGAAGGTTGGCGGAAACTACAGTTGTTTTTGACTAGCAGGTGAACCATCACCAAGATGGTGATCCTCCCCAAATTCCTCTATTTGTTCAATAACCTCCCTCTCTCCATCACGGTGCACTTCCGGCGGCAGCTTTGCTTGTGCCTGATCTCTCTAGTGTGGGCGGGGGACAACCCCGAATTGCCTAACGTTCCCGTTCAAACAGGGGGGGCTCGGGGCCCGGACATGGATTTGTATTATTATAGTGCCCAGGCACAGTTTGTGCACTACTGGCTCTTCCCTATGCAGTTCATGGCACACACTGTCCCTGAATTTAATAGCGCAGCACCCTTCCCCCTTCAGACAGCACTTTACCTAACCCCCAGTTGCCAGATAGGCCAGGTGGACACAATGCGTGCACAATATCGGCATGTAACAAACTCCGCAGACAGGCTTGCTTGGATTGCCTGTTTGCTCCCTCAATGCCGATCATTGAACACCCCTTGCTCCCGTTCACCCATGCCGCCAGTACTAGTAATAGGTTGACGCATTTGCAGCTGGCATGGGCGCTTTGTATCCGGATGGTACTTTTATTGAACTGCAGCAGGTCCTACAAGACTCTGACGTGACTGTTCTCAACAAGTTCACATATTACCAACTCTGAGCTGCTGTTTGGGGGATTCATAGCTCCTTTCCTGAGGCTTCCGCTACGTTCCCAGTGCTGGAGGAGACTCACCAATCCGTAATCACGTGAGTTGATCACGAGGCTCTATGTGGGTATGCAGAACATGGCGCCGGTAAGGATTCCCAGTAGTCTGCAGGCTTGAGACTCAGACCTTGAGACCCACCCCTCACTGATGACCAGTGGAAGTACTGCTGCATCCAATCCCGCGTGCTCTCCCCCAACTATAAACTGCACCTTATAAACTTCAAATATCTAGATAGGCTTTACCTATACTGACTTCATCCATTTGCCGTGGGATTGTCCAAGAGTGCAGAGCTTCTGGGGTGCAGAGTTTGACGCGCTTGCAGATATTATTGTTCACCCTCTGGAGCGCTCGCTGCATGTTGTATTACTGGGTTACATGAGGGATGTCCCTAAAGACGTGCACAAGTTAACAGAGCTTCTCCTTCTTCAAGCCAACTGCTGTGTAGCAATTCATTGGGGGCAGGCGCCCTGCGCCGCAGAAGGCGGCCACATGGCTCAAGGATGCATCATATTACCAGGAACACTTGACTGCCTATTTGGAGCTGATGCCGATGAGGTCTCACCCCAAGGATATATGGACCTCGCTGGAGTTGTACCGTGGCACCCTGACTGGTGCGGAGGTCACTGGTGCTGCTACTGATGAGACTGACTCGCCTGGCCCCAGGCAAATTTACCCATGACTGCAGGAATAGCCGGGCCGGAAGGTGAACTGTAAAGCGGCCTCTGGGTGTCTGAGTGATTGACTGGGAAAATAGCTGCAGTGTCGCTAACTTATATCCCCCCTCTGAGTCGCCCCCCCTTCTGAGTTTGCTCCCATTTCCCTTTCCTGCTACCTGTTTTCAGTAGGGTCCCTATGTTGCAACACCAACGCAGTAAAGGTGAGTGTTAAAATGTGAATGTTCTGCTGTAAATGTTGGAAATGCACAAGACTGTATCTGAATTATTTGAAAATCACTCAAAATAAAAAACATTTTTAAAAAATCCAGTCTTTTGGGAGTCTTGCATCCTATTTTGCTGCAAAACTATTAATTAAGAGCATAGGGTCTATCTTCAAATCTTTTCCTGCCCCCTCTAAAACACAATTCTACGGCAGTACAATGAAAGACTTCAAACACTTTTATTGCCCTCCAAAATATTCTTATTTTCAGATTGTAAAGCCCAGTAAACAAGAATGATTCAGAGAATGATTAGTCTCAAGAACAAATAACTAAGGGGGGGTCTTGGACTTAGACGTGTAACTCTTTAATGAACTATTTGTAACCTTTTTAAACCAGCCTACATATGTATTAGTATTTATATAATGCAGACCTAGCTGGATAGCACTGGAGCTTTGTTCATTAATGTGTGGTGCTCCGATATGATCTAAACAGTAGTTCTTAACCTTTCAACTTCTGTGGACCCCCAATGAACCACTACTTAAAGCTAGGAAGCTAAGCAATTTGTATAATTTGAACCCAAAAACAATGCACAAAAATACAGAAACGAGTATACATTAAAGTATACAGTTAAAGTCACAAATTATGAAATATTTAATTTCAATTCACAAAAACGTGCAAATCAAAAATTCTTTTAATGGGAAGGTTGAATCTTTTCAAAAAGTAGTTCTATTTCTCAAAGTAAAAGCTATATGCTAGACTCTAGCAATTACTTGTCTTTTTGGGTCTAATGCATGCTCACTTTTTGTTGGTGCATACCAGTGCTACTTCAATTAAGGCCACCATTCATCTATACTGGATTTTTTTGGCTGTACTTACTCTGCATGGAAGAAGACGTGGCCCATTGGGAAAGTATACCAACTTAATTTTTAGCTTCCAATATCAAATTCCTTCACCATTACAGTAAGTGATTTGCCCAAAATCACACAATTTTCAGTCAAGGGACAGAGCTGAGAAAAGAACAAAGGTCCTAGGATTCCATAGTCGTCAGCTTAGCCACTGCACCACATATCCTCCCATGCCATAAAACAATGAAAAACCCAAACTTCCCCACACATCTTAAAACAGCAGGCTTAAACTCTGCATCACCAATAAACCTAGCGATTAAACACCATGTTGTGCCAGCTTCTTTCCGCCTTCGAAATAGAATTGTATGAACTGCAATGCTCATGTTCCATGGCACCGACCTGTGCCTCATTTACATCATCAATATTGAATAATGGCATTCTAGTTTAACACTGTGGTGAAGCTACAGTAGTAGGTAGTATGGAATAAACTGGTAAATGTATGTAATTACATCGACTTTGAAAATGTCAACTACATTTAAGTTGTGTCGAAAATTGTTGCGGTCATAATGTTGTGTCCTTCATTATTACCTATGACAATTTCCAAAATGTTGTATCTGAAAGAGACACGTTAGTGACAGATTCCTTACTTTAGAATATCCCCAGGCGTCAGGCTGGATCCGGAAAATTTTGCGTAGCAGTACCCTTGCGCGTCGGTAGGCGGCGTCGTGCGGCTCCACGTCCGTCGTCGGCGTTGGGATCGCCGGGATGACGTCGCGGCCAGTACTTAGACGCCGCCCCTGCGCGCTGACGTCAGTTCTTTATTTTTGCCGTGCCAGTAAGCGCAGATCCGGAGAGAGCAGTGCCCCAGTCAATTTTTGACTGATTTTTTGTGACTTTTTGTCACTGTTTTCTCGAGTCTTACGACTCCTACGGTGTCGGTAGGGATGCCCGGCTTCAAGCCATGCGACGCCTGTGGTCGAATGATGTCGATCACGGACCCGCATCAGGATTGTCTCTACTGCCTCGGGCGCGACCACGACTCCAAGTCGTGCCCTGACTGTCGGGCCTTGCATCCGAAGGCTCTCGAAAGCTCCTCGAGGTCCGGCAGTCGGCTCCGCGCCAAGCCCCGGTCGAGAGAGAGGTTGAGGGGCCGGTCGCGGAGTCCTCATCGTTCTTCGGGGTCAAAGTCTTCGCACTCCTCCGGTAAGTCGAAGCATAAGAAGTCAAAAAAGCGTCATCGCTCGACGACGTCCCCTCGCCGGTTGCGCGACTCGGCTGAGGGTCCCGTCGGCGCCGTGCCGGGAGTGCCTGTGGAGCCGCCGCCGCATTACCCGCACTTCCCGGGTTCGGGGGCGACTCCGGCCGAAATACAGGAGTTCCTGTCGGCCATGGCCCGCCTCTTCGGGCCCCAAGGTCCCCACGGTGCGCCTTCGGGCCCCGCGGGCCCTAGTGGGGTTCCTACGGCGTCGCCGGCGACTCCGGTCCCGGCGCCGCCGGCGACTCTGGTCCCGGCGCCGCCAGCGACACCAGCCCCGGCCTCGACCCCGGCTCCGGTGCTGCCGCAACCCCGATCGACGCCCGTTGACCTAACGACACTTCCACCGGCGTCGATCTCACTGGTGCCGTTCACGACGCCGCCCGGGGCTCCGGGCGACGTCGTCCCCAGGTTTTCTCCGGATCCGGACTTGGCGCCGGACCGACGTCGGCTCCGGCGCCGCTGGGACCTTGGGTCCCACATGTCCCTCCTCCTTACATTGAACCTGATTTGGAGGACGAAGAGACCTGGGAGGGGTCTGAGGACCCTCTCACTGCCCAATGTGAGTACGATCAGGACTGGGCTGAGGAACTTGGGAAGGCCAGTGGTCTGGACACCTCTCCAGACATTGGCATGCTGTCTCCTCCTTCCGTGGCAACGGAGGAGGGAGCAAACTTTGCTACGGTGCTGCGTAGGGCAGCTGAGGTCCTGCACCTCCAGTTACCTACAGTGGCTGTCAGGACTAACCTCCTGACGGAAGTGCTTCAGCCGGCGGCTACCTCTGCGGAGCCACTGCTGCCGTTCAACGAGGCACTTTCGGACGTTCTTTTGGGCACCTGGTCCAAGCCCACCACAGGGGCTCCTGTGGATAGGAACGTAGCCCGGCGCCATCGCCCTGCTCCGGGCGACCGCCTGTTCCTTTCCCAACACCCCACCCCTGAGAGCTTGGTTGTCCAAGCCTCCGCCTCCCAAAGCGCCTTCCCTACCACTCCCCGGATAGGGAATCCAAAAACTGGACCAATTTGGGAAGAAGGTTTTTCTTCCACCAGTGCTGGCTTGCGGTCCGTCAACACCACTTGCCTTTTGGGCCGATATACCCACTCCTTGTGGGATTCGGTGGCGCAGGTTCTGCCCCAGTGTCCTGAGGAGGTCCAGGCACTGCTTTCCCGCGCCATTGCGGAAGGAAGAGATGCGGCGAAGTATACTATCCGGTGTGGCCTAGATACCGCCGACTCGCTAGGCAGATCGCTTGCGACGACAGTGGCGCTGCGCCGTCACGCCTGGCTGAGGACCACTGGTTTCTCGGGCGATGTCCAAAACACGCTTATGGACATGCCCTTTGATGGTGTCGCCCTTTTCGGCAACAAGGCAGACCATGCGCTGGAGCGCTTTAAGGACTCACGGGCTACAGCCAAGTCCCTGGGCCTTTCTGCTGTGCGCCCTCCGCAACAGTCTGCTTTTCGCCCCTTTCGTGGCCACAGAAGGGGCGCCCAGTCACGTCCGCTGCCCGGCCACCGGCCCGCGCAGCAAGTGTCTTCGCGCGGCCGTGGACGTGGCTCCCGCCGAGGCGGGTCGGGTAACCAGCGTGCGGGTCAGGCCACCACCTCCGCCCCGTCCGCGGCCTCCAAGCCCTCCTAGTCCATCCTTTCAGGTCCACAGCACGCCAGTAGGAGGCAGGGTCCGCCATCACCTTCACCACTGGCGTGCGATTACATCGGACAGGTGGGTCTTGGACATTGTCCAAAGGGGCTACTCCCTCCCCTTCGAGACTACCCCCCCAGCCATGCCACCTCAATGCCACCGCATGTCGGGGGATCATTTGATGCTTCTTCAAAAGGAAGTTGCGGCCCTCTTGGCCAAGGGGGCCATCGAGCGCGTTCCGAACCCAGAAGTAGGACGTGGTTGTTACTCCCACTACTTTCTGGTGCCCAAAAAGGACAAGGAGGACATGCGCCCTATCTTGGACATACGGAATGTCAATCGCTTCCTCCGGAAGGAGAAGTTCAAGATGCTCACCCTAGCTCAGGTCTTGACTGCCCTCGACCCTGGAGACTGGATGGTAGCGTTGGACTTGCAGGACGCATATTTTCACATCCCCGTCCTGCCGGCCCACCGGCGTTACCTGTGGTTCACGGTCGGCCTGGAGCATTTTCAGTTCACCGTGCTCCCCTTTGGCCTTACCAGCGCCCCTCGGGTGTTCACGAAGGTGATGGCGGTGGTCGCAGCTCATCTGCGCCGGGCAGGGGTTCCAGTCTTCCCCTACCTCGACGACTGGTTGCTGAAGGCGGGCTCGTCCCAGGCAGTCGTCTCCCACCTCCAGACTACGGCCGAACTCCTGCACTCGCTGGGGTTCTCCATCAACGTGCCGAAGTCGCACCCGATTCCTTCTCCAGAGCTCCTTTTCATCGGAGCAGTTCTGGACACGAGGCAGTTTCGGGCCTATCCTCCCGAACGGCGAGTCCGGGATATTCAGGCTATGATTCCGATCTTTCAGCCTTTATCCTGGGTTTCGGTACGGATGACCCTGAGGCTGCTGGGCCTCATGGCCTCCTGCATCCTGCTGGTCGATCATGCCAGATGGCATATGCGGGCTCTGCAGTGGGACCTGAAGTTCCAGTGGGCGCAGCATCAGGGGAACCTGTCAGATTACGTCCAGATCTCGGAGGGGACTGCACAGCAGTTGCAGTGGTGGCTCTCGAACCGGCAATGGGTCATGGGCAGATCCCTCTCCCTTCCCCAGCCAGAGCACACAGTTGTGACGGACGCGTCCCTTCTGGGATGGGGCGGTCACATGGGAGAGGCGGAGATCAGAGGCCTCTGGTCTCCGGCGGAGTCCCGGCTCCATATCAACCTTCTGGAGCTCCGGGCGATCCGACTTGCACTCAAGGCATTCCTTCCCTCTGTCAAAGGGACGGTAGTGCAGGTGTTCACAGACAACACCACCGCCATGTGGTACTGCAACAAACAAGGCGGGGTGGGGTCGTGGACCCTATGTCAGGAGGCTCTGCGTCTCTGGACATGGCTGGAACATCAGGGCATATTTCTGATGGTTCAACACCTGGCAGGTTCCCTGAACGCCAGGGCGGACGAACTCAGCCGCAGGTGCATGATGGATCACGAATGGCGTCTTCACTCGGAGCTGGCGCAAGGACTCTTTCTACAGTGGGGAGAGCCTTGGTTAGATCTATTCGCCACCGAAGAGAACGCGCAATGTCATCAGTTCTGCGCGTTAAAATTTCCAAGGCGGCACTCGCTCGGCGACGCTTTTCGTCACGAGTGGAGTTGCGGTCTGTTGTACGCCTTTCCGCCTATACCACTTCTACCCAGAGTGTTGAAGAAGATTCGGCGCGACCGGGCCCAAGTCATTCTTTAGCTCCGGACTGGGCTCGAAGAGTTTGGTATCCCGAGCTACTCAGTATGAGCGTCGATCCCCCGATCCGTCTGCCTCTTCGGGAGGATCTTCTGTCGCAGCAGCAGGGGACGGTCCTCCACCCGAACCTGTCCAGTCTCCACCTCCTTGCGTGGAGATTGAGCGGCGGCAGTTGATTCCTTTCGACTTGCCTCCCGAAGTTTGTGATGTGATTCTGGCAGCCAGGCGTCCCTCCACTAAGGTGGTATACGCCTGCAGGTGGAACAAGTTTGTGGCATGGTGCACAGCAAAGGCTGTGAATCCCCTTTCTGCCCCTCTTTCTTAGGTTCTTCTGTTCCTTCTTTCTCTGGCCCAACAGGGTTCTGTCCTGGGTACCATCAAGGGCTATCTTTGTGCAATCTCGGCCTTCCTCAGGCTTCCTGATCAGCCCTCCCTTTTCAAGTCCCCTTTTGTTAACAGGTTTCTTAAAGGCATTACACACCTCTTCCCTCCTGTTCCATTTGTGATGCCTCAGTGGGACTTGAACTTGGTTCTTACCTTTTTAATGTGCGCTCCCTTTGAGCCTCTACATAACTGTCCTCTTCGTCTTCTCACTCTGAAGACAGCCTTTCTGGTGGCCATCACCTCCGCTCGGCGGGTGAGTGAGCTCCAGGCTCTTTCGTGCAAACCCCCCTTTCTGTCTGTCCATCCAGACAAGGTTGTTCTTAGGACGCGTCCGTCCTTCTTGCCAAAGGTGGTTACTGCCTTCCACATTGGGCAGACCATCACTTTGCCCACCTTCTTTCCGCCTCCTTCCAGAGAGGAAGAGAGGCTCCACCGTCTGGACCCAAAACGTGCGCTTTCCTTTTACCTCAACCACACACAACAGTTCCGGGTGGATGACCAGCTCTTTGTTGGCTACGTGGGCGCCAAAAAAGGTCGGGCGGTACACAAGAGGACCATCTCCCGCTGGGTAATCTTGTGTATCAAAGCCTGCTATTCTTTGGCTAAAAAGGAGCCCCCTGTTGGGCTACGTGCCCATTCTACCAGGGCAACAGCTGCTACCACGGCTTTAGGCCACGGTGTTCCGCTACAGGATATATGTCAGGCAGCTACGTGGGCCTCGCTGCACACGTTTACCAAGCATTACTGCCTTGACAGCCAGGTCCGGAGGGACGGCTTCTTTGGCCGCTCTGTCCTCCGGGACTTCCTTGTCTGACTCTGTTCGCAGACCCACCACCGGGGTTGGTATTGCTGGGGTATCTATTCTAAGGTAAGGAATCTGTCACTAACGTGTCTCTTTCAGATGCACAAGTTACTAACTTGTGTAACGATATATCTGTAAGAGACAGTAGTTAGTGACAGATTCCTACCGCCCCACCCATCCTCCCCGTTCTGTGAACTGATTTCTAGGGTTAAGGACATCCCTTTCAGGGCCCTAGTATTTTTTCAGACACCAATGTCAGCTTCTTGCATGGCTCTGTGTTCCTGGCGCGGAAAGTCGTGGACAGAAGTGACGTCAGCGCGCAGGGGCGGCGTCTAAGTACTGGCCCGACGTCATCCCGGCGATCCCGACGACGGACGCGGAGCCGCACGACGCCGCCTACCGACGCGCAAGGGTACTGCTACGCAAAACTTTCCGGATCCAGCCTGACGCCTGGGGATATTCTAAAGTAAGGAATCTGTCACTAACTACTGTCTCTTACAGATATATCGTTACACAAGTTAGTAACTTGTGCTTTATTCACTGTACCTTTCCCCTTGCTGCTCTGCTTGTGATGGCTTTTCTGTCTTTTTTTAAATACTTTATTTATTCTTTTTTATAATAATGGATGGTACATACTAGAGCAAACAAAAAGGAAAGAAAAGGAAAAACCATGCACGGGTACACCAGGTCAAGTACAGGGTTCCTTGAGTCAAGCACAGGGTTCCTTGAGTCAAGCATCTGATCCAAATAAGGAAAGAAGACAGTCCTTACAAGCAGATTACAATGATGGGGTGGGAAGTCTCTACATCGGAAAGCTAATAAGAGTCTGTTCTCAGAAGAGGAAAATTCCCCTAGTCGGGATGTTTGTAACCTCTCCGCCATAACAGTGGGTGGGTTGACTCGTTCCCTCTCCCTCTCGACATAGGTCTTGAAAGGCAACCAGATTCTGACAACTGTGTACATTACGACCTTTATAAGCGCGGTCCGCCTCCCCGTTCCGTAGATGTGCCAAACCTTGGACCACCACAACGTTCGGCTCAGAGGAAGCGGATTACTCCAGGAATGAGCAATGTAGAGCCGAGCCGCTAACAACAGGGGGTCAAGAGTTTGCCTCAGGGGTGGTGTAGGGGTACATTGAATTCTCACCAGACTCTCCCAAGAGCAATACTGAAGGATCCAGTGGTAACTCCCCGTGCTGATTGCTTTCCCCAATCCCACTGTGTTGCTCCCCCTTCCCTTCCTCCTGGTGTGTCTTTCACATTCCCCCTCCCACCCTGTGTTGCTTCGTCGTTCGTCGTCTTAGAAAAATATTTTGATTGAAAAGCAAAATGTAAATGGTCTGACTTACAATATTAAGGTAAAGCACACTCCCAGGTAATTCTTGGACAGGGGTGAACTAGGGCCCTTAGCTTTGCCTCAGGTACTCTAACCCACCCCCTTCAGTAATTACCCAGTAGGGTCATTTGAGTAACTATTTGTAAATAGCAATCTCCAGGCCTGTCTTAGCCTCCAGTTTCCATACCTACTCTTGACAATAAGATTCCACATATTTCCCTACTTGACTTTTATTTTCTCAGTAGGTTTACTCTTTTGCATCTATCGGTGCATTTTTTAATTGATCTTCTGTGTTTGCCTCCTCCCTTGTTGGGGGGGTTGGTAGGATATTATTCATTCTTTCTCCTTCTATGTTTTCCTATTGTCACTTTTCAACCTATGCCATAACTGATTTTAAGAGAAATCGTACCTGTATGGCACAGATTCAAAAAATGACCCCATCAGCTTGGTCCCTAGTGCTTGAGGTCCATTCTCTCCAGTCATAGTTTTATTTCTCACTGCCTTTGAGGTGTAAAGCTGGTTTCATGTGTGGTAAGGCTTCTTTGAAGCTCACACCCTCTGGGAGTATGGTAAATAGAAAGTAAAGTGTAAATACATTTCCAGATTCACTCTTTCTTGACTGAACATCTTGGCCAAGGATGGTTTGTCGCTCAGATCGAGGATGGGCACATATATGGCCATGACACTGAGGGTCGCCATGAGCTGGTACTGTTTTACTGCTTTTAAAACATATAAGCTTGATAAACGGCCCTTGTGCCCTAACACTCTGGTTACCACATGGTCAAGAGGGCACTAACACAAGTGCAGTCACAGTGTGCTGTCTAAGCTTAAACTTCAGTCCTTGTCTTCGTCTCAGTTGCCTAACTCTGAATCTCTTGGGACCTTCTCTAGGTGATGGTGAAAGCCATTTCCAACTTTCCACTTCTGGTACAGGGAATGGGAATTTCTGTTTATGGCACAGTGACCTAGTATATTCTGAGGTTTTGTCCTGCTAACTTACTTAATGCATTATCAGCGGCGTGGGCACGTAATTCTCCGGCTAGAAGAGCAGTAGGCAGCTTCCTACCCACATTTCACATTCTTGACCATGGATATAGGCTATATGAGCCAATATTTCAGATTTCTTCTAAAGTCACACAAAGGATTCCCCGGGTTTCTCCCTCCTTCCATGATTCAGCTGCTGGCACCATGAAACTTCTGCCATTTACACTGAACACTCTAGCATTCTAGGAATCAACGTGGCCTCTTTAAATGTAGTCACCTGCAATTTGTAATAATGTGATATGCCCCAAACATGCCTGGAGTCTTATGTTGAACCTTTAATATGTTGGGAGGTTGGCGGGTAACAGACAGGTGTCCATGAAAATACCTAGTACTTATTGGAGCCTTTGGAACACGATTTCCTTGGAAATGCCCCAAATAATCTGGTAAGCGAAGGCGCACAAGTTTTTCTCATGCACGAGAGTTCAGTACCTGAGCAGATTTCACATCCATTTTTGGACCATCAGAGAAGAACAGTGGCACATCCTTTTGAATTGCATGATGTTTTCACAGATATCCCTTTTTTCATTTTAGGGCTTTTTTCTTGTGACAAACTAGTGATTCTGAAGCTTGCATTCATATAAGAATGCTTTTTCTGTCTTTACTGCTAGTCTGGGTTCCCTCATATAGTGTGTGTGCCTCGCAATAGCAAAATGTTAGGTGAAGATGGACAATACTTCTGATTGTGAGATTGCAGATTGTAAGTATTGCCTGAAGATGAAGCCCAGAACTATCAATAAGAGGCAGTTGAAGCTACTTCCAGCGTATAGTAACCTTTTTGGTCCCATGGCCCCCTTCTAAGCCAAGAGACCAATTGGTGCAAACATAACACCTTCAAATCCACATTATGATACTGACTGGATAGGTGTTGAACAGTTCTGTGTAGGGATAGCCATTTTCTTTAAAAATACATTTGCGGGTTATATTTGAGATGGAGCACTATGACATGGATTGTGATTAGTCCTTGGAACACATTATCATCAAACAGCACATAAAAGGATGGTGCTTTCACTAACAAGGATCAAATGTAGCATTTCTGGAAAATGGGTCTTTCATGCCACTATGGGAATTCCAAAACATGCATTACGTTAATAAATAAAGTGCACTTCAAGTGTAGTCCTATCAACTGCATGAGTTCTCCTTTAAAATATCCGTTCCACCATCCCCCTTCCGAGTGTGGCTCTCTTCTGCCTTAGAACTTTCCACACACGTCATCATTGGAGCAGCGTGTGATGCTGGCTTTCTGCCTGTTCCATAATTGTTGCCAGGCTTCTGTCATCATTCAACTTGATCTCTCATCTCCAGACCTCTTTTGCTCTCATTCAATACATTGCAGAAAGATCCATCACAAATCTGCTTTTCAAAACCTACCTTTGGACACTAGCTGAGGTGCTCAGCCAATCAATCAATCAGACATTTATTAAGTGCGGCAAATCACCCGTGAGGGTCTCGAGGCGCTGGAGCAGTTGGTTTCTGCACGGTTGCTTATTGGAACATCCAGGTCTTGAGTTCTTTCCTGAACTGCTGGAGCAATGGTACTGTCCTGAGGTGCAGGGGAAGGTTGTTCCATGCCTTGGCCACCAGGTGCAAGAAGGAGCTTCCTCTGCTGTTGGTTTGGCTGATCCAAAGGGTGTCAGCAAGGGAAGCAAATCGAAGGTGTTTAGTCAGTTGGTGGAAGGTCAGTCGTTTGTTGATATATGCTGGTCCTTCATTGTGCAGTGCCTTGTAAATATGGGTCAGAATCTTGAACTGGCATCTCTTCTGGATCGGGAGCCAGTGAAGTTTCTTTAGCTGGGGTCTGATGTGGGTCCTTCTGGGGAGGTTGAGGATGAGTGCTGCTGAGTTGTTTATTGTCTGGAGTCTCTTCAGGAGGTGTGGTGTAATTCCTATGTAGTGTGTTTTCGTAGTCCAGTCTGCTGATGACAAGGGCCTTCTGGTGTTGACTGGGAGCCACCTGAAGATCTTGCAGACCATGCAAAGGGTGTGGAAGTAGGCTGATGAGACTACATTGACTCGTTTCTTCGTAGATAGTTTGTTGTCCAGGATGATGCTGAGGTTACGGGTGTGGTCTACTGGGCCGGGGGGTTGGCGGGCCACCATGCGTCATTCTATGGCGAGATGTTGTTCCCAAAGATGAGGACTTCCGTCTTGTCAGTGTTGAGTTTGAGATATAGCCAGTCAGCGACGTTCACCATGCATCTGTGGAACTTGGCTCTGGTAATGAAGGGGTCTTCGGACAGTGAGAGGATGAGTTGGGTGTTGTTGGTGTAGGAGATGATGTTGAGTCCATGTCATCTGACGGTGTCAGCCAGGAGGGGCCATGTAGATGTTGAAGAGGGTGGGGCTGAGGGACGATCTTTGGGGGACTCCGCAGACCATCTTCTTGGGCTCCGTGGTGAACGGAGGGAGATGGATCTTCTGGGTACTACCGGTGAGGTATGAGGCGATCCTTTTAAGGGCGTCTCCCTGGATCCCTAAGTGTTAGAGTATTTTGATCAGGATGTGATGGGAGATGGTGTTGAACGTGGCTGACAGGTCCAGGAAAATGAGGGCTGCCATTTCTTCGTGGTCTAGGAGGGCCCTGATGTCGTCGTGGCTGCAATCAGGGCTGTCTCTGTGCTGTGGTTGGCTCGAATTCCAGATTGGGAGGGGTCCAGGAGATTGTGGTCTTCTAGGTGTTGGGTGAGTTACTGGTTGATGGTTTCCTCGAAGACCTTAGCTGGGTAGGGGAGCAGGGAGATGGGCCGATAGTTTTTCGGTTTGGCGCAAGGTTTTTTTAAGCAGGGCCTCACTTCGGCGTCTTTCCAGTCCCCCAGGAAGGAGGCCGAGGTGATAGGTGTTCAGAACTTTCCTGAGCCCGTCGCCGGTAGTCTTCCTTCCAAGGTTGAAGACATGGTGGGGGCAGAGGTGCGTGGGTGTTCCTGAGGGCATGGAGTTCATGATGGATATGGTGTCGTGCGTGGTGAGGAGATCCAAGTGGGTGAGAAGGCGTTTGGAGTTTGTGTTCGTGGGTGTGAGATGGTTGCTGCTGTCGGTGGCGGCAGGTTGTTATTCAAACTTTTCGTAGATGGCCGAGGTCTTGTTGTGGAAGAAGTCAGCAAGGTTGTCGCACAGTTCCTGGGAGAGTGTGATGTTGGTCTCGATAGTAGCGGGGATGGAGAACTCCTTCATGATGGCGAAGATTTCCTTACTGTGGTTTGTACTGGCTTTGATGCATCCTACTTGGGCATTCTCCTTAGTTTCTTTGAGGAGGCGGTGGTACTGCTTGGGGGCTGTCGTGAAGGCTGTCTTCTGTATTTTTGCTTATGAGCCACTTCCTTTCCAGTTGCCGGCAGTTGTACTTGGTAGTCTGCAGTTCCTCGGTGAACCAACTGGCTCTTTTGGTTAGTCCTCTGTACTTGGCTGTTTTGGCGGTAGCTATTGTGTTGGTGCATTCTGTGATCCACTGGGAGAAGTCTTTTCCTGCTTGTTCGGGTTGGGTGTGGAGTCAGGGAGGTGAGGTGAGAACAGAGTGCTTTGTTCCATTGCTCTTCTGATATTTTTTTCCAGTCTCTGCGTGTGGATCTGTGGGGCACTGTGCCAGCATTGGTGAGTCCTGAGATGGTGAAATGGACGGTGTAGTGGTCAGACCAGGCGAGTTGTGTGGCGTGGTCGTACTTAACTCGATCGCAGGAGGTAAAGATGGGGTCAAACGTGTGTCCTGCAATGTGGATAGGGTCTTTGACAAATTGTTTGAGGCCGATGTTACTCATGCTCTCCAGGAGGTTAGTGGTGTTGACGTCGCTGAGGTTGTCAAGGTGGAAATTGAGGTCCCTAAGGAAGATGTAGTGTTCGGAGTCAATTGCGATTGGGGTGGTGAGGTCCGGGATGGTGTTGCAGGGGCATGGTTCTGGTGGCCTGTAGGCAAGGGTGTTTCTAATAGTGGGTTTTCCGTCTGCGTGGAGTTGGAAGTTGAGGTGTGCCATTATCGAGGTTGAGTCGTCGGGTGATGTTGTGCAGTGGATGGTGTCCTTGTAGATAATCGTGATTCCTCCTTCATGTTTGTTGGTTCAGTACTGGTGTATTATTTTGTTGCCTTCTGGTATGGCGATGTCTGGAGCAGAGGTGGGGTTTACCCAGGTCTCTGTGAGGAAGATGACGTCCGGGGTGAGGGCTGAGATTGTCTCCCATATCTCCGTGGCGTGTCTGATGAGTGATCGTGCATTGATTAGGATGCACTGCAATTTTGCTGTGAAGGTCTCGGTCGACGTGGTGGACATGGTCGCGATTGCTGTGTTTCTCGTTTCGTTGGATGCTTCGGAGCTGAAGATGAGGTGGTAGAGTCGGCAGGAGAACTGTCCTCTGGTAGTGCGCAGGGATGTGTGGCAGCAGTGGTTGTTTGGTGTGTCTGGGGACCAAGGCTCAGAGATCTGCGGCGGTGTAGCTTCGTGGGGTGGAAGAATCAGGGGTCCTAGCGCTGAGCGCGGTCCAGGCACGGCCGGGCTTGCTTTGGCATGCCCACTGCGTGTGGCCGCGCAGCAGCCTCCATAAGTAGTCTTGAGAGGTGGAAATGGCTGGCAGGGAGGCAGAAGGGCGGGGAGCGGGAAAACGGCGGGAGTGGGAAAATGGCAGGCAGGGGGCAGTAACCATCCACCAATTAGACCAACTGAACAAAATATGCCAACAGCAGGAGAAGCCAAAAATACTGCCACAGATTTAAAGATTAAAATTTAAAATTATCAGCAATTTACCAAATATCAAAAACTTAAAGTTACCAAGTTACCTAGCCAGGCAGCGGTTACCTGACAGCAGGACCGAACAGGAGGCCTCGGGGGCAGAGAACGTATCACAGTCTGATGGAGGTCAAGGGCTACACACTGGGACCGTGCAGCGGCCTCCATAAGTAGTCGTAGGAGGAGGGAGGGTGGGGAGTGGGAAAACGGCGGGAGTGGGTGGGGAGCAGTAACCAACCATCAATTGGACCAACTGAACAAAAGTTACCAACAGCTGGAGAAGCCAAAAAGACTATAACAAATTTAAATATTAACATTGAAAATTACCAGCAATTTACCACATACCCAACATTTTTAAATTACCAGCAATCTACCAAAATACCAAACAAATTTGAGTTACCACCATTTAAGTTACCTAGCTAGGCAGCGGTCACCTGATAGCGGGACCGAACTGGAGGCCTCGGGGGCAGAGAACGTGTCAGTCTGGTGGAGCTAGGCATTGGGTGAAGTGGCGCACGAGACCAGGAGGCTCAATGTGCTCAGTCTACAACTTCAAATGTATACAGACAACACGCAGCTGGTTGTATGTTCTGGGGAACCTAATACAGTAGTCAGTCATACCTATCCGTGAAACCTGGAACTATGAGAGCAATAAAACCAAATTCATCTCCTTGGTCATCAGGCCCACCTTCCCCCTCGATTCCAATACTCCATGGAATTCTATCTGTTAACTAACATTACCAAACCAGCTGTCACTAACCAAATAAACTCTCTAGTTAAGACCTAAAACAGCCCTCTCGCAGCAATCTCACTCCATTCATCACTGTGGGTCACTTGTGGGCCATTATCGTCTTCAGGCTGGATTATACCGATTTTACAAGATGTCATTGTGTTGATCACCTTCAGTGTTCATTGTCCAACAGCCAATCAATACAAAGCATCGCTGTTGACCTTTACCCTGCTTTAATTGGTTTTCATGAATTTCAAGACAACCTGTCTCATTCACTAGCTTGTAAACAATAACAGCCATGAGCTCCTTCAAGGCCTTAACAGGAGGTAAGCACTTCTCAGAAACCTTGGGTCTTTCTCTCATCCCACACTCCCTGCAAGCACCGATTCTTGTAAAAGCATCACATAGGTGGGCACTGATATACGGTTCATGGTTCCTTCCTACTGGATGAACACCCTTCATTTACAGCTAAAAGAAGAAGAAAATATTTGCTACTGTGTGTGCCTCTTTTCCTCTAAGCAAAGTCTGGAACTCTTGAACTTTGTGTGAGCAAGTTACCCACTCAGTCAATAAGTAGCCAAAGAGCTACCCTTTGATAGACTGGTCGCTTACAACTTTTCAACTCTAATTTTTCATTGAATACCCCCCCGTCTCCACTTCATTGTCATTCAACTCTGTAGTCCTGCTTTCTTCCTTTTCTGCTTTGTGATGTTATTGTCATTGCCTGTTTATAACTTCCATCCAGAATCGGTCTGCATGCCCATAATTTATTTCACTGTGATATTGTTTGTTTCAAATAATTTGTTACTGATGGATTTGGATGAAAAGAAAGATTTTTTTACAAAGCATATTTTGTGTTTGTAATCCCATCAAGTAGGAATTTGACAAGTTCCTGAGGAACCAAGAATTACAAAAACTGCGAAAGAAAGAAATTCAGCACAAAAAGTGGCTGGAGCGGGTATCGATTCCATTGCTGCGAACTATTGATAACTACATAGACCAACAGACCTACGATGAGATTGTAAACAGACGACGAAAGCAGTGTGCTCAGTACTTGGAGTACTGTAACAAGAAGGTACCAGTAAAGGTTTATTCGCTTTTGTTTGCACTAGGCACCTATTAAATTATTTATTGAAACCCCTTCACTCTCGGCTTGGTTTTTGCTTTCGCCTAAACCAAGAGAGCAGGAACATTTTGGCATTTATAGTTCAAGATGGATGAAGTATTACTTTTAAGATGACATTGGTTCATCTTGCTGTTTGAAAAGAGTTTAAAAAAAAAAAAAATAGAATAAATATGTCAGCTGTTTGGCTATTTTGGAGCAATGGGGAAACAATGGACTGGAATGGGGTCTATGGTTATTTCAAGTATTCCACTCATCTGTTTGTTTTCCTCATTGTGATGCCCTAAGTGCAGCTAGTCTTCCCAGACTCGGGTCCCTTGCTCACTGTGCCATAGAAACAAGCTGCACCTTACTAATGACACCTGAATAGGCCGAAACGGGTCTGGGGATGATTGTCCCTGTTCAGAGGGGACCTTTCACAGATTGTGCTGGGATCTTCCTCTTGGATCAGGACCAAGCCTGATTTGCATGAAGATGTTTGTTGTCTGGCATAGTACAGTGGGCAAAAAAAACATAGGCTGGACATGTAGCCTAGACGAATTACCAGTGACTGAAATTAGTTCAAGCATTCCACTGTTTTGTTGTCCCACTTCGAAGCACAGGCCTTTTGAAACAAGGCCTGAGGAGGCCTGTCTCCCTGTGCCATTCAATGACTTAACAAGAATGCATGAGAGAGCGTTGGTGGGTTTGTGTTAAGTTGTGTCTAAACATTTACATAAGGCCAGTATCCCTTGACAATTCGAGTGTTGTTTTAAAATGAGAAATATCTGTCAGGGACACAATACTGTTTTTATCTACTTTTCAAAGTCTGAAAGTTAGCTTCTTTAGGCCACTTTTCTGGCTTGTAGAGCCTAATGTAGAGGTTTAATTTTAGGTTAGTTATGATAGTCATGGGTACATATAATGCCCAGTCCAACTATCCGAGCATATCACTCTACCCTGGGGCATTGTTCCTTTCCCAGTGTTAAAATGTATTTTTCTTAGTTATTATGTTATTTTACAGAAGGGATTACATATTATTTCCCAGTTCATCCATCTATACATATCATGTATGTCCTTAGTTATTCCCATGTGTGTGGGTCCTAAATCTGTTTATTCCAGGCTCGCCTTGATTAGAAAGGCATTTGTTTCCGAACAGTACCCACGTTCCAACTAATTTCTGTTAAGAAACTGACTTGGACTTTAAGCATCTCGAATTCTCATTTTCCACCTTCACAGCACCTGGTGCTTACTTACCATTGATACCATAATGAGGTGCAGAAACACGCCTAATACCTGCTGGCAGTGGCATTTGCATCTGTTATTTTCTCATGGGTAATTTGTGGTAAAATACATGTAGCCGTCTTTGTCGCCAGTGATAGCTCAATTAACCTACTTCGTGGCTAGTCTCTTGCAGAGTCTCCCATGCCTGTGAGTCATGAGGAGTGGGGGGGGGCACACCTTCTATGAAGCTTCGTCTGTTACGCGTTTGGTGGGTGCCGTGCCATAGCAAACCATGATCTGCCCCAGCCATATATATATATGTATACATCAGGTTAGATTAAGTGGCCCCAGAAGCAGTCAGGCTAGAGTTGCCAGCTGTAATAGCCTAACATGTCCCTTATGGTGCTTGATACTCTTACCAGACTATTGCAATGTCGGGGCACCCCCATAGATGCATCATGTCAACGTGTTCTGCACATCTCCGGCACCATTCATCAAAGGCAGCGGGAAAAACTATTTCAGAATTTGCATTTTGTACTACCATTTGTGCTTCATTTTGTTGTGGACATCTTTGTTTTCTACACCTGCTTTTAACTAGGTCTTTACAAACATTACCCACCCTTTCTCGCCTATTGGCTTTACCAGGTGTACTTCCCGCTTTCTAATAAACGCTTATTTAGGCAATTCTGTGGCATGGTAGGAATATGTTAAATACATGAAATTAGGCTTTCTTGAGCTCGGATCAGATCAGACTTTTCGAAGGGATCCTATTTCTTGCAGCTATTAATCTATGTTTCAGGGAATATTACAAAATGTCTAATGTTATCTATCACTTTTCTGTAGTTTACAATTGGTTTAGGCTGGTGAAATAACTAGGTAGTCCCTTTCAATCAATCAATCAATCAAAGATTTATAAAGTGCAGCAAATCACCAGTGAGGGTCTCAAGGTGCTGGAGTTACCAGCTTTTTTTTTTTTTAAAAAAAGGAGAAGACCGGAGCAAGAGCAATGCAGCAGCACGGGAAAAGCTGGACCTGGGTCCTTCTCAATGGGATCGTGCTGTAGCCTCCATTAAGTAGGTCCTGGGAGGAGCGATGGAGGCGGTGGGCGGGGCTAAGCAGAGGAGGTAGCAGGCAGGAGCAGCAATGAGGGAAAAACAAGGGAAAGCAAGGAAAAGGCACTCAAAAAAAATAGGGGAAAAAACAAGTAGAAAGCAATGAAAACAAAGGGGAAGCAAGGAGAAGGTACTCAAACAAGCATTTGCAATGCAATCGGTCTCGCATTTGGGACCTTATATGTATTTAGCTATGCAGCACATTAGTCTGGGTGCTGAAACATCTACTGTTCTTTAACATGGAGGAAAAGTAAGCACCAAACTGCATGACACGCCAGGTATGGGAACACATGGAGAGAAATATTGCCTTTCAGCTGGAAATAGTCCAAAGCTCGGTTTTTAATATAAAATCAGGGCCTTCAGTGGTCATATCACTGAAAATACAAGATTTGAAAAAAATATTATTGTCTACGGGTCTTCGTGGAAGACAATTTCTATGGACTGTAATCTAGAGAATGCTAAAGTGATTCTGGTATTTTACTGACCTCTGCTGGTCGTTTTCTATCAAGAAAGTTAAAAAGAGGCAGTTGCCAGAAAAAGAAAAAAAAGAAAGTCCCTCGGCAGAAAGCAATTCTGGTATTTTACTGACCTCTGCTGGTCGTTTTCTATCAAGAAAGTTAAAAAGAGGCAGTTGCCAGAAAAATTTAAAAAAAAGTCCCTCAGCAGAAAGCAATTCTGGTATTTTACTGACCTCTGCTGGTCGTTTTCTATCAAGACAGTTAAATAGAGGCAGTTGAACAGAAAAAAAAAGTCCCTAAGCGGAAGCAGACAAGTCCTAGGGCTGATCTCTAGAGCAAACAAAGTACATACACATATAAGTATATACTAAAGTATATAAGTATATTCTAAAGTATATACAAGAGGTCTCGAATGCTCGACCTAAAAATGGGAGAAAAGCAAGGAGAAAGCAGTGAAAACCAGGGTAAAGCAAGGAGAAGGCAATCAAAAAATGGGGGAGGGAACTAGGAGAAAGCAGTGAAAACAAAGGAAAAGCAATGAGAAGGCATGCAATGTGGGGAAAAAGCAAGGAGACAACAGGAGCAAGAGCGATGCATCAGCAAGGGGGGAGCTGGGCCTGATTTTTTGGGGCATATATCCACTATTTGTGTATCAAATGTGATTTTACAGGTTGAAACTTGCTTTGAAAGAAAATTTGTATTAAGAGAGAATGTAAGGCTTCTAGTTTTCCTTTATCTGCAGCCTTGTGGCATATATCTAATAGGAAATATCTGGGTGTATTAATGTATGGTACCAAAGGACGCCCACTTTTGCTGCTGTTTTGGGTCCAGGTGTAATCCGGCATTCTCTGTCTCATTATTAGTCCATTCCGCTTCTCCTCTGATTTGGGTTTTGTCATACTAAGCCAATATGGTATAGACTGCTCGACCATTCTTGCTTTTGGGAGGCATATGTTTCTCCCTCCCCATAGAAATTTTGCTATCCAAGCTGGAGTAGGCAGAATACATTGCACTCTGAAAGGCTTGGAAAATGTACAAAAGCATGGGCAGCGTAATCATCTTGATTGTTACGAGCCAGTCATATAGAAGACAAACCGAGGTTACCAAGTACATGTGCTCAAGCCCTCTAAATCTTAGGATTCTTGGGTAAATGGTTTTTACCAAGTCAGCAGAGTCAACGGATGTTGAGTGATAAAGGCTCCAAGATACTTGATGGTTTTGAAGGCATCTCAAATATTTGCAACATTTTAGTCCTCAAGATGTCAAGTGGATCAGGGCTAGCTCATAGGGAAACTGCAGCTATGGATGAGAGGCAAATGTCCCAGGAAAGGTAAATCTTCCTAATGGCGATGTACTGTACCCAATAGTGTAACATTAGCTGTGGTGCAGCACACAATGTTAAATCTAATGTTAATATTTGTTGAAAGTGAACTAATTCTTGCAACTCTTTGTAGGAGACATTACATTGATGTTTTGCTTCTGTTTTCAAATAGGGATATGTATTTTTAGAAGACTATGATCCATCAGAATATGATCCTTTTTTTCTTTATCTCTGGAAATCCTACCTTAAGGTAAGGTACCACCTATTTACAGTTTAGGAGTATTAGCAATAGAGAAAGTCATAGAAATGATGGATGTCTGCCTCAATATATGCCCATACGTTCCCTAAGCCACTTTTATAGTACTGGTTGTTGTTTGCACTTTTCTACCATGTTGACATTTCAGTAGACTACATTTCCATAACTGGCTTTCATTGAATGTCCCACTGCACCTTGCACCCACCATTAAACTACACACCACTGTTTTAGTCACAGTGCACTCTGGACTGAATTCCTACACCCTCATGCAAAACACTGCAACAAAGGCGCTGCCAGCTCAACAGCAGTGTCCTGCACCACATCAACTTGCATCTAGACCCACTCAGCTGAAACCATGATTGTACTATACCCAGATGTATACGTCGTTGCATTATAGCTACCTAACTGAATTGTGATGCCAATCTAGATATCACTTTCGTGTGTTGGGCAGTCAAAAATCTGCCACTCAAGGTAAGAGATAAAAGACATCCAGTACACCAATTCATACACAACACACTGCAGAGATCTTTACCTAGATCAAAACCATTTATTTTCCCGTTAACCCACACAAACACATGCAAAGTAGACATTAAGCAAACTCTAGATTAACCATACACTATCAGGCAACGTAGAGAACCGAACAATGGTATTACCAGAACCATAAGACTGGGGTCCCATACCAATGGAAGAATACTATCCAAATGCCAATAACATGATTTGAATAAAGTGAAAATAGTTGAACCTTTGAGACCCCACCCACTGCCCCAAGGAGTTGGTAAAAACATTCTGAGTTAAATTTACGAGCATGTATACTATTTCCAGAATAGTTTGTTGATATGTGTCTCATTTAATAAAGGCTATTAATTGCTCCTACAGGAATCCACTCATCTGGTGAGGATTCAGTGTGCAATGTTCTTCCTGCCTCATTTGATCAAATGATACAGAAAAAAAGCAGCTTTAGGTTGTCAATTCACAGAATAGCTGGATACAAGCTTTGAAGTGGCCTACACCTTCTCTCTAAAGTTTCTGGTTTCCCTTCCTTGCAAGGCTATCAGAGCTTGAATACAAAAGTAGCTTTTGAAACCTAAACAGTCTTTAATGACTGCCTCATCACAGTTATGATGAGTATAACTGTCTCATTGCCAATGAGCTCCCTTCATGGCAACTCCATTGTCTACAAAATGTCTGTTGTTGACTGCCTTGCTGTCAACAACTCTGACATTCTCAGCGACTGTCAAAGACTAGACGCTGTGAAGGTCTCTGAAATTTCCTAGTTGATTTCCAGAGGAAAATACAACTCCGCCACATAACCATGGTACCACCCTGCACTTACCATTTATGTGAAAGCTGTCAAATATTTCCTTAAGAGAATCTCGGTTAGGAGTTAAAAACCACAACAGGCAAAAAAATCTTCTTGGCAATCTTGGTGATTCTTGATTGTAAATGATGAACAATACAAGGGGTGATTACTATAGCACCAGAAATAGTGTAAATAAATAGCCTGGCATAAGGTCTAAGAGAATACAAGTAAGGAATCCAGCTACGGAAAAACAGAGCAAAAAATCATGGACAAAACGGCTTAAAAGCAGTCGATTAATTCAACAAAAAAATAGGGGAACAGTTGCATTCTGACACAACCCGCTCAAGGTAAACTGTCTGTATGTATGGTCCAAGCAGGAAATGACACCACAGGGAAGGCAACTATTTTGGATAGAAACAGATTTATAGCTAGCTTCTCCTTCAGCATAATGAAATCTTTTAGGTACAAGAACACCTTATGTGACATCCTTCCACTTATCCACACTCTGCCTGCCGTCTTGTCAGGGCTGCGCCTCATACGGCCAGTCATGTTCACGGAAACACTAATACTGACAGAACAGCATGAGAGAAGATGCCACACATTGCACTGATCGGAAGGATCAGAGTTGCGTGGCCTCCTGTATGGACCCCTGTACAGATGTAACAGCAACATGGCTATCCCATCCATCTGTGGTTACTGTGCTTTCATCAGTACTGGTCTCCTCCCTGTGATGTCCACTGGCCCAGGGGTGAACCAGGTATTGCCTTTTAGAATACCTCCAGAACACCAAGCAGATTCCTGAAGAGGCCAATTCAGATGAGGCAAAAAATCAGGAGAAACAGCAAATGCACCGTATGAATTGAGTGAAAAAAGGGAAGAATCCGAGGAAAAGTGTTTTCTTTAAAGAAGATGAAGAGAACAATTTCAGAGATTATCACCCTTGCAGCTATACTTATTACCACCAGTGTCACGTCCTTGGCCATGTGGTGCAATGCTTGTGGACTTTTTGCATTAACTACAGAATATGGTGCATGCTTCAGCCCTGAAATACTACTTGAACATTCTTACAGTGATGCCAACACCTTAAGTCCCTGTGAGCCCCCAGAACAGACAAGATGTACAGTCCTCACATAGACCAATTATTCCACTGCTAGTTGTCTACATCTGATATTTAAACCACAAGAGCTCATTAACATTCTATTTTAGATTACAGCTACATTCATGTATCTGAGCTGACTACTGTAAACCAATATTTTGGTCAGTCTTAAGAAAACTCCTTCAAAGTTCTGTGTGATACTTTTCCAACAATGTTTTGGCCCTGCTCTGAAAATTGTCACATTTTAGGTAGATAGGGGTCTGAATTGTAGGAACTGTGAACTGGCATGATGAATTAGCAGCCAGGTTACTCTTCAAACCTTCAGAAATATGTCACTGATAGTTCCAGAAAAACATGATCTGTCCTATTTTGCGCTAACCCTTTCACTGCAAGCTGCCACCATTTTTACATAGGTCTGCATTTATGGTGAAAATAAGTTTAACTTAAATATAAAATGTTGAGACTTTTGAGGTTTAATAACCTTAACTTTCATGTATGTACATATTTTCTGTAAATCTGTTTTGAATATGCTTAAATGATAGCTTATGTATTAAACATTCTGTGATTGTTGTTGAAGGTTTCAACTCCACCATTACATGATCCTTTATTGAGACAGTTACATGATAAATTTGAGGAAGAAGGAATTGTTCTTCATTGTGAAACAGGTATGTATATGTTTCTGCAATATTGGTAAATATTAGGTTTTGAAAGATTTAACTAAAGTGTGTACTGCTTCCTCAGCAAAATCTGCATTCATAGAAACCTATGAATATTCAGTGGGTGAAAAGACATGACATTAGCATGTTTTTTAAAAAAGAGTAAAAAAGTAACTTGATATGGAGTAACGAATATAACATATTCCGAAATTAGTTGCTGGTAACAAATATCATGTGAGAATGGGAAATTTCCCAATGTTTCTATTACGCATTGTGTCAGTGTATGTGGCATGGGCAGCAACTAATGGAGTCAGATGTGCCCTGAGACAGCTGCCCATTGAACTCTACAGGCTAGTAAGTATATCCTACTTCATCCACCCCAAAACTTGATCTGGGCCACTGTGACTGCTACGGGTGCCATCAGGTGCAGGCAGGAGGCAATTTGGTAGCACTGTGTTGCACGCAGAAAGTAGGAGACTTCGTGACACATGGCTGTGTCAGCTTCAAGATGACGCCAGAGTGTGATTGGCTCTGCATGAATGAGGGTGGAGGGAGAATCTGCACAAAGGTAATGAGTGGCAGCTGAGTGCTAGATCGGAGGCGGTGCTGCCCTCTCAGGGGAATCCTGGTGGATGGAGCTGGGCAGCCCAACGGACACAGCAGATGAGAGCACACTCGTGATCCTTTGGACACAGATAAGTACCTCCATCCTGGAAGGCAATACGAGAGGGTGACCATGGGTAGACAGAGTGACAAAATCTAGCAACTCAAATGCAGAGGATAATCGCTGCTGCTCAATACTGACGACATGGAGGCCAGGTCATATAGCTAGACAGCATTCTGACTGAATAAGGAGTCCAAAGAAGCATTACAACATAAAATTGGCACGGTAGCTGTGGAATTTAATTTACGTAGGGCCTGATTCACAGAACTAACTTACGTCAAAAACGTAAACGTAAAGTTAGTACTTTTTAGGTATTCACAGAATACACTTACTCATTTTGGTATTCACAGAATGAACTTACTCATTTTGGTATTCACAGAATAGTACTAACTTTACGTTTACGTTTTTGACGTAAGTTAGTTCTGTGAATCAGGCCCACTGGGCCTGATTCACAGAACTAACTTACGTCAAAAACGTAAACGTAAAGTTAGTACTATTCTGTGAATACCAAAATGAGTAAGTGTATTCTGTGAATACCTAAAAAGTACTAACTTTACGTTTTTGACGTAAGTTAGTTCTGTGAATCAGGCCCTCAGAGTTGAGCAACAGAAAACAGTTGAAAGGAACTCCACTACAGGAAAGACACTGGATGAGCGCCAAATCTAAGTGAAGGAGATCCAAGCACAAATGACTAGGGCCGAAGAAGCAGAGGAAAGATCCTGCCACAACAACATAAGAATTGGGGGCTTACTAGAGTAAGCAGAGGGTTGAAACATTGTGGCTTTTCTCAAAGGCTGGCTACTGGAGAAGACGGCACCAGAGAGGCTAGTACCCCACTTTATCATTGAAAGGGCTAATAGAATGGCGGCGACCTGCTACCAGCCCTGGGTACGCTACCATGTCAAATTGTGACCCAAATACTTAATTACCATGACAGAGATGCCATTCTGCAATCAGCCAGGAAGATTGGCTCACTCCTGGGGGACAATCGGAGAATTTTTGCTCTCACTGACTACACTGCAGTGGCCCAGGCAAAACAACACTAGTTTCTGAAAGTAAAAAAGAGATTCCAACAGCTAATCTTTTTTAGCAAACTTGAAAATTATACTAGAAGACCAGGCGCTTTTCTTCCCTGAACCCAACAGTGTTTGGGATTGGACAAGTCAGTGGGCCTTGCACAACTTTAAACGGCTCTCCATTTCCAGTCACCAAAGATGAAAGATACCAAGAAGTGGCAAACAGCGGTGTTGGTCCAAACTGACTTCAGAACAAAAAGAAGCTGCTTAGAAACGTTTAGTACAGTTAGCCAAAGGGATTCAGCTAGAACTCCAGCTAAAGACTCCAATATGGACTATGGATCTGAGCACTTAGGAACTGATGAGGAAGAAGAAGAAAAAGAAGCAGCTGATGATCCTGCAATGCCAGTGGTGACCATAGGTCGTACACTGAACTTTTCAGCAGACTGGCATATCAGTAATGCAAGTTGGTGGATAATGACTCCAAGAGTACTCATTCTGTAGTCTTGAAAAACAGGCAAGCACGAGAAAATAAAAACAGTGGTGGAATTAGAGCAAGACACAGATGGGCACAATAACAGTGGCACAACAGGGAAAAAATTAAGAAAAAAAACGGCTGAGAAAGATTACGGTGGTTGCAGGCAGTCTGGTCCCAGTTGGAGCGGGCAGCAGGAGCGGGCAGCAGCCTCGAACCTCCCAAGAAGGAGGTCGGGGTCTGGAGGCAAGAGACGGCACAGCGGAGCTGCGGGGAGAGAGTGGACCTAGACCGAGGGTCGGAGGTCTTATTAATAAATTTAATTTAGGTATTTGGGCATCCCTTTGGACTCCCCTATGAATTGGGAGCCTCTACTTAAATCTTGTGTCTTGCACTTCAGAGATCCATAGAATCTGTTTTTAACTTTACTAGCAAATTGGGTCACAAACTAGTAAAGGATATCATTACCATTTTCAATAGCAAGTGCGTGGCTATAGGAAGTTATGGAGCAAGGGTTTGGGGACTCAAGTTGCTACAAAGGGTGGAAAATATGTTTTTATGCAGACTACTGGTGGTGCCAAAATCCACTCCCTCTTTTATGAGTCGTGCTGGATTTTATGACTCACAAAATTGGAATTAGCCAATTTTTACTGTGGTTTAGGGTTTGGGGTTCGCCTGAAGCAAGCTTTACCAGGGAACATTATTAGATTGTCTCTCAGTGGATAATGCCCTGGCTGGTTTCTGACTCGGATATATAAAATCTGTTTTTAACATCTTGTAAAACGTACAATTTTTTATCCTACACCGACCCTACCTGACACCGGCGCGCCTTCAGCGCTACTACCCGGGGTCAAAGTTTTCCTGCCCCCGGTTCCAGGCCCCTAGAAGCATTTCTACACGTGTTCTGGGTCTGTCCAGCCTTGCAGCACTATTGGGGCTCCATCCATGCCACACTGCGTGAGGTCTCGGGGTTTCCTGACATTTCCTCCTGGTAGGCCTGCTCGTTAGGCATATTCAGACGCCGTAAACACCACAAAGTCCAGAAGCGGTTTACAGCCCTAGCCGTCCTTCTAGCCAAGTCAGGAACCACAATGCACTGGAGCGCACCTGTGGGGCCCCCCTTGGCGGCCTGGATAGGGGCAGTTTCCCCCTCGACCTTTTATGCCCCATTGGACTTGTGTCTATGGTATGCTATGCTCTAGTAACTCATGTAACTATGTAACACTGTTTTTTTCCTATGTTATGCTATGCTCCAGTAACTGATGTAATTTATGTAACACGCTAATCCTCATGTAAAGCGCTCTGATACCTCCGGGTCTAGCCAGCGCTATATAAAATTCTTCAAACAAATAAATAACAAGCGGTTCTACCAGGCTCCAAGACCCATTGTTGTTTGGCCTTAAAGCATCTGTGCATTGATAGGACCTCCTAACCGTTGCCATTCAGCCTTTCAGTCTTACTCTTCTTTAAAAAAAAAAAAAGGCATGACAAAGAGCTCTGCACTGAATTATTTGTTAGGATGCAGTATTTTATTAGTACTGCACCAATGGTCTGTATTGTAAAGTAAGGCAGTTAAGCTGAAAGCAGTGTAAGAAAACAAACAGAAGATTTAGAGAACAGAAATAGGTATGGTAATCTAGGGCCCGATTATGACTATATGGTTGCAAAGTTCTGGTCACAAAGTATTGTTGTGACCAGTAAAGATTTTTAAGAATTAATCAACGGGATTATTTAATGGCTAAAAGCAGTTTTTCAGTTGCGAACTCTGATTTGGAGCATTTGCGACCGAAAAATTGCTCTGTACATCTGGTCCCTGATGCTTATGGTTCACCACAAGAGTCAACAGGGAAAATATTGTAAAGTTTATAAACAAATGCATTTTAGGCCTACTTGTCCTTTCAGAGTCTTTAGAATTAATTATTCAAAGAGCTCATCGCCTGGGAAAAAATCCCTTGTTTGCTACTTACCACGAAAAGCTGAAGGGTATGATAATCTTATTACTTACATATACTGCATTATTTCAAGTGGTCCTAATCTCTACATATTCCAGGCTCTTTTTAAAGCTGCCGCTTTCAGATAAATAATTCCTATTAACGAGGCCTTGCTTAAAAGAGCTAAATATTGTTTATTGTAATATTCTCAAGATTATTGTACAACATATTATTGGGCTCGATGCACAAAGAATTTACTGTGAGTATATGCGACTTACTCTTGTAGTAGTCCTGGATTACTGTGAAATCCCAGAAGCCAGCCAAGACTACTCTTAGCTTACCCTGGCCTACTCCTGAATAGTAAGCAAGGAGCTCTGCAGGAGAAAGTCGCAGGACAATATTTCTGAATCGCCTGACTTTCTCTTGGGAATGCCATGAAGCCGAAGAAGATGGTAAATAGATGCATTGACATATCTGTAGCAGGTGCTGTTTTGTATCTTAAATATTTCCCACTGTATTTGCTACGGGCAAAGCAGAGATGAAACTAAAGCATATGGAGGAGTGTACAGGCCCCATGCACAGTGAACTCTGCACAGAACTTGGAATGCTGCTGAGATATTTGGACCTGAACAGATTCCAGAGACGAGGGACATGAACGCTTTTAGGTAACTACTCTGTTGGGTAAAGTGGCTAGAGAGGCTGTTAAATTCTGTATACTGCAGAACAGATTGGAGTCCTTGTTTGGAAAATTGAATGAAATTGAGCATAGAATTTGGGTAAACCAGATGCAATCTTTGCTCTGGTGAGTACAGTGCACACTCTTGAAAGAATTGAAAGCTTCAACAATGAGATTGGAGTACCAAGAAGGAAGAACTAGAAGGAACAATATGCTCATACTGAGTGTGCTAGAATAAACAGAGATCAGACCTCTAGGGATCCTTTTGTTGAAGAACTGGTGAGATCCAAGCTCCTTGGAGCTGTGCTGGCAGAAGCATTGTTAGACAATAGAGCCCATCCGTCTCTTGGCTACGGCCTCCCCCTAGTTCCAGCCCTTGTCCTATCATTGCAAGGCTTTGGAACTAGAGGACAGAGACAATATTTTAAAAGGTGTCAGAGAGAAGAGAGACATTACTATGACCTGTCACAAAATTAGCTTCTATCTGGGCTTCAGACTGACATGCAAGAAGGTAGGAAGCAATTTGGACATGTGAAGTAAATACTCTGTAAGCTAAATCCGAAAAATGGCATGTTGTATCCAGAGAAGAGAGACATTACTATGACATGTCACAAAATTAGCTTCTATCTGGGCTTCAGACTGACATGCAAGAAGGTAGGAAGCAATTTGGACATGTGAAGTAAATACTCTGTAAGCTAAATCCGAAAAATGGCATGTTGTATCCAGCAATTTTTTTAATCGGCCTGAAGACAAGACACATTTTTACATAGCGGCTGCAATTGCACTTATGAAAAAAGCGCACCTAACCAGGTAATGACTCCCCCCAACCTAAAGTAACAATCGTGGGAGACTTGATCCCCATTATGCTGTGATTATGACATTAGAAGCAGAATAGTGGGATTATGCTGGGAAAGACACTATATGCTGGATGCCTACTTTAATACATAACAGACTTTTTGTTCATCTACCTAAAAGAACGATTTTGCATTTTGATTCTTCCCGACACGTTGCTTGCGTTTAATGGTTTGAATGTTTACACATAGTTGGCTCAGTCATTTCATTTCATAGTGATTGACTGCTGCAAGTGACAAGTCCTTCTGTAACGAAACTGGTGCTATGTAAAGCGCTCTGATACCCGATGTCTCGGGTCTAGTTCGCGCTATATAAAACTCTAAAAAAATAAAATAAAAAAAAAGTCGGTTGGATAACTGCATCGAAGTTCAGGGCAGGAAGCTTGGAGGGGGGCGTCAGTTTTGCCCCCTTTTGTGGTGGATGGTCTACGTGACCTCTGATTAAAAGTTTTGAATGGTGTGTTTTGGCAGCCTTTACCTCACCCATAGCCTCTCTCTGTGCCAAAATTGCCCTTTCTGTGTTGCCCTATTGTTGGTGCTTATATTGCTAGCCATCAAGAAGACAGGAAGCTGACTGAGTCGGGCAGATCTCAGTGGAGTGGAAGACCTGCATTGATGCTATTCAGACTGACGGATGACTAGTATGTCCACTGACCCTGGGATGCATCTGTGGCAGTGGGTGCACGGCACCATCCTTCTGTTCAGTGGATTAGCTGCATAGGTGGCCAGTGGGGCTGAGCTGACATTTTGCAGGAGGCGGTCAGGAAATTGGTTGTTTTGGTCCCAGGAAGAGAGAGAGATACAGCTACCACCTTGGTGCATGTATCGGCCCTACCGCGGGCCAAGGATATGGAGGTGATTTGCATGAATCATGGCTTCAAAGGAGATGGACCAATGATGCGCGGGGGTCCACTGTCTGGGGTGCTCATTGCAGAGGTAAACACATTGCCCCTGACATAAAAGGATAGCAGAGGCATGAGAAGCGACTGTGGAGTGCATCTCCACTGGACATTGGGCAGATGAACTCTGAGATGGAATGGTTACTATGGGTGTGATAACTGTGATTGATGTGCCTTTGTTTTGGTTAATTAGTAATCGAATAACACTGCTATACCCTCAATACTATCAAAGGATTAGAGCAAACAACATGGAGAAAACGTATAGAAATAAGTGAGGCTGTGTAATATGAGGTGCTTAAGTAGAGAACTGTTTAAGGGATGCCCAGGCCTGCACAGCTTTCCTCAGTAGATTTAGAAGTGGTTGGACGCTCCCTATAGTTTCTTGGGACCTATAAGTGATGGGCTACTGATATATGTGGTACTGAGTTTCTTCAATGACCCTCGGAATATGTAAGGGAGAGGAAGTCCAAGCTGAGCTTCTTTCCATAAGTGGATGACTCACGGGTTGAGAGGCCATCATATATTTAGTGTCACTGAGTTCCATATAAATAGTAGATGGTTGTTAATATAAGGGTTTGACATCTGGACAGTTGTGGACTGGGTGGAGGTGGCAGGGAAGGAATGTTGATGAGGCCTGTTCAAGTTTTGTTTTGAGAATGTAATTGAAAGTAGGTTTTCCAGAAATATAGATGTTGACGCTACAGTTGTATGTGATGTTAAAGGCAATAAATTATGGATGCGGACTAAGACAATCAGATTTCTGATATGGAGTGTTATGAGGCTTCACAACAGGATCAGGCTCAAGTAGACATACCTCCTGGGGCACAATCATCTCAGGTTTGCGCTGGTCTGGTGGCTCAGTGGACTAATACGTCCACTGCAGGGGCCTGTGTTCGACCTCATGGTCACAGGTTCAAATCCTGGTGGGTCCACTCAGCCTGTCATCCATCTGAGGTCAATAAAATGAGTACCATTGAATTGGGTAACAATACACATCTGTTATTCAGTGCCAAGATGCCTAAGGGTGAACGTGCGCTTTACAAATACATGTTATATTATGTTATGCACTGAGCTGGTTCTAAATAGGCTCTGTGCTTCAGACACTAACGTTTTGCCAGACAAGTATCTTGAATTTAAAATAGAGGCAAAAAAGCCCATTAGAGAGATGCCAATGGGGGTGCCTTGCGGTGTCCGTGCATCATGATTGCAAAGTTGATCAAATACCAGTTCCTAAATCCACTCAAAGCATACTACATATAAGGCTGACTAAAGAGACGAATCAATGTCAAATAGTGACATTGTGAATGTTTATATGGCGCCTAGCTGGTCTCTGAAAGATGTCGACCTAGTAGTAACTTTTGATGAAGTGCTATGTAGGATTAAACCCCTTTCCCAAAAACACACTGATGGTATGTGGTGAAATTAATGTCTCTCCACCAGTAGGAATATGGGAAAGTCACACCATCGAAAAAGCAACAAGCTGGGGTATTCCAGCCTCTGATTTATTGTATGACATTAGATTAAACAAATCAAGAAAAGGGAAGATCTTTACAAACCTGCTGTCCAACTGCAATCTCGCCTTTCTCAATGGTCGTACCATCTCTGATAGTCCAGCAGCACCAGGTGTAGCAGAAGTTACAGTCTATTATATCATACTCCATATGGAAACCTAGGGCCATGCTGTAGGCATGAGTGTTGTCCAGCATCTGGAGAGTGATCATGATCCTTTAATATTCATGTGTAAAATAAATTTTAAGGCTCCATCTAATGCCACATACATCCCCGAGATCGCACCTTTTAATAATAGAAGAGGTATGAAATGGAACTCTGAAAGATTTTTAAAGGAAGATACCTTGCGGACGCACAACCTTAGAGACCAATTATCCACCATTGTACAGCTGAAATTAAAAAACCCTAAAATTAATTTGGACATATACTGTGTCAGAATGAAAGAACCCTCTTTAATCTGGTCAGTATCCTGCTTGAGTGAGTAAGAACTGTGGAACTGAATGGACCAATAGTTGGTTTAATCAAGCTTGTAGAGAGAGAACACTACCCGTAACTAACACACCTATTGTTTGCCTTGTATCTTCGTATGAAGAAGAGCAGTTTAAGACTAAGGAGGGTGTCCAAAGATCTCCTTAGGGGTAAGCAAGCATAACAACAAGCCCTCTGGAAGGATCTGACAACCGCAGCTGCAACGGAAAATGCCAAAAGATTTTGAGGCTTCATCTTGAGAGCTTATGGAGACAAGCTAACAAAGAAGATCATTATATTAGTGCTAAAGCATGAGTCGAGCACTTCAAGAATTTCTATGGTGTTAGAACCCTGAGAGGTGAATCGTCAAATGCCCAGGCACATGGAGACAAGAAGCAATTTACACTTTCTCCAGTAGAGTATCTAACTTTCCTTCCTCCTGAAATAGAGAAAGCAATAACTGCCCAGAAGCTCAACAAAGCACAAGGACCCAATGATGTACCTGCAGACATGTTTTAAGATGATGAAAGCTGTGAACAGAGGTCTCCAATTAAATTCCACCTTCTTGGTGATCTGCAGGAATAGTTCCCTTGCATAGGAAGGGCAGCACATTTTCATCAAGCAACTACAGTTCCATATCTCTCCTAGATGTTGTGGGAAATATCTTTGGACATGTGCTTTGCTAAGCAGGCTGCAGGCCTAGGTCAATCAAGAGTCTATCCTTCTTGCTGCGCAGGCATGGTTCTACAAAGGAATCAATACTATCGATAGGTCAATTAGATTGAACATGATCTGTGCCAAATATATGTAATTTCGGAAGATACCATTATATATGGCCTTCATAGACCTCAAATCTGTGTTTGACTTGGTCAGTACAGCAAAACTCTGACAAGTTGTTGACCTGGCAATTGAGAAAGTACTGCTCCAAGCAATTTAAAATCTGCATGTGAAGATCACCACATGCACTCGATATGCAGCAATGGGTGAATGTAGCAACATTTTCTCTATCCCCTCAGGCTTTCGACAGGGGGATACTTACCTCATTATTGTTTTGTAACTTCTTGAATGATGGAGGAATCTTCCTGGAAAAAGATTATTTATTTATTTTACTTTTCGCTGAAGATGCAGTGATGCTATCACTGACACAAAATGTAATGCATAGGTTGCTAACTAAGTTCCAGAGATATTGTGGAAAGAAATACCTCCAAATTAAGTTTGCGAACAAAGAGTTTAGCTCCATCATCCGCACTCACCCTCAAGAGGCTATCAAGTGTCAGCAGTCAAACCCTTAAGAGTATATCAGCAGACGATTACTTGGGTATATGCATTAACTGCAGAGCGAATTGGCGTAACCACATCAACAAGGCAGCAGCAATTGTCAACTTCTAAAAATGCCATGCTCAGTCTTAGAAACAAGAATGGCAGCCTATCTCTAAGTGTTATATTGCAAATATACAGGCAAAAACCAGTTGCACCTGCAACCTGTGGTGCCTAACTCTGGGGTTATGGCAACACCAAGTAATAGAGAATAACTTTGTAAGGCTGTTGCTAAAACTGGGTCCTGGAACTCCACTTTTTTTGGAGCTAAGCATAAGATCTAAAACGGACGTCATTGTTTGGGCCTGATTCACAAAGGTAAAATTACACTTATGTGTAAGCTTACGCTTTTTTTTGTATTTACAAACTATGAGTTGATAGTAAGTTTACGACTGAGGAGGACAGGCCTATGTTTTTATGTGCGGAGTTATTCGCCCCAACTGTCAAGAGTCGTAAACTTACTATTATCTTGTAGTTTGTGAATACCAGAAATAAAAAGTTAGATGAAAGTGTAAGCTTACCTTTGTGTATCAGGCCCTTTATATCCAGTAATGTACAGATTACAACTGATTAGATACTGATATGGGGAAGTTTATTTAAGATCTACAATTGAAGTATTTGAGGATGAAAGCTCCCTAGTAATGCATGGGCACTGCCCGCGTTTGAAGTGGCAAGTGCCCTTATTTAAGCTCTTCTCAGTATCAACACAACAAAACACTTGCACTTTGCTGTAGAACATACAACCCCCTAATCTATATGACTGTTTCAAGTTACAGCTGGCCACATGGATTATGAAGAGAAGCCCCATTTGGGACCTTGAATCGGGCTAATGAATGACAGGGGAGTGTTATGAATCCTTTTTTAGGTCTCGCCTACGCAGCGCGCATGCGCTGCATAGGAAAAAGACCTTTTGAAATCGATTCAGTTTTGCAGTCAAAAACGTGCACGCATTGCATTGCTTTGAATGGCAACGCGTGCACGTTTGGCGATTCCCTTGCGGGAGCGAGCTTTCAGACCATCCGTTTGTAATTAACAGATGGTTCCTGCTCGCTCCCGCAAGAGCAACAGGCGCAGGCCCCTCCTCTCTCCCCTCCCCCTGCTGCAGCACAGCCTGGTCACTGTTCGCAGTCAGGCCCCGTTGTTAAGTCCCTGCAGCTGAAGTCCTTACTGCTGGGGCCTTGTCCCTGTCTGCATTGAGGCCTATCGGCTAACATTACTCACACTTCCTGTGGTAACCCATTCAACGGAACAAATTGGCCACACCCGACAGCTGAGGTCTGCGCTACGTCACCGCCGAGCTATCCTGGTGATAAATTCACGTCTTTCACTTCTCTCCGCAAATTCACTTCAGACCCTGAAAGTGTCTTTGAAGATAAGGGCGCATTGTGGTCAGCCGGGCCGGGATTCAAGGGCCTCTCTCCAGCTCGCCGCGGTCTGGGCTGAGGGAACAATGCGGCTTTCATGGGGCCCTCAAGGCTGCTTTCACGGGGCCGTCGAGGCTGCTTTCACGGGGCCCTCGAGGCGGCTTTCATGGGGCCCTCGAGGCTGCTTTCACGGGGCTCCTCAAGGCTGCTTTCACGGGGCCCTCAAGGCCGCTTTCACGGGGCCCTCTGCCCTCATCTGCAGGCGGGCCTCACTTCCTGCACACGAGCATACAGACCCCCCTTACACAGAAATAGCTTGGTGCCTTTAAGTTGGGATGTCATCGCATGGCGTGTCTCTTGACTCCTTGCTCCAGCCTGGGCTTTTCCTTCACAAACTGATGCATTCTGGGAGTTGTAGTATTGGTTTGCTGACAATGGAGTAATTGGACTAAACTAAGAGCACTAATGGGTCCGATAACAATGATCTGTATTTTTAAAAAAACACACAAGAATGGAACAATTGCGCCCTGACGACGTCTAACGAGTTGTAAGCTCTAAGTACAGGCGCTGCTGAACTTTAATGCGCTAGAGTTAAGGTGAGTCCCACTAAGAACTTTTCCAGACTGACCCCAGCAGTCTTTCTACTTTAGTTTACAACGTACTTTTCAACTGGTAGAAATAGGATTTATTTTGGAGAACCGAGGGATGAAGAAAGCAAGCGAGGCAGCTGTTTAAGCCACACTGTTTCTACTTTAGGCACCATTTTTCAGCAGCCGGTGTGAGAAGTGTTACAAGTCCCTGCTCCGTGTAGAAGCAGAGAAAGTTCATGTTTTTAGAACATAGACCCCCAACCCCAAGTGACCTCCGGAAGATTACCAACCCCTCACCCTGCCCCTCTCCACTCCATCGTGAGATATTCTCCTACAGACATCCTTTGTAAACAAGCACTGGCAACGCCAGAGGCTCTGACATCTACAGCCAACTTATGCATTCGATAATGCTTAATTTCTTTTGTCATGGTTTTTGTACAACTGTATTGTTGCTGAGGGTGAACAGCCCCCCTCCCCACCCCCCCCTCCGCCCGGCCCCAACCGATATAAAAACAATTGGATAAAAGCAAAAGTATTTTTGGTCTCATAAAGCACACATTGCTACAGTGGTGTCTGGCACTTAGGGAATTACTCTGTGTGTAGATGCGCTCTTTGTAAAGGACAGGATGCCGAATGGTGCTTTGTACAGCACAGTTTTTACAGATAAAAGGTGACCTCTCTCTCTCATACGCACACCTTCATTCCACAAATAAGTGCACTGATGTTGGGGTTAATTCATGAACAATATTAAACAAATTAGAAATCTATGGATCGCAGGTTTCCTTGTATGCATTTTGTACATTTCTACCCTTAAGGGGTTGATAGAACTCCCAGGTGTGCACTTGAATATCTACATGATATATTTCCACGAGTACATAATACTGTTGATTGACAGCCTGCTGCCAGGCCTGCTGAACTGGTGATGTGTATTATACATATGTTTAGCTTTTCATGCTGGGATACTCCATCACCTAAAATACAGAAGTTTAGCCCCCCCCACCCCCGTATTACACATACTCAGACACTGTTTATTGATCATGTGCACCAGTACTCTGTGAAAAGCCATGTGAAATGTTTGTGAAGCTTCACAAGTTATGGTTTTGTGGGCGTGCCCCCCTGTCTGATGGCCTCTTCTCTGCCCCTCACCTGGAAGGACCCTCACTGCCCCCCTGACCACCGCCCTCCAGTAGTGTCTCGAGCATTCGTTTCTCACCGAGGATGTCGGTGTCACTGAACCGGATTTTATGAGCCTCAGAAGACACTCTTTGCACGTGGGTGCACAGAAGCTCTGTGCTGTCGGTGAGTTAGAGAGGAAACCTCCAGAGCAAAGCAACACAGGGTCCAGGTCTCAGGACATTCTTAAAGGTGCACCCCAGGTTTACACACCTGCATGGGGGAACATCAGCTGCTGCCAGGAACCCACAAAGGTTTCCAGGAGTAGAACCCTGTAACATTGCATGACCCAGGCTTGCTTCTGGGAAACCACTGTGAACTGCAGATTCCGACCACATAAGGGCGTTGCCACATGTGTTATTGTACAAATGGAAACATGAGTTCAGGTCTGTGTAGTTGCATTTTTTTAAATTTTATTATATTTTTTATTCACAGGGGAAATAGTTTTCTTCGCAGTGAATCCACTTCCCTTACACTGACTTTCCCATTCCAACATAGAATAATGTACTCCTGCCCTTGACAAGAGATAATCTCGGGTCATTTCTAGACTGTGAAAGCCAAGTGTTTGAATAACTTCTAGTTTGGGGTTCCCCCGGCCCCCCACGAACATCCCCTCCTTGAAAGCCCCCTCTATGCCCCTAGAGTAGATTTAGTTATGCCTAACAGCGCCCTGTCATGGGGGAACATTACACATGGGTAAATGCAGGGGCGTCGCTACCATTGGTGCAGCAGGTGCAGTGGCACCGGGCCCAGAGCCCCAGGGGCCCATTGAACTCTGAGATTTGCTGTACTTACAACCCCAACAGTAGTCAAATGGGGCATTTCTCTTGTTTGCGCCAGGCCCACGACATCCTGGCTACCAACTTGGTAAATAGATGCACAAGAACAGGTTCACATGTTGTGAAAGCTTTGTACTTGGAGTCCGATCTGTTTTCGTGTGTAATATGAACTTACACGTGTGTGTAACATGAACTTACACATCAAGTGGCGTCGTGGACCAGACCCGGGGCCTTCCTGTCTTGGAATCCTTATTTTTCAAGGGTTGTTTGTGTCACCTTTTGTGCTTTGCTGCGGTGCAAACCTCCTGATGCTGGGCTCTAAGGCCACGCATGATTGTGCTACACAAATACAGAATGCAAACATGTACAAACTAACTCTCTCACTTACTAACTAACTGACTCTCTCACTCTCTCTCTCACTAACTGACTAACTCGATCACTCTCTCTCTCACTAACTGACTCTCTCACTAACTAAATCTGACTCTCTCTCTCACTAACTGACTCTCTCTCACTAACTCTCTCTCACTCACTCTGTCTTACTAACTCTCTCTCACACTAACTCTCTCGCTCACTAACTGACTGACTAACTTTCTCACTAAATAACCAACTAACTCTCTCATCTCTCTCTCACTAACTAACTCTCTCACTCTCTCTATCACTAACTAACTTACTCTCTCACTAACTAACTCTCTCACTAACTCTATAACTAACTGACTCTCTCTCTCACTAAATAACTAACTCTCTCACTAACTGACTAACTAACTCTCTCACTAACTGTTATACAGGTACTATTTCACAACCTTCACCCTCCTGTTATTTATGCCCCCCATAACCAAAAAACCATAACAAGCAACCATTCGGACAGGCATATAAAAGTTGCACGCATTAAAAGGCCCCAAAAAAAAACCAACAGATTATTTATTGTGAATACTTTTTTAATATGGACGTTTAGTTGTTCATAATGCTTTCTTGATCATATATATGGTAACAAAAATGCTTCTAACACTTCTTTATTATAACTTTTCAGCATGCTGCACACTTCTATACAGCACAGAATAAACACATACGCAAAGTCAATATCTCTAGCTAAACACTTATAAGGTCCCAAAAGCGAGACCTATTGGCTATGCCAATGCTTGTTCTTTCTGGTTTACACAAAGACAAAAACCATAGCCCACTCCTCTTTTGCCTAGTTATTTCCCCTAGCTCGCTCCTGATTTAGTTTGCACCAAGGCATCTCGTACTTTTCTACTGATTAGATAGTTAAGTGAATATACACTTGATACTGGCCACGACAAGAAGTGGGGTCACTGACAGGATTATCTTTGTGCATCTGAAATCTTACTTTCTTGAACACTCCAAAAACCGCAGCCTAGGTCTCCTCTCCCTAGTCTTCCCTTCTGTTAATTTGCACCTAGACATTCCATACGTTTCTACTAATTCAATAATTTTAGTGAAGCCCCACTTGTTGCCTGTCAGGCCGAGGCGTGGGATCCACCCGAAAACAATTATTGTTGTGTATTGGTCCGGACCAGCTTGGTTTTCATCTGGTTGTTAAAAGCATTACGATTTATCTGACTATGGCATTGCATAGAGATGGGCTTTAGAGCACTATACTTCAGAGAAACTACTATTATGTAATGCGGAAATTGATTCCCTGTTTTATTTTCTTCCCTTTTCCTATCTTTTTTTTACAGAACTTAGTTTTTAACAAGTTTTCTATGAAATTTTATCTTTGTATGTTTGTTATGGCTTATTGCTGAAAGCAATAAAGTTAATGTAATACACTAAAAGTTCCAGATGGCCCTTAGCACTGATTCTCTTTAGCCTTGAATTCTAAAATGCATATGCCCTTATATCCACATCAAAGATGCCTGCAGTGTTGGAAAATATTATTGCTGCTAAAGCTCTTCAGGACTCTTTCCTATAACCAATGAACATCCCAGCAAGTGTGGATCATGTTGCCCTAATTCGCTTATAAATCTAGATACTGAGATATTAGCACAGATAGTCGCCTCCAAGCTGTCCCCTCTAATAGTTAGATTAGTGTGCTGAGCAGGGGTTTCCCAGGAAGAGCTACAGCATCTAGTCCAGTTGTACCCAAACTTTTCTGACCCGCGGCTCCCTTGACCCATTGGCCATTCCCCGTGGCTCCCCACTGTTACTTTTTCTGGAGGGTGGGGTGGATGTAAGCCCGGCCTCGGGAGTACTTGCATTTTTCTCCCTGAAAATAATTGGGATGAAGCTGATGAAGGTATTATAATCATATACGCAGGATGTTTCGTATTACTAAGGCAGCACCTTTAATAAAATATTCCTAGTTACACTTCTTTGCCCATGCCTTTAGAGCAGTGTGTTATAATTTACATATCCTTTATCAGTTATATTTCTTTGTATTTATTATTCCACTTCTAATATTGGAACTGCCCTTTATTATTCCTTCTCCCACTCACCCCTCCTCCTTTTCCCCTTTTGGTACAACCCTACTGTTGGCCGAGAGGCTACCTTAGAATGTTGGTGACAGAACTGGATTGATGGCAGAGCAGCTGCTGGTTGTGGAACTGTGGAGGTAGAAATAAAGAGTTCACTTACCTGTACCTGGTGTCTTCTACTTCGTAACACTGGCGACGACTGGTCTGCGAAAGGGAGCAGCAACTACCTCGTTCCCTTCTGTGTGCATCCATATCCCAGCTTTGGTATCCTTGCGTTGATTTACCTTGTGGCCCACAAGGTCAGGTACTTTTCGTCAGGTTTGTCAACCGTCCTAAACAAGACAACTCCTGCTTTCTGAGTCTGGTGGGACTCCTCCTCTGCCTGTCGAGTATTTAGGAGTATCTCCTGAGTTGTGGAGCTGACTTTTTGAGGTTTCAGCATGGTGCTTTCTCACATGGATACTGCTGAGGCTTGCATTGACTCCTTCTGACAGTGGAGTTTTTGGGACGCAGTCTCGGCCAGCTGGGATTGTTCTGGACTTGTCGGGGCTGTGGGGCTGCCTTCGCTTTCCTGCTTAGCCGTTTTTACTCTGGCGAGTCTTCGTACAGCTGGGTCTGCGACTTGTGCCCGCATTGGGGTTCTTCTTGGCGCTCGCTCTCCTGCCAGGCGTTTTGCAGTGAGATCGGGAGGCCTTGTGTCTCTGTCACGAAATCCCCTGACGAGACGCCGGGGAACTTGGTGTTGCCGCATATTTCCGTGTGCGCCTCGTTCTCATAGGTGCTCGCCCTCCTGAGGAACTTCCTTCGCCTTGCCTGCTGCCACGCCTTTAGCTTTCTCGGCCATTGGGGTGTCATCGGAGGTGTTCCTTCTTGCCTGCCTCACTGTGTAGGTTTCCAGCCCGGCCTGCAACCACGCCCAAATCTACAGAAAACACCTCCCCCGAGACTCGGTATCCGCCTCCTATTCCGCTGAGGCATTTCTTCGAGATTGCCGGACTGAGGGAATAAATAACCAAGTCAGCTGCAAAGCCACGCGTAGACAACAATAAATATTTAAAATACAAAAAAAAAAAAAAAAGTTAATCATAAGCCTGTCCTTCGTGTCGATCACAGTGACAGGCACACTTCATATAATTCCTGTACAGCCTGTCAACATACCGCCATTTAATACATCTTCAGTGGAGGCATTAAACACATGCCTGCACATCGTGTCGATCACAGTGACAGGCACACTTCGTATAATTCTTGTACAGCCTGTCGACATACCACCATTTTATACATCTTCAATGGAGGCATTTCCACTAGCCTGCCACTCTGGTATTTCACAGCGACAGGCACACTTTTTGAATCACTTCAGCAAATGGTTTTCAATAAGCCTGTCAATCATATTTCAGTGATAAGCACACTTCATCTACTACAGTTATATTTACCGATACACCCAGGTGTCTCCTTGGAATCACCTTGTGCTATAGCCTGCCACCTTTGTGCTTCACAGTGACAGGCACACTTCTTCACATTTCTGCCCTTTTTGCTGCCACACCTCCAACTTGGACCTAGCCTGCCTCCTTTGTGCCTCTCAGTGACAGGCACACTATCAAACTTAACATCTGTGTTTTATCTGTTCACGCGGTGACACGCACACCAATACGTGTGTCACGTTTGCATCAGTAATACGCACACTTACAAAATTCATTCAAACTCCTCCTTGTTTATTCATCATTCTCGCGGTGACACACTCCCCCATACCTGTGTCACCACTGCACCAGCGATACTCTGTTCATTCCTTTTTAATAATTTTTCTCTTTCCTCAAACATTTTTCAACATGGCTGCTAGTATGGCTCAACCTCCACCATTTCTGAATGAGTTTGGTGCGCCTAAAAGCCCTTGGAAGGAATGGGTGAAAGTTTTCGAATCTTATTTAATAGCTATCGGGGGGAGAAATTTAGCCCGATAAGGAAGCAGCATATTTTACTACATAATCTTGGTACTCATAGCAGAAAGATTTTTGACACATTTCCAGACCTGGACCAAGGTCCCAATATTGACGATGAAGAAGTAGATCTTTACAATTTGGCCCTACTTAAATTAAAAATACACGTTGGAGACAAGGTGAACATTGTCCTTGAACAGCACAAATTTTTTAGTAGAATTCAAGGAAAGCAAGAGAGTATATCTAACTACATAGCAGTGTTAAGAGGGATGAGTGAACTTTGCGAATTCGGGGATCTCAACGATTCCCTTAGAGACCAACTCGTTAGGTGTTCAAACAACCCCAAAATTCAAGAGAAGCTGTTACAGAAGCAACCAAATCTTCACGATGCCATCGAGTTAGCCAAGTCAATAGAACACACTGCTGTATGCATAAAAGAAATGAAAACACCTACCAATAACGAACAGGTGTCAGAAATTGCCAATTTATCTATGGAAGATACAATTTGCAAAATAAAAGAGAAGAGTCCTGACCACTTACGCAATACTGAAACAAGTAAACTGAAATGTTACCGCTGTGGCAGTAGTAACCACTTAGCAAACCATGCAGATTGTCAAGCCAGGACCTCTACCTGCAAAAAGTGTAATAAAAAAGGGCACTTAGCAAGAGTGTGCCGTAGCATCTCCAAAAAACCTAACGATGTTAATGACGCCTCCGAAAATAAAACACAAAGTGTGAAGAAAATTGTTTTTCAGATACACGAACACAATGAAGTAAATCAGATTAAATACCCACAATTTGAAATTGGGTTGGATGGCAAAATGATTAAGATGTTTGCAGACTCCTGCTCGCCATTCACATTCCTCAACATCTCCGACTTCAAGAACATGAAGATTTGCGAAGAGAATGAACTACTGGTTGCGGACATTTCCCCTAGTAGCTATACCAGGGATTCTATCCCAGTAAGATGGATGGTTAAATCTTGCATCACTTTCAAAGACCGTTCCACCACAGGCAAAGTCTACATTGTTGACGAAGGGTCTAATCTCCTTGGCTAGCAACATCAGAAGGAGCTTGGTATCACCCTTGACCCAAATAATCCAGAACAAGTACTTGCCGTAGACCGCTCTGTGACAGGCAAAGAGATTTGTGGTCAGTTCCCTGAAGTGTTTTCTACCAAATTAGGGCTCCTCAAACACTTCCAGCACCGCATTGTTAAAACCTAATGCAAAACCTATAGTACACAAAACTAGATCCATACCACACCTCCTGTGGGGACCGCTTAAACAAGAATTAACCAAGTTACAAAATCTAGGCATCTTCCAACCAGTTGACTGTTCCGAATGGGTCGCCCCCATTGTCATTGCAAAGAAAGCACATGGGGAGGACATCAGACTTTGCATTGATCTTAGAGATCTTAACGACAGTATCCTTATTGAGAGACACCCTTTGCCCCACATACACGAAATCCTGAGCACCATGGGAGAGGCGTCATGCTTTAGTGTTCTGGACCTTTCTATGGCATACCACCAGGTGGAATTACACCCCGATTCTAGGGAACTTACTGCATTCACTACTCCCCTAGGATTATTTATGTTCTGCAGGATGCCATTTGGTCTGGCCTCAGCGGCTGCTGTTTAAAAAAAAAAATCATGCAACACATTTACTTTATGCTTCCAGGATGACATTTTAATATATGGTGCCACCACAGAAGAACATAATAAATATCTTATTCAAGTTCTTTCAAAATTTGAAGAGGCAGGTTTAACTCTCAAAGAAGAAAAATGCCAAATAGGTGTAGGGGCAGTCGATTATTTTGGGCACACTATTTCAAAGGATGGTTTCAAACCAAAAATGTGCCTTGTTGAGGCAGTGAAGAATGCTCCTGCTCCCATCTCAAAACAAGAACTTTTGTCATTCTTAGGCCTTGCAGAATACATGGCTAAATATGTCAAAAATGTTGCCGATTTGACAAACAATCTCAGAGAACTTACTAAAAACCACACACAGTTCAATTGGCAAGAGGAGCACCAATTATCTTTTGAAAAAGTCAAGTGTGCCATTCTCTCTACTCCTTACCTATGTAACTTTGATCCATGCAGAAAAACTATACTCACCACTGACGCTAGTAACAAGGGTCTTGGTGCCACACTGTCCCAGATCATTAACGGCAAGGAACGCATCGTGGCCTTTGCCTCACGCACCCTTAGTAATTCTGAAAAAATTTACTCTGTACTTGAGAAAGAGGCTCTCTCGTGCTTCTGGACTATCAAGCACTTTAAGTTCTATCTATGGGGTATCAAATTTACTGTGCGAACCGACCACAAGCCCCTCATTTTTATCTTCAACCCTAAGGGCACTTTCAACAGCACTCCTATGGTGGCAAGATGGGTATTGGGATTAGAAGGTTTCTGTTTCAAACTTGAATACGTTGCAGGTGAACTCAACTCAGCTGCCGACTTCCTTTCAGGAGCGCCCTTAAACGTGGAAGAACAATATGAAACCACAGAGTACCCAATTTTAGAAATCCACTCATCTACCATTAGCTCTACCGAATGGTCTGTTAGCCAAAGTCAGGACTCAGTTCTAACTCAATTGGAAAATTACACTTTGAATGCTTGGCCAAATACACGTAATGAAGTCGACCAAGAAATAGGTACATTTTGGGAGATCAGGCACAAAATTAATCTACACCAAAGCCGTATTTGGAGAAATGACAAAATAATACCTCCAGCAGGATTAAGAAACAAAATCATTGATCTTGAAGGCCACCTGGGCCGAAGTCTAACCAAATTCAGACTCGGAGAGCGCTATTGGTTTCCTAACATGGATTCACTGGTGGAAGCCAAAGTAAAGAACTGTTACGTATGCGCCAACAGTGACAAATCTAAAGTTACCCAAAAAGCGCTATTGTCACCAGTATCTATCCCGTGCAAATCATGGGCCAAACTAGCTCTAGATATTATAGGTCCTATCAACAGAAAAGGAGTAACAAAACACTTTGCATTTGTACTAACTGATTAGCAGTCTCACTGGGTGGTCATCAGGATGGTTAACCAAACTACAACAGAGACACTTATCAATTTCTTAAGAGACACATTCGCATCAGAAGGCATCTTCTCAAGTATAGTAACAGACAACAGTGTGCAATTCACTTCAACAGCTATGACATCTTTCCTTTCTAACTTAGGCATCAAACAGCTCAAAACTGCTCTTTACTGTCCCCGGGCCAACGGTCTGGTAGAAAGGATCAACCAAATGATCAAAGAAAACCTACAACTTGCATGCATCAACCACTTGCCAGTGGAAAGAGTCCTTCAAGACATGCTATGGGCCTACCATACTACACCCAACCAAGTCACAGGCATCTCCCCATTTTCGGCTCTTAAAGGGAGAAAACCTGGTACTAAATTCTTTCCAAATTGGATTGGTGGGGGGGAAGCAGTTGAGCAGAATGTTAGAGTAACAAGCACCAAAGTCGCTGCACATCAAGCCAAATACAAACGTTACTATGATGTCAAACATGGAACCAAACAACAGAAGTGGGCTGTAGGAGACTGGGTATCCATAAAAAGACCCACACACAGTGGGGAAAGGGAATCCAAGTTCTTTGATCCAATGAAAATTGTGGAAGTAAAACAGAACACTGTAACCCTTGAAAACGGTCAAAACTGGAGCATGGATAGATTATCGATATCCCCTGCTCCAGACTTGGAGCAAGCAGGAACCTCCTGCTCAACGAATCTCATAACGGTTTTCCCACACTACTGCAAAGAGTCAACGGAAAATCCCTGTTAACCACTACTGACTTGAAGAAAAATATATATTTATATTGTCGGTTTACATTATTTACTAAACTTGTCTCCTCTTCATTTTGGGGAGGAAGATGTGTTATAATTTACATATCCTTTACCAGTTATATTTCTTTGTATTTATTATTCCACTTCTAATATTGGAACTGCCCTTTATTATTCCTTCTCCCACTCACCCCTCCTCCTTTTCCCCTTTTGGTACAACCCTACTGTTGGCCGAGAGGCTACCTTAGAATGTTGGTGACAGAACTGGATTGATGGCAGAGCAGCTGCTGGTTGTAGAACTGTGGAGGTAGAAATAAAGAGTTCACTTACCTGTACCTGGTGCCCTCTACTTCGTAACTAGCCTAAGAAGGCTTTTTAATGTGGTTAACGGCTGGGTAGATCTGTTCTGGCTATTGAGGCATCTCCTTTTCGGAGAGTACTTGGTAGGATTGATAACCTTGTTTTGCATTGGTCATGCTGCATTTACGCATGGTAATGGCATTACTTATCCAGCAGCTGAGCTGCGGAGAAATACAACACAGGATTGCCCTCTGTCTCCTCTCTTGTTTGCATTCGCTATGGAACCACTGACAGTGGAGTGCAGGAGAGAGTTAGAGGGGAGGGCTTCACTGTTCACAGGCTCCAATCTATTATCTCCTTATGCACCAGAACATATTATTCTGCCTGACTGAGTCCTGCACCAATTTGCAGGTGGTGGTGTATGTTGTTGATCAGGTCTGCAACGTCTCTGGTTTCTACATAAATTGAAGTAAATCTAAGATTTTTGTCCTGAAAGTTGTTGGTTCAGATTTTATCCCTGGACTCGCATTTCATTAGGCTCTTAAACATTTAAATATGTCGGTATCATTGTCTACTGTGGCACCTTCGCACATATGGTCTTTACTGTAATAGACATGTTTACTGCAAAGATTGTTAAATGTATTACGGGCCTGATCTAAGACCTTTTGTAATCGGTAATGCTGCGATTAGCAAAACTGTAACAATTGTAATAGGATCTATTTTTGAAAGAGCTGGATAGAAGTGGGTTTGTAGTGGGGTTCTTAGTTAATTGATCATTCTGTTATTTATTTTGACAAGTTGCAAAGCACTTTTACTTTAACATATAATTTTCATAATATGTAACCTTAAAATGATGACAGTCATTTGAATTGGTTTCTATTTCAGGTACCCACTCCCTCAGTATGGGGTGATCCTGTTCATACGGTGTATTTGGGATATAAGGATACAGAGTATTGCTTCTCAACCAGTTAAATATGAAATTTCTGTGGATATCTGATCTAGAGGTGTCTTGGCCGGCTAAACTTAGCGTCAACATATTTAGCACCTTTAAATCTGCTAACAATGATATTTTTTTTAATTTATGATAGAATATTCTACACTCCGTTTTTGCCATTCTGAAACGACCAATAGTGAGACCAAAAGGTCGGGCCTTGGTAAGCTGGTTTGAAGGTTGTGAAGGCATTAAAAAAAAAAAAATGCATATAATTTTAATGGAACTGTAGCAGCAAGTGTACTTAGAATAGCTATAGAAACCATTTTAAGTTTTAATGCACATAACAGGAGAATGTTACTCTTGTTGATACTAATAAAATTACTGTTATCTATGATTTACTGTAACCTGAACATATATTAGAAGCACAAGGATGACTACAAAGGTTGAAGGAATGGAAAGAAAAAAACATTGATAAAGTAAAGTGATGGCCAGATACCTGGTACTATAGAGTACTTTTTAGGGGAAAGGGGGGTCATACACATGTGAACAGCCAAAATGTTGTCACTACTTTCCTCCATGCTGCCATAGAGAGGAGGAGCATCACCCCACAAAGAAAAGCCGCAGGCCAGAGCTGAAAAAATAAATTGGTAATAAAGTTTATTTCTCTTCCAGGGGATACTCCTCAATAGTCATAAGCACGGAATAATCCCCGCCCACGTGCGGGACCCCGGAGCATATACAACAATACATATATATGTGTATGTTTTGGTAAAAAAGTACGGAGTACTTCCCAAACATATACATATAAATAAAAAACATGCAGTCTAATAATCTCAAATAGGCTAATATGCCAAAATTACATGGGTTTTTCAGTAAGAGAAAATAACCTCATATATAAATACTGTAACAGAGAATATACACTGTAAAAGTGTTCCAACACATTCCTTAATTTTCGGAGAAAAAGTCAAGTAATAGCAGGCAATTAGCCATTAGGCTGCATAGATGAAAATACATCACAGTATCAAATATAAAAAACTGGCACCCTGCCTTTAAGGATTCCAAGAACCTGGACACCGTGCCTTTAAGACCTCCAGGAGCCCCTGCTCCCATCATGCACCACAGGTGACAGTTAGGTCAGTTCTTTTTTCCGGCTCCTTCTGTGAGGATCCTGGAGCTTGAGCTCGTCAGTTTTTGGCTATTTCTAGTCAGAAATTGGTTTATTTCATCTTTAATCGACATTTTGTGCTGCTGGTATTAATTTTCAATCTTTTTCTGACAATTTAACAACTATTTTTTGTCAGAAATGCCAGCTTTATTTAACAAATGCCCTTCCTGTGGGAAGAAAATGGCTAAATCCGACCCTCACTCTGTGTGTATTGTGTGTTTGCCATCTTCACACAACCCAGAGAAGTGCTACTACTGTCAGCAATTTTCAAAGAGAACTCTGCGTGACAGAGAGAAGATCAAACTTCATGCCTCACTAGAGAGAGGAAAAGGACATTCTAAAAGTGGCCTTGAGAGTAATCCTGCCTACAAGAAGCCCTCCTCTCAAGGAAAACCGAGAAAAAGGTGTTGATCTGCTTCCCCAGCTTCCAAAAAAAGCAGATTCCAGATTGTTCACCGTCGGCGTCGAAATCGACGTCAGAAAAACAAGTAAGGCATTCAACGACGTCGAGGGACACATCGCCGTCAAAACGACGAGAACCTCCGTCGACGAAAAGTAAGTTGACGTCGAGGCATACTACTTCGGGCTCGAAGTATGTTGGTCACGAGAGATCTAAGTCAACGTCGAAGCATCCGTTGACGTCAAGACACCGGTCGGCGTCTAGATCCCCGCCTCCTTCACGAAGGTCGGCGTCGAGAGGATCGACGACAAGGACACCCTCACAGACGGTCGACGTCGAGGGCACGATCACCGTCGAGGAAGTCGACGTCGAGGACGCCGCAAGCCTACAGACGGTCGACGTCAAGAACTCCTTCACGTTCGACGTCGAAGAGACCGGCGTCGAGGGCACCGCCGCATACACACGAATCCTCAAGTGCATCTCCGCAGCAGCGGTCGACGTCGATGGTGGCCCATTCCCTGTCGTCGAGGCAAGGGAGAAAAACCTCACTATACCTTCAAGAAACGTACCAGAAAAGCCAAGGTCGACGTCGAGAACCATACGTTCGACGTCGAGGGAAGTGTCATCTTCGCCTGGCATTAACATTATTCAGGTTACACCGGAGGGATCTCCGGCTCCTAGAGAAAAGACTCCTCCTATCAACATGTCTCCAAGATGGCTAGAAAGCATACAACACTGGAAGGTCCCACCCAGAGTTCCGGGCTCTGAATTCTCCAGAACTTTCTCCATGCAGAGTCTCTGTGGGACCTCCTCCTACTGCATCCTCGAGGCCCTCTCCACACAGGTCTCCGAGAAGATCTAGGTCCCCATCAGCACGGCGTTCACGATCAAGAGGGTGCTCAATATCTCGCCATTCTCCTACCCCTAAAAGGAGACGGAGGTCACCATCATCTACCACGTCTTCAAGATCGTCCATTAGGGATTATTCACCGACTTTATCTGCGACACCGCCATCCAGGGTGTCCCCGATTGATATCGGAACATTCAATGAGGTTCTCTGCAGGGGTGCCAGCAAGTTAAACATCAATATGTCTGCACCACCAGTTTCAACGTCCGTCATATTTGAGACCCTTCACCATAGGTCCTCGGCGAGGCCTCTGCTTCCTTTGGTCCCAGGTCTGCTAGAGCCAGCGATGTAGACTTTCCTGACTCCGGCTACGGTGGGCTCAGCTCCCACACGTATTTCCAAAAAATATAAGGCCCCAGATCAGGATCCATTTTTTCTTCGTGCGGACCCACCTCCAGACTCGGTCATAGTGGTGGCAGCCAGAAAGGCACATTCAGCTACATCCTCCTCCACTGTCTCTCCGGAGAAGGAGAGTAAAAATAAGGACTCATTAGGTAAAAGAATGTGCAACACGTCTGCATCAGTGATGAAGGTGGCTAGTGCTTCCGCCCTGCTGGGTCGATATGATAGATCACTCTGGGACTCTTTGGCAAGATTCACAGAAAAGCTGCCGAAAGAGGATTAACAAGATTTCCAAGAAATCCTACAAGAAGGTGGCTTGGTGGCAAACCAAGTCATCAGTGCAGCTGCAGACGCATCAGATTTGGCTGCCCACGGCTATTCTCACGGTATTTGCTCGAGATGCTCAGCCTGGCTTCGTCTCACGAGGCTGAAACCGGATGCACAGCGAAAGATCGTAAACCTCCCCTTCAATGGCTCTTCTCTATTCGGTTCCCATGCGGACGATGAGATGTCCAAAATGAAAACAGAATTGGTCACTCTAAAAGCTGTTGGCTTGGAGAAGCGAAAAGAATTTCGACGGAGGTTCCGTCCCTATGACCGACGTCCCTTCCAGCAGAGGGTTCAAACCCCTCACTGGACCACGCAAAATCAAAATCAATCCAGGTCTCACTACCACCAGAGAAGGCCTGGACGAGGAAGAGGAACTTCAAGACAACAAACGGCTGCGACTAAACAACCAGCAAAGCAATGAGGGATGGCTTCCTCCATGCCCGTTAACCACTCCGGTGGGGGGAAGTGTCATGTTACATCTGGAGGAGTGGAAGAAAATAACAAAGGACAAGTGGGTTCTGAATATTGTGCAGAATGGTTATTTGCTCAGATTCAAATCCCCACCTCCATCAATTCCTCCGCGAGAAAAATCTCTCCAAGACCACCACTTGTTGCAATTGGAGGTGAACATTCTTCTACAAAAAGATGCCATAGAAACGATCCCTGTTCCTCAAAGAAAGCAAGGGATTTATTCTCGTTATTTTCTGGTGCAGAAAAGAGGTCCTACCAGAGAATACAGACCAATACTCGACTTGAGACTGTTAAACAAATTCATCCGCAAAGAAAAGTTTCGGATGTTGGTGCTGCACCAAATCTTCCCTCAACTTCATCAGGGGGACTGGATGTGTTCTATAGATCTACAGGACGCATACTTCCACGTTCCAGTTTCCAAGAAGCATCGCAAATTTCTACAGTTTCAAGTGTCATTCCAGCATTTCCAATTCAAGGTTCTCCCGTTCTGGCTCCCCGAACGTTTTCGAAATGCATGGCAGTGGTGGCAGCGTTTCTTCGCAAGCAAAGGATATTCATATATCCTTACCTGGACGACTGCTCCTGAAGAGCTCATCACCTGCTCTGCTTCAGAGTCATCTCTCATACTGTCTTCAACTACTGAACAGGTTGGGTCTTCATGTCAACTACAAAAAAATCGATCTTCAACCCGACAGAGGATCCACTACCTTGGTGCCTCCCTGGATACCGCAACGGCAAGCGTGTGTCCTTCGGTGGAGAGGTTATCCTCAATTCGTGAGAAATGTCACAATCTTCTTCACACGCAGCATCCCACAGTCAGCCAGGTGTAATGGCTGCTGGGATCAATGGCATCATGCATCTTCATCGTACCAAACGCCAGGTTAAACATGTGTCCTCTGCAACAATCTCTGGAGGACCAGTGGATGCAGATAACGGGGTGCTGGGAGGACCATGTGCTTCTTCCCCAATCGGCCAAGGATTCCATCAGATGGTGGATGAAGCGATCCCATCTACTGAAGGGAATTCCTTTTCACCAGGACCCTCCTACCCAGACGATAGTCACGGATGCTTCACTCCAAGGATGGGGTGCTCATATGGGTCCTCTCCAAGTTCAAGGTCTCTGGTCAGAGACAGAACAAGGTTATCATATCAACCTCTTAGAGCTGAGGGCCGTACACTTAGCTCTCAAATCACTGTGCCCTTCGTTCCAGTCTCGTTCCTTTCTAATTCAAACGGACAATACCACAGCTATGCATTATATGCATTATTTGAACAAACAGGGGGGTACCCGATCGAGCCCTCTCTCTCTGGAGTCTCAGACCTTCTGGAAATGGCTTCTCTCAAGAGATTTAACCATTGTGGCGATTCATCTCCCGGGAACTCTCAACGTCCAGGCGGACGCCCTAAGCCGGGACTTCGACGAAGCTCACGACTGGGTACTCAACGACGAAGTCACTGAAAACATTTTTCAAAATTGGGGAGAACCAGACATCGACCTGTTTGCAGACGCGGTAAACGCAAAATGCCCCGTCTTCGCATCCAGGTTTCACCAACCAGGCTCTCAGGGGAATGCCCTTTTGATAAAATGGTCTCAGACATTACTGTACGCCTTTCCACCAATTCCGTTGATTCCCACAGTGATCAACAAGTTCTACAGAGCCAACACCAGAATGATTCAGTGGTGGTACCCGGACCTTCTTCAGCTATCAGAAGTTCTACACAAGAGGTTACCATGCCGTCCAGACTTACTATCCAAGAACGAAGGGAAGGTGTTTCACCCCAATCTCTCATCCCTACGATTGACGGCATGGCTCCTGAAGTCCTCCAATACGGACACCTAGATTTGACTTCGGAATGTATGAACATACTAAAAGAAGCCAAGAGACCTTCCACCAGAAAATTGTACGATTTCAAGTGGAAGCGTTTTTACTTATGGTGCATGAACAATGGACATGATCCCGTCAGGAACAGGTGATTTTACCGTATTTGCTGCATTTGGCCAAATCTGGTCTTCAATTTTCCACTATTAAAGTCCATCTAGCAGCTATCACAGCATATAGAAAGTCCCCAACTCAGGTTTCCTTTTTCAAAATTCCTGTGGTCAAAGATTTTCTTGAGGGATTAAGAAAGGTTTATCCACCAATCAGGGCTCCTTCTCCACCTTGGGAGCTCAACATTGTTCTAGCAAAACTGATGGGTGCTCCCTTTGAGCCTATTCCCAGAGCTTCTTTACAATATTTGACATGGAAGGCCGCTTTTCTAGTGGCTATCACCTCTGCTCGCAGAGTGAGTGAGATCCAGGCGTTGTGTTGTAAAGAGCCCTACATTGTTTTCCATGCAAACAGAGTGGTTTTAAGAACACATCCGAGTTTCTTACCTAAAGTGGTCTCGGATTTCCATATTAATCAGACAATCACACTCCCCACATTCTTTCCGAACCCTTCAAATCCTCCGGAAAGGTCCCTTCCTTCTCTGGACCTCAAGAGGGTTCTGAAGTTCTATTTAGACAAAACAAAGGCCTTGAGAAAGTCAGATCGTCTGTTTGTAAATTATGGTTCCATAAATACAGGTTCTGCAGCCTCCAAAAGGTCTATCTCTAGGTGGATAGTGTCCTGTATATCATTGTCCTACCAACTAGCCAACAGAGCCCTCCCAGGAAAACCAAAGGCCCATTCTAACAGATGGGAAAGCATCGACCACAGCTCTACTTAGGAATGTTCCTATTGCAGAGATTTGTAAAGCAGCAACATGGCGATCAGTACACACTTTCACTCGCCATTACTGTTTAGACTCTGACACACAGGCGGATGCTCAGTTTGGGCAAGCCTCATTAAGAAATCTGTTTGGTTAATTCATCTTTGAAATGTTTCCTGTGCTCTATTTATACTGTTGCTCGCTCGAGGGAAAGTGGGTATGGGCTTGGTATTCTATTCAGTGCTTATGATTATTGATGAGTATCCCCTGGAAGAGAAGGATAAGTTACTTACCTGTAATCCTAGTTCTCTTCCAGGGGTATACTCATCAAAGTCATAAGCAACCCTCCCGCCTCCCCAGACGAGTATTGACAGTATAGTATTGTTTCTGCACCTTGTGCCGTGATTCCTTTCGGTCAGTACACCGTAAAAAAGAACTGACCTAACTGTCACCTGTGGTGCATGATGGGAGCAGGGGCTCCTGGAGGTCTTAAAGGCACGGTGTCCAGGTTCTTGGAATCCTTAAAGGCAGGGTGCCAGTTTTTAGGTCTTGTCTGGCGTTGCAGCGCAAAGCGCTGCTCGCTGGGGCGAGAGATATTGTAAGAGAGTAGATTTGAGAAGCGGCCTTGAAGCCCCGCCCCTCATTTTCATTGGCTGGCGTCACCGTTTATGCTAAATGGTGGCCTGCCATTGGAAATGAGCTTTTTGGGTTGCCTCCCTTTGGCCTTTTGGGCCGGCCCATCCGGACTGGCTCGTCTGCTTTCCGACTGTCGAAAAGCAATTTCTTATCTTTATGGGGGCCATGTGTTTTCACTCAGCCCTGTGTTTATTTTTGCATCACGCTTTCAGTGAAAGTGAAAGCGCGATGCAAATATAAACAAGCTGCTGAGTGAAAACAGATGGCGAGCGCTTGTTTTACAATGCCACAGGTTAAAAACTCGCAATTGCGACACCTATAGCATTGTAAATGCTTGAATTAACACTGTCATTTCCGAGGTTTGCAGTTGTTTAAAGGACAATTTCCGCCTCCTGGGTGGGGAATAGTTAGTTTCATTTAAATATTGGTCTCCATAAACAGGAAGGATAAAGCTGCCCATTGGCCCGCATTATATGTGCGTGCTGGCGTTCCTGGCGTATGCGCTCAGCTGTAATGGTTCAAGACAATTCATCCTAATATCCAACCATCCTGGTGTAATTGCTCATCTTGGCAGGCCATTTTTTATTTTTTTCAAGACCGAATGGGAGCGCCTATGTCTCAGATCTTGGCAGTGCGGCAGAGTTCGCCTGTCTCTTTTTCCGCCTCGCGCGCTCTCCGCCTCGACCACTGTAAGCACAAAGAGGCGACGGCCATTGTTACTCGGGTTAGGGGTAGAGCCATATCAGAGGCCCCTGAGGAACGACGCACAGGTCTAGCTCAGCAAAGGTGCTCGCAGAGGCAGTTTTCGAGGATGAAATGTGGTGTGTACAGGGATGCCTTTAACTGGTGAATTGTGAGTCTTCTGGGGCATTGTAAACACAAAGCCCCTCAGGGCAACGCGTGGCGCACATCCGAGGCCTAAATATAGCTTACTACCAGAGAGCCTCAGGGCAACGCGTGGCGCACAACCAAGCCCTATATAGCGTTTACTACCAGAGTGCCTCAGGGCAACGTGTGGCGCACAACCAAGGCCTAAATAGCGCTTACTTCCATGAGGTGTTCGCGCACTGGGTGGCTTGTCATCAGCACGCCCCTCGCTGGGCAGGTAAGGTGTTCACACACTGGGTGGCCTGTGGTTTTTAATCTGGTAAAGTTCGGGTACACTCAGCATCTAGCGGTAACTTCTTTCCCTTGTTGTTTCGACGAGTTTAGCTCTGCGCTGTAATCTCTTTAGGCTTAAACTCTGGCACCAGTCTCTTGATTTCTGGGAAATTTTCGGAGCCCAAGAGCCTCGTCTCGCCCGTCTCCCCATAAAAAGTGCCCTCGATGTTATCCTTTTTCTGTTTTTTTCTACAATGTTCCCAGTATCTGTGCCGAGTTCCGCCCCCGCCCCCCCTCCTACTCCTACCCGGGTCTGCACATTTCCCTGCCTGTGCACAAGTGTAGGTCTCTGCTATCAAGATACCTCAAGCCCTGCGACTCCTTCGCTCGATCCTAGCTGATGAGCCATGAGCACTTTGCATTCTGGGACTTGTAGTCTCTTTTCGCACTGAACTGTATGCCTACGTTTCCAGCATGACCCCTGTGGCTGCGCTCTTTGAGGGGCCCTTTAGGTGGCTAAACTCGTAGCTATACAAAGAGCCCCCAGCTCTGCACTGCGGGGGCTGCAGGCAGCTCGGTGTCACGTGCTGGTGAGTGAAAAGACACTCAGCAGCTTCGTGTTCCCTCACCCATTTTCTACGAATTAAAGCATCCATTTTCTATCCTTGCCCAGTGAAATGTGACTGCATAAATGTGGGTTCAAACAGCGTTGAAAGATTAAAGAAACTGCTTCCTGATGAAAAGGTCAACATTATAAGTACAGGGGTAACAGTAAAATCGTATGCAATTGATTTAGTTCCGTGTACATTTCATTTGTATGTAGTTTATTGGATTGCGGCATATGCATTCTTAAAAAAATGTCATTACTGATTTTGTTAGAGAAGTTTTCAGTGGTTTGAAGGTATGTGTGTCGCTTTTTGCTCCACCCAAAATGCAAAACAAATGTAATTTTTACACAAACCTCACAATATCGGAAGTGCAAACCACATAACCAGTGTAAACAACCATTTGTAATGCAATAGGTCTCGCATTTACGCGAGTTTGACCTATTGGCATTGTAAATGACGATGCCTTTTATTTATATTTTAAAAACCAAAACATAAATAAAAAGGCATTGACATTTAGAATGCCAATGGCTCCAACTCGCGTAAATGCGAGACCTATTGCATTGCAAATGCTTGTTTATATTTGATACTGTGATGTATTTTCATCTATGCAGCCTAATGGCTAATTGCCTGCTATTACTTGACTTTTTCTCCGAAAATAAAGGAATGTGTTGGAACACTTTTACAGTGTATATTCTCTGTTACAGTATTTATATATGAGGTTATTTTCTCTTACTGAAAAACCCATGTAATTTTGGCATATTAGCCTATTTGAGATTATTAGACTGCATGTTTTTTATTTATAAATACATGTATATGTATATGTTTGGGAAGTACTCCGTACTTTTTTACCAAAACACACACATATATATGTATTGTTGTATATGCTCTGGGGTCCCGCACGTGGGCGGGGATTATTCAGTGCTTATGACTTTGATGAGTATACCCCTGGAAGAGAACTAGGATTACAGGTAAGTAACTTATCCTTATTGCCATTTTATTTATCAGTAACCACCCCATCCCGTAATGAGCGTCAAGACAGACGGGAGCCATTGCTGCTGAGTGGCAGCAGGGTGCTGTGAGCTAAAGTTTAAAATACTCATGTCCGTTTGGCCGGCTGTCTTGCGACGGCCAGCCAGACATGCCCATTTTAAACTTCAGTAACTCGGCTGTCTACGACAGCTGGGTTAGAGAAAGCACAGGCCTCCAGTGCTCTTAAGTAGGTCCGGGTGGAGTCCGCGAAGTGCCGAAAAAACTCTGCTGCGCCCCACAGAGTTCTGCGAGCCGCGTAGTGTGGTATGTTGCACTGCTCGCACTGATTTTTAGCGCTGGGAGTTTGTCCTGCGCTGTAAACCACGAATGGCACTACAAGGCACACCAGAGGGCGCTGCTATTTTCTGCTGCTCGAGTAGATAATCTACGCAAGCACCAGATTTCTTAACACGAGTGGTCGCGACCTCTCTCATTGAGAAATCTCACTAGGAAGAGGTTTAGTGTGTGATGTTTCTCACTCGTGCTCGCCAACCTTATGTTGGCGAGCCACGCGAGAGAAAAAAACTCCGCTCCGCGTCACTTCGTGGAGTGTTGCGGAATTCCATGCAGAGTTGGCAAAACTCCACGAAGTCCGCCGGCAGAGCGGAATTCTTCGCCCACCCCTATTCTTAAGAGCACTGAGTGAGAATGCTTCCTCCAATCCTGGCACTGCTCTCATGCTTGCGAGAGCAGCGCCAGGATTGGTTAAGGGAGTTGGCTGAGTCCCGTATTGGAGCCTGCCTGGCAGAGAGAAGACTGGTGGAGGAGGATGTCGCGTCACGTGTCAAAGTAAGTGTGTTTTTTTTTTTTTTGTTTTTTTTTTGCCACCCGCCCCACCACCCTTGATTCATGCCAGCCATCATTGCATGCTGTGGTGAGCGGAAGCAAAGTGTGAATGGTAGTTGAGAAGGCCAGTGGAAGAGACAAATTATCCATAAACCCCTCTGTGTATGTATGCATGCCTGTACTTGTTATTTGTCAATGTTTTGATTAAATGAGGCTTGGGCGGCACCGAAAGCTGTCTCTAGACCAGACGTATAAAGAAGGTTTATTAAATATGTTTTTCTTTATAATGTATATTTGGTTTGAAAATATTTTGGTGAATAACAATTTCTTTGAATTTACCTATGTTTTTATATTCTTTACCAATTTCTAATGTCACATGCAGTAATGATTTTCAAATAGTTGATTTGTTTATATACATTGCATTCCAGCAGGGAATATCTAGATGTGTCAAGTTATATTTTCACTGTTAGTGGAACAACGTATAATCTAACCACAGAAAAGATATTTACCATTCTTTCTCTATGCGTCAAAAAATTAAGATATCTGTTCTGATTGCCTTCACACATTTTTATCATCTAATTCTAGTAAAACTACAACTTGTTTATTAGAAAAAAATGAGTTAATCCACCTTAAACACCTAGAAATATTATATAATTGTATAATGAGATTAGAATAAGTCTCTATGGTATTATTGTTATTTTTTCATTGCAAACTGACTGTTAAAACATATTAAATGTGATGAATTGGATTGTTCCATGTTCATTTTTCTCTCTTTCATTTCTCTTCTTTCCTTTGCTTACTGTCCAGCCTAATTTATCTCTATTATTTACTAGTATTTGCTTAAAATGAATATGGTTACATATATTTATTATTAGTGATTATTTTGATTGATCAATTTGTGTTTTGATTAGTAGTAGATTTGTATGTATTTTGTCATGCTTAATTTAAATACATTGTCTAATACTCTTTTACTACTTCTAGATACAATACCTGAATCATCACAGTATGGTCTCAGTCTATGCTCTTAACCCATTGTTATGTTATTCTTCTTTTTTGTCTATGGTGTTTGGTAAATTCTAATTAAAACTGTTCATTAAAATCTCATTGAATCCCTAACCACGTTTGTAATTGTGTGAGAAATGCCTGGCATGAAAACATTGATTTCCGTCCTGACTTCTATAGGAAGAGCCTTCACAGCCAAGGAAATTGAAGCACTTCACAAACGAAAGCTGCCATTGGTGCCTTTCAGGCGTAAAATTGCAGATGGACCTGGATGGTTGAAAACACCGTTAGGATTCATAGAAAGTGAGGTCCGGCTAAGGAGCAGGTAAAGTAAAAAATATATATATCAGCTACCGTAAAGTAGTCTTTTATTAAAATATGTTGATGTTCTTGCACTTAAGGCATATATGAAATTAAAGGTTTGATGCGCGAAATGGCTGGTCGCAATTGGTGGGTGCAAATTGCGCCCTGAAGGCAATAATTAGTAGGTCTCTTTTTGGACCCCCACCTGTGAATGGCAGACCACCACCCTGCTTTCTCATTCCCAAACTGTGTATATTTAAAAAAAAACAAAAAAACTGTTTAACAGTTCGGGACGGCATCTGGAGGAGCATGCACTGGCACCTGGACCATTGCCTGCTTCCTCCAAGGCCGCCCAACACATTTCCAAAAGTGAAAGCTATGCTACAGGGATAGCTTCCCCTTGGTAAATTAGTTAGCACCTCCTTTAAGGTGTGAGTAACTGTCCAAATGTTTGCAACTGCAATCACAAACTATTGATAAATCTCATTGCAAATTGCTAATAGGACGCCCCATTCATGCACCTGCCTAATTGTGGTTTGAAATGAGTTGCATTTTCCCTTTTGCAATTTGTAAAATATTCTCCGAATCGTAAAAGGGGTTTATTGCATTGAATAATAAACATTTTGCAGACACAAACTGTGTGAGTTTGCGAATCACAGGGTTTGCAGCTGCTAAAGGTTTTCTACATCACGTCCTAAATTATGTAAAATTTAAAAAAAAAACTTCAGGAGTGTTAACTGGATCTCTTCATTTTCTCGTACCTAATGAACTTGCTTCAATGTGCATTGTACGCTTACATCCAGTTGCCTGCTGTTTTCATATCTAGGATGGTCATTCTCATGTCAGTTTGACTGTTACCTTAGTTTTCTCGCTCACTCTTTACCTGGCCCAACACAGTCTCAGGATCAATGCTGAGGATTCACATGCTTGATTTATTTGCCTTAAAATAGCAAATTGCCTGGCCAGTGCCACGCCAATGCTGTTCCAATCACACAAGCACTGTATTGTAGTAGGACACCTTTTTGTTATTAAATATTTGTGAAAATGTAGTTATGTTGTTTAAGAAATGGCTGAGAAGTCCTCGACTACCTGCTTGTCACAGCCTCTCACGGTGAAAACGGTGGGGTAGGGTGTCATGTAGATCTGCTAGCAACACATGAATTGTACATAAGAGACTTTTCTTCCAAAATTATGTGTGAGATTTGGAAATACCTTGTACATGTTGAATGAGTTATCTAGAACCAATGATAGAAGCAGATCCGTGGCTGGAGCCACAACAATGCTTTTTTGGGCAATTTGGGAGCAATTCCTGAGTAAATGTTTTTTATAAATCCAGTCTTGAGCAAGGAGAACATTGTAAAATGAGGAGACTAAAGGAGTGTCCACCAGAAAGGGAGCTCTTGTAGGTGACTTATTTTTTCAGTCACTGCAGTGCAGGGCACACCTCTCACACTGGATGGCAGAGGGGCAGAGCTAATTAGACAAATGAATTAACAATCCATTACAGGCAGTGCAAACTTCTAAGCAGGGTGTTAGCCTCAGGAACAGAATGCAAATGTTCTTGGTCTCATGTGCTATCACTGGGCAGATCAGGGAGCTGCGTGGAGACCAAAGCAGTTTTTGTCAGTCATTGTTCTCCAGCCGATCTTTGCCTTGGGAGGGTGGGATTGTGGTCTGCCCCAACCCTCTTAGGTGAACTGTAAAGATCGCCAGATGGGAGCTACATGATGATTATTGTGTCTATATATCAACATGGAAGGATCATAGGCTCCGATAACTGTGTGCTCAAGGAACACAAGATCCATAGAGCACAAGAACACTGAGACATGTGACACCCTAAAAGAACAGACATCACACATGGCTCATGTCATAACTGACCACATTTATGCAAAGAGAAAAATGGAGCCCAGTTGTGAGGGAACTGAATGGATTTATCTCATGAGGGTCAATATACCTTCTTCCTTGGGGACAGGAAAAAAAGTTCTGTGCTTTTGAACCATTGATCCAGCTGTCACCAATAGTCCTTATCCTCAGAGGTGGGACAATAATCACCCTCCACCATGGGTAAAGGCAGACATCAGGGCCCATATTTATGAAGCCTTTGCATTGTCCTTGCGTCACGCAAGGACAATGTAAAGGCTTCAGAAATATTTACAAAGCCCCGCAAGTCCTCATTTGTGTGCCTTTGTAAAGAAATGTGATGCAACACAGCTGCCTGCATTATGTGACATCTCAACTTGGGAGGCATTCCATGGTGGAGCATGGGCGTACCCATGCTTCCTCCCATGGATTTTTGGGGCAGTCCCAGATTTACAAAGACTTGTAAACCCAGGAATGCATCAGAATGCTATACCTTCCCAAGTAAGGCGTAACAAAGAGAAATATCTTATTTTCTACGTTATTTCCTCATTCCACGCGTGCTGCATTCTTCAGCACACACACCTAGCACACACACCTAGAAAGAGCAAAATGCCTCTAAGGACACCGCCCTGCACAAAAACTATTCTTTCCGTAACGCAGCCACTCTTGCTCCATGGTCAACTATGGTGCAAGAGTGTCTGCATTGGTGCTAGGCAGCACACAGTGTGCCAGTGCAAGGAGAGAGCAGAAATGCTCCATCATTTTGTGAATATGGAGCATTTCTGCTCTCTCCCTTTCACTCAATGCAGTGCAGCAACTTTGCTTGCTGCCTACTTTGCAGGAAACTTTAGTAAATGTGCCCCTAGGTGTGTCGTCTGACCAGCAGAGCCATGCCGTTTGCTGACAGAGAAAAATGAAAAAGCATAGCACCTCCAGTGGGGACAATGGCTTCGAGTTCACTGCATGTGAAGCACGAGCCGGACAGAAAAGCAAAAATTGGTCAACCGTGCAAGGACTTTTATCCCTGTACTCCCACTGAAAAAACATGATCATATCGACCATAGAATCCTGGTCTGAACCATGAAATGCAAAGGAGTCATGAACTGTTGGTCGTAAGAAAGGAGTTTGCCTTAAAGAAAACCCCAGACTTTATTCTCCAGCCATTTGCCCTAGAAGTGAGTCGTAAAGGGATAACTTCACTTGAAGAAGTGCAGATTTTTATGAACAAGAAAATTTGTGGCAACTCCTAACCCAATGGATTTCTTCTTTTTTTAAATAAATCTTTTTATTATTTTGTTGCAGACAAACAACAGAGCAATACAACAGTAGCAGAGTGCGACCAATAGTACATTAGCAACCAATACTGAAATATGAGTACAATCATGCCCACACTGCACAGTAGAGTCAATGCAGCTGCAGCTATTGCCCTGACGGCTGTCAATGGCCCCCAAATCGTAGCATGTTTCCCAACACATTTTTTCCACCTATACACCATTTGCTCCGCTGCAGGACAGTTGTCCATGCTCTGTACTAGTCTGACAGTGGTGGGGGGCAGGGGTGTATGGTGGAATCCCACCACCTTTTATGAGCAATATCTCTCATGGCCACTAAAAACCCCATACCTGCTAGGAGCCTTCTGGTACCTTGAGTCTACCCACCCTTCAATTATTCCCAACAGTGCCAATTTGGGGTCTAACTCTGTGGGGGTGCCCAACACTGATGCCAGGGTATTATGGATCTCTTGCCAATAGTTGCGAATAATGCGGCAATCCCATACCATGTGGTAGAAAAGGCATTCAGCTTCCCTGCATCTTGTACAGGCAAGACTGCTGGCTCGACCCATCCTCCACAGTCTATGGGGACTATAGTAGGTCCTGTGGAAATAATTAAATTGAATTAGCCTAAGATTGGATGGGATGGCTTCTGTCTGTGCTGCCATTTTTGCCTCCTGCCAGTCCTCATTGTCCACCATGCCCAGTTCTGCACACCAGGTGTGTCTGTGGACTGCGTTAGGGTCTGGGGCATTTATGATTAAAGAGCTGTACAATCTAGAGATTCCCTAATGCCCTTTCCCACCATCAGTTTTGCCTCAAGAGGGTTATACTCCATGACCACCACTAGGCCCCAGGCGTAGGGCTTCAGGGCTTGGTGTAGCTGCAGGTACTAATAAAGCTGGGGCTTATGTTGCCGAAATTACTCCGTCAGCTGCTGGACTAATTTAATGTGATCAGTGGCACAGACGTCGCCTAGGGAGGAGATGCCAGTAAGGTCCCAGACAGTGAACCTGGGCAGCTTTGTCTCATGTTTAAGTCTAGTGCCCTGCCACAGAGGTGTTTGGTTGGTGAATTTATTCAGCCAGTTAATATGCTTGAGGGCATTCTGTAAACACAAAGCAGCGGTATTCATGTTACTTAGGGAAGTGTGTGAGAGGGAGCTTTCCCATATAGCGGCTTGTCCAGGATCTCTTGCACCTATCGGAATGCTGAGTCGTAGCGGTTAACAAACATCCACTCTCCAATGGGAACCATTAGGCTGCCCAGTAATACGTACAAAGATTCAGGATTCGAAGTTCATCCTTATACACAGATTGCATGCATTTTTGAAGGGGCACAATAAATGTGTGAGCGAGGCCTGTACCTCAGCGAAGAAGGATGGTGGGAGAGCATTGGGGAAGTTTTGCAAGATGTAAAGAAATCTGGGAGGACAATCATCTTCTAGAGGGTGACCTTACCCATAATTGAGAATGGCCCATACCTCTAGAAGACTCTGCATGCGCTGTAGCAGGAGTGAGGTGTTTAAATCCAGTTCCTTCTGTAGGTCTCCTGTGGCGTTGAGCCCTAAATATCCAAAATGAGTCATAGTTACACACAGGTGGGAGCTAGAGACTAGAGGTGTCAATTAACTGGATAGAGCCATGTAAGTACACTTGGGCCAGTTGACCCTCAACCCTGAGGCGTCCCCATATATGTGTAGCATCCGCTGGAGGGAGGCCTGAAGCCGTTGCAAAAAGATAAGGAGGTCATTTGCATATAGAGCTACTCTATCCTCCACAGCCAGCAGAACAATGTCAGCTGGGCATCAAGCAAATCCATCATGCCAATAGCTCTCTAGTTAAGCCATGGAGTAGCGGGGACAGCAGATATCCCTGGCAGGTGCTGCGTTCTATAGGGATTAGGGGGGACAGTACCTCGTTAACCCGGACATGTGCCTCTTTGCTGCTGCTCAAGGCCCTCACAAGAGTAAGAAAGAGGGGGCGTACATTCATCCTCTCCAGAATTTGGAAGCGGAAGGGCCAATGCACATTGTCAAATGCTTTCCTATAGTGAATGGGGGCGCTACCAGGCCAGAAAGCTCTGAGGTCCTAGCCAGTGCCACACTGACGCGCCTCAGGGAATGCCTGGTGCTCCTCTCCTGCATGAACCCATACTGGCCTTCTTGTATAAAAGTTTGGGGAGGGGGTTGCTCGGTTTGAGGATGGTGGCCTTCTGGAGAGCAGAAGGAAGTATAGCTGTTGCCGCCGTTTCTTCAAATAGGTTCAGCAAATGGGGCCACAAAAGGGAGGAGAATTTCTTGTATAATTGCACAGGTACACTGTTTGGTCCAGGCTAGACTGCTTACCTATTATGGCCGTTTGTACCTCTTCAAGGGTAAGCGGTTGGTCAAGTTCTCACCGATCATAGCCCGAGAGTGAGCATAGGTCAAGGTTATTTACAATTGGACATGCACGCTCTGCGGCTGGAGGAGAGCGCGTTTGATACAGTGTCCTACATCTGAAAACCTCCCTGCTATCTTGATCAAGCCCGTGATTGTTGAACCTGTCTCTAAATGTAGCAGCAGGACAGTTCAGCTTCCCTCTTCCTTCTGCCACAACTAGTAGAGCAGCTTACTCCTCTTATTACCATGTTTATATATTTTATATCTGGAGTGCTTCCAGGCCGTTTTTGCCGTGTCGAATAGTTTTTCTCAACGTGTGCTACAGTTGCAGGAGGCGCCTGCTCTCAAGACCAGGGTCACGGCCCGCTTGTCGGTGTTCAGTGGTCAATATTTCTTCTTCTAGTTTGGGTTATCGCTTGCTCCCTATCTCTTCCTCTGCCCACAACGTAGGAGAAGGCCTGCTTACAGAGCACTGTTTTAAAGGCTTCCCACAATGTGCCTAAAAAAGTCACCGAGGGGGCGTTCACCTTTAAGTAATCGGTAATTACATTTCTCGGAGATTCCATAAACATCTCGTTTTTCAGCCCCTATGCATCTAAAAGCCATATCCCTTTAGCCTCTCTCTCTGAGGATGGGACAGGAGTATCTCAACCATGCGTGGTCTGATGGGACTTTTGGGGAGGAGAACCTCCCCCTGAGATGGTGCTTAAAGAAGCCATTGGTATGAAAATGTAGTCTAGTTGTGAGTGGCATCAATGTGGAATTGAGTAGTGTGTGTACTGTCGCTCAGCAGGGTGCCATGTACGCCAGGGGTCTTCTAGGCCCAGGGAAGTGGTGCACTTGGCAAGAGTGGGTGGCCTAGCAGGTTGGGCATGGGAGTCTGAGCTTGTAGAGGACCGTGTTAAAGTCTCCTCTCCCCCCACCAGAATCCTCATACCCGCTGGGGCGTCCAGGATCGGGGAGTGAGTACTTCTAGGGTAGTGGCGACCATAGCCAGGGGGATGTATACACTGCTTCGCGTTAACAGGGTTCCTTTCAATATTCCTTCCTCCAAGACGAATCTTACAAGGTTATCTAAATGGACTTTGGAGACTTTCAAATACCCGCTATTTATAGGCTGCTTGGATTCTGATGAGAAGGTTAAGGATCTGGGACTGCGTTCAGCCTTGTAATGCCAGGCGCCTGTCAGTAGTATTTATCACATCGTGCTGCTATGAACTATGATGTATATAATTGCATTTATTACTTTTTTATAGCTCTCCTCTGCAGTAGGTCCTTTTAACTTCTTTTTTGATGGATTTTTATTGTTCTTAATTATTCAGTCACACTGCCACCATCTGTGTCTGAAGATAAATACCTGCCCTCCTGAGTCTGGGACGCCCACTACGCCTTTTTTGGGAGTGGGGCTTTATCACCTTTCACTCCACTTGTCTCTCAGTGCTTCCACCAGTAGCATCGGGCGCTCTTTGATATGGATAGGCCTCTCCTCCATCCATTCCCAGACCTGGTCCAGATGATCAAAAGTCATGGTCTTGCCTTGAAATATTGTTTTAAATTTTGCAGGGTATGGGGACGTGGCCAAGTTGGCGGAGTGAGCGGACGTGTCCTGCTCGAGCTCCGCTCCCGCCGGGCCGCAAGCACACCCTATAGCACCCACGACACCCGGATCCCCTACCGGAGGCTGAGGGACCTCGATGCGCTCCAGGCTGGGAGCTAAGGACAACTCACCCGCTCGCCAGTGAGAAGCCGGGCGACCACCAGCTTTCCTGCGGCCTCCGCGCCACGAGGCGGCGAGGAGCGGAGGCCATCCCGGGGGCCGGCCGAGCGCTCACAGGGGCCTTAGTGGCACGCGGACCCCATCCACAAGTTCGGAAGGGCCCCCCACAGTAGCATGACGCCTTGCACGGTCACCGGCTCGCGGACGTGCTGTGACCAACTCCCGGGCCTGTGAGGCGGCCTGTGACGCGACGCGGAGTCGCGGTGGAAGCCCCGCTTGGTTCTCTGCTGCCTGGGGTGCCGGGTCGCTGGAGGCGCAACACCCGGAAGAAGCCCAGGGGAATGGAGGGCATCCACCGGCCCGTCTAGCACTAATCCAGCCACCCAAGAGGAACACACAGTCCGGGCGCGGCCTCCATGCAGTTGTGAGAGCACCGGGAGGCCTAATCAGAGGAGGAGCCGGGCGATCATGGAGCAGAGCCACGCATTGCATTACCGCTGAGCCACCAAAGAGTACTCAGGCCCGCGTAGCGAGTGACCAGCGGCGGTGTGTCTGCGGCCCCCTGCCATGCGCCTAACACCGCGACTGAGGGGGGAGCGGCCTCCTGACACCTTGGGGCCCACGGAGAAGGACCTGGGCTGGGCAGAAGTGCGGCCTGCAGAGCAGTGGAGGCGCCGAGATCTCTTTCGCTTTGCTGGGTCCTTTAAGTGCGGTGCACGAGCGGCCTGCGACGCCGAGCAGAACTTGGAGTCACTGACACTCGGCAACGCTCCTGTGTGACTGGAGCCTAGGAGCACCCCGGGGCTGCAGCAAGGCAGATCTATTGGGTGCATAGTTTTCCCGCGGAGTTTGATCTCAGCCACACCGGGACGTGGGCAGTCCCCAGGGGCAGCATAAGGGCCATTGGCTGCAGTTGGCACGTGGCGAGTGGGGCCACTTGGGCCCGGCCCTGTTGCAGCACGCCGACAGTGCTGCTTGCAGAGAGTCTGAACACAGGCGATAGCACTTAAGGCAGCGGGTGCGCTTACTCGCCCGTCCGGAGGCCGTCCGGAGACCGTGCATTCCTTTTCCTCAACGCAACTTCTCTCCACGGACGGGACAGCTTTGGGACTCCACTATGACGACGACTAAAGGTAAAAAAGACCGGTTTGTCCGGGATCTTTTTATGAAATCATCTGGGGACTCCCAAGGAGCCGGTCCGGTCTCAGCTGGGGATGGCTCAGAAGGTGCGGTCACAAGGGAATTTCTGGAAGCTCTGTTTGCCTCCCAGAGGGAAGATATCTTGGCCATCAAGACGGACCTGCAGGCGGATCTCCGGGAAGTACAGAGAGATGTGGACGCAGTCGGAGAACGGGTGGCCGCTTTGGAGGATTCGTCAACTACCAGGGACGAAGAGATCGCTGCACTCCAACAAGAAATCCTACGGCTGCGGGATCAGCAACTGGACCTCCAGTCGCACTCCGAAGACCTGGAGAATAGGTTGAGGCGGAACAATGTTCGTATACGTGCTGTCCCAACTGGAGCAGAAGGGGAAGATCTGGAAGGATATGTTCAAGACCTCTTCCGGGCAGTTCTGAACGCAAAGGCGGAATCCTCCGTCAAGATCGACCGATGTCATCAGGTAGGCGCATCCCCGTCAGCCTAATCGCCCTCCTGCAGACATTCTGGTGTGCGTGCATGATTTTAAGGTGAAAGAGGAGATCCTCAAGGTGGCCTGTTCCTGTCAACCTCTACGTTTCCGTGAGCACACACCACAGCTATTCCAAGACCTGGCAGCCAGTACCCTTCAAAAGAGACTTTCGCCCCGTGACTAGCCACCTCCGATCGATGAGTATATCCTATTCCTGGGGGCACCCGTTTCGTCTCATTTTCCGTCTTGACGGGAAGCTATACCAAGTTCACTCCATGACCGAGGCCTGTAAGGTGCTGAACTTGAACCTCGACGATCTGATCGCCCAGCCTGTTGCCTCGGGGCCTGGAACGCCCGGGCCCTCAAGACGTGGTCCCCGGAGCGGCCGGGGCCTTGATCGCCTTCGCCCTGACCCAGCTACGATGATCAAAGAGCGTTCAGCAGTTCTCCGGACCCTCGCTGGCACAGAGGGGGACTCTCTGGACTCTGACTGAGGGTAACGTATGTGTGGGTTCATTTTCTCTTCACTGGGCCCGGCGGGAGCGGGGGGATTTTTCTCTTCGCTAAATGGGGGAGTCCCTCACTCTTTTGGCAGTCTCCACTTCTTCCTGGCCCTCTGTCGAGTTGGACTTTGTGTACTTGCCTTTGCTGTTGGTTTATTGTTTTAGGGTTTGTTTATACTGTTCTTGGGTGAGGGGGGGATCCTCTCTCCGGTGAGTTTTTTACTTTTTGCCCTTCTGGTTAGGTCCGTCCAGTCACATATGCTAGTGTGGTCCCTTCTATGGTCTGTTCCTCTCTATCGGCTTCATAGCGTTAGGCATATAGCTCCGTGGTTCTTTCCAACCTGATGGAAGTCAAGGTAGTCACCTATAATGTCCGAGGCCTTAACAATCCTACCAAGCGGAGGGCAGTGCTCTCCTTACTCGAGCATTCGGGGGGGGGATATATGTCTACTTCAAGAAACTCACCTGCTTCACAGAGACATGCACCGTATGCAACACAGGGGGTTTCCCTTGCAGTTCTGGTCTTCGGGGAAGAGTAAGAAGGGCGGGGTGGCCATCTTGTTTTCCAAACACTTTAGAGGTTCCGTAGTGGGCTCTGTGGCAGAGATCAAGGGGCGCCTCTTAGCGCCGAGGCTACAAACCGGCACCTCCAACCTCACGATAGCCTCAATCTATTCCCCAAACGAACATCAAGAGAAGTTCCTGACTGAGGCCCTGGCCGAGGTTCTCCACACGCCCGACTCCTTGGTGGTGGTGGTGGGTGGCGATTTAAATTTAGTTATGGACGCAGGGACAGACCGTTCTAGCCCGAGGACTGGTGGGGCAGGAGCTTTGTCAGGGAATGGTAAGGAGTGGTTAGAGGATTGTGGGATCAGGGATGCATGGCGCAGCCTCCACCCCAATGATAGAGACTATACCCATTACTCAGCAGCCCATAAGTCCTACGCCCGATTGGAGCACTTTCCCGTCACCCAGGCCGCGTGGGCATGCACCCAGGCATCTACCATCGAAGCCCGGTCTCTTTCAGACCACGCACACATAACGCTGACTCTACGTCTGCCTCCCATGCATTCGTCCCCCTCACACTGGCGCCTGAGGGACTCCCCATTACGGTCCCCACAAGTGGTAGAAGACCTTCGACGTACATTGATAGATTACATAGCACTTAACTATAATGGCTCCACGGCCTTAGCCTCCGTTTGGGAGGCTCTTAAGCTGGTCTCGAGAGGGGCCCTGATTGCTAAAGCGGCTTATGATAATAAGACCCGACAGGCCAAACGAGAGGAACTAGAATCTAAAGTTAAAGAACTCGAGGCAATTCACAAGCGCACAGGCGCCCCCCGGGTTTGGCGCCAATTGGAGAAAGATCGGCTCCAGTTGAAGCATTTGGAACTGGACAGGGCTGAACACGCAGTGATCCGGTTGAAGCATAAATATTTGGTGGGATCTAACAAGGGAGGTCGCATGTTAGCTCACTGCCTCCGCAGTAAACGACAGGCCCAGGCAGTTAAGGCGGTGCAAGGGGAGCGGGGTTCTGAGATTACGGACGACTCTGGCATTGCGGCGGCTTTTCGGACCTTTTACGCGGATCTCTACTCTGCTGAGTCCTCAACCCTCGCGGACCCCCGTGAGTATGTCAACGGGGCCACGGTCACCCCTCTTCCGTCCAACGAAGCGGACGGTCTGGAGGCCCCTATATGGATCGAAGAGGTGATATCTGCTATTGCCCGTCTGGTGCCCCTGAAGGCGCTGGGTCCGGACGGTTTCAGTGCGCTGTTTTACAAGACCTTCTGCGCAGAGTTGGCCCCTCTGCTCACTCGATTGTTTAACTCATTCGCAGATACGGGCACTCTCACGGCTTCTATGTTACAGGCGACAATTTCGGTAATTCCCAAGCCAGGGAAAGACCCTGTGTTTTGCAGCTCATACCGCCCGATTTCCTTGCTAAATATTGATGCAAAGCTGTTCTCTAGCATTCTGGCCCACAGGCTGAACCCTCTGATGCCCGGTTTGATTGACCCGGATCAGTCGGGCTTCATTCCGAATAGACAATGTGGGGACAACACTAAACGGATTTGTCACCTGATTGACAAGGTGCAACGCTCCAAGGAGGAGGCGCTGCTGTTGGCAGTTGACGCCGAAAAGGCATTCGACCGCGTGCATTGGCCGTACTTGTTTGCCACTCTGGAGCGCTTTGGTTTGGGCGTGAAGTTTTGCAAATGGGTAGCGAGCATTTACAGCAACCCAACTGCTGCAGTCAGGGTAAATGGGATACTTTCAAGCGATTTTGCAGTGGGGAGAGGCACCAGCCTCCGGTACAATCCACACTCTCAGGGCGTCCCCTTTGGTGCTGATCGCCATTTAATTAGCCTTTATGCCGCCGACGTCATTTTTTCGATGGCGCGACCCTTGTCTTCTTTGCTGGCCATCATAGAAGACCTGCATGCCTTTGGTCTGGTCTCGGGATTTAAAATGAACCTCCAGAAATCACAGGTGCTGAACCTTACCGCAACGCAAACAGCGGATACCTTGCACGTCCAATTTGACTTTGGGTGACGGATGGCATAACGTACCTGGTGCTGGTCCTTCATAAGAGTCTAGGGAAGACAGCGGAAGTAAATTACACTGCTTTACTCTCTAACATCCGTAACGATCTAACTCAGTGGCAACGTCTGCCTCTATCGTGGCTTGGGAGACTAGCCGCGGTCAAAATGAATGTCCTACCGCGGGCCCTATATCTTTTCCAAACCCTCCCCTTAATGCCCCCATTGAATACGCTCTTGAATATTCAAAAAGAGATAGAGCGTTTCATTTGGGGTTCGGTCTCCCCCAGGTTGCAGAAGTCTCTGTTGCAACGCCCTAAAATGGAAGGTGGCCTTGCATTGCCGAATATCACTGGATATTTTCAAGCCTCGCTGTTGCGCTACCTCGTGGAATGGAACCGTCCAATGACGGAGAAACACTGGGTATTTATGAACCAGACGGTGGCTGGCCATCACATCTGGAGGGAAGCTTGGCTATCTAGGCCGTCACGTTCCTGGGGACTATACTCTTCGCCGGTCACTCGACCCACCATGTTAGTATGGGATAGGGTGTCCAAGCGGGCAAATCTCACAACATTCCCTTCGCCGATGTCTCCCATTTTTTCGAATCCCGATTTCCCTCCCGGGACGGATAAGGGGGTGGGTTCACGTGGTTAGCGGGGGGTTGCAAGCGCTTGGGGCATTTGTTTGACCTCCAGGGCCATATCCCCTTTGAGCAGCTTCGGGCGGATTATGGCCTCGCCGATTCAGACCACTTCCTTCATGTGCAAAATGCTGCACTGGGTGACTGGCCCTCTAATGCACAAGTTACTAACTTGTGTAACGATATATCTGTAAGAGACAGTAGTTAGTGACAGATTCCTTACCTTAGAATATCCCCAGGCGTTAGGCTGGATCCGGAAAGTTTTTGCGTAGCAGTACCCTTGCGCGTCGGTAGGCGGCATCGTGCGGCTCGACGTCCGTCGTCGGCGTCGTGATCGCCGGGATGACGTCGCGGGCAGTACTTAGACACCGCCCCTGCGCGCTGACGTCAGTTCTGTACACGACTTTCCGCGCCAGGAACGCAGAGCCATGCAAGAAGCTGACATAGGTGTCTGAAAAATACTAGGGCCCTGAAAGGGATGTCCTTAACCCTAGAAATCAGTTCGCAGAACGGGGAGGATGGGTGGGTCGGTAAGGAATCTGTCACTAACTACTGTCTCTTACAGATATATCGTTACACAAGTTAGTAACTTGTGCATCTGAAAGAGACACGTTAGTGACCGATTCCTTACCTTAGAATAGATACCCCAGCAATACCAACCCCGGTTCAGACAAGGAAGTCCCGGAGGACAGAACGGCCAAAGAAGCCGTCCCTCCGGACCTGACTGTCAAGGCAGTAATGCTTTGTAAATGCTTTGTAAATGTGTGCAGCGAGGCCCACGTAGCTGCCTGACAGATATCCTGCAGCGGAACACCGCGGCCTAAAGCCGTGGTAGCAGCCGTTGCCCTGGTGGAATGGGCACGCAGCCCAACAGGAGGCTCCTTCTTAGCCAAAGAATAGCAGGCTTTGATACACAAGGTTACCCAGCGGGAGATGGTTCTCTTGTGCACCGCCCGACCTTTTTGGCGCCCACGTAGCCAACAAAGAGCTGGTCATCCACCCGGAAGTGTTGTGTGCGGTTGATATAAAAGGAAAACGCACGTTTTGGGTCCAGACGGTGGAGCCTCTCTTCCTCTCTGGAAGGATGCGGAGGCGGAAAGAAGGTGGGCAAAGTGATGGTCTGCCCAATGTGGAAGGCAGTAACCACCTTTGGCAAGAAGGACGGACGCGTCCTAAGAACAACCTTGTCTGGATGGACAGACAGAAAGGGAGGTTTGCATGATAGAGCCTGGAGCTCACTCACCCGCCGAGCGGAGGTGATGGCCACCAGAAAGGCTGTCTTCAGAGTCAGAAGACGAAGAGGACAGTTATGTAGAGGCTCAAAGGGAGCGCACATAAGAAAGGTAAGAACCAAGTTCAAGTCCCACTTCGGCATCACAAACGGAACAGGAGGGAAGAGGTGTGTAATGCCTTTTAGAAACCTGTTAACAACAGGGGACTTGAAAAGGGAGGGCTGATCAGGAAGCCTGAGGAAGGCCGAGATGGCACAAAGATAGCCCTTGATGGTACCCAGGGCAGAACCCTGTTGGGCCAGGGAAAGGAGGAACAGAAGAACCTCAGAAAGAGGGGCAGAAAGGGGATTCACAGCCTTTGCTGTGCACCATGCCACAAACTTGTTCCACCTGCAGGCGTATACCACCTTAGTGGAGGGACGCCTGGCTGCCAGAATCACATCACAAACTTCGGGAGGCAAGTCGAAAGGAATCAACTGCCGCCGCTCAATCTCCACGCAAGCAGGTGGAGGCTGGACAGGTTCGGGTGGAGGACCGTCCCCTGCTGCTGCGACAGAAGATCCTCCCGAAGAGGCAGACGGATCGGGGATCGACGCTCATACTGAGTAGCTCGGGATACCAAACTCTTCGAGCCCAGTCCGGAGCCACAAGGATGACTTGGGCCCGGTCGCGCCGAATCTTCTTCAACACTCTGGGTAGAAGTGGTATAGGCGGAAAAGCGTACAACAGACCGCAACTCCACTCGCGACGAAAAGCGTCGCCGAGCGAGTGCTGCCTTGGAAATTCCAACGCGCAGAACTGATGACATTGCGCGTTCTCTTCGGTGGCGAATAGATCTAACCAAGACTCTCCCCACTGTAGAAAGAGTCCTTGCGCCACTTCCGAGTGAAGACATCATTCGTGATCCATCATGCACCTGCGGCTGAGTTCGTCCGCCCTGGCGTTCAGGGAACCTGCCAGGTGTTGAACCATCAGGAAAATGCCTTGATGTTCCAGCCATGTCCAGAGGCGCAGAGCCTCCTGACATAGGGTCCACGACCCCACCCCGCCTTGCTTGTTGCAGTACCACATGGCGGTGGTGTTGTCTGTGAACACCTGCACTACCTTCCCTTTGAGAGAGGGAAGGAATGCCTTGAGTGCAAGTCGGATCGCCCGGAGCTCCAGAAGGTTGATATGGAGCCGGGACTCCGCCGGAGACCAGAGGCCTCTGATCTCCGCCTCTCCCATGTGACCGCCCCATCCCAGAAGGGACGCGTCCGTCACAACTGTGTGCTCTGGCTGGGGAAGGGAGAGTGATCTGCCCATGACCCATTGCCGGTTCGAGAGCCACCACTGCAACTGTTTTGCAGTCCCCTCCGAGATCTGAACGTGATCGGACAGGTTGGAACTTCAGGTCCCACTGCAGAGACCGCATATGCCATCTGGCATGATCGACCAGCAGGATGCAGGAGGCCATGAGGCCCAGCAGCCTCAGGGTCATCCGTACCGAAACCCAGGACAAAGGCTGAAAGATCGGAATCATAGCCTGAATATCCCGGACTCGCCGTTCGGGAGGATAGGCCCGAAACTGCGTCGTGTCCAGAACTGCTCCGATGAAAAGGAGCTGTGGAGAAGGAATCAGATGCGACTTCGACACATTGATGGAGAACCCCAGCGAGTGCAGGAGTTCGGCCGTAGTCTGGAGGTGGGAGACGACTGCCTGGGACGAGCCCGCCTTCAGCAGCCAGTCGTCGAGGTAGGGGAAGACTGGAACCCCTGCCCGGCGCAGATGAGCTGCGACCACCGCCATCACTTTCGTGAACACCCGAGGGGCACTTGTAAGGCCAAAGGGGAGCACGGTGAACTGAAAATGCTCGAGGCCTACCGTGAACCGAAGGTAACGCCGGTGGGCCGGCAGGACGGGGATGTGAAAATAAGCGTCCTGCAAGTCCAACGCTACCAACCAGTCTCCAGGGTCGAGGGCAGTCAAGACCTGAGCTAGGGTGAGCATCTTGAACTTCTCCTTCCGGAGGAAGCGATTGACGTTCCAGAGGTCCAAGATAGGACGCATGTCCTCCTTGTCCTTTTTGGGCACCAGAAAGTAGTGGGAGTAGCAACCAAGTCCTACTTCTGGGGTCGGAACATGCTCGATGGCTCTCTTGGCCAAGAGGGCCGTGACTTCCTTCTGCAGAAGCACCAAGTGATCCCCTGACATGCGGTGGAATTGAGGTGGCATGGCTGGGGGGGTGGTCTCGAAGGGGAGGGAGTAGCCCCTTCGGACTATGTCCAAGACCCACCTGTCCGAGGTGATGGGACACCCTGCCCCCTACTGGCGTGCTGTGCACCTGAAAGGAAGGACTAGGAGGGCTTGGAGGCCGCGGACGGGGCGGAGTTGGTGGCCTGACCCGCACGCTGGTTGCCCGAACCGCCACGGCGGTAGCCACGTCCTCGGCCACGCGAAGACGCCTGCTGCGCGGGCCGGTGGCTGGGCAGTGGACGTGACTGGGCGCCCCTTCCGTGGCCACGAAAGGGGCGAAAAGCAGAGGTTAGCGGAGGGCGCTCAACAGAAAGGCCCAGGGACTTGGCAGTAGCCCGTGAGTCCTTAAAACGCTCCAGCGCATGGTCTGCTTTGGAACCAAAAAGACCGACTCCATCAAAGGGCATGTCCATGAGTGTATTCTGGACATCACCCGAGAAACCAGTTGTTCGGCGGTATCAAGGCCACAACGTATGGTGTATTTAGCCGCATCTCTACCTTCCGCAATGGTGCGGGTAAGCAGTGTCTGGACCTCCTCAGAACACTGGGGCAAAACAATCGCCACCGAATCCCACAGGGAGTGGGTATATCGGCCCAAAAGGCAAGCGGTGTTGACGGACCGCAAGCCAGCACTGGAGGAAGAAAAAGCCTTCTTCCCAAACTGGTCCAGGCGTTTGGATTCCCTATCCGGAGGGGCGGTAGGGAAGGCGGTTTGGGAGGCAGAGGCTTGGACAACCAAGCTCTCGGGGGTGGGATGTTGAGAGAGGAACAAGGGGTCGCCCGGAGCAGGGCAATGGCGTCGGGCCACGTTCCTATCCACAGGAGCCCCTGTGGTGGGCTTGGACCAGGTGCCCAAAAGAACGTCAGACATTGCATCATTAAACGGCAGCACAGTCTCCGTGGAGGAAGCTGCCGGCTGAAGCACTTCCGTCAGGAGATTAGTCCTGACAGCCACAGTAGGCAATTGGAGGTGCAAGGCTCCAGCTGCTCTACGCAACACCGTTGCGAAATTTGCTCCCTCCTCCGTAGCCACGGGAGGAGACAGCATGCCAGTGTCAGGGGAAGTGTCTAGACCACTGGCATCCCCAAGTTCCTCTGCCCAGTCCTCATCATACTCACACTGCCGTGTGAGAGGGTCTTCCGACCCCTCCCGGCTCTCCTGGTCCTCCTCTGGTGTAAAATATGGAGGAGGAGGGACATCTGGGACCCAAGGTCTCATCGGCGCCGGAGCCGGCGTCGAGCGACGTCGGTCCGGCTCCATGTCCGGAACCGGAGAGAACCAGGGAACGGCACCGGGGAGATCGGCGGAGGCGTGGTTAGGTCAACCGGCGTCGATCGGGGTTGCGGTACCACCGGAGCCGGGATCAAGGCTGGCGGGACAGGCGACGCCGGGACCGGAGTCGTCGGCGACGCCGGAGTAACCCCATCAGGGCCCGCGGGGCCCGAAGGCGCACCGGAGGGACCTTGAGGCCCGAAGAGGCGGGCCATGGCCGACAGGAATTCCTGTATCTCGGCCGGAGTCGCCCCCGAACCCGGGAAGGGCGGGGGATGCGCCACAGGCACATCCGGAGCCGCGGAGACAGTGCCGACAGGGGCCTCAGCCGAGTCGCGAGACCGGCGGGCGAAGTCTTAGAGCGATGGTGCTTCTTAGACTTTTTGTGCTTCGACTTACCCGAGGAGTGCGAAGACTTGGACTCCGACCGGCGGGGGCTCCGCGACCGGCCCCTCGACCTCTCACGGGACCGGGGCTTGGTGCGGCGCGGAGCCGACTGCCGGACCTCGAGGAGCTTTCGAGACCGCTCTCGCAAAGCCTTCGGGTGTAAGGCCCGGCAGTCAGGGCACGACTTCGTGTCGTGGTCTCGGCCGAGACAGTAGAGGCACTCTAAGTGCGGGTCTGTGATCGACATCATTCGACCACAGGCGTCGCATGGCTTGAAGCCGGGCATCCCTACCGACACTTAGGAGTCGAGAAGACTCGAAAAGAAACAGTGAAAAAATCACCCAAAAATGTAGTCAAAAATTGACTAGGGCACTGCTCTTCCCGGATCTGCGCTTACTGGCGCGGAAAAAGAAGAACTGACGTCAGCGCGCAGGGGCGGCGTCTAAGTACTGCCCGCGACATCATCCCGGCGATCACGACGCCGACGACGGACGCGGAGCCGCACGACGCCGCCTACCGACGCGCAAGGGTACTGCTACGCAAAAACTTTCCGGATCCAGCCTGACGCCTGGGGATATTCTAAGGTAAGGAATCTGTCACTAACGTGTCTCTTTCAGATACGTCCTTTGGTCAGCAGGCCAATGCTCCAGTTTGAAAAGTGGCTTTTTTTGAAAAAAGATGATCGCAATCTTATCTCGGAAATCTACACGTTTCTCTCTCAGGGTACTAGTGGGGCTCGGACTGCCGGACAGAGGCGGTGGGAGGCGGAAATCGGTCAAACCCTGTCGGACAAGGAATGGGAGGACATCTTTTATAGGACCCACCACACCGCACACTCCATGGGCCACACAGAAACTGCATTTTAAATTGTATCCTACTGGTATTACACCTCGGCTCATTTAACTAAATGGAATTCACAGTGCGATGGTTGGCGAGGCTGTGGAAGTCCGGGTACCCTCCTTCATTTGCTGTGGAACTGCCCGAAGCTCACAAGATACTGGGATAAGATCCTCGATGAAATTGATATAGCTTTTGACACTACCATCCCCAGATTCCCTGCATACATTATTTTAGGATTGCCCAATGCCCTGACTTTCCCCTTGCACTCTACCAAAGGCAGGCAGATTGCCCTGGCGTTGAATGCCTCTCACCGGGTACTTTTATCTGGTTGGAAAACGGACAGGATCTCGGATCACACGCAATGGCTTCACCAGCTGTGGTCTGTGAGAAGGTGGCCTCGTATATGCTGTCCACTAATTAAAGTGGGCACCTTGTACCAATCCACACGACCCTTATGATGTCTGAGGTCAAAGATAACCTTTAGAAAGCTATCCCAGTGGTAGCTGTGGAGAGCAGCCTTCAGGCTTAATCTTGAAGGAATGTAAAGCAGCTTGTTTTTACCAGAATATCACCTCCTGTATGACCAAATGAAAGGAGAACCACACAGTAGTTATATAAAAATATGTATTTATTAATAGAACACTCTCTACTAATCCCTACACGAGATTAGAACACAAAGCTCATAATACTGAATCAATAGAACATTCGTAAGTAGCACAATACACAGCGGGCTCCAGGGGGAGACCGAACCATATACTAAAAAAATGGTATAACAACAACGACTTGACTAGACACAGTGCCTAGAGCACGTAGAATCGCTAGGACCCCAAGGAACCACCCAAGGTAGTGACACAGGGCGCCCACGGAGGGCGGGTGCAGTGATGAAACACAACCGCGTGTACCGTACAACTCTATGGGAAAGTCGCGGTTACAAAGTTATAGTTTAAGGACACTTCTACGAGGACTTTGAGCAAACCCTTTGGAACATAGGAGGTTCTAGAGCCAACCCACCAGTGAGTACCAAGGTACCCGTGTTACCTATCCCAGAGGAGCCGGGTGCATAGGGGTCAAGTGGTGTCGGAAACCTTCGTCGTTTTCAATGGAGTGCGAAGAGTGTCCGGTGGAATCCAAGCCTGGATTCTAGGTGAGAGGAACCTGAAAGCAGAGGGGACAGAGTCTGGGTCACTTCAGGTGACCAGGGGCTCGGTAGTTGACTGCCCACCGATGTCGGGTGCTTCAGGTGCGAAGAAGGGATGCTTGACTCTGCAGCCACGGGGACCAGGAGACGTTGAGGACAACCAGGATCCAGAGGTGAGCTGTCCCACGAAGGATGTCGAGTGCTGAGGGGTCGATGTCCGACTGGAGCACCAACAAGCCTTGGCAAATGCAACCCACGCAGGAAGGACAAACCGGGTACGGTGTGGACCAGCAAGGTCCAGGGGACTCTTCAAGCAATGAGGAGTCAGGGCACATCTGGAGCAACCAGGGAAGCCCAAGAACAAACAAGGTGACCCTCGCCAGGACCCACAGGCCAACGGACCAGGGATCGCGAGGAGACCTCGAGCGAATTCACGAAGCACCAGCCCACAGAGCACTCGGTGAGTGGAGGCCAGATATCTTCAGTGCAAATGCTGCTCGGGGTCAGGACTACACGGAGTCCAATGCACAAGCTCTGGGATCGCCAACAAGCATATGCACTTGCAAATGTACGCGGTGCACAGGGGTTCGGATTGCACGGTCCCCACGAGGGATACTGGTCTCAGAATCACTGAGAGGTCAGATCAACCTCAGGGACCTTCGGGAACCCACCTCCTGTGTTGCTGAAATCTTAGGAGTCCACAGGAGCTCTGGAGAAGCAAGCCAGTCAGATGCGCTTAGGTGCCTGCTACTGCAGGGGAGTAACTCCTTTACTCCAAGGGAGATTCTTCAGTCGTGAAATCGTTGTGCAGGCAGTCGAAGTACTTGGTTTCTTATTAGTAGAATCTTGTCCAGGTAAAATCTAAAGTCCTGTAGCCAGGTAACCCACTTTATACCCACGGGAAAGGGTTGGACAGATTCAGGGGACCCTTCTAGGGGATGGGCAGGACAGAGGGGTGGCTACACCCATGTCCTTTGTCCAGTTTCGCGCCAGAGCAGGAGCCAATGGCCCCCAGAACTGGTTTGAGCTGGACTATGCACAGGGACACCAAATGTGCCCCCAGTGCAGACTTTCTGGCACTCTGAGTGCACCCACCCAGCCCCAATACACTAAACCCTGTCTGGGAGGTGGTCACACCTCCCTGTGACAGGATGCCTATTGTCATGCTTTCCTCTGCTCGAGCTTGGCTCAGCAGCAGGAGAGCAGAATCGTGTCTGTGGCTGGCAGCGTCTATTTTGTGCTGCCCGGGTCGAGAAAGCTGGTACCAGGTAGACCGGTGACCCACAGTAGTGGTTTCAGCAGGGTGGAATCATACCTCCCACACCAGTTACTGGTGTGGAGGTATGATTCCAAGGTGTTTGACACCAAACACAACATGTTTCTAAGCAGCCGTTTTAAAGTTAGCATTTACCGCGAGGTTATAATGCAACTTTTGTCTGGCTGCATCACAGACAACCCCGGAGAATGGTCTCCGAAGGCTGCAGAGGGGCTCTGCTCATGCAGGGGCGCCCTCTCACGTAAAACCCAGCACCCTGCCTTCAGGATTGATAAGGCCTGCCATAGGGGTGACTGATAGGTTTTTAAGTGTAGTGATTTAGATAGATATAGTGAACCTATATCTAAGTTATGTTATGTTATGTTATATGCATTTGTAACGCGCTCGGCTACTCCAGAGAGTGTCCCGGCGCGGAAACCTGAGCGGATCATGAATCAGAGCTTAAAACAGGAAGGTTTTCAACTTTTTTTTTAAAGTGCGGGAGTCGGAAATACTGCGAAGAGCCAAGGGCAATGCATTCCAACCTAGGGCCGCCTTACGAACAAGGGAACAACCACCAAGCCTTTGCCGAAAAAAATGTGGAATCTGGACCAATAATTGAGAAGAGGAGCGCAACTGTCTTGTCGGCGTATAGAAAGAGAACCTCTTTTGCAGGTAACTAGGTCCCCGGCCATAAAGGGCATTATGGGCAATCGACAAGACCTTGAATTTGATCCGCACCTCCATCGGAAGCCAGTGCAGGGAGCGCAAATGGAGGCGTACGCTACTCCGCCTGGGAAGATCCAGTAAGAGGCGGGCCGCCGCATTCTGCACCACCTGAAGCTTATTCAGCAGATAGCTGGGGGTCCCTACAGCACCAGCTTACACAGGCTGCTGGTGCAGACCTGTTGTGTCATTTTGAATGGCCTCTCATGGGTGGCATAATACATGCTTCAGCCCATGGGAGGCCTCTGGGGTACCTATGCCCTGGGTACAGGGTGTCCATATACTAGGGACTGATAAGGGTACCCCAGTATCCAATCTGGAGTGTACCTAAAGTACATACATAGCAATTTAAGGGAGAAAGCAGATAGACTGGGGTCCTGGATAGCAGGATCCCAGTCGGACTAGTCCAAAAACAGTGAGACATCAGCAAAACGTGGGGGTAACCATAAGAAGCAGATACTGCTTTCCTACATGGTCCCTTTTGGACATGGAGAGACTGTCCATGGCCACCCTAGGGGACAAATCCGAATACGCCAAGATATGGGCCCCCTTTATTTCTATCCTATCCACAGAGTTTCGGGAACTGACATGCCCTGCTAACCTACAGATTTTGAAACTGATTCCCGAAAGTTAAGGGAGTGGTTAGTACATAAAGGCCTCTGATGGGTTCCTAGGGCCATGCACTGTTGGTAACTATCACACCGGACCACATCCATTCGCATAAGTGCACTCACTGGCTCACCTGGAGAGGGGTGGGGTGGGGGTGGGGGTGGTGGGAGGGTTTCGGATCTCCTAATTTTGGACCTGTTAATGGTCCTTTTTTGTGGTTCTTACTTTCTTTAAAAGGCAGACTTTAACGCCCCGGGCTTGCTATAACGAGTCTTTGGCTCATCGGGCACTTGCATGGTCTGCATGCTGCAGACCTTTTCTAATGTTTAAATTCCATGGAACCTGGATCACTTAATGTTTTTTCTTGTTGAACGCGGCCGGCCCAGGATGGGTTGTAGGCGGCATGCTGTGTAATCTATACAGACAGCTTGTAATACATTGGCTCTTATCTGCCTTCATGACTTTTATGCAGCCGGCCCGCTGGGTTGTAGGCGACGACACATTGTATTGTTATGCTGTGTGTTCTGCTAATAAAAACTGATTTAGTTCTAAATTTTGCAGGGTATAACAGCATCTATTGTATATTCATTGCCAAGAGTTTTTGTTTAACTTGATCGAAAGTTCTCCTCCGTTGTTGCACGATCCAGGTGTAGTCAGAGAAAATTAAGATTTTATTGGAGTTCTGGCCAAGTTCCCCCAGGCCCCTCACCTTACACAATATCAAATTCTGGCCCCTGTAATTTAAAAAGCGAGCTATCATATGGTACGCAGGGCGCCGGGAGGGGGCTTCCGAAGAAGTGCTCTGTGTGCTCTCTGTATCAGGGACCAGGAGGATAGCCGGTCTGGCAGGAGAAAGGTCTGGACCAAGTCTCCTGAAATACTTCATGTTGCTTGCCCTCTGGAACCTCGTTATTCCTACAAATCGTAGTTTGTTCCTCCTCAAGCAGCCCTTCGCCCTAGCCTTCAGTTAACAATTGGTGTTTAGGAACTTGCGGGCCATCTAGCAAAGGGCCTTCACCACTTCCTCCAATGCAGAGACACTGGTTTCGGCCTCCGTCATGAATCCCGTTGTGGTCCGGAGATCCTGACGAAGGAGCATCACATCCTCTCCCACGGCCCCAATTCATACTTCAGGGCCTGCAGCGAGGCTTGGATGAACTCCAGGATGGTGTCCATATGGGAAAAGGCTTCCATTCCCACCTCAACCTGCTCAGCTGTATGATCAACTGCAGAGGCAAGGGGGTTAGAAAACTTGTCTATCTTCACCTTCGTGGGGGAACCCCTTGACTTTCATTGTAGTCTCCAAAAAGGGGGAGGGGAGGATGGGCCCAAGGCTGTCAGTCGAACCGCCATTCCCGAGATGTGGGCAGCACATGGTGTGTGATATGGCCGGCTACTACACGACCACTTATGCAGGAGAAGCAGCCAATAGATCTGCGCGGTGGGGGTGTAGGGAGGGGGAGAGAGGTCCAATGTGCGTTGTCGACCGCTACCGGTATCGTATCTACAGGGTGAACAGGAAGGCACGTAGCAGTGCCTGGGGGTAGGGACAAAAAACTTTGTCCCAGTCCCCATGGAGTCTTGGGTGCTTGGCCAAGGGCAACTGGCAGGAGACAGTGGCAGAGAAACCAGAAATCCGGAGGGGGGGTGGACTAATTGCCACTCATAGGGCTGCCACCCACTCGGGAGCAGCTGGGGCACTCAGCAGCCATCCTCACGGGCCACCCCACCCAGGTCCTGGGCGCTCTCTGCCATTTCAGGCCAGGAGGGCGATCGTCAGCCTTGTGGTCCCTAGTTTAGGCTCCGGCCCTTCCACACGGGTCCATATGGGTGCGCCGGCTGGTGCACCTTCCCCACAGTGTCCTTTTCGTGTGTCCGCTTCTGCCACGTTCAGCTGGCCCGTGTATGCGTGACTGCCCACACACACACAGTCCCAGCCTGGTCTGCCTCTCCTCTGCTCTCAGTTCCAGTGGCACCTCCAGAGACAATAACAGTTGTGGGCCTCCTCGTCAAAGTGTTGAGCCGGCCCAAGGGTGTAGATTTAGGCTAAGAATGATGTTGCATTTTCTACGGGCTGAGGAGCCGAAGCTCCATGTGTGCGAGTGGCCATCTTGCCAGGCACACACAATGTATTTTCATCAAAAACTGCTTTTTGCCCTATCTGTCCTATAGGGAGGTTACTGTGGAGGTTGTATTTATTTATTTATTTAAAAAGGTTTTATATAGCGCGAACATGACCACAGGGGGTATCAGAGCGCTTTACAATTTAGCAATCAGAAACGGTATAAGAGGAAGTAACAGAAAACCAACAGAATAGCATACAATCATCACAGTCTCATAGAAACTAGCGTGTCCTCGAGAGCATTGGAAGCTAGGGTTCTAGGGCAGAAGTTCTTCATCACTATCGCTTTAACTTCCTTTTTTTTAAAAAGGCAATAGAGGGATTCAGTCTATATCGCGAACATGACCACAGGGGGTATCAGAGCGCTTTACAATATAGCAATAGCGAAAGGTATAAGAGAAATTTACTGTGTTGTATCAATAAATGGTTACACATATGGATAGAGCTTGATGAATTTGCTTAATCAAATAGTTTAAAAGAGAGACCAATCCATCATTCAGTCCCCTCTTCTCTGAGACAGGCATATTTAAGAGTCTGTCTTTCTTTCATTTCTATATCGATTTCCCTCCCTCATCACGTCCAGTGACGAGCTGCGGAGTGTTCACTAGATTTTACTGTTGCACAATCGTACTTAAATATTGATTTAGAAAGAATGTTGCCATTTTTTTTTAAATGTATTTCATCATTTCATTTACATTGCATGTTGTCATCACCTTGGTCATTAAAAAGGCAAAATTTGTCAAAATTAACCACAGCTGCCTAAACATACAGAGGTACATTGTATGTCACACTGTAAGTCCATGTATTCATTCAGCACTTCAGATGTTTCTAAAATTCCACATGATTTGTTCCATTTATGAGGAGGAGCCCCAGATACTCTCAATATGTGTGTAGTAATTCTCTCTGGCGAACCTACAGGCTAGCTGATCTGGTGGCAGCATACTTACTTACTCCAGTTTCATCACCATTAGGACCATTTAATGTTCGTCTCCTCCTTTGAGTCAGGGGCTATTTGAATATGTGTGGATTTGATAGGAGTTCACTATGTTCTTTCTTAGCTCTTGAAGGCATATGCCCCCTCGTCCTGTGAAACCATATTTCCGCCCTGAGGTTTAGTGGTAGGCTTGAGTGGATTGCTGTGCCCCCTCTGTCTCTTTTTGCCCAGGAGATGGCCGGAATTTGGACTTAAAAAAACTCATTTAACCCTTTATCGCGTCACAGGTTACTTGGTCTAGAGTGAAATGAATTGATGCATGGCGCTTTTCTGCTAGAGTGAACAGCATATTGAGTGAGAGCATCCACTTGTAGACTGAAAGTGCAGTACTGTCATTGTCTGAGAGAGCTGAATAACACCGTTTGAAAGCACCCCATCGCAGATGGTAGCGATGCAGATGATATACTTGATTAATTTAATCCCTCTAGTCAGACACCCAAACCCCAAAATAGTATACAATAATTTAGTACTAATATTTGTTATGAATATTATGTTAACTTAATGAGCTATTCAGGACACTTGTCAGGAACTTCAGAAAAGTGTTGACTCTTACTTTGAGTGGTGCCAGCTACAGATTAGGCAGTTCCCACTGTAAGTGGCAACATAATCAATCAATCAGGAGTTTGTTAAAGCGCGACTACTCACCCGTAAGGGTCTCAAGGCGCTAGGGGTGGGGGGTGCAGGTTCCATTCCATCAAGGAGGGGGTCTGTCGAAGAGCCAGGTTTTGAGGTTTCTTGCGAAGATGGGGAGCGATGTTGTCTGTCTGAGGTGGAGCGGAAGGGCGTTCCATGCTTTGGCCGCGAGGAAGGAGAAGGAGCGGCCTCCCGATCTGGTCTTTCTGGTGCGGGGGACCACGGCGTAGGAGAGCTGGGCTGATCGTAGGGTCCTTTGGGGTGCGTGGAATTTGAGTCGGCTGTTCAGGTATGCTGGTCCGGTGCCGTGGAGGGCCTTGTGTGCGTGGGTGAGCATCTTAAAGGTGATTCTCGCCTCGACGGGGAGCCAGTGGAGTGTGCGCAGGTGCTGGGAGATGTGGCAGTGTTTTGGCAGGTTGAGGACCAGTCTTGCGGCGGCGTTCTGGATGTTCTGTAGCTTGCGGATGAGGTTTTTGTTTATTCCGGCGTAGAGTGCGTTGCCGTAGTCGAGTCTGCTGGTGACCAGGGCGTGAGTGACTGTCTTTCGGTGTTCGAGGGGGATCCATTTGAAGGTCTTACGAAGGAGGCGGAGGGTGTGGAAGCAGGAAGACGAGACAGAGTTGATCTGTTGGTCCATTTTGAGCTCGGAGTCCAGGATGATTCCCAGGTTGCGTGCGTGGTCTGTGGGGGTTGGCGGGTTTCCGAGGGCGGGGGGCCACCAGGTGTTGTTCCAGGCGTCGGGGTTTGGGCCCATGATGAGTACTTCTGTTTTGTTGGTGTTTAGTTGTAGGCAGCTGTTTTTCATCCATTTGGCGACGGCTTCCATGCCTTCTCGAAAGTTGCGTCTGGCGGTGTTGGGCTCGTTGGATAGGGAGAGGATGAGCTGGGTGTCGTCTGCGTATAATAGCATATATGTAATTATGGCATCACTGCACTGGTTTCCTCAGCTCCCTAGATACTTCCTGCAGCAGAGAGAAAAGGAATATTTTGGGGATACCGATGGGAAGAAGGTGGGCAACGAAGAATCTAGCATTTTAAAAAACTATCCGTCAAAAGCATGCATCAAATATAAATGCCTTATTCTTGCAGTGGACTTTATCCTTCTGCAGGACCTGCCTTCTGTAACTCATTCCACCACTAGTCCATTTATAGTTTGGAAGGAGGGATGTTGGATCTTTCACGCACAAGTTTGATACTAGAAGTTGTACCAAGTGATCGATTTTCTCAATAATGCATCAGCAGGAAGAGCAGTAATCTTCCCAGAGGGAACCTCGTTTCATCCATTGTAGCAAACTAGTAAAACCTACAACCCATTGGCTGCAACATATAATGAAATAAAAACACAGTCTTAAGTGTAACAAATTAACGGACAGCCATATGTTGGTGCACAGTAAAAGGGAGGAGTACTCCTAATAAAAACAAGCACTAGATTAGGTCCTGTAGATTTAGAACATAAGAGACAAGACGGAATTAGGTGCCCATTCCTTCAGTACATTTAGAATTTATTGGCAACTGAAAATATGCTGCTTTCTTAACACTTGGACAGGAAACATTTCGAGGTAAGTAAGGGAAAGAGCATAGGCAATTAATAATCTGTCACTTTCAATCAAAGCCACTGTATCAAAAGAATTCTTATAATTGGCATTATTCATTTTTGCAGTTTTATATAGCGGGAACTTGACAACGGAGCGCATAATATATGATTATTTTTTTAGGCATGAGGAGATTACGTGAGTTGCCCAGAATCACGGTATGTTGAGCCGATGCCGGTATTCGTACCTGGTTCCCTAGTTTGAAAGTTGGCAGCTCTAACTGTAAAGCCACATCTCCCCATTTATCTGCATCTCCGAGCATCTGCCATTACCAATTATTGTAACGGCTGTTGTGCAAAATGCCTTAATTTAACATATAGACACCCTATCCACCTTGTTTGTAAGACTTGTCACTATCACGTTTCTGTGATTTTTTCCTAAACCCTATGGTGCAAAAGTCGTCTACGTACATCAAGGACACAAAACATCTACTGAACCTGATTCAGGACATCGACTTTGATCCCGAGTCCCAACTCCTAGTGGGACTGGACATTGAAAGCCTATATACCAGCCTCCCACAGGACGACACTATTAGGGTCCTCAGAACCATGCTACAAGAATCCACTTGGGAACACACCACGCCAAGAGAATTCATTTTGCAATGCGCAACTTTAGCCCTCAAACATAATTATTTTGAATTTGAGGGCGATTTCTACTTACAGACGAACGGCACGTCTATGGGCAGTATTTTTGCTCCCAGTGTGGCTGGACTTTACGTCTACCACTTTGAGAAAACACACATTCTACCAACTAATAACCCATACAGCCAAAACATTCGATTCTGGCGCCGTTACATAGACGACATCCTCCTGATATGGACAGGATCAAATGATTCATTGACCTCCTTTCTCACATGGCTGAATGGACGGGACCCTTTCCTACGATTCACCAGCAGTGCCAGTAATTCCAAAATCGCTTTTTTAGATCTCAACATCATGGCCATAGCGGGCAAACTCCGGACAACCACCTACTACAAACCAACTTCAAGAAACTCCTTGCTTCAATTTGGAAGTTTCCACCCCAGGCCTCTCCGGGAAAACCTTCCATATGGCCAATTTTTGCGCATACGTCGCAATTGTAGCCAAATAGACGGATTACAAAACACAATCATCAGCGCTGGCAATGAAGTTAGGGGAACGTGGCTACCCAGATAAAATCATTCGGATCACCAACAAACGGGCACGTAACCAACCAAGAGAATCCCTTTTGGAAGACAATACACGGGAAAATACTCCAACCCCACTTACCTGTGTCACCACGTACAATGCAGCCTCCAATCAGGTGGCCAAAATAATTAAAAGAAACTGGCGCTTACTCAATACTGGTAACCTCTCTTGGGACCCCCCACTTTTTGCCTATAAAAAAGCAGGTAGCCTCAGGGACCGTTTGGTCTCCACAAGACCAAAGGAAAGACCCACCCCCATGACAAACACCATACTGAACGCATGGAGCCTCCCAGCGATAGTAGGTCACTATCCCTGTGGTGATTGCAGCGTCTGTCACTTGACTAAAGGAACTAAAACCTTAAATCTAGAAACAGACAAAACCTGGTACCAAACCAAACACACAAACTGCAATTCTAAAAATGTAATCTACCTAATTGAATGCCCATGCAAACTACGTTATGTAGGCATGACAAGCCGTAAAGTAAGGACGCGCATTGTGGAACACCGCAGCACCATACGCTGCAAAAAGAATTTGAGCAAACTTACAGACCATTTCCTCACTACAGGACATACACCTAATGACATCAGGTGGACGGTCATAGAACAGATCACGTGCCATAGTAACACTCATGAGAAAATCCTTCTGCAGAAAGAACAACGTTGGATATATCGTCTTTCCACTAATAACACAGGATTGAATGACAATATACCGTGGAATAGTATTCACGTTTGATTATATGTACTTTTCTCACTACAAAAAAACCCCTATGTTTTGATTAAGAGCCCTCTAATACCTATGTGTCTTCATCATGACCACTTCCTTATGTACTACTCAGTTATACACTGCACCATGCAGAGGGTAATATATGCACACCCGATCTAGGCATATAACGAGTCTTCAACTAACAGGCGTCCCACTTAAAATCGGCCTCCCTAACCCATAAAATATTGCTAAAATATCTTGAACATATGTACGATACCCACAGGCGGGGCACCAACACGTGTGCATATGGTTAAACGTCCCCTAGGAGGCAGTCCCAGCACGGAGTCCTGTCTATCCCCGAGGAGATATACCCAAACAACCAACATTCTAGCGCGCTTTCTTCAGTATAATACAGCCGATTAAAATATCCCTTTTTAATTATAAAGTTAAGCAATACCATAAAGGGATTTTCCAGACATTTAACTTATTTACAAGTATTCCTAACTTAACTTTATCCATACGCAGCGTAAACACACAAACACGTGCGCACGCTTTCTTCTCTGTTTATCCTCGCAGGTGCAAGGAATGGAAACTGATCACCCGCACCTCGAGGTCGTTAGAGAAAACCTGCTTTTACCGGCAGAATCTGCTAAGGTATTTAAACTCCCATCGCGTACCAGTCATTCACCGTCGGAGTTCCGATGCGGCCAGACTAGGTACGGAGACGGGCCCTTGATCTTGAAGAAGTAAGTGGGGCTTTGTTCAGGGGGTTCCAGCCAGAGAGGGACTAATAGTCCTGCAGTAATATGGCACGCCAGCAACTCACGATGTGTGTGCTTTTACTGTTTACTCCTTTTCATTTTTTTCATTTTCTTTTCCGAAAACACACAGAGTGTGACAATAGGTCGGGCCCCCCACGGAACTCATGGGGCATTTCTCAGACAATTCCTGAGTGAGCAAACATGGTTTTACCTTTTTATCCCTTTATTTATCACCATGTAATATCGTATATTGATTTTCACTTGTTAACGCATATATAAGAGGCGTATACATTGTTTTGATTTAATTACAATGCACTAAAACGCCACGGTCCGTCCTCACTACGCAATTTATTCGATTAGAGCACGGACACCACGCTCCTGATTCACAATAATAGATGTGCTTAAACAACAACATCTAAATGGATCAATGTGTATGTTTGTCTATCGTCTTTTTTATCCCCTATAACAGGTATGCGTTGCTAGAGGAAATCATCCTCTATCACATAATGCACCTTAGCGAGTGCACCACATAGATGGTCTCTTACACACTTTGTTCCAGACCACCATTTTAACCTCACACACATAAGGTCCTGAAGAAAGCCAGCCCAGTATAGAGAGACTGGCTGAAACATGTTGACCAGGATATCGGAACCTAATTAACTCCAGAGATATCCACCTCTCTTTTTAACCACTGCCGAGGGCCCATACATTAAAATAGTCCTTTTGTTACCTGAACGGGACCCTACGGACAGCTTTTTAAACCACACTCATCTCACTCTCACTGCACACTCACTGCACAGAACCAGCTCCGCTGTATCCAGGCGTCGCAGCACACCCAAGGTACATTCGGTACCTTGGGTGGGACCCGATGATGAAGCATGTCACCAACTAGGTTGGTGAGTGAGGGTCTTCTAAAAACACATATGTGTCGCCATACATACACATACCAGGAGCTCCTATTTAGTAGCTAGTTCCCTTTGATATTTATACTATACCCAGGGGAAGTGAACTGGTCCCTATCTCCTCGCTCTTCTTTTGATTATTACCGATTCTTAAAGGTTAACAGGAATAAAGAATCACAATTTTATTAAAGACAAGGAGGCTAGCATTATGCATAGTCTTTTATTTACTCCTTCTGAGCAGCAACACTTAAAAGCTTCAAGAACCAGCACTCAAAAGAAAACAAATCACAATCAATTAGAATCTTCAGTCTCATAAATATTACTTGTCCTCCATATTCTCTCTCTTTTGTTTGTCTCTTCTACATCAGTCCTCTTTTTCTTCGTAACCTCTCCAGTAGTCTCTCAATTTTCTGTCAAATTAATATACATTATCTGTTTCTTAACAAATATTTCAACAAATGTTAACAAAATTTGCTCTTATGCCTTCCAAACATTATCATCTCAAAACTCATGAGCAATTATTCTTTACAAAATATCCCTACCCTCTACCTTCCTCCTACTTATTCAGGAAGGAAGGGTGGGACATTGCTAGCCTCCTTGTTTTTAATAAAATTGTGATTCTTTATTCTGTTAACCTTTAAGAATCATCATTTTATGGCAAAACAGGAGGCTAGCATTAGTCATGTTCCAAGTCTTTCAAATCATAGCTTGAAACATATTCCACAGCCTTTAAACAGAATCTTCTTAAAGTGCCAGCATTAGACCAATCTGCTGCTTTAAAAATGTCCTCTAATCGTCCTCCTCACATAAAAATCTTACTTGCCATGGCTACCCTAACTGAATGTGCAGTAAAACTAGATAAGTCTACACCCGTCTCCCTCATTACTGGCTTCACCCATCTTGCAATTGTTGCATTTGTTACACTTTTAAATGGTTTTACATACAAGATCAATAACGGATCCTCTCCAGCACATCTTTTCTCCAACATTCTAGTTTCATACTCCTTTAAACATCTTACTACACACAAATTTGGAATCTTGTAAAAAAAACTAGGGTACAAAATTTAACTAGATAGTTTTAGTTCTGGTCCTAATTTTAAAAAAAAAATACCCCATTTGGCTGAAAAAATCTGCTGGACACTTTCAATGCTTTCATATCAGAAACTTTTCTGAATTATATTAAACATAATAAAGTTGCTAATTTCCATGTCAACTCCCTCACATCTAAATATTTGTTGCTTGGTCACCTTTCAAACAACTTCAACACCAAATGTTCATCCTATAATGACTGATATCTCGCCTTAGGTGGTCTCCAACTGAATTCCTTTCATCACTCTGCAAATCAGTGGACTTCTACCAACAGAAACACCCTGAATTAAAGAATGTCCTGCCGCCACTGCTGACCTGTTACAAATAACTGTTCTGTAAGACAACCCTTTTTCAAATAATTCCACAAAAAAATCAGCGACCTCTACTTCATCTCCTTCCACTGGATCAAATCCCTTGCCATGCACCAACATAACCATATTCGCCATGCACCTCTAACTTTTTCTAGTGCCTGGAGCCCAAGATTCATCAAGCAGCTCTGCAGCTGTTCCCAAAAGCCCAGAGAAATCTTCCTGATACCCTCCATGCTAATAGGCTGAGCAAACCCGACTCTACTAAAGGATGCTCCACTTTCTCCACTCCTCTTAAAAGTCCTCTGCATGACTTTATTAAATTTGGAATCTCTACTGCCATCTCCAAAACTGTTGACTATGCCTGAGTTTTCCACCATGGCGTTATCAGCACTGTCTGACATCTCTGCCTCTTTGCCTGAATTAACACTCTCTGGATCATGAAAACGGTGGAAAAGCATAACCCTTCAGCTCTCTCCACTCCTGCATGACAGCATCTACTGCTAAAGCTCCTGGATCTGGTCTCCAGCTTAAGTAAGATGGCAATTGAGTTTTTAACCTGGATGCAAAATGATCCACCCCGAACTAACTCAATTTCTCTTGTTTTCTCCGAAACAAAACCTCCTTCAATTTCCAATGTCTGAAATCTGTTAAATTCCTTGAATTCCAATCTGCCACAACATTGTGGGAAAATATTCGGCTTTCAGTCCAGTCTCCTGCTCCAAACAAAACTCCCACATTTTCTGTCCTAAATCTGACATTCTCTTCAACCTCCTTCCTCACAATTTGTACATATGTTACTGCAGAAACATTGTCCATCTTTTTTTATAAATATATTTTACTGATTTTACTTTTAAAACAGGAAATAAAGCCCATAAGGCCAACAAAAGTCAAAATAATGACAAAGAAAAATACAAATGTCTACACGTACATATCCCACCCCCCCAACCAGACAGCCATCAATTGAACAGTATGTAAATCTACATATATTAAATCAAAGTTTCACAATCACACCGGCTACCTTCAACCCGTAAATGCCCTGATTTCATCATCCATCAAGGAGCCAATTGGTCGAACACGTTCTGATTCTAGACCTTGGTAATCTGCCCACACCTGCCATATCTTGGAGTGCTTCTGAGTACAACCTCTTGTCCTATATACTGCCACTTCTAACCTAATACAATGGTCCATGCCATTCTTACAAACCGCTAAGGGTGGAGGAGCTGCAGCCTTCCACTCCTGTGTTATGTCTCGCTTTGCTAAGGCCAAGCCCAGGTATAGGAGAGATAATCGATATCTATTACCACCGAAATCACTGGTGAGATGTAGCAGGGTGAGTTTTGGATCCATGGGGATCGACAAGGTGAGAACTCCACCTAGACATGTCGTAACCCCACGCCAGAACTTCTGTAGAGACGGACAACTCCATACTGTATGAAGAAATGTGCCCTCCTCCATGCCACATCAAAGACATGTTGGGGATGCTATTACTCCCATGTGCCAAAGCCTATGCCATGTAAAGTATGAGATATTTACACTGTATTAGCCAAAGCCAGGCCGCAATCACAGCCAAACGCGGCACTCCCGTGGCTCCGTCCAGTCCTTGTTTTCGAGTACCCCAACATCTGCCTCCGACGCAGCCCTGAAGGCCCGAAATGCATCAGGCTTATTGGATATGGGTGTTTGATATATCTGTGCAACCTTATGATCCCCAGGTCACCTATCAATAGTTTCCCATCCAAGGGATTGAATTTGGGCAGAGCCGCCAGGTCCACTGTATAAGGAGTCAAAGCAATGCAGAGTTGGAGATAGCTATGGAACTGGCTACGATGAAGTTGATACTCAGTTTGTAGAGTTTGGAATGACTTTAAGACCGTCCCATGCATCACATCCCCCAGTGTAGAGATCCCAATAAGGTCCCAATTACGGAAACCCTCCACGGAGGTCACCTGCGAAAGTTGACTACTGCTCCAGAGAGGAGTCCATTCCGGCAATTTGTTCCACAATCCCATTTGTTGGAAGGAGGAGCGCCACAAGTAAAGACCACCCTTGTCGCCGGGGAAAGGCTCTTTTTATCGCCACCACCATATAGATAAGAAAGGATATGTGAGTCTCCCATTGCCCACCTTTCGGATGCGTAGGCGGGGTCACCCTGGACCTCGTACCACCAGTCATTGATAGTCAAAAGATGTAATGCACAATAGTATGACTCTATATCTGCTGTCGCGATCACCCCATAATAGGTGGACTGGAAGCATTTACTCAATGCAATACGTGGGGTCCCCTGTCCCAAAGGAAAGCAGTGAGGATGGCATTTAAACAACTGAACCATCACCGCAGAATATCGTAGGAGAAGTTCTGTAGCTGATATAAAAGCCAAGGCAAGGACACCATTTTAAAGATGGCTGAGTGGCCTGTTGGTGACAACAGCAAGACGACCGTATTTGAGCATCCTCCTACAGACTTGCCAGAACCAGTTCAAGATTACGTGACCACGCTAGGGTCTCATCAGGGGAAATGAGCAGCCCAAGATATTTAAACCCATCCACCACCACCCGCAGACCAGTAGCCAAGTCGAGAGCCTGGGGGCTCCCCACTACTGGGAACACCATGGACTTCGATAAATTAATGTACAGACCCGAGGTCTCTCCGAAAATATGCAGGATCTGCAGCACACACGGCCCGGATTCTGCTGAGGGTGGAAAGAAAGAAAAGGACATAATCGGCATAAAGCGCTATTCTATCCGACAGCCCTTCGTCCCATTCTAAGCCTTGCACCTGGGCATCCATTCTCACCCACACCGCCAGAGGCTCTATAGTGAGAGCAAACAGCAGGGGAGACAGGGGACAACCCTGCGATGTCCCCTGCTTCACAGAGAACAAAGCCAATCGGGCACCTGCCACATGGACCGAGGCAGTTAAATCAGTATACAATAACTTGAGGTAAGAGAGAAATCTAGGGTCAAAGTTAAGACGTTGAAGTAAGGCAAAGAGGTAGTTGTTGCAAAATGAAAATGTCCTTCCAAGTAAACGTTTAGTAATGGATGGCAGTCCACCATTATGTTAACATTGAGCACTCTCAGGTCAACACACAACCTCAAGGATTTATCAGCCTTGCGCGCCAAAACTATGGGATACACCCATTCAGAAGACTCCACCTCCTCAATGATTCCTTCACTCAAAATGCCATCCAGAATACACTTGAGTTCATCTCTCACATTAATGGGTACCCCTCTCACTTTTTGTTTAGCTGGTATCGCTCCACCCTTGAGTTTGATACGGTGAGAATACCCTTGCAATTTGCCCAACTTCCCTGTGAACACATTCGAAAACTGAGAAACAATCCTGGTAAAATCCTCAGGATCATTGACTTCTAAAACAGGCTCCTTGCTGCTCCGTTTTAAAATAATGCCCAGCTTCCACCACCACATACAACTTAATGTGCACCTCTCTCTCCTTGAAAGTAACATCCACCACAGTAGAACCTTCCATTTCAATGGCTGACCCATCTAAACCTTGTGCCACACCATCAGACACCTTCAAATCTTCTAGCTTCATGATGTCCCCAAACTTCTCTTCAAAATATTGCTTAGAAATTATGGTCCCTGGTGACCCTGAATTGGCCATAAGTTCCAGATCCCTATCGAGAATCTGGATGCTGCAGCTAGGGGGTTCGTTAACCACATCCTCCCCCTTCAGCGTGTTTAAAGATAGAACTATTCCCTTTTCTTTCTCATCGTTACCACCTGAAGCTCACCTCTCACAGATACGTCCCTCACAAACGCAGTCCTTCCATTGGATGAGACAGTAACTTTCTTCCTCTCCTCTTTACATACTCGTGAAAAGTGTCCTGTCCTCCCACACTTACTACATTCCTTCCCAATAGCAGTACAGTGAGGTGACGAGGCTAAATTACCATAACTGCCACATCTATAACATGTCAATGTTCTATCATGCCTCTTCCTTGCTTGTCCATTTTTGCGCACAGCCTTATCTGCCACTACACACACTTCATCCGTCGTCCTCACACTTTTCCCTGCACTTTCTTGCACAGACATCATCCATTTCTCTGATTGTTCTGTTGCTTTCGCAGTGTTGATGGCATCCTGCAACTTTGGGTCTCCCATCACCCACAATTGTTCCTGTACTTTCATATTCATAACATTCACTATAACTTGATCCCTAATCATTTCATCGGTAATCCCCCCCCCAAAGTTACAGTGGATAGAAAGCCCCCTCAATTCTGTAAGGAAGTCATCGAAAGATTCCCCTTCACGTTAAGCTCTGGTGTAAAACGTAAACCCATTCAATGCTACACTAGAAGTAGTTTTAAACCTGAGTTCCATTCTGTAACAGGGCTTCTTCATACACATTACGATCCCCTCTCTTTGTGGAGGAACCTACAACAAAATTCTAAAAGTCAACTTGCTTTCTGATCCTAAGCAGTGTAGTAATATACTTTTTTTCCTCTCCGCACGCATTCTATCCCATCAATTGCCCTCATATAGGTAAAGAATTCCTCTTTCCATCTAGCCCTGGGTATTGGAGGATCCCCTTTGTTTTGCAGGGGGTTCAAATTGCATTGTCCCTACCTAACATGGTTGAGACACAAAAACCGACTCTTTTCCAAAAGTATGTGTAGGCTACCTCAACAGAACTCACAGATTTCCAACAGCCAGAAACAAATGCTAACACACTGTAACCATTGCGAACAGCTGTGCACATAAGCGCTGCAACCTAAAATGTGAAAGTTCACTGACAAGTGATCTGCAACTTTTCTTCACTGTTGTGCGAATCGGCGCACAAATCGCAATATCACCTGACAATAGCTGTGTGCATCAGCGCTGCCTAACAAGTATGTGGATATGTAGTGATAACGAGATCAGCAACTCATTCCTCTCAGCCATGCGCATCTGCGCAAAAGGTACAACAGAGAAGAACACCACTTCCGACAGCTGCAGTCCAAAGCTGCAGACGGCATCCTGCGTTGTCTGTGCGTCAAAGTGCTGAAATGGCGAAAGCTAGAGCTTTAAGGGCTCAAAACTAATTCCAAGATGGCGCCGCGGGCGTAATGACGTAGGCACGCCACGTAGGAGCACGTCCCCGCTCCTCTGTTGACGTGATCCAGTTGCGTAGGTAGGAGATGTCATACAAGGGCATGTCACGTTCCTCAGGCAATACTGTGCAAGGAGAAGACACCAGTGTCCTTGGTAACCAGTTGGTTCCTTGCTCCGGAGCGCATGCTGAAGAGCACACACGATTTTACAAATACCACAACAGGGTAAGCCTCAAGTAGTTCAAAATAGGTAGTCCACCTGAGGTACGTTTTTGAGAACAGGGTGAAAGCTATCCAGAAGGTTCAAAAATGCAGATCCAGAAACTTGAAGCGATCCAATGTAATTCATAAATGTGAAGAAAAACAAATACACAAATAGGTAAAACAAAAAACAAAATCCCAAGAAGATGGCACCACTCCTGTGCTGTGTTAAAGTAGAAAGCGTTCATAGTATTGCAAAATGAAACTGCCCATCCAAGTAAAAGTTGTTAAGTATTTATTAGGAGAACAGCACAGTACCTGCCATACAACCAGGCAGTCCACTCAACTAATCTTTATCATTGTAGAGCCAGAACTAACAGGACAACTGGCAGTAGAAGTACATTGCAAAAATAGCAATACTCTTAAAGCACCACACACAGATACAGAGAGGGTGCCTTAAAGCAATAGCCCATAAAATACAGGAAAGGTGTAACACAATTGTAACTATGCAACAGTAGTCCCAGCTGACGGAGTCAAATGCCTTGTCAATATCTGCCGAAAGGACTGCTGAGCCCCCCAGCCTGTCAGTGAGTGCCAAAGCATTATAGAGGCGGCGAATATTGTGGTGAGTAGCACGATGAGGCATAAACACCGCCTGGTCTGGGTGGACCAGATCGGGGATCAGGCGCACTAGCTGGTTTGCAAGGGTCTTAACCATGATCTTTACCTCTAGGTTTAGCAGAGAGATTGGGCGGTATGAGTAACACTCGTCTGTCGGCCTGCCGAGTTTGGGGAACACCACGATCTCCGCATGGCACCAGTCAGGTGGAAGTACAGCAGCCCGAGCTGCTGATTGGATCACTCCAAGCATGTGGTCCCGCAGAATGGGAGACACTGAAACTGGTATAACTATCCCTTTCATCTGAACTGTAAATATTCCTGACTTCCCAACGTTATTGGAATTGTGAAATAAGAGTCTTTCAGATCCATTTTCACCATCCAATCCAAATCCTGTAACATGTCCCTCAACAGATGAATCCCTTCCATCTTGAAATGTCTGTAGGTTACAAATTTGTTAAAACTCCTCAAATTTATTACAGGTCTCCATCCTTTGTCCTTCCTATCTACCAGAAACAGTGTACTTACAAATCGTTTCTTTTCTTCCTCCATTTTTATTATCGCACTGTTCTCTATCACCTGATCCATCTCCCCCAAAACAATATTCTCTAGTTCCTTTCTGAAAACTAATTCATTTGGTTCTCTTACTTGGAACGGTTCTATATCAAATTCTATTTGATATCCTTCTACATTCTGCAAGACCCAAACATCCTTTGCCAGTTGTCCTCATTGATCTTGGAAGAATCTTCGGGACTGATTTAGACCTTGGCAGGACTCCCGTTGTCCCTCCTCAGCGGAGTTTACAAGTACTGAGCCATTCTGACAGTATCCCGCCCGTCGTATTCAGATGTGGGCTGACGAAACCACCGTCTGCATCAACAGGCTATTTCCCGTCGCATAAGCGGCACACTTTTGTTTATGCAGCAGACTCCTCTGCTAGCTAATAGTACTCTGTCACCATCAGGCCAGCAGGTTTGCGCCGAGCCTATTTAGATTTCCCCATTGTGCTGGCGTTGTCCTAGCGGCGGTTTGCAGACGGAGTGAGTCCCTGGTGGAGTGGAGACTGGTAAGTACTACAGCCTTATCTGCCACTACACACACTTCATCCGTCGTCCTCACACTTTTCCCAGCACTTTCTTGCACAGACATCATCCATTTCTCTGATTGTTCTGTTGCTTTCGCAGTGTTGATGGCATCCTGCAACTTTGGGTCCCCCATCACCCACAATTGTTCCTGTACTTTCTTATTCATAACATTCACTATAACTTGATCGATAATCATTTCATCAGTAATCCCCCCCCCAAAGTTACATTGCGTAGAAAACCCCCTCAATTCTGTAAGTAAGTCATCGAAAGGTTCCCCTTCACGTTGAGCTCTGGTGTAAAACTTAAACCTGTTCAATGCTACATTAGAATATATGTGACAATACACATATATAATGTTTGCTTCAAAAATATATGGAGATAATGTGTTATGCCCCTTTTTTTTACATATTACATTGCACGCAAACACACACTATTGAATGCACCACAAAGACAACACCACAACATAATTTTTTTAAGTGTCAATACAGGTGTGTTCATTTTACCGTGATAACTTGTCAAATGAACACTAATGCAGTACACAAAAGAAAAAAACTGCATGTAAGAGCGATGTAAAAATACATGAGGCTAAAGCAATTGCCAACACACGATTTATAATAAGACAAGTGTAAAAGAAGCTTAGCTTACATCCCGGCGACAACGGAGTTGATTAGCGTCGTGGTCAAGGAGAAGCAGCAAAGGAAGTACCTGAACAATGGGGTTCAAGTCGGACACGAAAGTGGGGAAACAGAAAAAAGTTATGTTTCTACCTCATTTCCTTCAATTCCGGCAACTCAAAGTAGGAGGTATCCTCTCCACAGTTTCCTTGACGGAAAGGCACATCGTGATGGGCCCGGTGGTAATCTTGGCTGGACTTCCGTCTACAGCCGCTTTTGCCTATGAAGCCGTTGACGCTGGATAAATATTCTGGCGGAGACAACGGCACTCGGACAGTCTATTGTCCACAGACCGCCAACATCTAAATAGAGCGGACATTGAAGCCGTCGTAAAAAATATACAGCAGTACCTGATCTGCCAAGATCTAATCAGGCCCTTAATCTTCCTCCCGCCTTTGTTTGGATAAAACCAGTTAGTCTTCATACTCACCTTGTCCTGAATTGGAAGTTTGTCCACATCCTCTACCTACCTGCTTCCTTCTATTCCCCATTGTGGATAGAAATCTGTAACTCCTTGGTTACCTCTATAGCTTCCACTGTTTTGGTATCCTGAATAGTGGGACTTAAAATGTATCCGTCTGAACGGTTGCTCTCTCATTCCAGCCAGTCCATAAAACCAGTTTTTTGTAAAAAAACATATGCATCGAAATTGTGCCTTTTCTAACCTTGTGAAAGTTTGTACATATTTACTGAAACTCTTCCTCATTCCTTCTCCAAATAATAAACCTTGGGCATCTTCATTCGTTTATTTTCTTGCTATATCTTCTAATTTAGGGTAAATGGCATAAGTACCGTTCTACATTGCTAAGCTAATAGTCCAGCATTTGCATTCTATTGCGCATTGGCACCATCCTCTTAATAAATGAATATTTAAATCTGTGCCTTTCAAGTATGCCTCCTCTACTAAATCAAAAATTCTTGCCAATGGTCGTAGAATGTCCAGAACCTTATCTTGGCATTGTTTAAGAGACCTTTCCAAGCACTTTCTCGGCTCTCTGCCCAATTTAAATATATATAGGGGATTAGCTCTGGGTTTATATTATGTGTCAATGTGACCGTCTCATCGATTACAGGACGAGAGCACTCCGCTTTCATAATGCTCCTTTCATCCCTTTCCAGTGGTTTGCTGATCCAATGTTTAAAGTAATCAGCCACATGTTCTAGGGGCCACCAATCTTTACCCCTTAGGTGTCTTATGTCTCGTGGTTAAAATAATTTCTCCCCCAAAGGAGCTGAACCCAATTTCACATCTTTTATTTTACTATTTGGACCTTCTCCAAATTCTTCATCTAGACATTTGTTATAGTCTAGGTCCAAAATATATTCATCCAAGTTGAATGTATTACCTGCCATTTCCATCCCATCTAATGGAATTTCTTTACTTTAAGTGGTTCACTGACGTCTCTGCGTGCCGCATCAGCCACCAACACTCCCTCAGTCGCTTTGGACTCCCTTCTTATTGGAAGTTATTGCCATATGCTTTCTGTTTTTAATACTTTTGCCCCCTCAGCCTCTATTCATCTCCTCCTCCTCTGAAATTGAAAAATACTCTCATCTATTGCTCATATCCCTTTTTATACTATGTAGTATCTGTTTTACTGTCTCCTGAGCCACATCATGCAGTTCCTTGGATATAATCTTCCTTATCAAACTTTCCTGGCTCTTATCTACATTCTCCTGTTCTGCCATAATTATTTGTGGCGCTTACCCTAGTTTTAAAACTGGGCTTTCCTTGTTATAATACGCTTTTTTCGAGTGTTATAAAGCCTCAGCAATCCTCTGTTTACTCTCTCCCTGCAACAAACGCTTTTCGAAGCGTTATGCTGCCTAGCAACATGCCTCGCACGCCTAAGTCCCTTCTAAATATAACCATATGTTTATGAAGGCCTTTCTCCTTTAAAAAATAAACTTTTTGTTTAAATTCATGCCCGATCGCCTTTCAAAATTGACGTTCTTTGCTATGAACATCTTGCACCTTGGCTACATAGACTGTGCACATGATTAGAAGCACGAAAGTCACTGCACAGCTGTCAGCTCATGCGCTAGCAGCACGCGGCAGTCTTTTTTAAAAACAAAAACAAGAGCGAGGCACTCAACAGCCGCTACTTTGCACGCGAGCTGCCCATAAGTAATAATTTAAAAACACTTTCAATTAACATTGTAAATGTCTTTTGTTCAGAAATAAACATCATTCATTACAAAAACTTCAGTTGCTTCCCATCTTTACAATCTGCCATATAGAATGTTTTATCTCGCTATTTTAAAATCTTAACGCGTAAAACAAATTACCTTTCTAAACTTATCTAAAGCTGCTTAATACTCATAAAGTGGGTAAAGTATTCCTCATCTACTATTCATACCACATCTCACACATTTAATGCATATCACAATATACTTATCTGCTCAGATGCAGCAAACAAAAGAGGAAGAATATGGAGGACAAGGAACACCTATGGGGCTGAAGATTCTAATTGATTGTGATGTGCTTTGGTACTTGAAGCTTTTAACCCCTTTACCGCGGCGAACATTCCACCGCGGTGCGGCGGTTTAAAGGAGTGGGCGGGGCCGCGCCGGCCAACGGACGTGCGCAGCACTACCGAGGTAGTGCTCGCGACGGCCGTTGGCCGACGAACGCAGCGAAGGGGTTAATTGTTGCTGCTCAGAAGGAGTAAATAAAAGACTATGCATAATGCTAGCCTCCTGTCTTGCATAAAACTGGAGGTTCACTTCCAGCAAAGGCATTCAATTAAAAAGCTAATCCTCCCAAGCTCTGCCCTGAAGAAAATACTTGCCCGTATCTGCTTTGAATCTCCTTCAACTGATGAGACTCAGTCTGTCTTCAAGCTCGCTATAGATAAGAATATTTTGGATATACGTTTTTACTCTGGAAGCTATTTTTGACTGCAAGCTTTCTCATCATCCCCTTTGTAGGAATCAGAGGGAAATAGTCTGTCCATCTCTCAAGGTGCTAATTCCATGGTAAACCTTTCGAAGTAAATATATTTCTTGCATGTTTTCACTTAAATATTCATCTCTGCTGAAAGTCCCAGAAAGTCGAAGGAATTTCCCTATAAATCTTGTCAAGCCTGTGCAGCAAACATTTCAGGCCTCCAGACCATACTTTGGAAGATATATTAACACTTTTCCCAATATGACCTTGTAGGTTAGGAAAAGGAGACTACTCTTTCTCCTCAACAGGGCACATTTACCTGGTGATGAGTCACTGCACTTTCACCTGCGCCCTTCAATAAAGGACCTCAGGGCTCACCCTGGCCTCCTCCCCAGGTGAAAAGCCCAGTATGGCTCCCTCTGAGTGTCAGAATCCCCGTTCACTGTCTAAAACAAATCACCACTATTACCCTGCCGATGAGCACTTTGCTCACAGCCTATCGGTGACTCGTCTAGTAATGAGCTCTATGGTTAGCATAGTACCACTGCTTTCAAGCTGTTTGCCCATGACCTAGGAGACTCTGGGTCAGCTGGGCAATCCTTGTATAAAGTTAACTGTTGTCCATGGATCCACCCAAAGCATAGTTTATATATTTGTAAAGAAAACAGCATTAAATAAACTAAGGGTCTGATTAAGAGTTTGGCGGACAGGTTACTCCATCACAAATGTGACTGATATCCCATCTGCATTTTTACAAGTGCCGGAGTAACCCATCCATCGCACTCTAAATCAGGCCTAAAGTAAATGCATGTAAGAGATGATAACAAAGGAAGAATAAAAGAGCTTACCCAGGAAATGAGAAATAAACTGCAAGGACAATGCAGACAAAGAAACAGCACTCGAGGAAATGGTATGTATTTGTGGAAATCTTCCACATCAAAACCATGTCCACAATTTTGTATGGTGCCTCAGTTACCGAATATCTGACTGAGGGCAACCTCTGGTGAACTTTCAAGGGCCCGATGGGGTCTATTCCTTAGGAGGTGATTCAACTTGAGCTTTAGCTGAGGCCTTTGAGAGTGGTGGATCTCCCAATGTAACTCCCATTCACGTCTGATATGTAGTAAACCATACCAAATCCGTTATTGTACTTCCATATGATGAACTCTTGTGAGCATGCCATCTCAAGTGTCAAATGGGCAATTTGTGAAAAATTGTTGTGCTGTTTGTGGCGTGCTGAATTATAGGCTTAATTAATATTTGAGTCTTTCAAGGGAATTGTTTAACTGTTGTATTGGAATACTGTGTGGCATGCTAGTTGGGAGAGTTTGTTTTAACTGAGGTAAGAAACTCAGTCTCACAGTATGGGAGCCGAATGGTACAGCTCCCAGCAGTTCCTCTCTCCTATTTGAAATGCTTTACTTGAACTGATGGTGATACATCTAGGAAGAACAGAGTTTTTGTAATGACATTGATGTGTGGTAATTTGTACCTTTATAATTAGGGCTCCCTGTTTTATGGTATTTTTGTTTTAACATGTATTTATCCATAGTTATTTTTTTGGCCATCGTATTGGTATTAATCTATATTTATTTTGTGTTTTGTTTTGTGAACATATTTTGTGATAACTTGTATATTTCCACATTAATTTAACAGACAAACGTGTACTCATACAATGATGCCTGTCAGGCTTTAGCACATTATATAGCCTAAAATAATAAACCCACCTTAAAAATGTGCATAATAGCATAAATACGTATTGATATATATATATATATATATATATATATATATATATATATATATATATATATATATATATAGTAATTTAAGCAAATCTCATCGAACTTTGTAACTCCCCATGCTTCCAACAGGTACAGCTATTGGCCTGAAAGTCATTAATCTCAGCATGTAGAGTCACTCAAAAGAAGCCAAATTATCTGTATTTCTCCGCTTTCAAGAATAAATACAGACGGGAAACACAATGTTTTCTGTCTGCATTTATTTGTAAAAATCAGTAAAAACGGAAAACGGGGAGCCCTATTTATAATGGATGGATCAACTTTTTTGGAAGAGGGGGATGTTTTTAAACTTTTCAATGTGACTATCTCCTCGTGCATTTGGACTGTGTAATTTCATTAAAAAACACGGAATGGGGCACGCACACCATCAGGCCAGCAGATCACTTCCAGGGGCAGTTCACAGCTCAAATAGCCCCTTCTTTGTTTCCAGTCTTGTGTATTCTGGTCATTCTAGAATAACAAATATATTGAGTGCAATCCCTGATACACTGTTTGCTCTTTTTAGAGCTTCTTAAAGTACTGTAGTGCAGCTAGTTTGAAAGCAATTCAAATTTCAGGTACCTGTTACTTACCAGCCTCCCGCATATTATTTTACATTGTTAAAAATCAATTAAAGAAAAATAAAAAGCCTAGAAAAACACCACGTGCTGCTTTCATCAGTCAAGGCAGAAACTGTGGGACATCTGCTGTAAAGGCGATGATCCGACACCATAGTATAACTGTAGAATAGGCTCTGTTGTAAGCGTAAAACCCAAGATTGTTCATCCCTAGACGGCCAAGCACCACCTGACTAGACTGGGATGTTCACACACACATACACATTCACATTCTGTGCATAGAGTAGAAGGCTCAACCACATTCCCATCACCCATGTGCAGAGATAGGACAGCTCTTTAAGGAACCCGCTTCTTGTGTTGTTTGAATATTACTTCCTGCGATACTGTAATAGTTGGTCTATAGGTGTGCCAGGCTACACTTATTAAGAGCCAGAGTAAATGCCTTAAAGGTAGTAACTTTCTCAATTCTGTGTTGCATTTTAGACAGAAGATGATGGGAAGCTTCAACATCAGTTCTCTGGATCCGAACTTCAAGGAAGCACAGAGACCAGCATCGGATCGCTTCATGAGCGTAGGCTACAAGAGAAGGTTCCCTGAGCGCACGCCCACCACAAAACAAGCGCCCACTCACAAAGGTGCCAAACTGATAGCGGTATAAATATGTCCTGCTTGCTGCCTCTGTTGGCCATCCCTTGTGTCAAGTCGTCTTCTTTTTGTACATGGCAACACAAGAAAGCACACTCTTCATCAGCAAAGCTGCAACACCCTGTAAGTGATGAGGCATAACAACTGGAGCAGATGAGGCACAGGAGGAAAGGCACTTGCTGTCGATCACACGATTCATCAGTGGGTGTCATGGCGATGTCACAGGTGTCTGGTAGCTTAAAATCATGGGAATAGAGTACTATGCCCCGCACCGGTTGAAAGAGGTGCATGACCCATATGTGCCAATGCAGTTTAAAAAACAATGACTGCTTGTGGCTGGGATGTCACGGATTTCTAAAGGAGGACCAAATAAGGATTTTTGAAGCACAATCATAGTGATGTTGTGCCGTTTTACTTTGCTCTCATTCTTCCCTAGGTTTTCTTCCTAAATGCACTTTTATTTTCCAAACTGCTATAATGAGGAAACTGGGCAACACATACCATTGTTTTACATCGCTCTTCTTTTTGCTGCTCCTTTTCTTTTTCATTTTACTGAAAATGTTTGCATTAAGTGTAGTCGGGGACACAGTAAAATACTCAAAGAAAAGACTCAGAACTGAACTAAAAAAAGAACTGTTCACTCTGAACTAACCCAGAGTTAGTTTCCACTCACTCACGTTAGCGCTATTAAGGCCCTTCCTCCATCCATGGCCTTGTACTTTTCAGGGGTTATGCATGGACGTCATTTAGGGGTCGCCAGGGGCCCTTTGTGACCCCTGGTACTGCTTTTGTGCCCCTGGCCTCATAGGTGGCAAATTCAGTGCCAGGAACAAAGGCAGCTCATCCATATGGACGTCGGTTGGGGCTCCACACTCCTTGTTTTCAATCCAGTTAGTTTATTACACTAATGGTGAATAATATCACATTATTCACTATCAGTGTAATAGGAAATGGAATACAATTAGCTGGAATATTTCCTATTTGGCAGCTGAGGTAAGTAAAAATTGCTTTAAATGTGTGTTGTGTGTGCTTGCAGGTGGGAGTGTGCTTATGAAGAGAGAGTGTGTGTATGAGAGGATATATGTGTAAGCATGTGTGTGGTAGTGAAAGTAAAGGTCAAATTGTGTGCGATGTCACTTCCACTACCTTTTGCATTTTGGTGAATTGACACCCATGGGGTTATGCTTCAATTACTTCACCTTTTAAAATCAATGGAAACGAACGTGAGACTTAATAAGTAATTGGCTATTATTTATTTGAAACATTTGTCAAATGCAAACTAAAAGTCCAAAACTTTGCTAGTGAGGCAAAATATAAAAATTAAAGTATTGTGAAAAAAGAGCACGTAACACTTTAAAGAAACACTGGTGGTTCCTTTAGGAAATTATAATGCACACAAAACCAATCTCAAATGAAAATATATATATATATATATATATATATATATATATATATATATATATATATATATATATATATATATATATATAAAACCCATACAAACCGGAATGCAAGGACTATGTTTCTTTCGGCTCACTATTGTAGATAAAGTTGCATGCTCCTGGTTTTATATCTCTCACTTTTGATTGACATTCTTTCGATTAGAGGAGGATTTAGATGTTGGCTGCTATCCATGTTTCCACGTGCAAGAGCAGAAGGAAGGCCTCTGTCTAAAGTGTCGGCACAACATTCAAAGACCACAGCAGCTTTAAGGTGTTGTCAAACTACTGTATGATTTACTTGTACAAATGTTGATTTTACAACAAAGGCAGACAACAGGCGAGATGTATTATGGTTAAAATATATATCAGAAAATATACACCCTCGTTAGATCATTGTCTAAATAGGAGTTGACTAAAAGTTCAAGTATATCTAGCCTGACTGCTTTAGAAGTAGCTGGACTTTTATGTAGCCACCTCTTCTGAAAGGAAGCATTTTACAAAGCTGTGTAATGCAGTTCCTTTCTTTTGGGAGGACTTAGGGATACTATACCTAATCACAAATATTTTGATCCCTAACAGCAATGCACTGGGTATAGACAAGAGCAGAACGTAGATCAAAATCCAAGATAGGTGCCGTGGTTCTGGGAACCGGTTTACTTAGTTGAAGGTTCACAGGTCTACATTACTGCCTTAAAGCACAGGAAAACTAAATTCACTTCTGGTGAATGACCCCAACCATCAACAGCAAGCAAGGTGGGCATTGCTGGCATGTTATTAACAACATATCTTTGCTTCTCGAAGAAAACAGCATTATTTTCACGCCTACTTTGTAACACAATATTGTTGGGTGAGATGCGAACCTTACTAGTACGCATAGCATAAAATTGCCCACTGTTTTGGGTTGTCCGGCAGTGTCGAAGTGTGCTCCCACTTCGCATGTCTTCTGAAGAGCGGTCTTAGGGTTCGATCTTTAATTGGAACCTTAGAATGTTGCGAGCTCCTTTAGAGACAATGAAGTGGCTCAGGGCTAATACTGGCTTTTATAAGCCTTCTGCTCCAATATTCCAATATTTACATTTCTGTTTCTTTGCTTTAACAGCTTTACAGCCCTTCTGCTTTGGGCTATACCAGTTGTTAAAGGCTCTCCCCCTCATTATAAGCCCTCACCTGCCGCTCCGGCCTATACCTCTGGCTCAAGACCTCTCATAACTTTAATAACTGGTATACGTCTCGGCAGCAGGCTATAAGGCTATATTACATATTTACATCACAAAACCTCCATAAAGTCTAAGCCAGGGGTCTTTAACCTTGTAATGAGAGCTACTTCTGATCAATAAAAACCATCCAGACCTACTAATATCATTAGTGTTGTAATCGTGACCACATCAGAGAAGATTACGTCAGTGACTACCCTATATAAAATGACTTGCAGTGATCACCTCAGTGCATCAGGCAGGATTGCCAGCGGTAATGTAAAAAAAGACTTTGTCAATTTGGAATTTCTTTCCATGGATATTACATGTCATAGCTTAAATGCCCCTGACACCAAGGTAATATTAGTAATAAACCCTTCCCAGCGCCACATGATTTTTCAAATATCAGCTTTAAATATATTTTGGAATTTCAAACATCAGCTGATCAGTTCTAAAAACACACACTTTTTTGTCTCTAATACACGCTTTTCTATTTTGGTATACATATATTAATTTAGTGCATCAAAAGCTTCTAATTTAGATGGGTAGACTATACACAGGAGAGCTATTTAGAGGTAGCTGGAGAGCAACCAGTAGCTCAGGAACTACTCGTTGGAGAAGCCTGGTCTAAGCAAAACATTAACCAAAGTCGTACCAAAGTGATTACCGTTTAATTGGAACATTTAAAGCTTTTGAATCAGCAGATTAATAAGCATTTTAACCACGTCACAGCTTGCAGGAATTGTGACATGCATATTGCAAACATTCATTTTGACACAGACATAGGAATATTAGGGCTTACATATTGTACAATGCAGTAGTGTCATGTAAGCATGAATTGCAGCAATGCCTATTTTTTAGTAAATGCTTCTCATCAGTGCTGCTACAACTCACCCAAAACCCTCAACCTGCCTGCTAGACCAATGGAACGTGATTTCTAGTTAGGTTAAAAGACCCTAGCAGACACACAACAAAATCTTTTTTTAGCTCCTCCTACCTCTTTGCTCCTTCAGCCCCATTCTGAGCCTCAGCGCGTACAAAGTAATATAGATGGCTTAGGGGCAGAGCATCAACTGTTTGTGGAACTAATTGCTGTGGATGAACTTCTTTAGTCTGCTGTCGACACTCCCTGTGTTTGGTCTCTTACTTACATGAACTGCGTTTGTTACCTGTGTTGTGTTTTTGCTAGTTATTTGTATAGCCACTTACACCTCCTGCGGTAGAGTAGTAACATAGAAAATCAAGAATAAATAAATATTTGTACCACAGTCCTAGAAAAGGTCTGGAAAATAAGTACTTAAACTTTTAAAACGTGATGCAACCTTTGACGGACGCTGCCAATAGGTTTTCTATAAATTGAGCACTACCATTTGTGGGCCTTCTCTGTTAAAGGCTTTATGTTATCCCCTTCGACTGTGCTTAGCTCTGACTATAGATTGACAACGATTAAGCCATTCTACATTCTACTAAATCCAGAACTTCCTTTGTAAAGCACTTGTGCTATATCAGGGATTCCACTGAAGAGATTCAGTGGAACTTGGTGCATCTAGAAATGTAATTTACTTGTATCCAGGCTTGTGTTAATCCTGGAATTTTGAACTAAATCTCTTTTATGTACTCTAGATTGCTTTTATTCAAAAAATAAAAATATTTATAAAATATTGTTTTCTTTTGTGATTCACAAATCTTCTGGTGGATCATTAGCATACGAGGGAGACAACATCATACTTTGATTCAGTTGGCCTTGGTTATTTAAATGGCACCGGAGGTAGTGCAGCAATCCAAATGGAATAATAGTGCATCTGGGTAAAAGAAACTATCCGTTAAGAAAACAATCTTGCATTGATCGAGAAGGATATACATTGCAAAGATTTCCACCACTTTTATATAATTAAGGGGCCTATTTTTGGGTGACTTGCTTCATGTTTGCACCACACAGTGTGGTACATGCACGACACAAACCTCTGAGTCAGATTTATGAAGCCATGCAGAGCCAGTTTCTGTGGCTCTGAGTGGCCTCATAAATCTGGAGTAGCGCAACACAGCGCAAATCGCTGCGTTGCAATACTCTTCCCTGGGTAGGCATTCCATGGGCGTTGATGGGTGTTCCCACATCACTCCCATGGATTTTGACACATTGCTAGATTTACAAGGACTTGTAAACCTGGGAATGCGCCAAAATCTTATACCTTGCCAGAAGAGGTGTAACGTAGAGAAATATCTTTATTTCTCCTCATTTTTTCCTCTTTCTATGTGTGCTGCATTCTGTAGCATGTATAGAAAGAGGAAAAGCCTCTCAGGATTGTTTTTGTGCAGGAAGGTGCCCCTTTCTGCACAAAAACAATCCTGCCTACAACACAGACAAGGGTGCCTACGCTGGCGCTAGGCTGCCAAAACGGCGCCAGCGCAAGGGAAAAACACAGGAATGTGCCTTATTGTATAAATACGGCACATTTCTGCCCTTTCCCTGTGATGCAGGGCAGCGCAGCACGGTGATGTGCTGCGCTGCCCTGCGCCACAAAAGTCATAATGAAGGCTGATTCTAAACTTAATCCTAAACTACCATTTTTCTCCACTTTCTATGTTTCACTTGAACATGCTCACTCGAAAATCAATGTTTCTCGAACCTGAAACTGCAGCGCTCAACCTGCCCTTCTTTACATTTTTGTATCCTAATCCACTCACACGTGCACCTCCTTCTAATCTTGTGGTCCTCGTTTTTGCAAATTACTTTACCACTAAATTTAAACTCTGTTGCTCCTTTAATTTTCATTGCGTTCCCTTCTGCCACCTCCTCTCTGTGCCATCCCCTCCCAATGCAGAGGTTTAAATCTGTCCTCTTCACCTAAAGCATCTTTAATATCAATTGCCAAGCCTTCTGCCATCTCCTACAACCATCTGCCATTTTATCACTTCTATTTATCTACTCCCCCTTCCTAAACACAGGCTCACTTCATTGGTTTTTTTCAATGGACCTCTAACGGGCTCCATAAAAATGCCTACTTCATCCATCCATTTCCACTGGTTTCCAGGGCCGTAGCTCCATAAGGGGTGTTTGAGGTGTGACAACCCACAAACAGATGCATTCCTGGCTTGGTAATTTGATCTGGGGGCCCGGAGTCGGGTCTGCTATGTCTGTGCCCGTTTTTCTTGTCATCCTAAATCAGCCCCATAGCCCACCTAGATAGCCCACCTAGTGCAAATCAGTAATGGCAACAGCCCATCCCGAACCTTGATCCCCTCACCCCCTCACCCTGCAGCCTACTGCTTTTTTTAGTTGGTAAATTTGAGATTCACACCCCTCCCCCCCCCTCCGAATATCACCGACTAAGCAACGCCCTTGCTAGTTTCCATCAATCTACTACAATTCCACTCAACCACATTGCTAACTTTGAATTTTTGTCATTTCTTAATTATCTGTCTCCTTTACAATTTTTTTTTTTTTTTTTTTTGCTTTTCAAGTTCCTCCACCTACTGGTACTGCTGTGTCATATTATCTTACATGAGAATCTCTGACTACTCTCTCTTCGGCCCAGATCTAACACAGCTCAATGCAAATAGTATTTTGGGATTTACTCAACTGCACAAAGCCCAATGTACTTGGCTTAGTTCAAATAAAAAAAGTAACGTGCTGCCTTGTGTTACTTAGTGTCAAGGAGACATTCCTTTGCGTAAAACGTTACTAAATCTGAACCTCAGCTTTTCTCCTGCCCCTTCAACAGATTCTACTTTATCTAATAATCTGGCACACAACCTTCTCATCTCCTCTTCTAATGGGTCCTCAAGTCTCAGTTCTGGACCCCCTCTGTTCTCCATTGACACCATTTCCATGGCCACGGTTATCACTTCCTGTGGAGTATCTCCCATTTCTACGATGAGGATTCCCAAAACATTTTCTCTCTTTCCTGGACTCTCACAGGTAGAGTCAACTGACAGCCCTCCCATTAATTCATCAATGTCTGCTTATCCTCTCCACCCTAAGCCCTCATTATCTACTATTCTGCACTATTCATTCCTTTAGGACATTCTAAATGATTTACAAATGTCGAGAAAGTGAAAAGTGTCTTTACTTGTGCCTTCATTCACCTTGCATGTGATGTGGCACGTCCCTCACACATTTACATTTGACAGCACAGCCTTTTGTCTGGCATGATACACACTTGTGTCTCTTCCATGCATCCATGAGGGAAAGGCTGTTTGTGTGGCATTTTGTGGTGCTTGAACCCTACTCCCCTGGTTGAGTACACCACGAGAAGGCAAGATTGCAAGCGTGACACTACTTCATTATCCGAGGACAACTCTCAGTGGAGTACGTTTTAGGGTGTCAACAGGAGGTACACATGCAGCCACTGTGTTTTGGGGCTTTACTGTGGCCAGGCATGAACAGGAAACCATAGGCAGCCCTGGGAAATGTTGTAATATCAGCCCAAATAAACTATGGAGGATCACAGGTCAAATGATGCATTGTGCATCAGTTTTTCACTTATAGTGATAAAAAACATCGCTTAAATGCATTACTGAACTGAGTCCAATTCCATTTTCCCACACCCAAGGTGATACAACAATATTCCGGATCATTCTTTCGTGCCTGTGAGAACATTGTTTGCCTCAAACAATCCAGGGCAAGCACAGGAGGTGTATGTCTGAGCCAGGGTAGCTAAGTGGAAAACTGCACATCGAAGATCTTGCATCTGGCAATCTAACACCAGATTTAAATATTGTGCCATTCACGATCCCTGTGCCAGTTAATATTGTGTGAAATTGTCTGTGCTTTCGTTTGTGAGGTCCCATCCAATTTCTGTCCTATCAGGTTGTTGCTAATGCTATATTCCCTATGCCGGACACAGGTGCACGTTAGATATGGCAATGTTATGCTGACTATGCCAGCATGTCAGTAGTCCTCACCAATGGCCCAACAGGCCAGGGTTGCTCTTTCTGTGGGTCCATATTATGTGTTACCAATAGGTTACTGATATCACAGGCTGAGATGGGAGACCATAGAGTCATCCATCAGGTTACAGGTACTGCCATGATGACTGAGGGCCATATTTATGACATTTGTGGAGCAGGGCAGGCAGCAAGTCATCTTGCTGCCCTGCGTTACAGGGAAAGCAGGCACCCTTGCACCATGGTGCAAGGGTGCCTGTGTTGTAGGCAGGATTGTTTTTGGGTAGGAAGGGGCACCTCCCTGCACATAAACCATCCTGAGAGGCTTTTTCTTCTTTCTATGCAGCACACATAGAAAGAGGAAAAAACGAGGAGAAATAAAGATATTTCTCCGGGTTACACCTCTCCTGGGGAGGCGTATCTTTTTGGTGCATTCCCAGGTTTACCAGCCCTTGTAAATCTGGGAATGCGTCAAACGCCACACAACTCCCATGGAACGCTTCCTTTGCGCAGAGTAAGGCAATGCACTGATTTGCGCTGCGTTCCCTTTCTCCAAATTTTTGAAGCCATTCACAGCCACACCAAGTGTCTTTGCGTGGCTTCATAAATCTGACTTGGAGGTTTGCGTGAGCCATGTACCACGTTGCGTGGTGCAAGCATGACGCAAAGCTCTCCTAAATATGCCCCAGAGTCCACATTGTACCAGTATGGAAATCATACGTTGTAAGCCAGCATCTACCAATACCCCCTCCCACTAAGTAATATGTAAAGCACCATTGCCTCACTAGTGTCTGGATTTACCCATAGTATGAAACACACCTTTCTTCAATCATGCCCTAAAAAGAACCTCCCGAACAATCTGTTCATATTGTAATGGAAGATTCAGAATGCCTAAAACCGGAATGTCTGGAGAATAAAGCAACCAGCACTCAGCTACCCAGCAGATTCATACCACGCATGACTAATAGCGATCACAATATCAATAAATTAGCTCGGTCTTTACAGGTGTCCATCTAGCACGGTCATCTCTGCTACAATCTCACTCTTCAAAGCTAAATGATACAAATGGGGAGATGTGTAAAATCTGTATACTGTCCTCCATAATAACATAGTTCTGGATCTGGAACCAAGAAGCCCCTATTTCAAAGGGTAATGTTAGTATCTCCTACAGAATTAGCAGCAGACGACTGGTTCAAATGAAGCGGATTAAGGGGGACCGCAGTAAGGTAAAAGAAAAGTCATGTTGGCGGGGTAGGAATATTAATCAATAGCTAAGGCAACTTGGTAGAACTACCATTTTTATTAAGTCTCAGGGCCTGATTTAGATCTCGGCAGACAACGGTGACGGATATTCAGTCCACCGAAATATAAATCCCATTATATCCTATGGGATTTATATGTCGGCAGACGGGATATCCGTCACCGTTGTGACGGAGTAACCTGTCGGCCAAGATCTAAATCAGACCCTCAGTCCACTGCTCCACAATATTAAACAAAGTATAATGCCCTGGGCATTGGATGTAGAGTCTCATACAAGGACAGACATTGAAAGCTTGCTAGATCTTTGTATGCTGATGCCTCTTATATTTTGCCTGTACAGCTCCTTATTCTATTATCATTTACTCAATTTTATCCTTTCTTTCATCTCTACCGGATCTATGTCTTTCTGCCTTCTCTCGAACCTGTGCCTGCATCAGTTACAAGTCCTCAGCCCACATATGTGACCACTGAGGAGTGATGTAGGTGAATGGCTGGGCTCATTTTGGTATCACCTTTCCTACCTGTCCATAACACCGTTTTGAGAGGTCTCCTTGTGTCAACAGCGAATCATGGCCATTGGTAAAAATGTGTATTGTTGCTCTGGCAGGGAATATTGACCCTAGTAATTTAACTAATAGGTCCAGCTACCTGATCACTTCACAGGAGCCTGGAGTGGCAGTCATAGACCTGTACAATATCCTTCTATTTGTCCTCTGCGTAACTGACTCAACATGCCTATACTATCTCCATTCCGCCCCTTACAGTACTTACTATCTTATGGTTCCTCGTTTGCACGGTCTAGCTGTCACTGTTTATTGTCCTTCTTATATGACGATGCTCCCTCTGCCTTCTTCCATCCGCCTCCGCTAGTCTTCAAGACCCTCCACTTTTTGGTCTGCTTTTAACTCAGCTTTCCTGCCACCCCCTACTTTATTTTCTCTTTCCCTCATTTTCTTGTAGTTAGTAAGTTTACTGCAGACTCCATCACGACTGTATCAGTATAGGAACGGATAGCTGGTCTTGGTACCTGATATGCAAGATTAATCTGTGAACATAAATTGTTACCCGTTATGTTAGAAAATGTACTCTCAGTAAGTTTGATATAATGGTTTGTATTATAGTATCGAAATTCAATAAACAAACGACAAAAAAAACCACTGAGCATTATGTTATTCACCACAATCGCCTGTGGCCACACACCTTGTGACAAGACATTGTATAGCATCAGTACAGCAGCGTAAGGGGTAGTTCAGTTCCATCTGTTTTGTAGCCGAAGTGAGTGAGAATACCTCTTATTTCTCCCACTTAGTTTATAGCTCTGAAATGTGTACCAATTGCAGTGTTGTGGGCCCACTTGCTACTAAAATAATTGACTCGGAGGCAGTGGATATACTTAGTTAACTGGCCACGAGCACGTGCACCCGGGCCCTTTAATTTGCAGGATCACATCAATCGTGACGCCTGTGATGGATGGGTGTGGGGTTCAAGTGTGTCCAGCCCTCAAGGGAGTAGCTGGTAAAATAAGTGCCTGCTGAGACACTAGAACGTGTCCAGCAGGACACTACATTCCTCTCAAACTTTATTGAAAAACAAAACAAACACCAGTCCAACCTATGGGAGTAAACAACAATCAAATAAACACCACAGGGTCTATCAGCCTCTAGTATCGTGCAGCAGAAAAACAGCGGACATGGGGTCGATGACTCGGACTGCAGCAGGACATCTTCCCTTGCACTCATAATTTAATCTGAGTGGTTCAGGACACGAATGCTGGCTTGGAGACGTCAGCCGCACTCTGGCAGCATAACAGTGGAAACATGTCCGTTGGTTTGAAGGAGCGCCACTCCAATGAGGATGATCTGTGGTGGGTTCTAACAGTTCATAAAACAGGGTGCGTCACGAGCGTGGTTGGAGTCCATGGTGAACGTTCACAAATGTGTTGCCTGATCAACTGAAGTCTCTGTTAGATGACCTCGCTGCATCCTGGAGTCAGTCGGTGGGGCTGTATCAAGTCCAACTCTCCCGCCTGGGGGAGGCTCCTTGTCTGGGTTGTCACTGGACTGCTTGTGGGCTGGGCTGGGGCTGCGTGTGTGCCTACGTGGAGACCACAGAGGAGATAGTGTGTAGTTGCCCGCATAAACCTCAGGGGGTGGATGGGTCTTGGTCAAGACGTGCTCTCGCTGGCAGAACTGTGTTCGCTACTCTTGGGATGGTCGTGTTTGACGCACTTGACAAGGACTGTCATGTTGACCTTGCCAGCCATGTGGTGAATCTGGACGGCATTTGGTGACGACTTGCCGTGATGGTTGCAGGCCTTTGTTCTTGAGTTGTCGGTCACCGGGAGCGAGGGTGGCCAGGTGCTTCCATTTCCTTTGGGGAGGCATCTACATCCTTGCGCTTGGATGTCTTGAGTTATTGAGCCGTCGGCGACTGTGTCATCATAGACACGCTGAGAAGCATGAGGCAGAGACTGTTCATGCACGCTTACGGCTTACTCTTGGTCTCCCACTGTGCGATTGCCAGGTCGTTCTCGTGTTGTATCACCTAGTTAGCTTGCTGTTTGTGTGTCTGGGTGTGCTCCCTCTGCAGCTCGAGTTTTCTTCAGCTCCAGGCCTGGCCTCTCACAACTTTCCCTCCTGAACTTGGTCGGTCGTCAGGTTCCTGGTGTAAACCAGCCGGTCACACTTCCATATCTTCTGCTCGGTGCGGTGGCATGAACATGTCGATGATGATGTGGTTGCCATTAGACAGGGACGACCGGTGATGATGATTCTCCGGGAGTGAGGCTGTCTGGAGGGACTTCGCAACCACTTAGCTCGATATCTTTGCTGAGGCTGTTCTTCACCCGTGGCATCTGCAGACACAAGCAAGGATGCCGTCCTACTCAAACTGTAGACTCCAGCTGTCTCCAGGGAAGTCGCTCTGCCTAGGTGGCGGGCTTGTGTCTGTGGGTGTACATTTGGTTTGTAGTGGTACGAGTCCTCGTACTTCTCCCCTATTCTCTCCAGCGCACCTGTGTTCGTCCAGTTCTTTATAGTGACTGGATTGTCACTCTCCTTTTCAGTTCTTTCTCCAGGTGCAGTGGCATGGCAGTGGCATGCCCCATCTTCCAAACAGGCCATCAGGGCATGTCAACATTCGATGGTCTCTGGACCATGCGGGTGAGACTTCCAGTCACTCTCCTCTCTTCTCCGTCCTGGGTGCTGGGTGGCGTCTAGCCACTTGTCTCATGTGTTCCCTCTTCAGGGAGCTTCTTGAGCTCCTGCTCCAAGTGTTCCTTTTTCTGGGAATGGCTTCCGCGGACAGTAGGGAGCAGAAGTGGTTGCAGCCACTTGGAGTGTGCGACTCTCCTCTTGCCTGTATTGGGCCACTGGTGACTCCATCTTGAGGCAGTGTGGGGGAGGACACTCTTTACCGTGTTTGGCCCAATGCAGGGCTGTGCTTCTGCAGTGGAGATGTAGTCGCTATCTTCCTGCATTCAGTATTGCTTCTTCTCTTCAGAGAGGTCTCTCTCTCCCGGGCTCATGCCCGTGCTGTCAGGCTCTCTGGTGCAGCCTACTGCGCACTTCTGACCTCATGCGCTCGGTCGTCTTCGTGAGTGCCCTCTTCGGACGCTTGGTGTGCCCGATTCCTAGCTTGCAGTGATATGCTTTCACCACTGAGGGTGGGTGGCGCAATTTCCTCACTTGTGGTGGCATCAGACACCCACTGGGGGTTGCACACACTCTCCTTGCGCCTTTAAGAGGCTTGGCTGCTTTCAGTCCTCTTGCCTTCACTAGACTCCTGGCAGCTTCCTTGGCTGGGCAACTTTGAGCTTCTTGGGGCTCTTTCACTGGGGTATACAGTCTGTTGCTGCAGTATGGGAGATGGGAAGCTGTGCACTTCAGTTCATGCGGGGGCGAAGTTGGCTGCAATATACATTCATGTTTGAGTCTTAGACCTTCTTCACAGTTCAGGCTCATTATTGGGCATGGGAACCACTGGTACCAGATGTTCTGTGGAGGCATGAATCTGGAGCCTCCCGCAAGGATTATTTTCTTATGCTGATTCTGCGGGAAGTGTGCGACAGTGCAGTGGGGCCTCTCACGTTGCCAGTGTTTGCTTCCTGGGGTGAGGCGTCAAGGGGCATTACAGGCTCTTGGGTAAATTGGGCAGCTTGGCTTTCCAACAGTGATTAACTTTGCAGGGGCGTCTTCATTTGTAATCACCTTACGAGCCTTAGCACAGTGCGATAATTCAGCACTAGGTGGAGCTGCAGCCACCTCTTACTGGCTATGGCAGCTCACCTGATGCCGTAGGGTCGTTTTGCTTATGCGAGGACCATCGAGCAGATGCAGGGACGGTTATTTCCTGCCGGTGCAACCTCACAAGTGGAAGCAGGGTGCGGTGCAACAGGCAACCGCTAGGTGACACTGCAGCCACCACTCAGGAAATGGTAGTCTCAGCAGCAGGAAGGGAAACCAAGGATGTGGCCTGCAGGTACACATCCCCTGTCGGGAGCCCTCATGGCCGGGGGAGGGGGTGGGCGGCAGCAGCAGCAGCATGAAAATGACGGTCCGCTCACAGCCAGGTAGGGACATGCGATGCCGGCTGACTGCCAGTGGGCACCGCGGTACCTTGGTTGTTTGTGTTCCTCCCTATGAGGCCGGGGCATTGTAGGCCTTCTGTTGCACAGTCTCCTCGGGCTGCGGGCCCCATCAGGATCACCATAGGGAGTTCGGCATGCTGCCGCCTGTGCACAGCGCATGACAGGGACATCTAAGCACGGCCAACGAGGCCTGTCTCTTCTGCGGGCTTATCGCCCCTCTGGCATTGCAGGAAAAGATGCAAGGAGGGGCAACTCCCAGAGGGGTGTGGCCTCAGGCTCTGTCCAGTGCCGGTGCGTGCTCTGTCCCTCCCCCGCCGCTGACAGGACGCCACAGTAAGCGGTCAGCCGGCTGCACGACCGTCCAAGCGCCACTCACCATGCTGCTGCATCTCTACCCTGCATCGCAGACAGGCGAGATAACAGTGGTGGTGTCCGTGGGATTACAAGGGTGGTGGTGATTAGCTACACCGGGACTGCCTACTTGCAGTGCAGCCCCCTCACTTAGGCCATTCTCTTCGCCTTCACGGGCGGCGTTACTTTTGCCGGATCTTCGGTCTTGTTCAGGGGTGCAAGGGCTGCGGGCTCTCTCGCCGCTCTGAATGAGGATCGTGGGGGCCTTCTTTGCTTGCATTAGTGGCTGCCTGAGAGCGGCAGTGGGCTTGTGCGAGCGACAATCTCAGCACCGGATCAGGGGTGCCAGCAGGGAGGCATCAGGGGACACGCTCCTCACACGTTGCAGCTCCCTTCCTCTTGTCACGACGGATGGGGTCCACTCAGGGCGAGTAGATGGTTCCCCTTTTTCCAAAAGTGATGTGCCCGCCTCAAGGGCAGGCTGCAGCAGGGACCCCTATGAACCCTTCACAAACGGGGTGACTTTGAAGGCGGCACGGCATGGGGTCACCATTGTAATGTTGTGGGCCCTAAAATAATTGACACAGAGGCAGTGGATATACTTAGTTAACTGGCCACGGGCACATGCACCCGGGCCCTTTTATGTGCAGGGTCAGGTCAATCACGATGCTGTGATAGATGGGTGTCGGGTGCATGTGTGTCCAGCCCTCGAGGGAGTGGCTGGTAAAACAAGTGCTTGCTGAGACACTAGAATGTGTCCAGCAGGACACTACACCAATCTACTCATTTCCTAATAACTGGTAGGAGGTTAATCCTTAGATTTTCTATGAAGAGCAGAATGTAATCCACGTACATAGACACCACCAGTCTCCTAATACTAAAAGCAATCCCGCATTGTGGGTGAAATTCATGCAGTCAGTTCAGGCGTAATGGCAAGCAGAGGGGAAGGTGGATATCCCGGCCTCATTCTTCTTGAGATGGCAATAGACAAGGACAGGTTTCCATTTGTGTGAATTATAGCTATATGGACCTGATAACGCAGGCTAAGTTTAAATATGTATTGCCTTTCACTGAGCCTTTTTGGGATCTAAAAACAATTGAGACAGAAGCCAGGTTGGGACTTTTTTGGTTCTTTAAAGTGAATATTTAGTGCAAGTCATGGGAAGTGGATCTTCGGGGAATAAACCTCACTTGATCAGGCAGCAACAAACCTCCCATAAGTCTTTAGGCTCAAATTTTCAAAGATATTGCGTCATTTCTTTTCACACAGACACGACATAAAATCCTTTGTGGTATTTACAAACCAACGCAAATTGCTATTTGCATTGCTTTATATAAAAAAAAGTAACGCAGTGCGTTGTACAGCCCGGTCTTACCTTGCGTCAGGGAGGCTTTCCATGGGTGTTGCATGGGAATTCCCGTGCATTCACCCATGGATTATGAAACAAACCCATATTTACAAAGATTTGTAGACATGGATCTGCACCAAAATGGCATGCCTACCTGAGGATGGTGTAACAAGGATAAAGATCTTTAATCACCTCGTGATTAATCACCAGGTTTTATTACCTGTTTGAACAGAAAAAGCCTCAAAGGACAGTTGTTTTTTTGCATGCAGGTGCACCTTTCTGCACCAAATCTATCCTTACCATAATGCAGACACCCTTGCAGTTTGGTGCAAGGGTGCCTGCGCACCCTTGCAGTGTAGTGCAAGGGTGCCTGCACTGGAGCTAGGCAGCACAGAGTACGCCAATGCATGGTGAGAGCAGGACTGCACCATTTCTTTGAGGATATGGTGCAGTTCTGCTCTTTCCCTTTCATGCAACGCAGCACAGCAACTACAATTGATGCTCTGTGTTGTGTGAAATTTTTGTAAGTATTCCCCTGGACTGGACTTATCCTTTCACTAAGCTTCTTTTTGTTATCTTAAAAAATCGAGACAGCAGCCGGGTCGGGGCTTCTTTGGTTCATCAATGTGAATATTTTATGCACGTTATTGCAAGTGGATCTTCAAGGGGTAAGCCTTGCTTGGTCAGGCAGCAACAAGTGTCCCATCAAAGGGTTTGGGGGCATATTTATGAGAGCTTTGCGTCATGCTTGCACCATGCAATGTGGTACATGCCCGACGCAAACATCTCAGTCTTATTTATGAAGCCCTGCAAAGCCACTTTGCGTGGCTTTGAATAGCTTCACAAATATGGAGTAATGCAACACAGCACAAATTGGTGCGTTGCCGGACTCTGCGGAAGGGATGCATTCCATGGGAGTTGCGGTGGGTGTTCTCACACAGCTCCCATGTTTTCTGATGCATTCCCAATTTTGAAAGGGCTTTTAAACCTGGGAATGCGTCAAAATCTTATGCCTCCCGAAGTGAGGCGTAACGAGGAGAAATATGTTTATTTCTCCTCATTGTTTCCTCTTTCTAAGTGTGCTGCAAGCAGTTCAATATGGTGCCCAAATTGCAAACAAAAATGGCTGGCAAGACACAGGCCAAGGGGGTTAGCTGAGCTAACTTGATATGGGGGTGGAGGCTTACTGGGTTACCATACCACAGATGGTCTGGTGCAATATATGTTGGGTTACACTTTAAAAACACAGGAATGCCCCCACTAACTACCTAACTAAGCAACCCCTTGGAAAGAGCAAAAAGTCCAGATCAAATAAATAATGTGGACCCGGTCACTGCATCTACTTCACAAGGAGCTGGGTTACAGGGCAGCAAAGAGGCCTTGGCATATCCCATCGCATACCCATTCAGTGGGGGAAAATAAATCTTGAGACCAACTTGCATAGGCCACAGAAGCTACTTATGCTCATAATATATGAGTGCCATGTTCTTATAGGTTTACTCTGGTCGCAAAAATGGCTGATACCAACTCAGAAATGGAGCACGGAGCACATAAGCTAAAAATACCTCCAACTTTGCCTATCCTTTTGAATGAGACACATTGTCTGAGAGTCTGGAGGAGTCTGAGGGTTCTAAGGCTTCTCATACCACTGTACCAAACAGATGCTCAATAGCCTACTGAAAGAAATTAAAGGTGTCAAATGGGTGCAGATTGAACAAGGACCAAAGTTGAAGCCCTCACAAACAAAGTCGATGCATTAGATGAAAAGCTCCTTGAGTTCGTGGAAAAACAGCGAGATATGGACACTCGTATATCTAGAATACAGGAGCAAGTCAAAACTAATACAAATAGAAATGACCTGCAGATCAATATACAGATAACAGGGGTCTCAGAAGGATCAGAAATGGACCATGCTGACATGATAAATTAGGTGGCCCAACGAATAGGTTAGAATGCCTGGAGGATGAGGGGAGGGGTTGTAGACTTTGGAAACACCAGTTGACTATTATACATTGCTAGGGATCAGAGTCCCAAACACTGCACCCAAAACTGGAGCAAAACCTAGAACCATAGTCATCCATTTTCAACACTATAGAATTAAAAAACAGGGCCCAGATTTATCAATATTCGACACAGCGCAGCAAGACAACTTGCTGTGTTGCGATAATTGGAGAGGGCAGGAATGCACCATATTTACTAACATATGGCGCATTCCTTGTCTCTCTCTATGCGTTTGTGCACTATGTGCAGCCTAGCGCCAACACAAACACCCTTGTGCCATGATGCAAGGGTGCCTGCGTTGCAGGCAAGATTGTTTTTGTGCAGGAAGGGGCATCTTCCTCCAGAAAAAACTATCCTTAGAGGCATTTTCCTCTTTCTAACTGTGCTGCAGAAAACGAGGAGACATGAAGACCTTTCTTCTTGTTGCACCGCTATGGGGAAAGCGTACAATTTTGATGCATTCCCAGGTTTACCTGTCTTGGTAAATCTGGGATTGAGCCAAAATACATGGGTGGATGCATGGGGAAACCCTGGTGCACAGCAATGTAAGGCAGTGACTTGTGCTAACTTGCGTTACTCCGGATTTACCAAGCCACGCAATGTGGCTTTGCGTGGCTTGGTAAATCTGACTTAAGGATTATCTTTTGATAAATCTGGCCCCTGGTTCTTAGCATTGAAAGGCAGAATAGGTGCATGTCAGACAAGCATGACTCCTTTTTCGATATTTCCAGACCTGGTCTGGAAGACTTCTAAGAGACAACAGGACCTGCGTGACTCGATCCCGGAATTCACAGCTCTTTCCATGCTGGCATTGATTAAGTGACAAGGAGGATTTCAAGACTTCACCGATTACACTTCACCCCCCTGCGGCAATCAGCAGGACTAGTGGGATAAAATTGTGATACGATAATTTAACTTAAGCAGTAGAGTCCTGGAATATGGATCAGGGAGGAGGAACGAGGCCATTTATTTCAGGATGCGCACATTAGCATCTAATAGAACAGGGGTGAGTGTGTCATTTTTGCTGGCAAGATAGGCTTCTAGGGGCGAATGGAGGGAGGTATGGTGGGGGGGTGGAAAAGGACCCAAGGAAGACAGTATTGGGGAAGAAAGGCAGGAACATAAGGGATTCTGGTAAGGCTAAGAGCGAAGTTAACAAGAAGCCATGTCGCGAATTAAAATAGTAACAATGTCAAGTGGCTAAATTCCAGGGCTACGCAGAGAAGGATTAAGCAGGAAATAGTTTTATACCTTGTATAGCGTGCCTACAAGAAATTAGAGCTTCTAGGAAGGAGAGATGCCTATGTGGAAGATTGGGACCTAAACAGTTCAAAAAAGTGCCAATATCAATATTTAGATCCAACAGTCAGATTGTTTATGATAAATCAGACCGGAGAGGTAGATAGGTAACCATAGGGGTCAAGATGGTGATTTGTTGAATGTTTGTTCCTTATATGGTCCAAATGAAGATGACCCAGATATATATTGATGTATTAGAGAGATTCTCTTGACATTGTCCGGCTAATATATAATAGTAGGAGATGTTAACTGAATTTCATGTTTAACTAAGGATACAACCAATATTTAAGGTCATGCTCGAATGTTAGAAAAGCTGTAGACTAAGAAAAAGATAGTTTAGATCTAGTGGACCTTTGAGGTTGACAAATCTCGCTGTATATACTTTTTTTTTACCCAATAAATAATCAGTATTCCCGGATTGATGACTTCTTATTGAGCAGGGAAATAGCTCAGAGATCAGTTATAGATTTCCACCCTATCTGACTTCCCGATCATGCACCCCTTACATTGATTTTAGCAAATATCGATGCAACTCCACGTAATCAGAGATGGACCTTTCCTAAATTCATATTGCAGGAAAAATACTATATGGGGAAAATCAAGAGATTTGTAAAATTAATATATTAGCATGAATTATGGTACAGCTAGTGTTAGCACAGTGTTGGGAACTTTGGAAAGCAGCATTAGAGAATTCAAATAGGAATATGTACTTACACTTACCAGATACAGCAGGAGGAGGCACACTTGAAGACTAGATTGACTGGTCTGGAGCAGGAGTGTCGTGTAGTTCCTATAATAATTATACAGGATCTGCGCGTTTAGACAACGTACACTGTAGGATTGGTGTCAGACTGATTCTAAACACCCCCACCCGGTATGTTGGCCTCTTGTACCAACTAGCTCACAGTGCCACTAGAATCTCCTCTTACCAAGGAGAGAATAGTTCTTGGCAACCATCGAACATGACAGCCCTGATCCCTCAGGACTGTGGAAACAATATACTACTTTTCGCTCAGTCACTCGTGCTCACTTAGTCTGTCTCAGAGATATACACAGAATAAACAGGCTGGGCGTTTTCAATAAGTATTTATTGAACAATTGTTTTTCTGGTGTAGAATAGATGAGCTGCAACAACCGTTAGACAGTATAAGATATAAATGATTAGCAGTACTAAAAAGGTAAAGGGATGGTATAGCTCTACCATCTTACAATGATCATGAATACATACGAGTATATAAAACACATGATAAAAGATGCGTACTCCTATGATGCCTTCCTAACTAGATGTACCTAGCATGTGTGTGTTAAGCCAAGAATCCCTCTAGGATTTAGTCAACCCCATTACCTGAAGTGAGAGACTGTGGGACCCCGTCCTGGTCTCGAGTTGGACACCCCGCGAGGGATGTTGGACCAATGCGAGCTGGAGTGTCTGCATGCAGGAACCTCAGCGTCTCTTGTCAGTGTGTCGGCCGGGAAGTCTCGGTCTCCTCTGTCCTATCTTAGCAAGATGTGATGTATATATACCCATAGGTCTCCCCAGGGGTCCTACCTCGCTATATTACTGTGTCGGCCTAAGGATGACGTCGGGCATGAGCTTTATACATAGATGTTATACAGGAGATGGTCGTCCTGCTGTGCTTCCAAGAATCCTCATGCATAATGTATGAGATCTCGAACTAGGGAAAACCCGTGTTCTGAACGCAGTGTCTTATCTAGGTAAAAGGTCAGTCCCTGTAAACCGTGACAAGTGTAATGTAGGGAAGAATATAGGTGAAGGGTAATGAAGTTACCTGGGCCTATATTATGGTACCTATATGGAATAGAACACCCACTCCTCTTCCAAATGGACGACATAGTTAAATTCTAAACTTACTACTAGGCTGACTAGGATACTTGTACGCAAATAGTTTAAAAAAACATTAGTTTCTTGTTGTGCTAAAAACAATGTTTAAAAAGTTCTTAAAAAATCTTTAAAAATTTAAAAAGGAAATTGTCACTCAAGCCATAGCCCTAATGTGTCCGAAGGTATAGTTCTAACTACTATAAGCATTTGAAAGCCATGCATGCTCAAAAGAATTTTGTTATGGAGTTCCAATTTTCTTTTTGTTTCTCAAAAAAAGGTTGAATTTTTCCCAGCACATGACGGGCCAAATGAGTCAACTGTTTATGTGTCCTGGCTGGTAGACGCAACATTCTCGTTGCCTGCCTCCGCAGACGACGGTCGCTGTAACACCTTGCAGATTATGTCAATTGAGCACAGATGATCTTTTGTACTGTCCACAACCGATGCTGGGGCAGCCTGTGCGCCATCCAAGGCCTGGGTGTCAGAGGAGGAGCCGATGTCCATACCAACAGGAGCTGATACTACCTGTGGTGGCTCTAGGAATGCCGCCATCAACATCGGAATACGCTGGGGACACTGCAGAACATGGGCCGTTTATCGGGTCCAGTAAAGCATCAACGTCCGGTTGCGCACATGATGGGAGTGTCAGACAGAGATCCAACACGCATTCATCTCCGCAAAACAGGCATCGGAGGACAGGTAAGATGCAGTCCATCCAGACTGGTCTAAATGACAAGAACCAAGATGCACTTAGTTCTCTTAGGCGAGGTGTGCCTAGATGTTGTACCATACGATCACGGTATTTTCGCTCCAGGAGTACTGTTTCCATCTCCTTGGTGACTGGGACGTCCATTGCATAGCAGAAAAAGGTCAATCAGGATACCTGCTATTAGAAACAGGATCAGCGGCAGCCCTCCAAATATGCTTCCAAATATGGAGTGTATAAAGTTTGGTATAACTCCGAGGACCGTCTGAAAGGTGCTTAATAGTCCAGAACCTATGGTCTTAAATAGGTGGACGATGCCTGTCGTATCAAACATGTTAAAGATACGATTTACCATTTCTGCGAAATGGAAGGGGCAGTTTGTACGTATGAGTGCCTGTATCTCTGCCGAAGACCTTGCGACTTGAAGATCAAAAGTCTCTCAAGCGGAGGTTAAGGGCACGGATTTCTGTATAAGCATGGCTTTCATTCTGCTCAAAGCATCAAACCATATTAATGAAACATTTAGCAAAGGCCATAACGGCACCTCCCTGACTGTATGTGTTGGTGGAAACAATACTTGCATACAGCAAGTAACCCTGGAGCTGACGGTTACCAGATATGCGATGCCCGGAAGCATCCCACAGCAACCTTGATCATTCAGCATCAAGTAACTCCCATTCGAAAGTAGCCTGAATACTGGAGTGATCATGGCAGCTGGGGCACCCCTTAAGTGACACGATAGGTTCGCTACCGAACCGTTACAGGCCCCATGAAGCATTATATCCTGGCATATGAGTGATCCACTTAAAGTATTCTCGCAGTTTGTACCGCTTAGAAACACTTCTTTTTCCCCACTCTGGCATCGAAACATGTACGGTAATTCCCAAGATTCCTTGATGAATTCCCTACCCATTTCTTCATATCTGCCTGCCTGCATTTGTTGAAGGCAATATTGGAATTGAAAAGTTGTGACCGGAAGAGTTATGTGGCCATGGATTAGCCATTTTGTGGACGGTGGCTCTGCCACTGTAAATGCTAATCTGTCCAGTTTTTCAATGCGCAGCATTGTATACTTTACTCCCCCTCTGTGCCATTTCTATCTGTTTTTCTGTCAGATTGTACAAAGAAAACAGAGACGTGCTGTTTATGAAACGCCATGGCACATAGCCTGCGCGCAAAGATTGCAGAGTCCAGCTTAATAACATAATAGAACGCAATTGTGATTGCCCGTGTTGTAATATGGACAAATCCTGTTCTAGTACATCAATAGCAGAAGATACAATGTTGCCCAGTGAATATATCCTGGAGGTTAGTGTCGTTAACCCATTGGCGACCACTGCTAGAGCTTTCTCTAGGTTTGTACGATCTATTTCTCGTAATCTTTCCGCGGCCTCTTGTTGTGATATTTTTCAAATCTCGTTATAGACAGCATAATAGAAATGTTTATGACGTGGCTTCCAAGGACCTAATAAAAAATCCTGTAAGTCCACATCCTCTGTAAGTAAGGATAAGTGTTGTTTCACATGTGTATGTGTTGAGGTCTTTAGCCAATCGAGGCATAACTTCCCAACACTGTATAATGTCACTTCCCCTGGGTGTTGTCTCTGTACATAGCGAGGATCTGGCCTGTTGCTATTAAACCCTTTGGTTTTACCCTTGAATCTTTCCAGACAGCTATTGGTGTCTGTGGGCCAAATCAACCCTCCCTTCTAATCGGGGTCTGATCTATTGTATTGCATGATCTCAACTAGCGTAATCCCTTCATGTGATGTTATGTTACCCTCAGTGTGTGATGGTGTGGGCATCCGAGGTGTATTTAAATCTTTGTTTTTGGCTAGTCCAAGGCAGGTCGTTTGTTGCACCGTTTCATTCAAAAACATTATTAGCTGAGGAATAAGGCATGCTCTAAATAGTGCCTCTGTTCCCTGGACCTGCCACTCTCTAGTACCCCAGACAGATTTTAAGTCTATGGTGTCTTTCGATAAGTCGAAACCTTGTTCAGACAACCGGGCAATAAAGGAAGCAGAGTAAATCTGTTTGGTGTTAGTCAACATATTTTCTGTGCTGGTGTTGGTGCAACCAAATAATAATATGAGGCTGGGTCTGACGTGTTGAACCCTGAAAAATATGGAAACTTATGTGCAAATGTTTTTGAACTGCTTTTCGGTGGTGTTGAGCAATGTTCCCATTGGTGGTATGTGAAAACATTCCTAGGATTAGCAGATTTATGCAGAAAATGATGACCATAATGCTGGTAGCAATACATTGTTTCAAAGTCTGATGTGTCTTCCAACATTTCATTATTAGAAAAAGCAGCAGATTTTTCTAAATCAGACTGCATATTATTTACAGTATCATAATCCCAATCATCGGAAAATGTACTCGAGGTAATGATATCATTCAATGAAATTTTAAATAAATGTGGTATTTTTAAAAGTTCATTCGGGCCAAATATATCGTAATCAACCTTGTCCCACACTATACCGTCAGGTATAGGAACTGCTGTAATGTTCACTGATGATAGGTCTCTTTTCTCACGATGTGATGATAGATGCGGTTTCAGAATCACATTCACTTTTTGTGCTGCAGAGCTTTCTCGAAGATAAGTTCCATTTATAAGCATACTAAAGACAGTTACTAAGCCTATCCAGAAAAGAAAGAAAAGTATCCCAGTAATTACCCAGAGTTCTACCCAAGTTGATACCAGGTAAGTCTTTTTAAGAAAGTTCAGAAAATCCTTAAATCGCTGTAGACGAGTTTTTTGGGCTGGCATCGTTTCAGGTTCACTTGGATCCAATGAAAAAGTATCAAAGTCAATGAAACAGCCAGATGTAGATCGATCAATCTTCGGTAATTCCGCAGGTCTTGTGGAAACTGTAGCTTGCTCTTGTTGGGGCATGTTGACGTAGATATCCGTGTTTGGTCGAATTGAAATTTGTCTTTCATTTGAGTTCTGATTTTGAACTTCAGTTTCAAGAGGAACGAGTTCCATGGCATTGTTGCATTGTCCATCATTCCGTGCAGGTGACTCTTCAAACGTGATGAGTCTTTCTGTTTGAAATTCTTGTATAGTAGCGAGAGGAGGGTGTCTGCTACTTCAGAGTCCATGAGGCCTACTACTCAGTATCGGTCACATAGTGTGATTTGATTAGGTCAATTGAGACAAATCTTTTCTCCTTTTTACTGGCAAGAGGCGGCAGAAGTACAGTCCTTGTTCCTTCAATTGCTAGGACCAGTACAGGCTTTCTGTATGATGGCCCAAATTCTTTCTTGTCCGCTATTTTCTCTCTGACCAGATCCCCGACTTTTGGGATCCAGACAGGTCTTGCCCTGACTGACTTGACTTCCCCAGTGGCGGTCCTTTTTACTTGGACATTACTTTGTAGTGCCCAGGTTTCATTTAGATCCTGCAAATGATTATGGATGTCAAAAGATTTGTCATCCCCCACTGTGCCTTCACAATCAAGATAAGGTACCCACATTCTCGTCCCAAATAGGACCTCATAAGGAGTGACACCCCCTAGAGAGCTTCTTGGCTGGTTATTCAATGCCCTTCGAACTCCATACAGATGTTTTACCCAACTTCCACCCGAGCCTAATACTCTAGCTGTCAAAGACTGCTTTAAGTCCCGGTTTTTCCTCTCCACGACCAAATTTCCCACAGGATGGTACGGAGAGGAGTACCGCAATGCTACACCCAAACCTCCCATGGCCTCCTTGTACGCCCGAGAGCTAAACGCGGGGCCACGGTCAGAATGTGATGTGCCAATTGCGTATGTCCCTATAAAGACTCGCAAATCTTTTATAACAGTTTGAGCATCAGCCGAGCGCTGGGACCACACCCATAGGAATCTAGAGCAGGAATCCACTGCAACCATGATATACTTGTAAGCCCCATCTGTTTGTAAGGGGCCGCAGTGGTCCAAATAAACACACGCAAGTGGTTTGTCTGATATTAGTAATGGTGTCTGCACTGGACGTGTTACGGTCGAGCCTTTCATCTGTTGACAGATGTCGCATTTCAAGACATAATCTTTAGTCTGCTTTGTTAATCCAGGCCACCGGTAGCGCTGTTTTAGTAGAGAAACGGTCACTGTAACTCCTGCGTGTGCAGAGCCTATACCGTTGTGTGCTACTAGAATTAATCCTAACCTACGATCCATATTTGGTATTACTCTATCCCCCACTCCAGGAATTTGAGCAAATGGAACGTTATTGGCATCTAACTTGTAGGAGTACTTGAGTGGAAATATTTTCGGTACTGCCGATTTATTGCATGTGGCAATAATCGCAACCATTATCTCACCGTCTATTCTCGTTTTCGAACGAGTGATTGCAGCTACGGAAGCCGTGCGTACAGCCCCCTTTGCGGCTTAGTCAGCCAATGAATTCCCTTCAACGTGAACGCCATAACGTTGATGACTTAATGTGTGCATCACGTGAGCCCTTGGTAGTTCGTTTTTCAACTCCACTACCTGTTCCCATAGCGTTTGTGCTTAATTGTGCCACCTTTTGCATCTTTAAACCCATTCTGTTCCCAGTGATGTAAATATTCATTGTATGACTGCACACAGTAAAAGGAATCACACATGATTAGTGTGGGGAATTCTCGATCCGAATTTACCAGTGCCAGTAACAGTACTTCTGCCAGCTGCACCATGCAGTCTCCTAGAGATTGTGTTTTTGTACAACTCGGATGAAACTTTCTATCCTGCATGCGCCCTTTAACGATAGCACACGCGGCGCTGTATTGCTGTTTACTCCCTATGACCGGTTGAGCAGAACGGTCAGTGCAAATTATATATTCATACTGATCTAGAGGCATTATTTCATTTGGTAGAGGATATTCTTGTTCGTATTGCAGAAATGCTTGTGTTTTTAGATTTGGGTCGTACCTGTATTCTACATCTGTTGCAGTGAGAGAATTAGCCCATTGTATCCGTCTTGGATGTAAGGCTTTAGCGTTGGGAACGCTTGCCTTTGTCGCAGCTTCTAGGGCTGGAACTAGGGTAACGACTATCATACGCTTCCCTTGAGCCAGTGCTCTTTCTCTTACTACAGCAGTCTGTACTGCTGTTAGAATTTTTTCTGTTGATGCAAAGCGCATCTCCGCATTTGTGTACAAATGTGATTTGTATGCTATTGGTACTGTCTCACCTTCATTATATGTTAGGTAGGTATACCCTGATTGACCTGCAACTATACGGATCACCAGGTTGCGTACGTTTACGCGTGTCTGTAAGTCATGTCAGCTTGTAAGGAACGAAGAGAATCTGTGTGTTCCTGTGTCCACTGTCTAACTGAAAAGTCAGGTTTTATTAAATCGTAGAAAGGTTTTACTCTCTGCGTAATCCAAAATGTATGTTCTGCCAACATTCAGGAATCCCAGGATTGATTGTACATTTTTTAATGATTTTGGAGGTTGGAGCAGCGCACACTTTTCTAAAAAGTTAGCTGCTAAGCTTTTCCCTTCACTTGAAAGCTCATATCCTAGAAAAAGGACATTAAGGCGGTCTATCTTCGATTTTTTTAAAGTTGAATTTGTAACACTCAGAGGCAAATCCCAAAATTATGGTATTCACTCTATTCAAGAGTTCCTCCAGGTCATCATCCGTTAGATAAATATCATCCACATAGGACAATGCCTCTTCATCCAGATTTTGAAGTAATTCAGTTGCTCTGGCTGAAAACAACCCCGGGCTGTTCTTATACCCCTGGGGGAGTCTACAAAATTGTCGCTGGGAGCCTAACGCGGAGAATGCGGTTAAATACCTCTTCTTAGGCGCTATATTCTGGCAGAAAAATCCATTTGAGATATCTAGTGTAGTTTTGTATTTTTTCCGCACAATGTTATTCATTAATGCGATACTGTGTGCATTTTGAACTGCAAATGTCTTAGTTCAAGTGTTTAAATGTCTGTAATCCAAAACTAAACGATATGAATTGTCGGGTTTTGATACGGGAAACAAAGGGTTATTCATTTGAGAGGTGCAAGTTTCAATCACCCCTTGGTATTCAAGTTGATCTAAGATCTCCCTGATCTGTTTCTTAGCTTCTTGCTTTATTGGATACTGCCTCTGCGCAGTCAGAGTATTTTTTAGTGGAATAATGTGGTGGGTTGAATCCTCATCCCATCCAACATGGTTTTTGTATAATGCCGGAGCTAGGGCTACCGCCCACTCCTGTGCATATGTATATTTTAGATATCTGGGACAGGGTCGGAAAATGCTGGTAAAATTACCGTTCCTCCCCTAGGGCAATCCATGACGAATGCTGGCTGCCAATCTTGTTCAGTTAACAAAATGTCATAGCCAAACATCAGGTTCTCCCAAAAGAGACCTCTAACTGTCCTGCATTTGTCCCCCTCCATTTGGAGTGTTATTTCATACAATTTATGTGGGACACTTACCCTAGTGTCAGGTGTTTCCACTGTGATATAATCATTCAAGTCCGCTGTCACCAGAAATTCCATCAGGTTCTGGCGAGCTATTGTTACTTGTGCCGCACTGTCTAGCATCGTCAGAGCCCATTCCCCGTTCAGCAGTCGAGTCCTCAGAATTCTGGGCATGTCTGATCTTTAGACCTGCAACCTTCTTCTTTTTGAACTGTGGCTTTTGTTTTGGTTTATCTTCTTTTTTGGAAGTATATTCTTGAGCGTGCTGCTTGTCTCTGGACTTTGTACGCTCTTCTTGTCTGTCTGACTGTCCTTCCCTCTCTGAGTTTTTTGTTGAACCCTGAAAGGAACGAGAGGAACGTGTATCAGTATCCTGATACCCGTCAGGTTTTCTAATATTGTCCCTATTCCTAAGGTTATACCTCCTTTTGGAGGGCTCCTGTGGAGGAGATCTACCTCTGGATTGAGATCTGTTTTCTTTAACTTTTTGTTTCTTGTTATTGTCCCACTTCTTTTTTGATGAAGTAGGTGTCTGCTTGAAGGTGTCCTTTTCGGGACTACCCATCAGTTGTGGTGTTATGCTTTTCCACCCAAACTGTCTCTGCCTAAATCTGCATATGCAGTTTCAATTATTTTAGGTAGTTCGTGCTCCTGTTGTAAAGGACTGAACTCCCTTAGGCATTGGCGGATAGCTACTGAGGCTGCCTCCCCTTTAATATTTGCTAATATTATAGCTGATACCTGGGCATAATTACCTAGTAATTTCATCCCTAAGTTCAGAGCAGGCTCTGCTCCGTACTCATTTTGTATTTGTCTTAATACATCTGGTATTACTGCTAAGGATGGTATACCATGAGTTCCGGTGTATATGGCAGCGAAAACTGTACCCCAAGAGGTACAATCTCTATCTGTGGTGTTATCCCCATGGGCAAACAGATCGTCAGCATTCTGTGTTTTTGATATGGGCTAGTATTCGGAAATACTGCTTCTAGCTGTGTTATTTTCTGAGCTACCAAGAATGGCATTTGTTCACGTTTTGCGGGCATTTTACCCATTACTGCGTGTAACGTTTGTGGTGTTATTTTAGTTGCTGTATCTTGAACTGGAGTTGTATTTGTTGTAACCGTTGCCGGATGGACTGTAAGTGTCCTCATGACAAACTGTGTAAATTTTTATGAATTCTTTGTGAAGTATCAGTAAGTCTCCTACAGGCATTGTTTCGATGTCAGGGTGTGGTGTGTAGGCTGCTAATATTGGCCATGTTGCTCCTTCTCTTCCGAGCAGACCGAGTCTTACTCTACTTCTTGTATGGGGGAGGGCGCCTTTAAACCAGTATAAGTGTTCCTGGTACGTGAGCGGAACTTCAATGTCCTCATACGGACAATATTCCGCTAGTGGTTCATCTTCTGTGTAGAAATGAAATGTTTTTGTTCTTGCATTTGCTGCTGGGAATGTAACCCACAAATAAAATATCTCTGTTCTGTATGATTTGTGTGCCTCAATCACGAAAGCTACTACGCCACCCCTAGGTGTTAGACCATGCGCAAGCAGTTTCAGGGTGACTGTATTTCTAACATTTGCCGCAATTTGAATTGCTTTTGCATCTTCCTCGTCTTCTGAGAGGGGCAGTGCTTGCTCTAGTGGGTCTATGTCCTGGTTAGTCATTGTGTTTAGAAGAGGTAATAACTTTTCAAGGTAATCAAGATAAGGTGTTTTGCACAATTTTCAGGAACACTGTGTCCTTCAAGCTTGATTAACCAACAGCCAATAAATAGGGTATTCCGCCTACTCAGCGGTGGCAGAGTTTTGCCCACCCACTCCAGACGTCTCTGGTATTTTGTGAAAAGGGATTTCTGAGAATAGCACGACTGAACTACTCAGATTCTACTGTTAAATAAGTACCCAACCAACGTTGGTGGCGCCATGTCGTGTAGTTCCTATAATAATTGTACATGATCTGCGCGTTTAGACAACATACACTGTAGGATTGGTGTCAGGCTGATTCTAAACACCCCCACCAGGTATGGTGGCCTCTTGTACCAACTAGCTCACAGTGCCACTAGAATCTCCTCTTACCAAGGAGAGAATAGTTCTTGGCAACCATCGAACATGACAACCCTGATTCCTCAGGCCGTGGAAACAATATACTACTTTTCGCTCAGTCACTCGTGCTCACTTAGTCTGTCTCAGAGATATACACAGAATAAACAGGCTGGGCGTTTTCAATAAGTATTTATTGAACAGTTGTTATTCTGCTGTAGAATAGATGAGCAGCAAAAACCGTTAGACAGTATAAGATATAAATGATTAGCAGTACTAAAAAGGTAAAGGGATGGTATAGCTCTACCGTCTTACAATGATCATGAATAAATACGAGTATATAAAACACATGATAAAAGATGCGTACTCCTACAATGCCTTCCTAACTAGATGTACCTAAGTGCACCTAGTATGTGTGTGTTAAGCCAAGAATCCCTCTAGGATTTAGTCAACCCCATTACTTGAAGTGAGAGACTGTGGGACCCCGTCCTGGTCTTGAGTTGGACACCCCGCGAGGGATGTTAGACCACTGTGAGCTGGAGTGTCTGCATGCAGGAACCTCAGCGTCTCTGGTCAGTGTGTTGGCCGGGAAGTCTAGATCTCCTCTGTCCTATCTTAGCAAAATGTGATGTATATATACCCATAGGTCTCCCCAGGGGTCCTACCTCGCTGTATTACTGTGTCGGCCTAAGGATGACGTCGGGCATGAACTTTATACGTAGATATTATACAGGAGATGGTCGTCCTGCTGTGCTTCCAAGAATCCTCATGCATAATGTATGAGATCTCGAACTAGGGAAAACCTGTGTTCTGAACGCAGTGTCGTATCTAGGTAAAAGGTCAGTCCCTATAAACTGTGACAAGTGTAATGTAGGGAAGAATATAGGTGAAGGGTAATGAAGTTACCGGGGCCTATATTATGGTACCTATATGGAATATAACAGAAGCACGTTCCTTAGTAACGAGCGCAGATGGTAAACAGCAAAGTATTGTGCACAAGTTAAAATGGTTAAAGCACAGATAAAAGTGCTCAGCAACAAAGAGTTACAACAACAAATACAGAGATCCAAATTCTTAAGAATGGAGCAAAGGGACAAAATAGGTTCTTTGTTAGCAGCACAAATGTGCATAATTAGTTAGCCACTCAAAGAGTACTGGAAATCCATACCTCAGATGGGAAACCTCTACCACTGAAATAGATATAGTAGAGGAATTTCAAAACACAAAAGTCAAGTTATTCACCTTTTCCATGAGGGTGGGCGTTAGAAATGGGGAACACACAAGATGATGGACGGAATGCTGCACATTGGCAAACATTCACCCCCAGTCACAGATCTGGGTTTAATCCATCGTTATTTTGCTTCACCACGCCACCCCAGTTCAGACATAGCCATATGCAAATCAGTCTTGACCCTGTGCCTCATGGGAACAGTCCAGACCGAACTGCCAAGCCATGTCTTCCCTGGACCGGAAACAAGCATCCTAGGACCGGTTTCAGGCTATCAGCCTTCATCAGCCAGGATAGCTTGACTCCAGTGGCGTAGTGAGCACGGGACCCACGTCTGGGCATACCCTTCCCACTTAGGGCGAAATGCAAAACACACAAGATGATGGACGGAATGCTGCACATTGGCAAACATTCACCCCCAGTCACAGATCTGGGTTTAATCCATCGTTATTTTGCCTCACCACGCCACCCCAGTTCAGACATAGCCATATGCAAATCAGTCTTGACCCTGTGCCTCATGGGAACAGTCCAGACCGAACTGCCAAGCCATGTCTTCCCTGGACCGGAATCAAGCATCCTAGGACCGGTTTCAGGCTATCAGCCTTCATCAGCCAGGATAGCTTGACTCCAGTGGCGTAGTGAGCACGGGACCCACGTCTGGGCATACCCTTCCCACTTAGGGGCGAAATGCAAAACACACAAGATGATGGACGGAATGCTGCACATTGGCAAACATTCACCCCCAGTCACAGATCTGGGTTTAATCCATCGTTATTTTGCTTCACCACGCCACCCCAGTTCAGACATAGCCATATGCAAATCAGTCTTGACCCTGTCCCGTGCTCTCCATGCCACTGGAGTCAAGCTATCCTGGCTGATGAGGGCTGAAAACCCGAAACCGGTCCTAGGATGCTTGTTTCCAGTCCAGGGAGGACCTGGCCTGGCAGTTCGGGCTGGACTGTTCCCATTGGGTGCAGGGTCAAGACTGATTTGCATATGGCTGGGTCCAAACTGGAATGGCATGGTGAGCAAAAAAACGATGGATTTAGGCCCAGATCTCTGTACTGGGGTGAATGTATGACATTGTTCTGCATTCTGTCCATCAATTGTTGTTTTTGCGTTAGAAATGGGGGTCACTAGTTGGCAATGGTTTGCACCTTTGTCCAAGTAGGGACCCTTCCTTCTAGTCCGAATGAGGGAGTTACACTCCTAGAATAACCCCTGCTCACCCCCTTGGTAGCTTGGCACGAGCAGTCAGGCTTATCTCAGAGATAGTGTGTAAAGCATTTGTACATAACCAGCACTAATACAGTGAAAACACTACAAAAGGACACCACACCAGTTTAGAAAAATATCCAATATTTTTATATATCCAAAACAAGACCAAAACAATAAGAATCCAACATACAGTACTTAAAAATATATACTTTGCAAGATAACCTTAAAATTGCAGAAATATCTCAAAAACACAGTTCTTCTGAGTCGGTAGCTCCGTCCGGGGCTAGCGCAATGCTGAAAACAAGAGAGTCTAACAGTTCCAGCAGACCGCGTCGGTACGGGCCAGCTAAAGCGTGGACAGACTCGTGAACAGTACCTTTCTCGTTGTGGCTGGCACATTGGTGCGAGCCGGTCGGGGCAACCATCGCGGATGTGTTGCAAAATGGAAGCGGTGCAGGGTGCGGGGCCCTCACGATGTGGTGCAGGCAGCTGCTCGGTGACTATCGTCCAGACGGCGTTGGTGAGACCAAGGCTTACGGTGCGAGGTGAGGCGGTGCTCAATGCGGTGCAAGCGACAGAGCCGGTTAGCAGGAGCTGGCGTCGGTCGGCCCAGACTGCTGTGTGGGACGGGGCGGTGCCCCCCAGCCACGATGTGGTCACAGGTGTCGAAGTCAGCAGGCAGCAACGGCGTTGGTGAGACCAGGGTGGCAAAGTGAAACGAGGCAGTGCAGATTGCGGTGCCCATAGGTCGCGGTGCAAGCAGCGGCTCGGTGGCGGCGGCGGTTGTTGTCATCAGTGAGACCAGGGTTGCGGTGCGAGATGCGGCGGTGCCTTCTGGACACAGAATCAATTGCTTTTCCCTTCTCTGAAACAGCGGTTACAGAAGTCTTTGCAGTCCCTGAGACTTCAGAACAGGAGGCAAGCTCTACTTCAAGCCCTTGGAGATACTCAGCACAAGTAAAGAAAGTTCAGTCCTGTCCTCTCCCTGCCCAAGGCAGAAGCAGCAACTGCAGGCCAACCCAACAACACAGCAAAGGGGCAGTACTCCTACTGGCAGTTCTTCCAGCTCTTCTTCTTGGCAGGTTCCTTGATTCCAGCAAGTTCTCTGAAGTTTTTATTTCCCTGAGACTTCCAAAAGGAGGCAAACTCTACTTCAAGCCCTTGGAGAAAACTCTAACAGCAGGATGATGAAAGTACAATCCAGTCCTTTCCCCGCCCAAGACAGAAGCAGCAAGCAGCAGGCCAACACAGCAGAGCACGCAGCAAAGTGGCAGTTCCTCCTGACAGTTTTTCTAGCTCTTCTTCCTCGCAGGTTCCTTAGTTCAGCAGTAATCTAAAGTTCTGGGATCTGGGCCCCAATATTTATACTCAATTTCCCTTTGTTCTTTTGGGCAGAGAGTGTCTGTGCTCAGCCCAAATGAGTTCTGCCCTCTCTGGTCCAGCTTCCCGGCAGGAGGTGGAGACAGCATTGTCCAAGGCAGACAGGGCCTATTCAGGTGCAAGGGAAATCTCCTCCCACCACTCTAAATGCAGACCAGGCCTCTTCAGGTGCTGGTGAAAACTCCTCCCACTACTCTGAATGCAGCCCAGGTCTATTCAGCCCAGCCCTGACTCATTCAGGAAAGGCAGGACACACATCAATCCCCCCCACCCCTCCCCCAGTGGCCGTCTGAGAGAATGCACATCCCCAGCCCCTGTCACTCCAAAGCCAGACAGTCAATCCACAACCAGCAGAGGCACACAGGATGGCCAAGCAAGAAAATAACCACTTTCTAATAGTGGTATTATCAAACATACAATATAAAAATCACCTTGACTAAAAGATGCCTTTTTATATTCTGAGTTCAGGCATACTAAACTCCATCTTTCTATCTTGTCCCAATGGGAAGTTATATATATAAGATATTATAAATAAACTCCTATTCTATCCTATGGGACAGATAGCCTTTCAATAGTGAAAAACGAAATACACTGTATTTCACTATCAGGACATGTCACACACCTCAGTACATGTCCTACCTTTCACATAAACTGCACCCTGTCCATGGGGCAACCTTGGGCCTACCTTAGGGGTGTCTTGCATGTAAGAAAAGGGAAGGTTAGGGGCTGGCAAGTGGGTGCACTTGCCAGGTCGATGTAGCAGTACCAAACTGTGCACAGACACTGCAGTGGCAGGTCTGAGTTAAATTTAGAGGCTGCTCATGGGGGTGGCACAATCAGTGCTGCAGGCCCACTAGCAGCATTTGATTTACAGGCCCTGGACACACACAGTGCACTGTACTAGGGACTTACCAGTAAATCAAATATGCCAATAATGGAATCACCAATCCACAAACACAATTTACAGGGAGAGCATATGCACTTTAGCACTGAATAGCAGTGGTAAAGTGCCCAGAGTCTTAAAACCCAAAAAAACAGGAGGCCAAAAAGCAAAAAGTCTGGGGGTAAACCCGCTGAAAAAGCCAAGTCTAACACAACCCCCTCCCTGCCTAAAGCCAGGATAGACTAATCAATCCCTTGATGGACTTCCCTGCTTGGGGCGATAGAACATAGACCTGGCCCACAACAGCGGGGGCACTTTCTAGTTCAACGCCTTGCTGAACCCAGTTGGATATCTCTGTCCATATTCTCGAGCCCACTAAGATAACCCATGAGGAACCCTTTTCCTCACCTGTGGACACCATCTGTGCAGCATCTAACCTTAGCTTGCTCACAGGGATGTCCCAGCAGGTAGACAGTACCACCACGGCCAACACAGTGGTGTGCCCCTGTCCCCCCCCCCCCCCGGGGTATGACTCCGGTCCCTTCCCCAAGGGCAATTCTGTCTCCCAGGACAGCCAGTCACAGTGGCCACTGACAGCTAGTAGTGACAAGAGCCAGGCCTTATGCATCTCGTGGTTTTCTAACCACAGTGACGTCAGAGTGGGGGGCGGTAGCCCCAGGTGCCTGGCATCCTTTCTCCACTCTCCCTCCTGCCAAGTCAGGTATGGCATCCTGACACTGGCCCACCAGCCCGGGGTATGTACCCTGCGGCTGGACAGGAGACCAGGGTGGGCTCTCTCACACCCTGTCCTCCCCCCTGGGGCTCTGCACCCTCCCACCAGGAGTGGTACTCCCAGATTCCAGAACTGTCAGGGCACCCACCAGGTGTCCTGCACAATTCACCCACCAGTTCAGGGGTGCTATCCTGCAACTAGTACACTAGCCCAAGGTCTGTACCATTAGGCTGGGCAGGGGTCAGGGGTGAGGCTGCCCTCTCCCTGCCCCCACCCCCAAGGGAAACACACTCCTCAGGAGTTGAGCAAGAGTCTGCCTGGCACATGTCTCCAGCCTCCTATCCACCGGACAGAGCATGAAGACCCCCCCAGGCCAGAAGTGGCCTCACCAGGGTCAGTCCTAGGGTGCTCTGATCTCAGAGCTATGAGCAAGGAGGGGTTGGACCCATTTAAAGCACCCACACTAGGCCTCAATGATATATAACAGAACTAGACAGTGTATGGGTGCTACAATTCATTTGAAAACTACAAAAAACAGGACCACCGTATTAGATTTAGTGGTCTTAGTGATTTAATTCACCTTCGATTTTTACTTTGCTTCTTTGAAAAAAAGAGTCATGGACATTTCAAACATGTCGACTAGAATTAGAAAGGCACCCCCCTAGGAAAATTAACTTAGTAGGTCAGGGAACAGGGGAAAAGAAACATCAGACAGAGACTACCAGGGTAGTGTTCCCTCAAGACCTCAATTTCTTTAAATGGCGGCTTCTCAAAGCTCAAAACTAGGGCATAACAAACACACTTCTCCACACAAAATGCTTATTTGTTATTACATCTTTTATTTAGTTTTTCTTTCTTGTTTTTAAATTTCTTTCTTTTTAATTTTTCACATTTTATAAAAACATATTTTAGAAAGTACGTGTATATATTCTTCAATTACAACACAGTAACTTTCTTCATTTATCAAAAAATACTGTTCAATAAATACACAATGTTACAAAACTTATAAGATCACCTAAAATGAAATAATTATAATAGGATTCGACAAACCCCCACACACAGACACACCTCTCACAACTCTACAATCATATCTCTTGTACTCAATGCATTCAACATATATACACCCCAGAGCAACACTGCATGCACAGATGGAAAAGCCGGGTGATGAAATCAACCCTCGGTTGCTGTGCTGGTAGCTGGGGTGTCACACTCTCTCTGGTCGACGTACGTTTCAATGGTATAGTGATTTCAAAACCATCTTCTTCAGGACCTATTATTAGATACTTTATAACAGGTGAAGGGAGGGGGAATAAAAGTACTGTCATAAATATCCGTAACGTGTTATCTAAGGATACTGTTGGTTTCAAATAGGCAGTTAGTGGTGCCACAACCAGGTTTGAGCCTAGCTTCTAAGAAACGGTCTATCAAGCATCTTGCATTTCAATGTCCTACAATGTATTAGAAATCCTGATGTAAGTGCACACCACTATTTGTTAGATGATGCTTGGATTGTTCAACACAGGGGTTTAAATGTCCTCTCAGGAGACCTTTCTAATTACGAGCCTTAGAGTGGCTTGGTTTGCCCTATTTATGGCCAAGCGGCGTCCGAGTGGTTCTAAGTGCTTGCGGTTTGTAAGAGTATAGATTTATTTTCAGATTGCACCGAGGACCGCTTATAAGAAGTGACAAAAATGTGAAAATATATACAAGAGACTGTGTGGTTCAGCACGAAATAATTTACAATGATGGCGTGAGGACCGATTGAGCAATTTAATTTGAACCACACGGAGTTGTGGTGCCGTCAGTTGCGCTGAGGAGTCGACTCCACTCCACAAATTATTTCGTGCTGAACCACACAGTCTCTTGTATATATTTTCACATTTTTGTCACCGTGCGCCTTTCGCTGTTTTCACTTTGTCACTTGCGTCGCCACTTATATGTGTTACGAGCACATTTGTGCACCAAGTCCAAATTGGGCTGCCTATGCATTCTATGCCTACAGTGCTGTTACAACTGTATCGTTTTTATCTTTGCTCCTAAATATATGATGCCATGAGCACAGTTGAAAGAATTGTTGCGAGTCTCCCTTCTTCCTTCCTCGTAATGTATTTTACATACTGATTGAACTGACTCCCCCAATGATACCTATTGAGATATTGTGGTTTTTTGTTGCATTTTTGGGGGAGTCGCCCCTGCAGCTCAGATTTTGCTGCCCCTTATCACTTTCATGAGGTGTGCCTTTGACTTCTGTGCTTGTACAGTGTTGACATGTTGCATACTTGGGTATGTTGGTCTCTTGGTGGGAGTTGGTGGTCTGGGGCATGGTTTGTCCGCAGATGTGCTCAACTTAATTGTGCATGTGTGCCATTGTGCCCATCTCCCCCGTCCCCCAGGCCCTGGTCGTTACTCACCCTGTTGCTGTTGTGTCGGGTCCTGTTGAGCAGTGTCCGGGCCCCCAACTCCTGCCACCGTCTCCCCACTGATGACTGTGGACACCATTTCCTCCATGTCGTCCAGCTCCTCCTGTGGCGCTGGGCTCCCACCTCCAGTCTGCATTGCTGCCTTCAGGTTGTTGGCGAGTTTCAGCTTGGTTTTGCGCTTGACATCATTCCAGCGCCTCTTGACCTCGTCCATTGTCCTCTTCAGCACTCAGACTGCATTCACCTTGTCCACGATGGACTGCCATATTGTATTTTTTGTTGCCAATGACACAGTGGAGGTGACGAACAGTTGTTGATGGTGTTCTGTCACCTCCGTTATCAGCATCCTGTTTTCCTGTGGACTGAACTTCGTCTTCCTCTTCTTCTTGTCCTTGCCCTTCCCTGACACCGAAGTCCCAGGATGGTCCTCCGGGGGGCTTGTGGGGTTCTGGTTCTCCTCCGTACTTGCTCCGGAAACGTCCATTGTGCTTCGCTGTTGTTTGGCATTTGTTTGTCTGTTTTTTTTCTACTTTTATGGTGATTGTTCCCGCCTGACGCGTGTGGATTGCAGGCCTGTAGCTGGGTTTCGCTGATTTTCGTACCGCGATTGGCCTCATCGCAGATTTTTTGCGTTAGTGTTTCGCATTTTTGCGGCGTGGCGTTGATTTTAACGCGGTCAGTTGACGCGTTATCTGGGGACTATCGCATGGTACCGCCGTGTTGTGAATACTTGGCTAACAAGGCGTTAATTTCCAATGATAGACTGCGATGTTGAAGGTTGCGTTAAGTTACTTTTGCGATGGTTATCACACGTTCTTGAGAATATGCCCCTAAGCTGTATAGACTACAAGCAGCCAACAAACATGGCAATCAGCCTGTTGTTCCACTCGCTCCCAACTAGCTTGTAATGGCAGGATTCACATTTTGACTTGTGTATAAATCTGTTGACCGCCATTCTTTTCAACTTGAAATGAAGGATAGGTCTGCCTATCAATTGTTATGTTTGTGTATTCACATGTTGTTAATTTTGTGTCCATTTTTGTGATTATGTATGTTTTATATATGTCTTGAACCGGTGTTCTCTCATGTACGACATGTTTGAAATGTCCATGACTCTTTTTTTCAAAGCAGCAAAGTAAAAATTGAAGGTGAATTAAATCACTAAGACCACTAAATCTAATACGGTGGTCCTGTTTTTTGTAGTTTTCAAATGAATTGTAGCACCCATACACTGTCTAGTGCTGTTACTGATCTCAGAGCTGGCAACCCCATACCCACTGATCCTTCCACTGGGGACTGCGTCCCCCCTCACCCCGCTCTCTGGACTCATGCACCCTTACTACTGGAGCGGTGGTGCCAGACACCAGAACTGGTGGGACGCTGGTTACAGCAGCCCCCCCAGCTCACCTGACACCTTAGGATACCCCTCAGGGGATGGCCCCTCAGTATAGACTAGGCCCCCTTCCTGGTGTTCCTGTTATATTCCATATAGGTACCCTATATAGGCGCAGGTAACACTGCAAACTTTCACCTATATCCTTCCCTACATTACATACATAACGGTTCTTAGGCACTGACCTTTTACCCAGATATGACACTGCATTCAGAACGCGGGTTTTTCCCTGGTTCGATTCTCATGCATTATGCATGAGGCTTCTTGGAAGCACAGCAGGACTAACAGTAGGATTACCATCTCCTGTATAATATCTCTGTTAAAAGTTCAGGCCCGAAGTCATCCTTTAGGCCGACACAGTAACACAGCAAGGTAGGACCCCTGGGGAGACCTATGGGTATATATGCAGCATGTCTTGCTTAGAAAGACAGAGGAGACCGTGACTTCCCGGCTGACACACTGACCAGAGACGCTGAGGTTCCTGCATGCAGACGCTCCAGCTAGCAGTGGTCTAACATCCCTCGTGGGGTGTCCAACTCGAGACCAGGACGGGGTTCCACATTCTCTAATTCTCAGGTAATGGGGTGGACTAGATCCTAGAGGGATTCTTGGCATAACACCTACACAGATGCTAGGTACATTTAGGTACATCTAGTTAGGGAGGCATCATAGGAGTACGCACTTTTATCATGTGTTTTATGTACATGTATATATTCATGATTTCTGCAAGATGGTAGAACTATACCATCCCTTTACTTTTGTAGTATTGCTAATCATATATCTCTGCTACTGTCTAATGGTTGTTGCAGCTCATCAGGTACTACTGCTAATGATGGGATACCATGAGTTTTGGTATAAACGGCAGCAAAGACTGTACCCCAAGTGGTACAATCCTCTACTTGTGCTGTTATCCCCATGGGCAAGCAGCTTGTTAGCATTCTGTGTTTTTCATACGGGGTAGTATTCGGGAATACTGCCTCTAACTGTGTTATTTTCTGAGCTACCCAGAATGGTATTTGTGCACGTTTTGTGGGCATTTTACCCATTACCGCGTGTAATATTTGTGGTGTGATTTTAGTTGCTGTACCCTGAGATTGAGTTCCATTTTTTGCAACTATTGCTGGTTGGACAGTGAATGTCCTCATGACGAATTGCGTCATGTTTCTATAGATTTTAATTAAATCTTTGTGTTGTATGAGTAAGTCTCCTGGTGGCATTGTTTTAATGTCAGGATGTGGTGTGTAGGCCGCTAATATCGGCCATGCTACCCCTTCTCCTCCGAGCGGACCTAATCTTCCTCTTCCTCTTATATGGGGTAGGGCGCCTTTAACCAGTATAAATGTTCCTGGTACGTGAGCGGAACTTCATTGTCCTCAAACGGACAATATTCCGCTGGTGCATCTCCTTCTGAATAGTAGTGAAATGTCTGTGTTCTTGCATCTGCTGCTGGGAATGTAACCCACAAATAAAATACCTCTATTTTGTTTGATTCGTGTGCCTCAATCACGAAAGCTACTATGCCACCCCTAGGTGTTAAACCATTTTCTAGCAGTTTCAGGGTGACTGTATTTCTGAATTTTTCTGCAATCGGAATTGCGGCTGCATCTTCTTCTCCGGCTGAAACATTCAGATTTAATATTGGGTTATCTCTTGTCTCAGTCATTTTTGTAAAGAAGAACTTTGTTCAAGGGAACTAAGATAAAGGTTTTAATGCACAATTTTAGGAACAATGTGTCCTTCAAGCTTGATTAACCAACAGCTAATAAATAGACGTCTCTGGTGTTTTGTGAGTAGGGGTCTCTGAGAATAGCACGACTGAACTACTCAGATTCTACTGTTAAATAAGTACCCAACCAACGTTGGCGGCGCCATGTCGTGTAGTTCCTATATACCCTATACAGGATCTGCGCATTTTGGATAACATAAACTGTGGGTTTGGTGGCAGACTGATTCCGTGCACCCCCACCGGATACGTTTGCATTAGCTAGCTCACAGTGCCACTAGAATCTCCTCTTATCGGGGAGAGAATAGTTTCTGGCAACCTCAGAATATGACAACCCTGATCCCCCCAGGATCGTGTAAACTATATACTACTTTTCGCTCAGTCACTCGTGTTCACTTAGTTTGTCTCAGAGATACACAGAATAAACAGTCTGGGCGTTTCAATAAGGATTTATTGAACAGTTGTTATTCTAGTGTAGAATAGATGAGCTGCAACAACCATTAGACAGTAGCAGAGATATATGATTAGCAATACTACAAAAGAAAAGGGATGGTATAGTTCTACCATCTTGCAGAAATCATGAATATATACATGTACATAAAACACATGATAAAAGTGCATACTCCTATGATGCCTCCCTAACTAGATGTACCTAAATTTACCTAGCATCTGTGTAGGTGTTATGCCAAGAATCCCTCTAGGATCTAGTCCACCCCATTACCTGAGAAATAGAGAATGTGGGAGCCCGTCCTGGTCTCGAGTTGGACACCCCGCGAGGGATGTTAGACCACTGCTAGCTGGAGCGTCTGCATGCAGGAACCTCAGCGTCTCTGGTCAGTGTGTCAGCCGGGAAGTCACGGTCTCCTCTGTCTTTCTAAGCAAGACATGATGTATATATACCTATAGGTCTCCCCAGAGGTCCTACCTTGCTGTGTTACTGTGTCGGCCTAAGGGATGACGTCGGGCCTGAACTTTATACAGAGATATTATACAGGAGATGGTAATCCTACTGTTAGTCCTGGTGTGCTTCCAAGAAGCCTCATGGATAATGCATGAGAATCGAACCAGGGAAAAACCCACGTTCTGAATGCAGTGTCATATCTGGGTAAAAGGTCAGTGCCTAAGAACCATTATGTATGTAATGTAGGGAAGGATATAGGTGAAAGGTTGCAGTGTTACCTGCGCCTATATAGGGTACCTATATGGAATATAACACCCACTCCTCTTCCGACAGGACGACATATGTAACCTACTGTACTACCATTCAACTAAACATTGGTACGCACAAAGTGTTAAAAAACATTTCTTTTGTTAAAATGTTTAAAAAAACGTCTAAAAAATTTCTAAAAAAACTTAAAAAATGTAAAAAGAAAGTTTTTCGAGCCCTAGCTCTAAAAGTGTCCGTAATAATAGTCCGAACCACTATAAGCATTTGAAAGCCATGTATGCCCAAAAAATGAAAGGAATGTCATTTAGTTTCATAGTTCCAAATTTGAGCTTGTTTAAAAAAGGTAGAATTTTTCCCAGCACACGACGAGCCAAATGAGTCAAATGTTTGTGTCCTGGCTGGTAAACGCAACATTTCAGTTGCTTGCTTCCGCAGTAGACAGCCCCTGTAACACCTCGCAAAGCACGTCAATTGAGCACAGATGTTGTTCCACGTTGTCCGCAGCCGGTGCTGGGGCAGCCTGTGTGCCGTCCAAAGCCTGGGTGTCAGAGGAGGAGCCGGTGTCCATACCAACAGGTGCAGTTACTACCTGCGGTGGCTCAAGGAATGCCACCATCAACATTGGAATACGCTGAGGACATTGCAGAACAAGGGCCGTTATCGGGTCTAGTAACGCATTCACGTCCGGTTGCGCACATGATGGGAGTGTCAAACAAAGGTCTAACATGCATTCTTCTCCGCAAAACAGGCATCGGAGGACAGGTAAGATGCAGTCCATCCAGACGGGTCGAAACGTCAAGAACCTGCTCTGAACTTAGGGATGAAGTTACTAGGTAACTATGCCCAGGTATCAGCCATAATATTAGCAAATAGAAAAGGGGAAGCAGCGTCAGTGGCCATCCGCCAACGCCTTAGGGAGTTCAGTCCTTTAGAACAGGAACACGAACTACCAAAAATAATTGAAACTGCATACGCAGAATTAGGCAGAGACAGTTTGGGTGGGAAAGCTTTAAAACCACAACTGATGGGCAGTCCTGAAAAGGACACTTCTAAGCAGACATCTACTTCTACTAAGAAGAAGTGGGATAATAAAAAACAACAAACATTTAAAGGAAACAGATCTCAATCCCGAGGTAGATCTCCTCCACAGAGCCCTCCAAAAAGAGGTATAACCTTAGGAATAGGGATAATATTAGGAAACCTGACAGGTATCAGGATACTGATACACGTTCCTCTCGTTTCTTTCAGGGTTCATCGAAAAACTCTGAGAGGGAAGGACGGTCAGAAAGACAAGAAGAGCGTACAAAGTCCAGAGACAAGCAGCACGCTCAGGAGTACACTTCTAAAAAAGAAGAAAAGCCAAAACAAAAGCCACAGTTCAAAAAGAAGAAGGTTGCAGGTCTAAAGATCAGACATGCCCAGAATTCTGAGGACTCGACTACTGAACGGGGAATGGGCTCTGACGATGCTAGACAGTGCGGCAGAAATAACAATAGCTTGCCAGAACCTGATGGAATTTCTGGTGACAGCGGACTTGAATGATTATATCACGATAGAAACACCTCATACTAGAGTGAGTGTCCCACATAAAGTATATGAAATAACGCTCCAAATGGAGGGGGACAAATGTAGAAAAGTGAGAGGTCTCTTTTGGGAGAACCTAACGTTTGGCTATGATATTTTATTAGCTGAACAGTATTGGCCGCCAGCATTCGTCATGGATTGCCCTAAAGGAGAAATGGTAATTCTTCTGGCATTCTCAGACCATATTCCCAGGCATTTACAACATACATATGCGCAGGAGTGGGTGGTAGCCCAAGCTCCGGCATTATACAAGAACCATGTTGGATGGAATAAGGATTCAACCCACCAAATAATTCCTTTAAAAAATACTCCAACTGCACAGAGGCAGTATCCAATAAAGCAAGAAGCTAAAAAACAGGTCAGGGAGATCTTAGATCAACTTGAATACCAAGTGGTGACTGAAACTTGCACGTCACCAATGAACAATCCTTTGTTTCCTGTCATGACACCTGACAATTCATATCGTCTAGTTTTAGATTATAGACATTTAAACACTTGCACTAAGACATTTGCAGTCCAAAATGCACACAGTGCCTCATTGATGAATAACATTTTGCAGAAAAAATATAAAACAACACTTGATATCTCAAATGGATTTTTTTGCTAAAATATAGCACCTGAAAGCAGGTATCTAACAGCCTTCTCAGCGCTAGGGACCCAGCGACAAATTTGTCGACTCCCCCAAGGGTATAAGAACAGCCCGGGGTTGTTTTCGGCCAGAGTAACTGAGTTACTTCAGAAATTAGATGAAGAGGCATTGTCCCATGTGGATGATATTTATCTAACAGACGATGACCTGGAGGAGCACTTGAACAGAGTGAATACCATAATTTTGGGATTTGCATCTGAGGGCTACAAATTCAACTTTCTCGCCATGTCGTGTAGTTCCTATATACCCTATACAGGATCTGCGCATTTTGGATAACATAAACTGTGGGTTTGGTGGCAGACTGATTCCGTGCACCCCCACCGGATACGTTTTCTTTGGATCCAAGTAAACCTGAAACGACGCCAGCCCAAAAATCACGCAAGCAGCAAGTTAAAGACTTTTTGAACTTTCTTAGAAAAACTTACCTGGTATCACCGTGGATAGAACTATGGATAAATACTGGGGTGCTTTTCTTTCTTTTCTGGTTAGGCTTATTGATAGTTTTTAACATGCTTATTAGTGGACAATACATTCGGCAAAGCTCTGCAGCCCAAAAGGTGAATTTAATTTTAAAACCACATCAATCATCTCATCGAGAACAAAGAGACTTGTCATCAGTGAACATTACAGCAGTTCCTATACCTGATGGTATAGTGTGGGACAAGGTTGATTTCGATATATTCGGCGCGACAGAAATTAAAAAAATTCCACATTTATTTAAAATATCGTTGAGTGATATCATTACCTCAAGTACTTTTTCCGATGATTGGGACTTTGAAACTGTGAATAACATGTCTGATTTAGAAACATCTGCTGCATTTTCTAATAGTGAAACATTGGAGAGCTCAGCAGATTACGAATCAATGTATTGTTATCAACATTATGGTCATCATTTTTTGCATAAATCTGCTAATCCTAGAAATGTGTTCACATACCACCAGTGGGAACATTGTCCAACACCGCCAAAAGGCAGTTCAAAAACCTTTGCACAGAAATTTCCATATTTTTCAGGGTTCAATATGTCTGACCCGGCCTCATTTTATTATAAGGTTGCACCAACATCAGCACAGAAAAATATGTTGACAAACACCAAACAGATTTACTCTGCATCCTTTATTGCCCAAGTTGTCTGAACAAGGTTACGACTTATGGAAAGACACCATAGACTTGAAATCAGTCTGGGGTACTAGAGAATGGCAAGTGCAGGGGATAGAAGCTTTGTTTAGAGCATGCCTTATCTCTCAACAACTCATGTTTTGGAACGAGACAGTGCAACAGACGTCTTGCCTTGGACTAGCCAAGAATAAAGACTTGAACTCACCTCGGCTGCCAACACCATCACTGACCGAGGGTAATGAGACATCACGAGAAGAGGTTACATTAGATGACATCATACAATACAATAGGTCAGACCCCGATTGGAAGACATGGTTGATTTGGCCCACAGACACCAATAGCTGTCAATCCAGATACTTGGGTAGGACCGAAGGGTTCAGTATCCATAGGCCAGATCCGCGCTATGTACAGAGACAACATCCAGGGGTAGTGACATCATACAGTGTTGGGAAGTTGTGCCTAGATTGGCTAAAAACCTCAACACTCACACAGGTGAAACAATACTTATCCTTACTCTCACAAGATATGGATCTTAGGGATTTTTTACTAGGTCCCAGGAAGCCACGCTAAAAACGTTTCATATATGCTGGCATTTATGCAGGATATATTCCTTAGGCAACATTGTATCTTCTGCGATAGACATACTAGAACAAGACTTAGCCATATTACAACATGGGCAATCTCAATTACGTTCTATTATGTTATTAAGCTGGACGCTGCAATCTTTGCGTGTAGGCTACGTGCCATGGCGTTTTATCAACAGCACGTCTCTGTTTTCTGAATACAACCTGACAGATATACAGATAGAAATGTCACAAAGGGGAGCAAAATATACAATGCTGCGTATTGAAAAACTGGATAGATTACCATTTACAGTGGCAGAATCACCGTCCACAGAATGGCTAATCCGCGGCCACATAACCCTACCGGTCACTACTTTTCAGTTTCAGTATTTCCTAGAACAGAAGCAGGAAGCAAATATGAAAAAATGGGTAAGGAATACATTAAGGAATCTTGGGAATTACCATACAGATTTCGATGCCGGAGTGGGGATTGAGAAGTGTTTCTAAGCGGCACAAACTGAGAGAGCGATTTAAGTGGATCACTCATATGCCAGGATATAATGCTGCGTGGATCTTGTAATGGTTCTGTAGCGAACCTATCCTGTCATTTGAGGGGTGCCCCAGCTGCAGTGATTACTCCAGCATTCAGGCTACTTTCGAATGGGAGTTACTTGATGCTGAACAGTCAAGGCTGCTGTGGAATGCTCCCGGGCATCGCATATCTGGTAACCGTGAGCTCCAGGGTTACTTGTTGTATGCAAGAATTGTTTCCACCGACACATACAGTCAGGGAGGCGCCGTTATGGCCTTCGCTGAATGTTTCTTTAATACATTTTGATACTCTAAGCAGAATGAAAGCCATGCTTTTACAGAAGTCTGTGCCCTTAACCTCCGCTCGAAAGACTTTTGATCTTCAGATCGCAAGGTCTTCAGCAGAGATCCAGGCGCTTATTCATAGTAACTGCCCTTACCACTTTGCAGAAATGGTAAATCGTATCTTTAATATGTCTGATACGAGTGGCATTGTTCACCTATTTAAGACCATAGGTTCCGGACTTATAAGCACCTTTCAGACGGTACTTGGAGTTATACCAAACTTCATACACTCCGTATTCGGAAGCATCTTTGGAGGACTTCCGCGGATCCTGTTTCTAATAGCAGGTATCCTGATTGTGTTCTATCTGCTATGCAATGGACGTCCCAGTCTCCAAGGAGATGGAAAAAGCACTCCTGGAGCGTAAATACCGTGACCGCATGGTACAACATCTAGGCACGCCTCCCCTAAGAGAACTAAGTGCATCTTGGTTCTTGACGTTTCGACCCGTCTGGATGGACTGCATCTTACCTGTCCTCCGATGCCTGTTTTGCGGAGAAGAATGCATGTTAGACCTTTGTTTGACACTCCCATCATGTGCGCAACTGGACGTGAATGCATTACTGGACCCGATAACGGCCCATGTTCTGCAATGTCCTCAGCGTATTCCAATGTTGATGGCGACATTCCTTGAGCCACCGCAGGTAGTAACTGCACCTGTTGGTATGGACACCGGCTCCTCCTCTGACACCCAGGCTTTGGACGGCGCACAGGCTGCCCCAGCACCGGCTGCGGACAGCGTGGAACAACATCTGTGCTCAATTGACGTGCTTTGCGAGGTGTTACAGGGGCTGTCTACTGCGGAAGCAAGCAACGGAAATGGTGCGTTTACCAGCCAGGACACATAAACATTTGACTCATTTGGCTCGTCGTGTGCTGGGAAAAATTCTACCTTTTTTAAACAAGCTCAAATTTGGAACTATGAAACTAAATGACATTCCTTTCATTTTTTGGGCATACATGGCTTTCAAATGCTTATAGTGGTTCGGACTATTATTACGGACACTTTTAGAGCTAGGGCTTGAAAAACTTTCTTTTTACATTTTTTAAGTCTTTTTAGAAATTTTGTAGACGTTTTTTAAACATTTTAACATAAGAAATGTTTTTTAACACTTTGTGCGTACCAATGTTTAGTTGAATGGTAGTACAGTAGGTTACATATGTCGTCCTGTCGGAAGAGGAGTGGGTGTTATATTCTATATAGGTACCCTATATAGGCGCAGGTAACACTGCAACCTTTCACCTATATCCTTCCCTACATTACATACATAATGGTTCTTAGGCACTGACCTTTTACCCAGATATGACACTGCATTCAGAACGTGGGTTTTTCCCTGGTTCGATTCTCATACATTATCCATGAGGCTTCTTGAAGCACAGCAGGACTAACAGTAGGATTACCATCTCCTGTATAATATCTCTGTATAAAGTTCAGGCCCGGCGTCATCCCTTAGGCCGACACAGTAACACAGCAAGGTAGGACCCCTGGGGAGACCTAGGGGTATATATACATCATGTCTTCCTTAGAAAGACAGAGGAGACCGTGACTTCCCGGCTGACACACTGACCAGAGACGCTGAGGTTCCTGCATGCAGACGCTCCAGCTAGCAGTGGTCTAACATCCCTCGCGGGGTGTCCAACTCGAGACCAGGACGGGCTCCCACATTCTCTATTTCTCAGGTAATGGGGTGGACTAGATCCTAGAGGGATTCTTGGCATAACACCTACACAGATGCTAGGTAAATTTAGGTACATCTAGTTAGGGAGGCATCATAGGAGTACACACTTTTAAGATGTGTTTTATGTACATGTATATATTCATGATTTCTGCAAGATGGTAGAACTATACCATCCATTTACTTTTGTAGTATTGCTAATCATATATCTCTGCTACTGTCTAATGGTTGTTGCAGCTCATCTATTCTACACTAGAATAACAACTGTTCAATAAATCCTTATTGAAACGCCCAGTCTGTTTATTCTGTGTATCTCTGAGACAAACTTAGTGAGCACAAGTGACTGAGCGAAAAGTAGTATATTGTTTCCACGATCCAGAGGGATCAGGGTTGTCATGTTCTGAGGTTGCCAGAAACTATTCTCTCCCCGATAAGAGGAGATTCTAATGGTACTGTGAGCTAGCTAATGCAAACAGGCTAACGTATCCGGTGGGGGTGCACGGAATCAGTCTGCCACCAAACCCACAGTTTATGTTATCCAAAATGCGCAGATCCTGTATAGGGTATATAGGAACTACACGACATTCCCTCATGGAACCAATCAGGCCCTGGGATGGGGTCTCAGCACCTTGGAACTCAGCCCACTCCCTCTACTCAGAGACGAGACATGGGACCCCTACCCATCCCATTACACTGGGACCTATCTGGGTCACTATCAACCTCCCCTACCTCACCTGGTTGGGGAAAACCTGAGCCACCGCCTTCAGGATCACCCCCAGATGCTTCTCCAGACCCTCTGGAATCTACCAAAAGGCCTGCTTCCTGTGTGAGCTCCCTGGGGTTAGAGAACTCACACTCCACCGGGTGTTGGCATAGCTCTGGAAAACAGGGACTGGACATATGCTCTCTGGCATCCAAATTACACAGCCCCTCACATGTGTCAACCAAACTGCCCTTCACCCAACCATCCAGTGCCTCAGAAAAGTACCCCACATCATTCTCCCAAGACTGGTGTGACAGTGTCTGACTGTTGCTGTCCCTCGCCCCATACTCTTCTGGCTGGTCTCCATACTCATTTACCAGGGCTTCTACCATGGGGAAACCCCTCTCCCTGTGCCTCTCATCTAGAGTCAGTAGAGTGTCCCTCCTACCACCAGGAATATGATCTCCTGTGCCAGTTCCTTAACTCACCTAAGGGACCCTGCGCACCACTGGAGTTATTCACAATCCTGAACCCCCTGGTGTATGTCAACCCCGTCCTTGAAGCAGGGCACCAAGTGTGTGTGTGTGTGTGTGTGTGTGTGTGTGTGTGTGTGTGTGTGTGTGTGTGTGTGTGTGTGTGTGTGTGTGTGTGTGTGTGTGTGTGTGTGTGTGTGTGTGTGTGTGTGTGTGTGTGTGTGTGTGTGTGTGTGTGTGTGTGTGCGTGCGTGCGTGCGTGTGTGTGTGTGTGTGTGCGCGCGCGCCCCTCACTCTCAGTACTGGACCTAACACTTTTGCTGCCACCATCTGGGCTGGACCTAGCCCTCCTGGCTTCCCAGTCCAGCTCCCTAATTCCACGCTCATGATCCCAGATCATTTTCTTTTCCTCCATGGCTATTATTTTCGTTCCCTCTCATTCAGCAGCTGGAGTTTTTCCAGTTCAAACTTCCTTGCCTCCAGCCTGCCCGCCAGCTCCTCTGGAGACAAGCCACTGCTGCCTGGCCTGGAGGGTTTTCTCCGTACCAAAAGCACATCCACCTTAGGAATAGGCTCCTCCGCCTCCACACTGAGATCTCCAGACTGCCCACTGGCCATGCTATGCAGGCCCTCAGCGCCTTTTGTACCTCCTCTTTCCTGGTGAGGCCCCTGATTTGGACTTTGAGGTTCTTGCATATAGCCTTCAACTCCTTTACGTTGTAGGTTTCTAACATCTCCTCCTCAAAGGCCACTTTCAAGGATGCAACAGATGATGTTCTTGAGTCAAGCATGATGCAATAGCAAGTTCAAGTTAAAAAATGATGGGATAACAAAAATAGACCAAGAAGAAAATAGTATGTGGCACGTAATGGTCTGCGATATGGTATTAGTGTACACCAATCACTGTAGGTCAAGTGCAAACACAAGTCCTATCCTCAACGCTGACAACCACTGTTAGAAATGGGGGTCTCTAGTTGCCAATGGTTTGCAACTTTGTCCAAGTAGGGACCCTTCCTTCTAGTCAGGATAAGGGAGTTACACTCCTAAAATAACCCCTGCTCACCTCCTTGGTAGCTTGGCATGAGCAGTCAGGCTTATCTCAGAGGCAGTGTGTAAAGCATTTGCACATAACCAAAAGTAATACAGTGAAAACACTACAAAAGGACACCACACCAGTTTAGAAAAATATCCAATATTTTTATATATTCAAAAAAAGACCAAAACGATAAGAATCCAACATACAGTACTTAAAAATATATACTTTTCAAGATATCCTTAATGTTGCAGAAATATCTCAAAAAAACAGTTCTTCCGAGTAGGAAGCTCCGTCCAGGGCTACCGCGATGCTGAAAACAACAGTCTAACATTTCCAGCCGACCACGTCGGTACGGGCCAGCTAAAGCGTGGACAGACTCGTGAACAGTACCTTTCTCGTTGTGGCTGGCACGTTAGTGTGAGCCAGTCGGGGCAACCGTTGCAGTTATGTTGCAAAATGGAAGCGGTACAGGGCAATCACGATGCGGAGCAGGCAGCGGCTTGGTGACGATCGTCCAGATGGCGTCGGTGAGACCAAGGCTTACGGTGGGAGGCAAGGCGGTGCTCGATGCGGTGCTGGCAGGTTGCGGTGCAAGCTACAGAGCCGGTTAACGGGAGCTGGCGTCGGTTGGCCCAGACTGCTGTGTGGGACGAGGCGGTGCGTCGTGAAACTTACGAGTGGTGCCCCCAGCCACAATGCAGTCACAGGTGTCGAAGTCAGCAGGAAGCGACGGCATCAGTGAGACCAGGGTGGCGAAGTGAAGCGAGGCGGTGCAGAGCGCGGTGCCCACAGGTCACGGTGCAAGCAGCGGCTCGGTGGCGGCAGCGTCGGTCATCGTCTTCGATGAGACCATGGTTGCGATGCGAGATGTGGTGGTGCCTTCAGGACACGAAGCCAGTGATGGAGTTGGTTGCTTTTCCCTTCTCTGTGGCAACTGAAACAGCGGTTACAGAAGCGGTACCCAGAGGTTGGTGAAGTCTTTGCAGTCCCTGAGACTTCAGAACAGGAGGCAAGCTCTACTTCAAGCCCATGGAGATACTCAGCAGAAGCAAAGTTCAGTCCAGTCCTTTCCCTGCCCAAGGCAGAAGCAGCAACTGCAGGCCAACCCAACAAAGCAACAACACAGCATAAGGGCAGTACTCCTCCTAGCAGTTCTTCCAGCTCTTCTTCTTGGCAGGTTCCTTAATTCTAGAGAGTTCTCTGAGACTCCCAACAGAAGCTCTACTTCAAGCCCTTGGAGAAAACTCTAACAGCAGGATGATGAAAGTACAATCCAGTCCATTCCCTGCCCAAGACAGAAGCAGCAGGACAACACAGCAGAGCATGCAGCAAAGTGGCAGTTCCTCCTGACAGCTTTTCCAGCCTTTCTTCCTCGCAGGTTCCTAAGTTCAGCAGTAATCTAAAGTTCTGGTGTCTGGGCCCCAATATTTATACTCAGTTTCTCTTTGTTCTTTTTGGCAGAGTGTCTGTGCTCAGCCTAAACCAGTTCTGTCCTCTCTGGTCCATCTTCCCGGCAGGCGGTGGAGACAGCATTGTCCAAGGCAGACAGGGCCAATGCCCTGACTCATTCAGGAAAGGCAGGACACACATCAACCTCCCACCCCCCAGTGGCCGTCTGAGAGAATGCACATCCCCAGCCCCTGTCACTCCAAAGCCAGACAGTCAATCCACAAACGAGCAGTGGCACACAGGATGGCTAAGCAAGAAAATACCCACTTTCTAAAAGTGGTATTTTCAAACACACAATATAAAAATCACCTTTACTAAAAGATGCCTTTTTATATTCTGAGTTCAGGCATACTAAACTCCATCTTTCTATCTTGTCCCAATGGGAAGTTATGTTTATAAGTTGTTATAAATAAACTCCCATTCTATCCTACGGGACAGATAGCCTTTCAATAGTGAAAAACGAAAAACACTGTATTTCACTATCAGGACTTGTCACACACCTCAGTATATGTCCTACCTTTCACATACACTGCACCCTGTCCATGGGGCGACCTTGGGCCTACCTTATGGGTGTTTACATGTAAGAAAAGGGAAGGTTAGGGCCTGGCAGTGGGTGCACTTGCCAGGTCGATGTGGCAGTACCAAACAGCGCACAGACACTGCAGTGGCAGGTCTGAGTTACATTTAGAGGCTGCTCATGTGGGTGGCACAATCAGTGCTGCAGCCCACTAGCAGCATTTGATTTACAGGCCCTGGGCACCCACAGTACACTGTACTAGGGACTTGCCAGTAAATCAAATATGCCAATAATGGAATCACCAATCCACAAACACAATTTACAGGGAGAGCATATGCACTTTAACACTGAATAGCAGTGGTAAAGTGCCCAGAGTCCTAAAACCAACAAAAACAGGGTCAAAAACAGGAGGCCAATAATGTCGTAACTCTGCCTGCTAACTCAATAAAATGTGTTGTGAAAAAAAACCACAGGAGGCCAAAAACCAAATGTCTGGGGGTAAACCCGCTGAAAAAGCCAAGTTAAACAGTGGGTACCCAGATCAGCTTCTTACACTGAACCGCTTACCTACACTTTTCTAACAGCAGAGGAAATCCCACAACAAGTTACATTGCATTAACTTATTGACACCATATAAAGGGCCACATTGGGGAAAGCTACAGGAACTAATGCAATTGCAACTGAACTCCACACATGTCTAATTCCAGAGATATCACTACTTTGATAAGAGAGAATATGAAGGGAGGTGCCTCTACTAATCCCATGGATGGTAGCACACATCATGACCTTCTGTTAAAAAAGACAGGAACTCCCCCGCATTGACTCTTACAGACCAATATCTTTATGTGCATTCCTGCTAGCAGGCTCAATCTATTAATCAGCAATCGGATTACTGATTTATTCCCCGGAGAGACACCACAGCACATACTAACTGAACTGCAATTCTAATTGACTGGGCCAAAACCAGTATTCTACAAAATGCATTCTAAAATGTATATATATGTGACCAAGATCCTGTGAGAGGTTGAAACGCGTCTTTTTTGTTGCCGAATAAACACCCAGTTTGCATATCCCAAACTGGAGTGGCTCGTTATTCTTACCTAAACCGGTAGGAATTCTCAATTGCATATATATATATATATATATATATATATATATATATATATACACAAATACATACATACATATATAAAACAGACGTACATGCAAATAAGTTTTGTGCAGAGAGGTTGCAATTTTTGGAAACACAGCGTTGACAAAATTAGCCCTCCATTAGGCAAGGGTATTAGGGCAGTTCATGGCAACGTTCAAGATTTTTATAAATTTCCCAAATCGGGCGAGGTCCATCAGACTGTTAGTACTTAAACAGTATGGGCCAAAAACTAAACTTCATCCTACATCAATGACTATCCTGGATGCTTAAGAAGATTCGACAGGGTGGAATGGCCATTCCTCAAGTGGATAATGTGGCAATTTGGGTTCCCCAAAGCTACAATTAAATGGATTCAGGCCACTTAATGTTGCCCAAGTGGGATGATAACCGTTAATGGGATCATTTGTAGCCTATTCTCAATTACCAAATGGACTAGAGAGGGGTGCCTACTGTGACCCTGTCTATATGCTTTATACATGGAACCATTTTTTTAGAAGACTTTTCGATCACCCTGATATTAAGCCCATCAAATGTCACTGATTGAAAGTTTATGCAATGACCAATGCGGATGATGTAATTAATAATTACATCAGATCCAAGCATAGGCAAAAACGAACAAGTTACTTACCACGAGTAACACCTTATCTGGTAAAGACTCCATCTAGCCGCAGATTCCTTGCCTTAGAATATCCCCAGGCGTCATACTGGATCCGCAAGTTTTCGAGCACTATCCCTGTGCACTGGTATGTGGTGTCGTTCTGCTCTGAGTCGGCATCATCTGCACCGGAAATGACATATGCGTTACCTATATAGGTGCCACCCCTGCACGCTGACGTCAGTTACTTTCACGACTTTCCATGCCAGGAACATGGAGTCCCGATGAAGACTGACAACTGGTGTGAAATTCTAAGGCCCTTAGAAGGATGACATTTACACTGTAATCAACACCCAGAACGGGGAGGCTGGGAGAGCGGGTAAGGAATCTGTGGCTAGATAGACTCTCTATCAGACAAGGCGTTACCGAAGGTGAGTAACTTGTTCATGTGAAAGAGACTTCTAGCTGAAAATTCCTTACCTTAGAATAGATACCCAAGCAATGCCTCTCCAAAGGTGGGTCTGCAAAGCCGATTTAAACCAGTAAGTCTTGCAGGACCTGATTGTCCAGAAAGTAGTGCTTGATAAATGTGTGGAGAGATGCCCATGTTGCTGCCTGACAGATGTCCAGCATAGGGACTCCGTGGGCTAATGCAGTAGTCGCAGCTTTGGCTCTGGTCGAATGAGCACGCAAGCCCTCAGGGGGTTGTTTCTTAGCCAATGAGTAGCACATCTTGATGCAGAGAGCTATCCACATGAGATGATCATCCTGTCTTGGCCCTTACATTCCCCACAAAGAGTTGATCGTCCACCCAGAACTCTTTTGTGTGATCAAGGCAAAACAATTTGTTTAGGTCCAGATGGTGGAGTCACGCCTTCTCTTTGGATGGGTTAGGCGGAGCAAAGAAAATAGGCAGAGTTATGTTCTGGCCTACATGGAAAGGAGTCACAACCTTGAGAAGGAAGGAGGCATGTGTCCGGAGTATCAGCTTGTCTGGATAGATGGTGGTATAGGGAGGGTATGCTGAGAGAGCCTGAAATTCGCTGACCCTCCTGTCCGATGTAATGCCCACTAGAGAAGTAGTCTTGATGGTCAACAACCGGAAAGGGCGCACACATTAAAAAAAGGTCAGGACAAGGTTTAAGTCCCACTGGGGCATGATGAATGGCCTGGGAGGAAGTATTGTTGCAAACCTTTGAGGAACCTAGCCACAACAGCTGACTTGAATAAAGAAGGTTGGTCCAGCAACCGCAAAAATGGCTGCTAATAACCTTTACCCGTGCCCAGAAAAGAGCGCTGCTGGGCCAAGGATAGAACAAACAGAAGAAGCTGAGAAAGGGACGCAGAAATAGGATTGATGTTCCTAGATGCACACAATGCCATAACTTTATCCCAGCAGCAGGCATATACCGACTTGTTGGAGTGACGCCCGGCTGCCAGAATAACATCACAGACTTCGGGAGGAAGGTCGAAAGCTGTCAACTGTCACTGATCAATCTCCACTCATGAAGGTGGAGGGTGCACAGGTTCAGGTGCAGGACCCTCCCCTGTTGCTGCGACAGAAGATCCCCTCTAAGATGTGGCCTGATGCACAAGTTACTAACTTGTGTAACGATATATCTGTAAGAGACAGTAGTTAGTGACAGATTCCTTACCGTAGAATATCCCCAGGCGTCAGGCTGGATCCGGAAAGTTTTTTGCGTAGCAGTACCCTTGCGCGTCGGTAGGCGGAGTCGTGCGGCTCCGCGTCCGTCGTCGGCGTCGTGATCGCCGGGATGACGTCGCGGGCAGTTCTTAGGCGCCGCCCCTGCACGCTGACGTCAGTTCTGTACACGACTTTCCGCGCCAGGAACGCAGAGCCATGCAAGAAGCTGACATAGGTGTCTGAAAAATACTAGGGCCCTGAAAGGGATGTCCTTAACCCTAGAAATCAGTTCGCAGAACGGGGAGGATGGGTGGGCGGTAGGAATCTGTCACTAACTACTGTCTCTTACAGATATATCGTTACACAAGTTAGTAACTTGTGCATCTGAAAGAGACACGTTAGTGACAGATTCCTTACCTTAGAATAGATACCCCAGCAATACCAATCCCGGTGGTGGGTCTGCGAACAAAGATCAGACAAGGAAGTCCTGGAGGACAGAACGGCCAAAGAAGCCGTCCCTCCGGACCTGACTGTCAAGGCAGTAATGCTTTGTAAACGTGTGCAGCGAGGCCCACGTAGCTGCCTGACAGATAACCGGCAGCGGAACACCGCGGCCCAAGGCCGTGGTAGCAGCCGTTGCCCTGGTGGAATGGGCACGCAGCCCAACAGGAGGCTCCTTCTTAGCCAAAGAATAGCAGGTCTTGATGCACAAGGTAACCCAGCGGGAGATGGTCCTCTTGTGCACCGCCCGACCTTTTTGGCGCCCACGTAGCCAACAAAGAGCTGGTCATCCACCCGGAAGTGTTTTGTGCGGTCAATATAGAAGGAGAGCGCACGTTTTGGGTCCAGACGGTGGAGCCTCTCTTCCTCTCTGGAAGGATGCGGAGGCGGAAAGAAGGTGGGCAAAGTGATGGTCTGCCCAATGTGGAAAGCAGTAACCACCTTTGGCAAGAAGGACGGACGCGTCCGAAGAACAACCTTGTCTGGATGAACAGACAGAAAGGGAGGTTTGCAAGATAGAGCCTGGAGCTCACTCACCCGCCGAGCGGAGGTGATGGCCACCAGAAAGGCTGTCTTCAGAGTCAGAAGACGAAGAGGACAGTTATGTAGAGGCTCAAAGGGAGCGCACATTAAAAAGGTAAGAACCAAGTTCAAGTCCCACTGAGGCATCACAAACGGAACAGGAGGGAAGAGGTGAGTAATGCCTTTTAAGAACCTGTTAACAACAGGGGACTTGAAAAGGGAGGGCTGATCAGGGAGCCTGAGGAAGGCCGAGATAGCACAAAGATAACCCTTGATGGTACCCAGGGCAGAACCCTGTTGGGCCAGAGAGAGAAGGAACAGAAGGACCTCAGAAAGAGGGGCAGAAAGGGGATTCACAGCCTTTGCTGTGCACCATGCCACAAATGTGTTCCACCTGCAGGCGTATACCACCTTAGTGGAGGGACGCCTGGCTGCCAGAATCACATCACAAACTTCGGGAGGCAAGTCGAAAGGAATCAACTGCCGCCGCTCAATCTCCACGCAAGCAGGTGTAGACTGGACAGGTTCGGGTGGAGGACCGTCCCCTGCTGCTGCGACAGAAGATCCTCCCGAAGAGGCAGACGGATCGGGGATCTACGCTCATATTGAGTAGCTCGGGATACCAAACTCTTCGAGCCCAGTCCGGAGCCACAAGAATGACTTGGGCCCGGTCGTGCCGAATCTTCTTCAACACTCTGGGTAGAAGTGGTATAGGCGGAAAGGCGTACAATAGACCGCAACTCCACTCGTGACGAAAGCGTCGCCGAGCGAGTGCCGCCTTGGAAATTCCAACGCGCAGAACTGATGACATTGCGCGTTCTCTTCGGTGGCGAATAGATCTAACCAAGGCTCTCCCCACTGTAGAAAGAGTCCTTGCGCCACTTCCGAGTGAAGACGCCATTCGTGATCCATCATGCACCTGCGGCTGAGTTCGTCCGCCCTGGCGTTCAGGGAACCTGCCAGGTGTTGAACCATCAGGAACATGCCCTGATAATCCAGCCATGTCCAGAGGCGCAGAGCCTCCTGACAAAGGGTCCACGACCCCACCCCGCCTTGTTTGTTGCAGTACCACATGGCGGTGGTGTTGTCCGTGAACACCTGCACTACCTTCCCTTTGACAGAGGGAAGGAATGCATTGAGTGCAAGTCGGATCGCCCGGAGCTCCAGAAGGTTGATATGGAGCCGGGACTCCGCCGGAGACCAGAGGCCTCTGATCTCCGCCTCTCCCATGTGACCGCCCCATCCCAGAAGGGACGCGTCCGTCACAACTGTGTGCTCAGGCTGGGGAAGGGAGAGGGATCTGCCCATGACCCATTGCCGGTTCGAGAGCCACCACTGCAACTGTTTTGCAGTCCCCTCCGAGATCTGGACGTGATCGGACAGGTTGCCCTGGTGCTGCGCCCACTGGAACTTCAGGTCCCACTGCAGAGCCCGCATATGCCATCTGGCATGATTGACCAGCAGGATGCAGGAGGCCATGAGGCCCAGCAGCCTCAGGGTCATCCGTACCGAAACCCAGGATAAAGGCTGAAAGATCGGAATCATAGCCTGAATATCCCGGACTCGCCGTTCGGGAGGATAGGCCCGAAACTGCGTCGTGTCCAGAACTGCTCCGATGAAAAGGAGCTGTGGAGAAGGAATCAGATGCGACTTCGGCACATTGATGGAGAACCCCAGCGAGTGCAGGAGTTCGGCCGTAGTCTGGAGGTGGGAGACGACTGCCTGGGACGAGCCCGCCTTCAGCAGCCAGTCGTCGAGGTAGGGGAAGACTGAAACCCCTGCCCGGCGCAGATGAGCTGCGACCACCGCCATCACTTTCGTGAACACCCGAGGGGCACTGGTAAGGCCAAAGGGGAGCACGGTGAACTGAAAATGCTCGGGCCTACCGTGAACCGAAGGTAACGCCGGTGGGCCGGCAGGACGGGGATGTGGAAATATGCGTCCTGCAAGTCCAACGCTACCAACCAGTCTCCAGGGTCGAGGGCAGTCAAGACCTGAGCTAGGGTGAGCATCTTGAACTTCTCCTTCCGGAGGAAGCGATTGACGTTCCGGAGGTCCAAGATAGGACGCATGTCCTCCTTGTCCTTTTTGGGCACCAGGAAGTAGTGGGAGTAGCAACCACGCCCTACTTCTGGGTTTGGAACATGCTCGATGGCCCTCTTGGCCAAGAGGGCCGTGACTTCCTTCTGCAGAAGTACCAAGTGATCCCCTGACATGCGGTGGAATTGAGGTGGCATGGCTGGGGGGGTGGACTCGAAGGGGAGGGAGTAGCCCCTTCGGACAATGTCCAAGTCCCACCTGTCCGAGGTGATGGTACGCCAGTGGGGAAGGTGATGGCGGACCCTGCCCCCTACTGGCGTGCTTTGCACCTGAAAGGAGGGACTAGGAGGGTTTGGAGGCCGCGGACGGGTTGGAGGTGGTGGCCTGACCCGCACGCTGGTTGCCCGATCCGCCACGGCGGAATCCACGTCCTCGGCCACGCGAAGACGCCTGCTGCGCGGGCCGGTGGCTGGGCTGCTGACGTGAAGGGGCGCCCCTACCGTGGCCACGATAGGGGCGAAAAGCAGAAGTCAGCGGAGGGCGTGTAGCAGAAAGGCCCAGGGCTTGGCAGTAGCCCGTGAGTCCTTAAAGCGCTCCAACGCATGGTCTGCTTTGGACCCAAAAGACCGACTCCATCAAAGGGCATGTCCATGAGAGTATTCTGGACATCCCCTGAAAAACCAGTGGTTCTCAGCCAGGCGTGGCGTCGCAGCGCCACCGTCGTTGCAATAGACCTGCCCAGCGAGTCGGCGGTATCAAGGCCACATCGTATCGTGTATTTGGCCGCATCCCTTCCTTCCGCAATGGCGCGGGAAAGCAGTGTCTGGACCTCCTCAGAACACTGGGGCAAAACATTCGCCACCGAATCCCACAAGGAGTGGGTATATCGGCCCAAAAGACAAGCGGTGTTGATGGACCGCAAGGCAGCACTGGAGGAAGAAAAACCTTTCTTCCCAAATTGATCCAGGCGTTTGGATTCCCTATCCGGAGGGGCGGTAGGGAAGGCGGTTTGGGAAGCGGAGGCTTGGACAACCAAGCTCTCAGGAGTGGGGTGGACAGAGAGAAACAGGGGGTCGCCCGGAGCTGGGCGATGGCGTCGGGACACGTTCCTATCCACAGGAGCCCCTGTGTTGGGCTTGGACCAGGCGCCCAAAAGAACGTCAGTGAGGGCGTCGTTAAACGGCAGCACAGTCTCCGTAGAGGAGGCTGCCGGCTGAAGCACCTCTGTCAAGAGATTAGTCTTGACCGCCACAGTAGGGAGTTGGAGATGTAAGGCTCCAGCCGCCCTACGCAACACCGTTGCAAAATTGGCTCCCTCCTCCGTAGCCACGGGAGGAGACAGCATGCCAGTGTCAGGGGAAGTATCTAGACCACTGGCATCCCCTAGACCCTCTGTCCAGTCCTCATCGTACTGACACTGTAGTGCCAGAGGGTCATCAGACCCCTCCCAGTCCTCCTGGTCCTCCTCTGGTTCAAAATAAGGGGAGGAGGGACATTTGGGACCCAAGGTCTCATCGGCGCCGGAACCGGCGTCGAGCGACGTCGGTCCGGGTCCATGTCCGGAGCCGGAAGGAACTGGGGACGACGCCGCCCGGAGCCCCAGGCGGCGTCGAGAACGGCACCGGAGACATCGGCGCCGGCGGAGGTGTCGTTAGGTCGACCGGCGTCGATGGGGGTTGCGGAGCCGGGATCGAGGCCGAAGCCGGAGCCGGAGCCGGGATCGAGGCTGGAGGCACGGGCGACGCCGGGGCCGGAGCCGTCGGCGATGCCGGAGCAACCCTATCAGGGCCCGCGGGGCCCGAAGGTGCACCGGAGGGGCCTGGAGGCCCGAAGAGGCGGGCCATGGCCGACAGGAATTCCTGTACTTGGGCCGGATCCGCCCCCGAACCCGGGAAGGACGGGTATTGCGGGGGCGACTCCACAGGCATGTCCGGGGCCGCGGGGACGGTGCCGGGAGGGGCCTCAGCCGAGTCGCGAGACCGGCGAGGCGAAGTCCTAGAGCGACGATGCTTTTTGGACTTTTTGTGTTTGGACTTACCGGACGAAGAAGACTTCGATGCCGACGACCGGTGTGGACTCCGCGATCGACCCCTGGACCTCTCACGCGACCGGGGCTTGCGCGGAGCCGAATGCCGGGCCTCCAGGAGCTTTCGAGACCGCTCTCGCAAAGCTTTCGGGTTGAGGGCCCGGCATTCGGAACAAGACTCCGTGTCGTGGCCTCGGCCGAGGCAGAAGAGACACTCCCGATGCGGGTCTGTGATGGACATCATCCGAGCACAGGCGCCGCAACGTTTAAACCCAGGCATCCCTACGACACCTTGAAGTCGATGAAAGAAAAACAGTGAAAAATTCACCAAAAAAGATTGGTCAAAAAATGACCAGGGCACTGCTCTTCCCGGATCTGCGCTTGCTGGTGCAAAAAAAGAAGAACTGACGTCAGCGCGCAGGGGCGGCGCCTAAGTACTGCCCGCGACGTCATCTCGGCGATCATGACGCCGACGACTGACGCGGAGCCGCACGACGCCGCCTACCGACGCGCAAGGGTACTGCTACGCAAAAAACTTTCCGGATCCAGCCTGACGCCTGGGGATATTCTAAGGTAAGGAATCTGTCACTAACGTGTCTCTTTCAGATCAGCAGGACAGATGCTCATGCTCAACAACTCTGGATACAGTACTCTCCGTACCCAATCCAGAGCCACAAGAATAACTTGGGCCCAGTCATTCCTGATCTTCTTGAGAACTTCGGGCTGGAGTTGTATTGGTGGAAAGGTGTACAGGAGGCCGGAGTTCCACTCAAGATGAATAGCATTTCTGCGCAATAGATGCCTCGGAAACTCCAGCATGCAGAATTGTGGACATTGCACGTTCTCAGCAGTGGTGAATAGATCCAACCAAAGCTCTCCTCACTCTTGAAAGAGACCATGCACCACCTCTGGATGGAGATGTCATTCATGATCCGCTAGGCGTCGTCAGCTGAATTTGTCCGCCCTAGCGTTTAGAGAGCCCGTCAGGTGTTGAATCACTAGGGAAATACCCTGGCGTTCCAGCCATATTCAGAGATGCAGAGGCTCTTGACAGAGTTCACGAAACCACCCTGCCCTGTTTGTTGCAGTACCACATGGCGGTGGTGTTGTCCATGAACACCTGCACCAGCCCATCTCTTGATTGAAGGAAGAAAGGCTTTCAATGCCAATCAGATCGCCTGAAGCTCCAACAGGTTGATGTGAAGCCTGGACTCCACCGTAGACCAGAGTCCTCTGAACTACACCTCTCCCAGATAGCCGCCCCATCCCAGAAGTGACGTATCTGTCACTACAGTTAGCTCTGGTTGGGGACAGGAGAGAGGTCTACCACTAACACAATTGAGGTTAGTCAGCCACCACTGCAGATCTTTTGCAATTCACTCCGAGATCTGGACCATGCTGGAGAAATTCCCCTGATGCTATGTCCAGTGGGACTTCAGCTCCTACTCCACAACCTGCATATACCAACGAGCATGTGTTACAGGCAGGATGCAGGAGGCCATGAGTCCCAACAACCTCAGGGGCATTCTCACCAAAATCTGAAGGCTTTAACATCAGTATGATAGCCTGATAATCCTGGACTCACCGCTCAGGAGGATAGGCCTAAAACTGCACTGTGTACCTAACAGCACCGATGTAAGGGAGCATCTGAGATGGACTCAGGTGCGACTTCTGCTTATTGATAGTGAACCAAAGCGACTTCAATAGGTTCACCGCAGTTTGGAGGAGGTAGACGACTGCCTGTGGAGCGCCTACCTTAAACAGACATATTCATTTAGGTAGGGGAAGACTGGAACCCCTCATGAGGTGATGTTGCGTTTGGAGAAGCATGGCTTGACGATAAAAAAAAGAACAATATTAATTAAGGAAAGAGAAGGTGGATTACTTGGGTCATGAAATAACTACAGATGGTATAAGGCCTAAGAAGAGCATTGTTGCAGCTGTAAGAATGGCACCTGAACCAACCAATAAGGAGGAGTTAAGATCTTTTCTTGGGTTAGCAGAGTATTGTGCCAAGTATATGAGGAATTTTGAGAGATTGTGGAACCTTTACAGAAAATTATGAAGAAGAATGTAATATTTGCATGGGATGATGATTGTGAGAAGGCTTTTGATGTAATCAAAGAGAGTATAAGTTAAGCATCTACACTTGGGCGTTTTGAAGTCTCTGGTAAGACGTATTTGACTACTGATGCTAGTGGAATTGGAATTGGTGCAGTATTAATGCAGGTGGTAGAAGGGGAAGAGCGTATCATTAGGTTTGCGTCTAGAAGGTTGCAAGGGGCGCAGTGTAGTTATTCTGTCTTTGAAAGAGAGGCGTTGGCTTGTTGCTGGGGGATAAATCATTTCAGGTTCTACGTGTGGGGCATAGCTTTTGAGGTTCGGACTGACCATAAACCTCTAACATATGTGTTTAAAGGCGGAAAGGGTTAAGAAGGAGGCATAACTCCACGTATTTCTAGGTGGATGTTATCGGTGATGGATTACAATTTTGTGGTAGAATATGTGAAGGGGAGTAGAAATATAATTGCTGATTATCTGTCAAGGATGCCTGTAGTTAAAGGCACTGATTTAAAAAAAAAATTGTAATCAAATTTTCAGACAAGCAAGACAATAATATAGCAGTGTGAAATCAGCCTCACCTGGCTATTCCCAATACATCTTATAAAGTAGAAACTCCCGATGGTAGTCTCTCCAGGTGCATATGTTCACATCCTGTATCACAATACTCGCTACTAGGTCATTCGTACTTTACATACTATCAGTAACCTGTATGTCGTTACGTATCGTAACCCTTACAATTCCTATATAATTACGTAAACTTACCCCAACTTAGCCCCCCACCCTACCCTCCCACCCAGGCGTGTCATGTTAGTCACTTATCTGCCCAGTTGATTGCTGGGCATCTCAATCTTACTTTGTGAGTCACTAGTATACACTCAGAGTCTTCCTCCCACCCCATGGGGGTTTATCTAACATGGGGCCAATGCATTTATTAGACCTAGCGCAGAGGAGTCAGCCATCTTCACCCCGGACCTCTCCCTCCTGATCACTTTCTCCCATATTGTCAGGGTTCTTTACCAATTCTAGTAACGCTGTCCTTGCTCTAGCTGCCTCCAGCGATTTCTCACTTCCCGTTCGTTTAGCTATTTGCAAACGAACCGAACTTTCACATTCAGCCCTTTTAATGAACTATTTTTTCCACCTCTTGGGGCCACCTCTCGATTTCCAGTGACTGGTAATGTCTCTTTTGGCCAATGCTAGTCCAAGGTCCTGGAACTTACTTGTTATCTTGTTTTTAGCGGTATGGGGGAACCAATGCAGCAAACAGTAATCAGGAGTATTCACTATGTCTTTCTCAGTCACTTCCGCCAATATTGTGGTTACCTCCTCCCAGAATGCCCCTATGCTCGGGCAGCTCCGGAACATATGCAAGAAGTCAGCCCCTATTGTATGGCAGCGTGGACATGCTGCTGTTTGCATATTAAAATATTTATTGAACTTATCTGGCGTAAGGTAGGCCCTGTTTAGTACATACAAATCTACCAATTGAAACCTTGCGTTTCTAGTACTTTTCCATGCCCTTTCCACCAGTGTCCCCCAGTCCTTATCCTCTGTAGGCTTGTCAAGGTCTGCTTCCCAATCTCTATGGATCTTAGTCAGGGGAGGGAGCGTTGCATATGTAAGTCGCCTGTACAAACATGTGACCGCCTTAAAGGTGCCCACTGCAGTGACCATATATTGGCATCCCGTCAAGGACACTGGCTCCGCGAGTCCCTCCCTCCAGTGTTTCCTCATGGCTGCTGTAAGTGCTGTGTGCAATAGAAAGTCTCCTCCCGGTATATCGTGACGTTCCCTGAGATCATTGAATGGGTTCAGGGTGCCCCCCTCGTACAAGTCTCCTATCGTAGATATTCCTAAATCCGCCCATGCTCCCAACCTACGCCAGTCACCTCCATGAGGGAGTGCTTCACACATAATCAATGGGATTTCCGGTGCGTAAGGATGCCTAATCTTGGCCCGTCTCAGACTTCTATTCCAACATTTACGTGCTGTCCTTAGGTCCGCGGGGAGGTCTCTGTCTCGGCAAGGAATTCTCAAAATTACTCTCGACAGAGGTAGCAAGTCTGGAGACTCCTCCCTCCTGGGCCCCTAAGTTTGTCCGCCACCCATTTCGTGAGCCATTGCAAGTGCGCAGCTATGTAATAATTTTCAAAATCAGGTGCTGCTAACCCTCCCTCTATTCTCGGCCTCATAAGTGTGTTGAGTGCTACCCTCCGTCTACCGGGTCCCCATATGAACGCTGTCACCAGTGATTTCAGCTGGGTGAACATTCGAGTCGGAATCCAAACCGGCAGTACCCCAAAATAATACAGTAGCCTTGGAAGCATCACCATCTTTAGGATGGCAACTCTACCCGCCACCGATAAAGGCAGAGTCCCCCAAAAGTCAAAGCTGTTCTTAGCTCCCCTCAGGGCCCTCCCTATATTCCCTTCCAATAAGTCTTCAGGAGAATGATAGATCTGGGTGCCCAGGTACGTCAAACAGTGGGATTGCCATTGCACCCCCTCCGTTGTTAGTGGGGCAGCCATATTCGCTCGGATTGGAAAAAGAGACGACTTTGCCCAGTTCAATTTTAGGCCCGCTACCTGCCCCAGATCCCGCAGAAGTTCTCTTGCCCCTCTAAGTGCTTCTCTCGCATCCGCCAGAAACAACAGCAGATCATCTGCATATAGTGCAATGTGATGAATCTGACCGGCTACCTCCAACCCCTGAAAATATTGACCCGCCCGAGCTCTGGCTGCCTCTGCTCTATGGCCAAGGCAAACAGTAGAGGCGACAGCGGACACCCTTGTCGCGTATCCCTTTCTATTCTACAACTTCCAGAGATCAGTCTATCCGTCTTAACCTGGGCAGTATATTCCGCATATAACAGGGCCGTCCACTTAATGAATGCTGGGCCTAATCCAAATCTCCCCATCACCTTGAACAGGTAAGCCCATTCAAGGATATCAAAGGCCTTTTCAATATCCACTGCAAAGATGATCTCATCCTCCTCACAGTTGGATCTCGCCTCTAAAATCCGAAGAAGACGTCGCACATTCAGTGCGGTGTTTCTGGTGGGAATAAAGCCCGCCTGGTCCTGGTGAATTAATGTTGACATATGAGGGAGAAGCCGGGTCGCCAGTATCTGGCTCAGGATTTTATAGTCAAGATTTAGCATTGACAATGGTCTGTAGGCTGCCGTGTCCCATGCTGGTTTCCCCGGTTTCAGTAATGGAATAATTACCGCCTCTCTCGTTGTACAGGGAAGGTGCCCCTCCTGCAACGCTTGATTGTATAGCTCTACCAGCTTAGGGGCAAGTAAGTCAACATAGGTCAAGTAGAACTCCACCGGGAGTCCATCTGTACCTGGGGTCTTATTTCTGGCCATATTTTTTATGGCCCCCCCTTACCTCACTTAACCCTATGTCATCCCCCAATTCCTTTGCTATTTCTTACGACACCATCGGGAGTTCCACAGCATTTACAAAGTTAGCCAATTCTTCGGGCGTTGGGAATTGTTTGCTTTTATATAAATTCTCATAGAATTCAAAGAATCTATTATTAATGTCCTGCTGGCGGTACAATGTTTCTTTTCCTCGTCCCCTTAGTTCTAATATCACCGACCCCCTTCTAGCCGAATTGGCCAGCCAAGCCAGCAGGGCTCCGGATTTATCCCTTTCAGCATGGGCCCTAGTTATCTAGTTTTTATAGTCAAAACACCGCTTCCCTAGCTGCCAGTAGTTCCTCATGTTTTTCTCTGTTTTCTGGCCATTCCCTCTCCAGTTCTCGGAGTCTCTGCTCTGCTGTCACAGTGTCTTGTAGTAAAGTCCTGCGCACCCCCACTGACTCAGAGATACACCGCCCCCTAAAAAAAAAATGTAAAAAAATCTAAATCCGTATTTGTAAAGCGCGAACTACTCACCCTTACGGGTCTCAAGGCGCTGGGGGCCGTCGTGGAAATTAAGTGAGCTATTGCCCAGAGTCACATGGTGCTGAGCTGAGCTGCCGCCGGAGCCGGGGATCAAACCGTGAACCCAACCGTGAACCCTGCGCTCCGAAGTCAGCTGCCCTGGCCGCTGCACCACACCTCTCCACCCCCTGATAATTGACTTAAATGCATCCCACTCAATTAACTTGGATGTCGCTGTGTTGAAATTTTCTTCAAAGTATTGCCCAATAGCGGTACCCACTGTTGTTCTAAAAACCTGATCCTTTAGCGCTTCTGGTTTCAAGCGCCACATCGGGATTTTAGGTCGCTCGCAAGACCATGTTATTCCCAGTAGCATTGGGTTATGATCTAAGATTGTTCTAGCGAGGTATTCGCTAGTTTGCACAGTTTCGTGAATGTCTGGGGAGCATAGTATAGAGTCAAGTCTGATATGGAGGTCATGTAGGACAGAAAAGAAGGAATAGTCCCTGTCGCCAGGATGCTGCGCTCTCCAGGAATCTACCAATCCCCACTTCAGTTGCCAGTTAAGGCGTGCCTCCGCTATTTTATGTGTAGGTGCTTCCGGGAGTGGCGGGTGTGATCGGTACAACCCAACATCAGTGACACAGTTAAAATCCCCTTACATACATATATACATAACTATCGTTGTCTATTCAAACAGTGGCATCAAAATTGATGACTAGCACAATTCTAATTACTTTAAGTACAAATGTGCATAACCCTCTCCTTAGAGGCTACCCTAAACGCCTTGTCAGACAATCTATGAAACGTGCCAAATACTACAATAGAGACAGTTTGATTAGTGGCAGAGAAAAACAACCCATAGAAAGACTAGTCTGTGTAGTAAACCACTCCAGTTTCAACAATAAAATTCAACAACTTTTACATAGACACTGGAAGATTCTTAACATCAACGAAGAAGACATGGCACTGATGAAACCGATTATGGCCTTTAGGAGGAACCCTAACCTGAGAGACAAGCTAGTACATAGCAGAACAAAACCAAAAAAAAATGTGGGAGCAGAAGACAATTGATGGACTCCCCCCGATCCTAGGTAACCACAGGTGTGGGAACTGCCATGCTTGTCCATCAGCAATCACTACCCAAACGTGGTCCTATGGAACCAAGTCAGGCAAATTAAAAAGCCATACAAACTGCAGGAGTAGTAATGTAGTTTATCTTATCCTCTGCCCCTGTGGACTTGGATACATAGGAGAGACAGGGAGAGAATTCCGTTTAAGGCTGTCAGAACACAAGTCAGCCATTAGGACCCACAAAATGCAAGCCCCGATGGAAAGACACTGCATGGAAAACCACCATAGTGAGAATGAGCTGAAATGGCTCATTCTGGAGAAAATCATCACCAAACCTGGTTATGACAATGAAAAAGTAAGGAAGGATAGGGAAACCTTCTGGATTTTTCACTGTGATACAGTGCGGAGAGGTCTGAATGAGGAGATCCTGTGGATAGTTGCATGAATGCCCCTTTAGTGATGGGTCCCTGTAGCTTTTAGGACAGTGTACCTTAGCAGACTCAGTCTTGGTAAAGTATTCTTACCCATATTAGCCGGCCGCAATGTGTAACACACTGAATGTATGTATATTCGGCAATAACCTTAATTTTCTGATTTATTGCTTTTTAGAAACTCGGATACGCACCATGACACACAGTGAACTACGCTAATCGGTTAGAATCGGATTCCTTTTTTTTTGTAATTGATCTTAAAGGAGCCAGGATTATAGGCACTGCACTCAGGTATATAGAAGCCTTTTATTTTTAAGCAAATGAATTATTCCATCTAGTGGGTGTAGTCTGGTATTAGATCATGCGAGATTCTCACTTTTTATGTTTGGCATTTTGCCAGCATTCTATACAGATTGCCTATAATGTTTGCCATCAATATGAAAATTGCAATGGTAACCTATATATCGCTAAGACACGTGATGCCGGATGATATCACGTGATTGCAACACTTTTTTCGAGCTATCCCGGTTTTTACGCATTTTTTGCATTAATATTGACAAAAAGATAGCAGGTATCCCTTTTTCCAAGTTGTAGAGTCCCATTTCACTTATTTTGACACAAAGTGCATCTGCCTGGGTTGGGGGACTGGCTTTGTCAATGCAGGATATTCCACTCCAATATGGCGGCCCAATTAGCTCACCATCTATATCCTTTTAAACTGGGTATACGAGAATAGATTTCACTCTGGTTGGTGTAAGATTTAAAAACCCGTCGCGGCTTACTTTTGTGCAACTGCCGTCCTAAACAGATGCCCGGTACGGATTACTCGTTCCTTTGAAACAGCGCCACGAAGGTAAGGAGGCACAGGAGATTAGCTTTTAGTTCTAAACACTTTTTCTCTTCTTTTGAAAGTAAGGAGGTGGCAATTAGAGCTTCCTTTCTGGCGTGCATTGCCGATTCTACTAATGCAGCTAATAATAGAGCAAAGTAACTAATCTCCACGCTGGTAGTAATGGGTAGGTCCAAAGGAGTGCTATCTGGTACCCCCATAACAGCTTGGTATTTTAGGCAGCAATCGTCTCATTACAGGAGACATTTACGCATTTATATTATCAAAATAGTCGCACTCTCTAGACAGAATGGTTTTGGGACCATATTTATTCGCCCATTATGAACATGGGCTAATGGATAACTATGTGTTAAATTTACATCGCATAACTCTAGATGGGTGTCTGGATCAAAATATTCTATTTCCCAGTATAGTGCGTAATACCCCTAGTGTTATACGGAAACATGACATACAATCTTTCTCTTCCGTTTTTAGTTGGGAAGCGTTTTTTCAAAAACATATAATAATTAACAAATGAAATACCAGGCACGAGAATCTTCGAAATTATGGGTCAGTTTTAGCTATGCTGACCTATCCGGATTAAAGAACAGTCAAGTCACATGCTTTAAACAGGGTAAGCTATATTGTCATATTTATGTCAGGACAGATGACTCTTTTTGATAGTCTTGCAATTCAGCTCTCTCATTCTTTAAATCTTTACTCATAGGACTTGTTGTAAGCATCCAGGTGTTTGATGGCACATTTGCCAATAGACGGCTCTTTTAAGAAATAATAACCTGGTTGCTCGAACAGTTGCAGGTACATTAGAGTCTAAAATTACCTGGTTATAATGGATCTTAGAAATCTTCTTTATCTATTTTCGGTCTGTGGAACTTCCCCTTTATCACTTGCACATTCTTTCTTATTCACTGGCTTCAAACTAGCGTGTATCATGTTTGCATGATATTTCACTCTATGGTGTAGGTTTCCTCGTAGTGACTTCTATCTTCCACTGCACTCATGGCCAATTCCTCATGTGCACCGCAAAGATCGTGTACTTATGCCAACGATTCCCAATCATGTTAGACGGTGTATTACACTGCTTATTAGTCCCACAGGTTGTTTATGAAGCATAAGATAACCTAATGATAGATTATTCCTTGCCGCAACCCATCATATATATATATAATATTTGTCTTTTTATTACCCTACAGATAACCCCTAGCCTCTTTCTCTTTTTTGTTTTGAGATTCCTTTATCATATCTTGGTCCTGAGGAAGGTGGCTTCGCCACTGAAACGCGCGTAGACCATTATTACCCCTGAGAAGTGGTCCCCGAGAGACAACTCCATCAGAAACAGTGTCAGTTTGTACTAACAAATATTGTCCTCTCCAGACCAACTTTGGACCCCTCACAGGGCTGAATCTCATGTGGTTTTTGTTTATAAGTATGACTGTAGACTGAATGAGTGAGATTGTGTGGTGAGTATGAACAGTTGAAGGTTGCTGTGGGGTTATGCACATTTGTACTTAAAGTAATTGGAATTGTGCTAGTCATCAATTTTGATGCCACTGTTTGAATAGACAACGACAGTTATGTATATATGTATCTATTTTTCTAACCAAATGTACACAAAAAGATAAAAATGATGTAAATCTATATAAAAAAAACTTTTTAATATTTCAAGAAAATATGCCAGAGATGCAATAAAATAAAAAATAAACGTACTCTGCTAATCTTTGGTGTGTTGTATACTAATGGTGGGTTTGATGGCATGTCAGAACCTGTCTAGGTCACATTGAAAGTAATATAGGTCAGAATTTTGTGTTAGCGAGTTTCTGTTTTCCCCCCTCCTCTTGGACCTAAAAGTATCGTATTTGGGGGGCCTTTTTTTCTTATAACAGTTAAAATCCCCACCTAAGATTCCTGGGCCCGCCAATATGGTCGCCAGCGTTCTGGAGAGCTGGGCCAAGAACACCGGCTGCTCCGTAATGGGCCCGTAGAGGCTGCCCAAGGTTACGTCCCTGCCATCTAATTTACCTGAGACTATAATGTACCTGCCCTCGGGGTCAATCATTTGGCTCACACATTGGAAGGGCACTCCCGCTCTAACCCAAATCAGGACTCCCGCGCAAAAGCCGAGTAATTAGTATAAAACACCTGACCTCTCCATCTGCGCTGGAGTGCAGCTCCCTCTTTTGCCATAACGTGAGTTTCCTGGAGAAACGCAATCCGTACTCCCCTCCTGACTAGGAAAGCATGTATCCTAGGACACCTCAACAAGGTATGCATCCCCCGTACATTCCAAGAGATACATTTAAGATCTATGGGGGGCACCATTGTGTTGGTTGGAACATCCCTCCTGTGGCCTCTCTAACTATGACACGCCTGACCCCAACAATTTCCCAACCCCTAAATAGTGCAATAAAAAAAAAACAACCCCCCCTCCCCAGGACAGGTGCAACCAAACGAGTTCCCATCTAAACTCGGAGTAATCTCCTAAACAATGTTCTCTTCTAGCGTCGGGGTTGCAATGTCATCTGCTGCCTGAGGTGTGACCTGTGGCAAGTCCTCATCCGAATTGTCGTTAGAACTAGCAGCTACCGATACATCTGATTTATCTGCATCTTGTCCAGTCCTGCTCGAGCCAGGGCTGGATTCCCCTCTGGTGAGTTCCGCCGCCGCTTGCAGCGCCTCTCATTCCTGGCTTCGCTAGATGATGGAGCACGTGCCGTGGATGCGTTCTTCCCTGCATGCTGTTGCAAGCGTTCCGCTGATGCGGTCCCTTCGTTCTGGCCTCGCTGACTTTCCAGCCAGTCCCATGTTTCCTGCGGGGTGGTAAAAAACTGCGCCCCCGTTTGGTCCGCTATTCGCAGCTGAGCCAGAAATAACATTGCGTAGGGAATTTGTAGTTACCTCAGTTTCTTTTTGACAGCTAAGAATGAGGCCCTCTGACGCTGTACGTCCCTCGTAAAGTCTGGGAAGATCATGATTTTACTGTTGGCCACCTGCAGTTCCTGTTTTTGACGAGCTTTAAAGAGTACATGATCACGATCCCGAAAATGAAGCAGTCGCGCCACTATGGGCCAGGGAGGGGCCCCCGGTCGGGGCGGTCTGGCTGGGACCCTGTGAGCACATTCTAGTGCTTAGAAGGGGGAGAACCCTTCTGGGGCCACTTCCGTTTTGATCTAGTCCTCAAGGAAACCCACCATATCTGTACCCTCTGTTTTTTCCGGCATACCTACTATCCTTATATTATTCCTGCGCGATCTTCCTTCACAGTCTTCTGCAGCACTTTGACCCGGGCCTCGACCGTGCTAAGTGATGTTTGGAGCATCTCCACTTTCCCCGGAAGATCAGAGAGTTCCTTTTCTGAGGCTATCACACGTTCTTTGAGCTTACGATGATCGTCTTTTAGTAGACTTAAATCTGCCCCTATCGAATCAATTTTCACCTCTAGGGCTTCTCTGGATGCCGTGATAGCTTGCATGATATCCACCAGAGTGGGGGTCGTGGGGACCGTCTCCCTCCCCGATTCCACATATTCCTCTTCCTCATCTGTTTGGTTTCCTGCGCCCCCCGTGCTGAGAGCGCTATACCCCTTCCTCTTTGATGATTTTCCCATCACTCCCAGTGGGCTTTCACTTGCGTGTCACTGTAAAGTTCTCTCTGTGCAATCCGCCGGAGTATACTGGACTCGCACTCTACTTGGGCAAGGGCCCCCCCAGACCACACTTTAACTGCTGTACCGAACACCCTCACAGCGGTCTTGTTGGGTTGATCAGGTCTTGCGCACCCCAGTGATCTAGGCCATAAAGTCTATTATGTTGAGCAGATGTAGTCGTACTCCCACTAATCATCGGGGTGCAGCTCTCTGTCTATGTTGTCCGGGGAAAACACAAGGAGATGATGGACGGAGCGCTGAAACTTTTCAGACACTCACCCCCAGGCACAGATCTGGGTTGAATCCATCATCATTCTTTAGCTCACTTCGCCACCTCAGTTCAGACCCAGCTATATGCAAATCAGTCTTGACCCTGTGCCTCATGGGAACAGTCCAGCCCGAACTGCCAAGCCAGGTCTTCCCTGAACCGGAAACAAGCATCCTGGGACCGGTTTCTGGGTAACACCCTTCATCAGCCAGGCTAGCTTGAATCCAGTGGCAAAGTGAGCAAGGGACCCACGTCTGGGCATACCCTGCCAACTTAGGGCTAACAAAGCAAACACAAGGAGATGATGGACGGAGCGCTGAAACTTTTCAGACACTCACCCCCAGTCACAGATCTGGGTTGAATCCATCATCATTCTTTAGCTCACTTCGCCACCTCAGTTCAGACCCAGCTATATGGAACAGGGTCAAGACTGATTTGCATATGGCTGGGTCCAAACTGAATGAGCAAAAGAATGATGGATTAAACCCAGATCCTTGTGACTGGGGGTGAATGTTTGCATTGTCCAGCATTCCGTCCATCAATTGTTTCTTTTGCATATGTTGTCCGGGGATCAACTGCGCAGGTGAGTTTCCCCTCAGCCGAATAGGGTTCCTATTTCATAGGAATCGCAGGGGGCACTATCGATGGTCTGTTTTCACTTCCACCGTACCCTCCTCTGCTGGATAGTGAGCCAATGCAGATGTCCGGTCTGACTGTGCAGCTGGAGGGATTAAAGCCTCCCCACCAATGCCTCTGCTCCCCCAGAATATCGTCCGCCGCCTTTCCGTGCCCCTTGGTTTGAAGTTCTGGGCTGCAGGCCAATTGGAACCTGGCCGTTTTTGCCTATTCACTACTTTTTAGCACAGCTCTAGTATGTAGACTACTCCGGAGATCTGGCCACGCTTCATTCAAGCGCTCACTCGGACCTGTTCTCCACAAATATGGCAATGCAGGGGGGGGGCCCTCACTCCTTCCCCCGGGCGCGCTGCCGTTCTCTGCTGCAGTTTCAGCCTGGGCCGTCGGATGATACCTGCCCCGCTGTTCTTTAACGCTGCCGCCCTCCCCCGCAGGCCTCTGCTTACCAGGCCGCAGTGGGGACAGTAGAGTCAACAGGCCCGCTATGGGGAGCGCCGCAGCCCGTGCCCGGGGATCTCCCTTCTCGCCACAACTCCGTTACCGACACGGGCCTCACCGTCACTTGGCCGCGTCCGCTGTTTCCAGCTTCGGCCCCCGCGATGTGATCAGCAGCGCCGCCGGCTCTACCGCTGTCACTGTGCTGGGCGTGGCGCCTCCGCTTATGGTTCCTTCATTACCAGGCGCAGCTGGTTTCCTCCAGCCCCTGACTGTATCCACTTCCTTCGTGCCGCCGAGGGCTAAGTGCTCCGCCCCGCTCCAGCCGCCATCTTGCTCCTTGCCGGGCCTTTCGCTTCCAGTTTAAGTATCGTCGAACTGCCACCTCAAATCAGCTTGCGGAGCAGCGGCGGTCGGATCGGCACACTCTCGGGTCAATCCGCTGTTCAGGTTGCCCAAAATGGATGTGCCCGGGGCCCAGGATTCTTCTTTATCGGGGGATTGTCGGCCGGAGCTCTGCAGCTCGCGTCTTCTCACATCGGCTTCAGGCCACGCCCCCTAGTTGAAGGCACTGATGAGGTGTGCCATGATATTGCAAACGAGGGACATGGAGAAGTGGCTTTGAGCAAGGAGGAATGGAGTTTTGCAAGGGAAAGTGATTCTGTGTTGAGAATAGTGGAGGAGAAAATAGTGTGAGCTTGGAGTTATAGAGACAGTGTGGATAAAGAACTGAGAGAGTTTTTTAAGATAAAGGATGATTTGAGTTTAAGTGAGGGAAAGGTAAAAAGAAAAAGTTAGCTTGCGCCTCTGTGGTGCTCATCAGCGTATTATGGGTATTGCGTATGAGGGATCTCCTGGACAAAATATGCCCAAAAGAAGGGTGAGGGATTTTGGTGGCCTAGCATGGACAGTGATATCGAGGATGTCGTAAAAAACTGCCATATGTGTGCCAATAGTGAAAAGTCCATGCTGGTGAGGCAACCTCCGTTGGTGTGTGCCAAGTTCCCAGAAAGGCCCTGGAAAAGATTTGCTATTGATTTTGTTGGCCCTGTTCAGATATTAGGTTCGAAAGATAAGTATCTTCTTATACTTGTAGATTATTACTCCAAATGGTTGTGGTGGAGACGATGGGGGAAATAAATACTGACAGTGTGATTAGGTTTTTGGTGAAAGTCTTCTTTGAGGAGGGTATTTCTAAGACGTTGGTATCTGACAATGGGGTACAATTTGTATCCAAGGAGATGACAAGTTATCTTGCAAGGATGGGAATTGCACATGAAAGGGTGGCCCTTTTCAGGCCTCAAGCAAACAGCTTGGTAGAGAGGGTTAATCGCTTTGTCATGGAGAATGTTCATTTGTCACTGGCTAATTGGCTGTCATGGAGAAAGGAATTGAGGAAATGGATATGGGCACATAGAATAACTCCTCATTCTACTACAGCTGTGTCACCCTTTTGTATCTCTAAAGGGAAGCGAACTGGGCAGGAACGAATGTCCAGTGTGGTTGTGTGAGAAAGACAGGGTGTGGATTGATCGTGAGGAACTTAAAAGGAAGGTTGCGAATGTGCAAAGGAAGTCAGAAAAGGGGTTCAACATGAGGAGGGGTGTGAAGAATTTGTGAGTGAACGGTGGTGATTGGGTAGTGGTACGGAGGAATGGTGTAGTTCGCAAGGGTGAAAGCAAATATTCTGGTCTGTAACAGGTTAAGGAGGTCAAACGTAATGTAGTATTATTAGAAAATGGTACTACTTTGAGCATGGGCAATATATGCAAAGCTTATAATCCATGATATGCGAGTTGTGAAATAAGTGCTGAAGTCCTGTACCTTCTGCATGAATATGGAGAAGAAATGTGCTCGTTCAATATGTTTTTCTTTGTCTTAAAGTATTTTATAGATCATGTTTCTGTGGTTGGGTTTAGATGTGGGGTTTATTTCTTAGTGCACGTGTTTTTGTTATTATTCTTATAAATCATTAAAGGAAGGAGATGTGATTAATAAGGGTTGCCTAGGTGACCAGGGAATTCCATATGATATTAGATAGAATGCAGGGGGAGAGCTGGGGAGAGAAAACAGTTACTGGAAGGAGAAAGATGTAACTGCTGGTGTTGCTGGAGATGTTGCTGTAATAAAGAAGGCTTTAGGAAATCCTGGAGTTGGATTTATTTCTACACAACTCTCCGTGCCCAGTCCAGAGTCACAAGGATGACTTGGGCCCGGTTGTTCCTGATCTTCTTGAGAACTCTGGGCAGCATTGGTAAGGGCGGAAAGGCGTACAGAAGGCCTGAGCTCCACTCAAGATAAAAAGCGTCTCTGAGCCAGAGCTGCCTTTGAAACTCCAGCGCACAAAACTGCTGACTGAGCATTTTCAGCAGAGGCGAACAGCTCTAACTAAGGCTCTCCCCACTGCTGAAAGAGATCTTGCACCACCTCTGGGTGGAGACACCATTCGTAATCCACTAGACATCAACGGCTGAGTTTGTCTGCTCTGGGGTTAAGAGAACCTGCCAGATGTTGAACCAGCAGGGATATGCCCTGCTGTTCCAGCCATGTCCACAGACACAGGACCTCCTGACAGAGGGTCCATGACCACACCCCACCATGTTTGTTGCAGTACCTCATGGCTGTGGTGTTGTCCGTGAACACCTGCACTAACCTTCCCTTGATGGGAGGGTAGAAATGCTTTCAAAACCAGTCGGATCAAACGGATCATGTTGATGTGGAGTCCGGATTCCGCTGGATACCAGAGCCCTCCGATCTCCACCTCTCCCAGATGGCCGCCCCATCCCAAGAGTGATGCATCTGTCACTACTGTGAGCTCTGGTTGGGGAAAGGAGAGAGGTCTGCTTCTGACCCATTTGCGGTTTGTTAGCCACCACTGCAGGCCCTTTGCAGTTCCCTCCGAGATCTTGACCATGCTGGAGAGATTCCCCTTATGCTGCGCCACTGTACCTTCAGGTTCCACATGCGACAACAGCAGGATACAGGAGGCCGAGCAGAGTCAGTCTCATCGAAACCCAGGAAAGAGGCTGAAACATCGGTATCATAGCCTGAATATCCTGAATCACCACTCGGGAGGATAAGCCAGAAACTGCACTGTGTCCAGAACAGTTCCGATGAAAGGGAGCGTCTGAGAGGGAGTTGGGTGTGACTTCGGCATGTTGATAGCGAACCCCTGGCAATGCAGGCGGTTTGCCGTAGCCTGGAGGTGGGAGATGACACCCTGGGGCGAGCCCGCCTTCAGCAGCCAGTCATCGAGATAAGGGACGACTGGCACCCCTAGCTTGTGTAGATGAGCTGTGACCACCGCCATCACCTTGGACAACACCCGAGGGGCGCTGGTAAGGCCAAAAGGGAGCAAGGTGAACTGAAAATGCTTGTGGACCACCGTAAACCGCAAGTAGCACCGATGGGCAGGCATTACGGGTATGTGAAAATTGCTGTCCTGCAAGTTCAACGCTACCATCCAGTCTCCTGGGTCCAAGGCAGACATGATCTGAGCCAATGTGAGCATCTTGAACTTCTCCTTCTTAAGGAAGTAGTTGAGGGTTTGGGAGATCTAGGATAGAACGAAGACCCTTCTCCTTTTTGGGCACCAGAAAGTAGCAGGAATAGCAATCCTCAGCCTACTTCTGGCACCGGAACCCTCTCTATGGCTCCTTTAGCCAAGAAAGCCATGACTTCCTCAGGAAGCAGGGATAAATAATCCTCCATCAGCTGGTCATAAGTTGGAGGCATGGAAGGAGGAGTAGTCTCAAAGGGGAGGGAGTATCCCTTCAGACGATCTGCAGAACCCACCTGTCCGATGGTATGGAGTGCCAGTGGTGGAGGTTATGGCGGATCCTGCCACCAACTGGACGCCCATGATCTAAAAAGTCAAGATGAGGAAGGTTTGGAGGCTGCAGCTGCCGGGGGAGGGGATCGGGGGTGGATGGACCAGACCGCTGGCTACCCGACCCACAGGGCCAGAAGGAACTGCGCCTTCGTCCACGCAGAGGCTGGGAAGTCTTTGCAGCTCAGTGGCTGGGATAGGGTTGGTGCGGTTGAAAGCCCCTTCCGAGGCCGCAAAAGGCAGACTGGGGACATGGGACCAGTGCTAAATTTGTAAAATACTAAGTGCCAGGGCTCTCTTCAGGAGGCGACTGTAGCGTGCACTACACATTGCCCCTGTCATGCTGTCAATGATAGTAACAACACAACTACCAACCATAACACTCCTACAAGTGTGATATTTCGGACTATTTCAGGCCCCCAAAGCTAAAAGAATGGCTTGGGCGGCAGGTAATAGTAATTTATAGTGTTTATTGAATTAATAATTGACTGTTGTTGTGGACAACTCTAAAGTAGCTAGACAGCGCCACCTTGTGGCAGACTGTCACAAGCAGACACACTGCTTCACCTCCCATCACAGTTCACCCCTTAGCATTATGGTAAATGCAGTTAATTTTAAGCGCTTACTTGGGTTTTTGCTGAAGTGTTTCACCAAAGTTGGTGCAGGTTAGTGCAGTGAATCTCTAGACACGTGTTTCTGGATATTATCCTTCATCAGTAGAGATAAAAAACGAAATTTATCTGGTGTTGCTGAGAAAGCTGCCACAATCTTCTCAGGTCTCAGTACCTCTCTCTGGTGCACAGGTGCATCTCCAAAAGCTCGTCAGCTTAATGGCTCAAGGGGGCCTTTTCAAACAGATGGGGGATGGGAGCACACTGCTTCACCTCCCAGCACAGTTCACCCCTTAGCATTATGGTAAATGCAGTTTAAACGCTTACTTGGGTTTTTGCTGAAGTGTTTTACAAAAGCACCGGTGTTGACAATTAAGTGCCGGTGCCGAGAACGGGAAACCACTGGCACAAATTCAGGGGCGGCTGGTGACCTTTGAAAGTGGTGAGGCATAAACCCACTTGTTTCAAAATTTACCTCACTCATACTCCCTCCCATTCACTGCTAGCTCACAAACATACTTATAGCTGCTTATTCTCCTTCTCACTTACAAACATAGTTGCACACACTCACCCTTTAACCCTCACTGATAGTAGGCCCTGGTACAACTGCATCTGCTGCACCATTGATAATTAACTACACCCCTGACTCACTTCCACTCCCCTCTCACAATCTCCAATCACTCACTCCTAACACACTCACATTCCTTTACTCACTACATCGTACTCACTTTCAGTCCCTTGGAGCCCCTGACAAAGAGCCGCCCTTGTGGATTACAGTGTGTTTTTAACGTCACTAACGTTGTGTTTGTGCATACTTACGGGTCGGTAGAACAGAGAATGTGTGGGAAGTGCATTCTTCAAATGGCCTTAACAGCTAGGGTGAGAGTTTTCACGCCCTCGGAGATGTTGAAAAGTAAACTTCTTCCTCCTTGCCTTGCAGGAGAGGACACTGTCAGTATTATGGCGCTTATGAGCTATAAAAGTAAGTCGTAAAAACAGACCTCGAGTGTGGGGGTCTTTAAGCCATATTTTCAATGCAAATGGCAACCAATGATGCAATACATACAAAGCCGGGATCTGATTCAATATGCAATGTTCTCTGCTCTAACCCAAAAGCCTGTACTTCATGCGCGAGTCACCTTGGTTGGTGCACTTGACTCCCTTCTGTTTCTCTTCCCTGTAAACATCTTTCCATGAATGTGGCCTATTGCCCTTTCTCCCTTTAAACACCAACAGTAAGGTCTTTAACCTATAAAAGTATGCAGGCAATGTACTCTGATACACCACCTGCAGCATATTTTAGATGCGGCCACAAGCGTGCAGTGAATGACTACATTTGTCTCCATTTGCATTCACTTTACAGTTCTCGATACACAGCTGTAAGTAACTACAATATTTGCAGAGATGAACATAATGAACAAGTTACTTACCTCCGGTAACGATATATCTGTAAGAAACATAGGTTAGTTATAGATTCCTTACCTTAGAATTACCCCCAGGCGTCGGACTGGATCCGGAAAGTTTTCGTCAGCAGTACCCCTGCGCGTCGGAAGGTGGCGTCGGTCGACTCCGAGTCCGTCGTCGTGGTCGCCGGGATGACGTCGCAGTAGCTACTTAGACGCCACCCTCGCGCGCTGACGTCAGTTCTGTACACGACTTTCCACGCCACAAACGCAGAGCCATGCAAGACACTGACCACTGGTGCACAAAACTAGGGCCCTGAAAGGATGTCCTTAACCCAAGAAGTCAGTTCGCACAACGGGGAGGATGGGTGGGCCGGTAAGGAATCTATAACTAACCTATGTTTCTTACAGATATATCGTTACCGGAGGTAAGTAACTTGTTAATCTGAAAGAAACAGTTAGTTATAGATTCCTTACCTTAGAATAGATACCCCAGCAATACCAACCCCGGAGGTGGGTCTGCGAACCAAGTTCACACCAGAAAGTCCTAGAGAACAGAACGGCCAAAGAAGCCGTCTCTCCGGACTTGACTGTCTAGGCAGTAGTGTTTAGTAAACGTGTGCAACGATGCCCACGTCGCTGCCTGGCAAATGTCATTCAGAGGGACACCTCGTCCCAAAGCAGTAGTAGCTTCTGTCCCCCTGGTGGAATGGGCGCGCAGCCCCACTGGAGGCTCCTTTTTCGCTAGAGAATAGCAGGCTTTCATACACAAAACGACCCATCTAGAAATGGTCTGCTTGTGTACAGCCCGACCTTTCTTGGCGCCCACGTAGCCAACAAAGAGCTGGTCATCCACCCGGAACTGTTTTGTGCCATCCAGATAGAAGGAAAGTGCACGTTTTGGGTCCAGACGGTGGAGCCTCTCTTCCTCTTTAGAAGGCTGCGGAGGCGAAAAGAAGGTGGGCAAAGTGATGGTTTGCCCAATATAAAAGGAGGTGACCACCTTGGGAAGGAAGGATGGACGAGTTCTTAGGACAACCTTGTCCAGATGTACAGCCAGAAAAGGAGGCTTGGATGACAGGGCCTGGAGCTCACTCACTCTTCTGGCAAATGTGATGGCTACCAGGAATGCAGTTTTAAGAGTTAAGAGTCTGAGAGGACAGTTGTGAAGCGGCTCAAAGGGAGCGCACATCAAATAGGTCAAGACCAGAATCAAGTCCCACTGAGTCATTACAAATGGGACAGGAGGAAAGAGATGCGTAATGCCTTTTAAGAAGCGATTTACAACCGGAATAGAGAAGGCTGATCAGGAAGCCTAAGAAAGGCAGAAATGGCCAAGAGATAGCCCTTGATAGTGCCCAGAGCAGAGCCCTGCTGGGCCAAAGAAAGGAGGAACAAGAGAACCTCAGAAAGAGGGGCAGAGATGGGATCCACAGCCTTTGCTGTGCACCATGCCACAAATCTATTCCATCTGCAGGCGTATACCGTCTTAGTGGAGGGACGCCTGGCTGCCAAGATTACATCACAGACTTCGGGAGGCAGGTCAAACGACGTCAACTGCCGCCGCTCAATCTCCACGCAAGGAGGTGGAGGCTGGACAGGTTTGGGTGGAGAACCGTCCCCTGCAGCTGCGACAGAAGATCCTCCCGAAGAGGCAGTCGGATCGGAGGATCGATGGCCATGTTGAGCAGCTCGGGATACCAGACTCTTCGTGCCCAATCCGGAGCCACAAGAATGACTAGGGCCCGGTCGCACTTGATCATCTTCAGCACTCTGGGCAGAAGTGGTATAGGCGGAAAGGCGTATAGAAGACTGCAACTCCATTTGCGACGAAAAGCGTCGCCTAGCGAGTGCCGCCTTGGAAATTCCAACGCGCAGAATTGCTGACATTGCGCGTTCTCTTCGGTGGCGACTAGATCTAACCAAGGCTCTCCCCACTGCTGAAAGAGACCTTGCACCACCTCCGAGTGAAGACGCTATTCGTGATCCATCACGCACCTGCGGCTGAGTTCGTCTGCCCTGGGGTTCAGGGAACCTGCCAGGTGTTGAACCACCAGGGATATGCCCTGATGTTCCAGCCATGTCCAGAGGCGGAGGGTCTCCTGACATAGGGTCCACGACCCCACCCTGTTTGTTGCAGTACCACATGGCGGTGGTGTTGTCCGTGAATACCTGCAGTACTCTTCCCCGGACAGAGGGAAGGAATGCCTTGAGTGCAAGACGGATCACCCGAAGCTCCAGAAGGTTGATGTGGAGCCCGGACTCCGCCGGAGACCAGAGGCCTCTGATCTCCGCCTCTCCCATGTGGCCGCCCCATCCCAGAAGGGATGCGTCCGTCACCACTGTGTGTTCTGGTTGGGGAAGGGAGAGGGATCTGCCATTGACCCAATCCTGGTTTGTGAGCCACCACTGCAATTGCCGTGCAGTTCCCTCTGAGATCTGGACGCAATCGGACAGATTCCCCTGATGCTGCACCCACTGGAACTTCAGGTCCCACTGCAGAGCCCGCATATGCCACCTGGCACGATCGACCAGCAGGATGCATGAGGCCATGAGGCCCAGCAGCCTCAGGGTCATCCTGACCGAAACCCGGGATAGAGGCTGAAAGATCGGAATCATAGCCTGAATATCCCAGACTCGCTGTTCGGGAGGATAAACCCGAGACTGCGTTGTGTCCAGAACCGCTCCGATGAAGAGGAGCTTCTGAGAGGGGGTCAGGTGTGACTTCGGGACGTTGATGGAGAACCCCAGCGAATGCAGGAGATCGGCCGTAGTCTGGAGGTGGGAGACAATAGCCTGGGGCGAGCCCACCTTCAACAGCCAGTCATCGAGATAGGGGAAGACTGGGACCCCTGATCTGCGCAGATGAGCTGCGACCACCGCCATCACTTTCGTGAACACCCGAGGGGCGCTGGTAAGGCCAAATGGGAGCACGGTGAACTGAAAATACTTGTGGTCTACCGTGAACCGCCGGTAACGTCGGTGGGCCGGCAGGAGGGGGATGTGAAAGTAAGCGTCCTGCAAGTCCAATGCTACCATCCAGTCTCCAGGGTCTAGGGCAGACAAGACCTGAGCGAGCGTCAACATCTTGAACTTTTCCTTCCGGAGGAAGTGGTTGACGTTCCTGAGATCCAATATAGGATGCAGGCCTTTGTCCTTCTTAGGCACTAGAAAGTAGTGGGATAAACAACCACAACCTACTTTTGGGACAGGACCGCGCTCAATGGCTCCCTTGGCCAAGAGAGCCGTAACTTCCTGACGGAGAAGGGCCAAGTGATCCTCCGACATGTGTCGAAATACTGGTGGCATGGATGGGGGTGGGGGGGGGGGGAGTCTCGAAGGGGAGGGAGTAGCCCCTTCGGACTATTTGCAAAACCCACCTGTCTGACGTGATGGTGGACCAGTGGGGGAGGTGATGGCGAATCCTGCCGCCCCCTGGTCTTTGGTGGCCCTGAAGAGTCGGACTAGGAAGGTTTGGAGACTGCGGCAGAGGGGGCGGTGTTGGACTGGCCCGCCCTCTGGCCCCCCGACCCACGTCGGTGGGCTCCACGTCCCTGGCCGCACAGAGGCTGGTTAGCTTGCGCCGGCCTGTGGCTCTGGTTAGAACATGGTGGGGCACCCCTTCCGTAGCCACGAAAGGGGCGAAAAGCAGACTGCAGGGGACGAGAGGACACTGCGAGGCCTAAGGACCTGGCCGTAGTCTTAGAGTCCTTAAAACGCTCGAGTGCGTTGTCTGCCTTGTCACCAAACAGGCGACGGCCATCGAAGGGTATGTCCAAAAGAGTAGCTTGGACATCCCCCGAAAAGCCAGATGTTCTCAGCCAGGCTGAGTGCTACTGACGTTGAAACCGTCCAACCTAGTGAGTCAGCGGTGTCCAGTCCACACCTGATGGTGCACTTTGCTGCATCTCGACCCACTGCAACGGCACGGGCGAGGACAGCCCGGGCCTCCTCCGGGCATTGTGGCAGCACGTATGTAGGAAAGTAGGATCTGCTTCTTATGGTTACCCCCACTTTTTGCTTGATGTTACACTGTTTTTGACTAGTCTGACTGGGATCCTCCTAATAAGGACGCCAGTCTATCTGCTTTCTCCCTAAAATGTTATGCATGTACTTAGGTACACTCCAGATTGGATACTGGGGTACCCCAGAGGCCTCCCATGGGCTGAAGCATGTATTATGCCACCCATGAGAGGCCATGCAAAATGGAACTACAGGCCTGCCATTGCAGCCTGTGTAAGCTGGTGCTTGCACCACTTACAATAGATATAGGTTTACTATAACTATAGGTCACTACACTTAAAACGTATAAGTCACACCTATAGCAGGCCTTGACAATGCTGAAGGCAGGGTGCTGGGCTTTACGTGAGAGGGTGCCCCTGCATGAGCAGAGCCTCTCTGCAGCCTTCGGAGACCATTCTCCCGGGTTGTCGGTGACGCAGCCAGACATATAGGTAGAGGTGCATTATATGCTCGCGTAAAATGCTATCTCGAAAATGGCTGCAACAAAACATGTCGTGTTTGGTATCAAACACCTTGGAATCATACCTCCACACCGGTAAACGGTGTGGAGGTATGATTCCACCCTTCTGAAGTGAGCTTCGTGGGGTCACTGGTCTTCCCGGTACCAGCCTTCTCGTCCCGGGCAGCACAAAATGGTTGCTCCCGACCAGAGACACATTTCTGCCCTCCTGCTGCTGAGCCAAGCTCGACCAGGGGAAGGCAGGACAATAGGCATCCTGTCACAGGGAGGTGTGACCACCTCCCAGTCAGGATTTAGTGTAGTGGGGCTGGGTGGGTGCACTTCCAAAGTGTCTGAAAGTCTGCATCTGGGGCACACTTGGTGTCCCTGTGCATATTCCAGTTCAAACCAGTCCTGGGAGCCTTTGGCTCCTGATCTGGTGCGAAACTGGACAAAGGACATGGAAGTATCCTCCCCACTGTCCTGATCCTCCCCTGGGAGGGTCCCTGAATCTGTCCAACCCTCTCCCGTGGGTACAAAAGGGCTTACCTGGCTGTAGGACCCTAGATTCAACGTGGACAAGAAACCACTGAACTTCGACCGTCTGGACACTCTGGACTTCGACTGGGCCCGACTTCGTCTCCCTCTCTGTCCAAAGCATCGTCTGTGCCCGTGCACCATACAGGCTCCGTGCAGGACCTGTGGAGCATCAAGGACATCTGAAGTATCTCCCTTGGGGTGAAGGAGTTACTCCCCTGCATTCGCAGGCACCGTAACGCAACTGACCGGTCTGCTGATCCTGAGCTTCTGCGGACTCCAAAGGCTCCAGGAACACAGGAGGTGGGTTCCTATGTTCCTTGAGGTCGAGATGCCCTCTCACCAAGATTGAGGCCAGTATCCCTCCGGGGGACCGCATAACCCGAACCCCTGTGCACCGCATACTTTTGCAAGTGCATATGCTTGTTGGCGTTCCCCAACTAAGTGCAATGGGCTATTGATAGCCCCAACCTCTGCGCTCAATCCCTACAAAGAACTTCGGCCTCTTCACACTCTGTGCCCTGCAAACTGTTGTTTTGTAAAACTGCTAGAGGTCCCCTCGCGACTCCTGTGCCTTCGGCCTGTGGGTCCATTTGAGGGACAACATTGATTTTCTTAGGTTCCCCTGGTTGCTCCAGGCCTGCCCTGACTCCCCTTGCTGTGGTGAGTCCCCTGGTCCTTGCTGGGCCAGACCGTGACCATCCTCGACTTTCTTCGTGGGTTGCCGCGGACCAGGCTTGTTTGTGCTCCATCCGGACACCGACCCCTCAGCACTCGACATCCTTCGTGGGACAGCTCGAATCCGGCTCCTGGTCGTCCTCAACGTCTCCTGGTCCCCGTGGCTGCAGAGTCAAGGTCTCCCTCTTCACACCTGAAGCACCCGACATCGGTGGGCATTCGTCTACCGAGCCCCTGGTCACTCCTGAGTGACCCAGACTCTGTCCCCTCTGCTCTCAGGTTCCTTCCTTCAAGAATCCACCTGTGGGTTCCACCGGACACCTTTCTTCTTTCCAGCAGTGGCATTTCTTTGAAGGCTCCCATTGAGAACGACAGCGGTTTCCGACACCACTTCGACCCTATGCACCCGGCTTCCCTGGGATAGGTAACTCTGGTACTTCGGTATCCACGGGTGGGGTGGCTCTCCAACCTTCTATGGTCCAAAGGGTTTCTTCGTAATCCTTTGGGAAGGGTCCTTAAACACTAAAACTGCAACTGCAACTCTCCCATTGAATTGTACGTAGCACGTGGTCGTGTTCTCACACTGCACCCGTCCTCCGTGGGGTCCCTACTTACTCACCTTGGGTGGTTCCTTGGGGTCCCAGCGATTCTACAACCTCTAGACACTGTCTTGACTTGAGTCGTGGTTCTTATACCACTATTTTAGTATATGGTTTGGTCTCCCCCAGGAGCCCACTGTGTATTAGTGCTACTTACGTTTGTTTCTGTGCTACAGTATTGTGTGCTTTGTGTTTATCTGCGTGTAGCAGATACTGTGAGGTATTTAAAGTGTGTTATATTAATAAATACATATTTTTATAACTACTGTGTGGTTCTCTATTCATTTAACCAATACATTAAGGTTACATTCTGGTAAAACAAGCTGTTTAACATTCCTTCAAGACTAAGCCTGAAGGCTGCTCTCCACAGCTACCACTTGGATAGCTTTCTAAGGCTATCTTTGACCTCTTAAATCACCATAAGGGTTGTTTGGACTGGTGCAAGGTGCCCACTTTAATTAGTGGACATCATATACCAGGCCAACTTCTCACAACGTGCGCAACTGTGTCCCACACAGAGTGTTGGTACCGGCCCAAGAGACATGAGGTGTCCACCGACCGCAGTCCTAAGCTGGCGGAAGAAAACATTTTCTTTCCAAGATGGTCCAGCTTCTTGGATTCACTATCTTGTGGAGCTGTAGGGAACGTGCTACCTTTGGAAGACGAGGCTTGAACCACCAAGCTCTCGGGGTTAGGGTGTTGGGAGAAGAAAAGTGGGTCGCCCAGAGTCGGGCAGTGGCGTCGGGCGATGTTCCTGTCCACAGGAGCCCCTGTGTTGGGCTTGGACCAGGAGCCCAAAAGGACATCAGTGAGGGCTTTGTTAAATGGCAGCAAAGGCTCCGAAGAGGATGCCGCTGGCTGAAGCACCTCAGTCAGGAGGTTAATCCTGACCGCCACCGTAGGAAGCTCAAGGCCCAAGGTCTCAGCCGCCCTACGCAACACCACTGCGTATGACGCTCCCTCCTCCGTAGCCACGGTAGGAGGAGAAAGCATGCCAAGGTCTGGGGAGGTATCCAGACCACTGGCATCACCCAGTTCCTCTCTCTAGTACGGCTCCTCCAGCTGGTCTTTTATAGGGTCACCAGACCTCTCCCAGTCCTCCTCATCCTCCTCTGGCCGCCAGTCAGGACGAAAGGGAATGCCAGGGAAGAATGTGGGCACAAAAGTACCCTCCGGCTCCGGTACCGGCGTCAATCGACGTCAGTCCGGCTCCGCGTTTGAGTCGGAAGGGAGGCTGGGGTCGACGCCGGTTGGGGACACAACCGGCGTCGTCGGAGTCGTCGACTGTCGAATCGGTGTCGGGGAAGGACCTGTGAGGTCGACCGGCGCCGATCCGGATCCAGGCCTGGATCCATAGGGACCTGCGGCGTCGGGCCGCTGGTGACAAAGGGCTAGGCCCCCCAACCGAAACCGCGGGCCCGAAGGCGCGCCAGCGGAGTCGGGCTGCCCAAAGATGGCATGCATCGCTTCGTAAAACTGACGAAGCTGGGCAGGGGTCGCTCCGGCTCCCGGAAAGGGAGGGAAGCGCGGAGTCGACCCTGCAGGCGCCGCTGGCGGAGCCGGAAAGCGACGACCCTCCGCATCCTGCGTCGGCCGACGGACGGGGAGAAGGCGAAGAGCGTCGATGCTTCTTCGCCTTCTTCTTGTGCTTCGACTTACCCGAGGAGTGCGAAGACTTCGATGACGAGTGGTGGTGGCTCCGCGACAGGTCCCGCGGCCTTCCTCTCGACCGGGACTTCGAACGGCGCGGAGCGGACTGCTGAGCCTCCAAAAGCTTTCAGGACCGCTCCCGCAAAGACTTCGGGGCCATGACCCGGCAGTCGGAGCACGACTTCGGGTTTTGGTCGCGCTCCAGACACCACAGGCACACGAGGTGCGGATTGGTAACGGACATCAACTTGTGACAGGAGTCCCAACGCTTGAATCCCGGACGATGGGATATCCCCCGCGCACCAGGAGTCGATATAAGACTCGAAAAGAGGTCGACAAAAGTCGAAAAAGTTTTGTCAAAAAGTGACAAAAAGGGGCAAGCTTCTCTCCGGATCTGCGCTGGCTGATGCGGAAAAAGAAAGAACTGATGTCAGCGCGCAGGGGCGGCGTCTAAGTAGATACCGCGGCGTCATCCTGGCGACCACGACGCCGATGACGGACGCGGAGTCGACCGACGCCACCTACCGATGCGCAGTGGTACTGCTAAGAAAAAATTTCTCCGGATCCAGTCTGACGCCTGGGGGTAATTCTAAGGTAAGGAATCTATAACTCATTGTCTCTTTCAGATGTGATTGGTCTGAGCGCCGTGGTTCGGTCTCAGGCAGGGAATGGGAGCGTGGGCATGTTCTCCACCCAGGCTGCAATAAAGCCTGAGTGGAGAACATGCATAGTGCTCATGAATGTTTGGACAGCCCGAGACGGCCAGCCAAACATTCATGCGCACATTTACAAAGTCTGCTCACCTCTCCTCCCCTGCTCTGAGAGCAGAGCAGCCCCGCCCCTAACCAGCCGAGTCAGGACGAGGAATGGAAAAATAAAAAAGATAATGATGTTAAGTTATTATCATTTTATTTTTCCTTTTTCAACTGCTCGCAGAGCAGTGGGGTGACGCTCCTCCGCCTTAGCGGAGGAGCCGCCCCTGCACAAATTATGCACTGCGTGTGGACAGCTGAGAGGATCAAGGAATTGAACGTAGTCAGCGAGTCCTTAAAGCGCTCCAGCGCCAAGTATGCCTTGTGTCCGAAGAGACGGGTGCCATCGAAGGGCATGTCCATGAGGGAATCCTGAATATTCCCCGAACAGTCAGACGTTCTCAGCCAGGTGTGGCATCGTCAGGGCCACCATTGAAGAAACTGCTCTGCCCAGCGAGTCGGTCATGTCCAAGCCACAGAGTATAGTGAACTTTACTGCGTCTCTCCGGTCTGTAACTGCTTGGGAGAGAATGGCCAGGGCCTCCTCCGGGACCTGTGGCAGCACTTGCACAACCATTTCCCACAGCGTGTGGGAGTAGCAACCCAATAAGCATGCAGTGTTCACTGACCACAATGCAAGGCTGGCAGAAGAAAATATTTTATTTCTCAAGCTGTCCAGCCTCTTGGATTACCTGTCCGGGGGAGCAGCAGGGAACGCGCCATGGGAAGTGGCGGCTTGAACCACCAAGCTCTCCAGGTAGGGTGTTGGGTGAGGAAATTTGGGTCCCCTGGCGCAAGGCAGTGGTGCCGGTCAATCATCCTATCCACAGGAGCCCCTGTGCTGGGTTTGGACCAGGTCCCCAGAAGGAAGTTGGAAATGCCTTGGTTGAACAGTAGTAGGGGTTCAGAGGAGCAGACTCCCGGTTGCAGCACCTCCGTCAAGATGTTGGTCTTGACAGTCACAGAGGGAAACTGAAGGTCGAGTACCTCAGCTGCCCTCCGCACCACTATTGCGTATGTAGCTCCCTCCTCCATAGTCAAGGTAGGGGGAGAAAGCATGTCGGTATCTGGAGACTAATCCAATCTGCTGGCATGACCCAGTTCCTCACACCAGTCCATATCCTGCTCATACTGGTATTCTAAAGGGTCCATCGACCCCTCTCATTCCTCCCCGAGATCTAACTCTTCAGAATAGGGCTGATGCTCTGACCTAGGATACAGAGGTCCTGTCGGCGCTGGAATCAGCATTGGTTAACGCGGCTCCAGCTCCGTGTTAGATTCAGGAATCACAATGGGGTGGACGCTGGGGGCACCAGGAGCGTCGGCCTCAGGGTTGGCGCTGGGGATTGTCGGAGTGGCACAACCGGTCCAGATCCATTGGGGCCCGTCAGAGCCGGGCCAAAGCCCCCGGCGCAGAATCAGATGGGGTCCCCTCTGACACCACAGGGCTGGCTCAAAGGCACGCTGGAGGGGTCAGGCCGCTCAAAAATGAGATGCATGCTCCCATAGAACTCTTTAATTTGCGCGGGGGTCACTCAGACTCCCAGAAAACTGAAGTGGCACGGAGTTGGCCCAGGAGCAGGTTCGGAAGAACCAGGTCTCGAACACCGATGTTCCTTCCTCGCATATGCCAACGAACGAGAAGAAGTCAAAGCACACTTTGACTTCCTCTCTTTTTTGTGCCTCCTACCCGAGTTCCCCAATGATTTCGGGTGGGATGAAGAGGACTTTGGACTCCTGGTAGGGTCCCGAGACCTTCCTCTCAAGCGGAACCGTGACTTCCGCGGAGTCGCATGCCGGCCCGCTAGCAGTTTCAGGGCTGGCTCAAAGCCTTTGTGGTCGTGCTCCATACACTACAAACACACGAGGTGCGGGTCCGTCTTCGACATGCTGTGGTTTAAGACCGGTCTTCCTCAATGACATCCTCGACACACCAGAAGGAAAAAACCTCCAAAAAGGTAGACAAAATGTCACAAAAAATCCTGTCAAAAACTGACAAAGGGGTAGCTTTTCTCTCAGATCAGTGCTGGCTGGCGCGTAAAGAAAAGAACTAACATCAGTGCACCGAGGTGGTGCCTATATAGGTAATGCAGACATCACTTCCAGTGCAGATGATGCTACGAGGAGCCAGCCAACGTCACCTACCGGCACGCCGGGGTACTGCTCACGAAAAATCTTCCGGATCCAGTCTGATGCCTAGGGAAATATAAAGGTAAGGAATCTGCAACTAGAAGTCTCTATCAGATCTAGGATTCATGGTGAGGTTGGTTCAGAATGAGGCCTAAGTTCGTGGAGTGGTTAGTTGGTGGGGGTGTGGGTCCCAAGGTGAGCTTTTATTCCCGAAGATCAGCACGTCAGTTTTGAGCTTGAGGCAGTTCTCTTTCTTCAAGTTGACCCATGCTGATCATGCATTGTTTGAAGCTTGTCTTGGTGGTTACGGTGTCATCTGAGAGGGAAAACATGAGCTGGGTGTCGTCAGCGTAGATCATGGGTACTCGCAAACATTTTCCCAAGGGCCAAAAGGTTTGACCAGTGGTGTGACCAAAGGCTGCATTGATGCCAGTCGGGCGACAGTCGGGGGAGGGGGGTAGGGGAGATGAGGACTGTAAGGTGGGTGTATGGGAAGTAAGGCATATACATCTAGTGGCTGAATTTCACAATGTGAAACCAGAAAACCTGGGTTCAATCCCAGCTTCCCCACTTGGACACAATGTGTTATTCAAGGCAATTGTTTTATTTCACTTTCCCTCATTTTTCTTCATTATCACATATAAGAGGACCTTGAAATATGTGACTTCAGGAAGTGAGCCGTATGAAACCTTCTCCTGTGTATGATTTAATAAACTATAATGTTGGCCGTGTATAATAGCAACCCAGGCCACCCAAAGAGTGCACATACCAAGTGACTTGCTTCTTACTTCACTATTGCGATTGTTGTCAGTGTTGGTGGAAGGAAGCATGAATGTTTTTTAAATTCATGTTTGAAAAATATCACTTAAAAAAAAACACTTCTTAATACACCGATATAATCTGATGAATTAAGGTGCAACAGTTCTGCATGTTAATGAAACACTTTTTGAGGAGACCTTACCATATTTTTATACGTTTGTTACAAGAGGTCTTTAAAAATGAAAGTGTTCCTAAAGTTAAGTGATGCAGGAAACCTTAGTTACTTCCTTCCTTTACTTTCAATTAACCTGAAAACAAATGCTTGCCCGTTTATTTAACACCTTTTTAATGTTAGCGCTGATTTGAGTAAACAGTAACCCAGTGCTGCTGTTGACCAGAGGTCCGCATCTAAAGGTCAGTAGGGCCGCATGCGCCCCCCGGGCCATACTTGGAGTATCACTGACATAGATGATGGTGATCCCATGGGATCTGATGATGTTAGCTAGAGGACTCATGTACATGTTGAAAAGTGTGGAGCTGAGTGACGATCCCTGTGGGACTCCGCAGATAGGGACCTTGGGTTCTGATGTGAATGGCATTAGCCTGACTTGTTGTGTTCTTCCAGAGGAAGGAAGGTATCCATTAAATGCTGGTCCTTGTATTCCTGCTGTGTGTAGTCTGGTGATAAGTGTGTGGTGGGAGACGGCGTTGAAAGAGGCAGAGAGGTCGAGGTAGATGAGGGCATCAGTCTGTCCAAGGTCGGGAATGGCGTATATGACTTCTGTTGTGGGATGAGGGCTGTTTCGGTGCTGTGGTTGTTTTGGAATCCTGATTGTGAGTTGTCCAGGAGATACTGGCATTCTAGGTTGTCAGAGAGTTGTCTGTTGATGGTTTTCTTGATAACTTTGACTTGAAAGGGGAGCAGCAAAATGGGTCGGTAGTTGCTGAGTAATTTGATGTGGGCTGAAGGTTTTTTTGAGGAGGGCAGTAACTTTGTATGTATCCAGCTATATGGGAGGGTGGGTGTCTTGAGGGAGGCGTTGATGATGGAGGTGAGTACAGCACTGATCGTGGCTCTACCCAGGTTGCAGATATGGTGGGGGGAGGGGTCTGTGGGCGCCAGTGGGTGTACTGTCTTCATTATTGCTGCAGTGTCCTCGATGGATAGAGGGTTCAAGGCTGTCAGCTGGTGGTCTTTGCTTGATGAGGTTAACAGGCTGGGAAGGACAATGGGGGTGGCTGGGGTAGAAGTTGATGTAGATCTTGGTGATTTTTTCATGGAAAAAGTCAAAGAAGTTGTTGCAGAGTTCTTGTGTCGGGGTGTTGTTTGCGGCTGTTGGGTTGATGAAATCCTTGACGATGGTGAAATGTTCCTTGCAGTTGTTGGAGCTAGATTAAATTCTCAGGGTCAGGCACTTTTCTTGGTCTCTTTTACTTGATGGTGATAGCGTCTAAGTATGGCCTTGTAGATGTTTCTTTTGGTGGTTCCTCAGGTGGTTCTACATTTCCTTCCAAGTTGTTTGCAAACTCTCTTGGACTCTCTGAAGTCAACGTTGTACCAACTAGATTATTTGTTGGATCTTTTGGGTTTGGTGCTTTTCAGGGGCGCCAGGGTATTGGCGCAGGTGGTGATCCAGTTGGTGAAGTTGTTTGTGTCGTTGATGAGGTTGTTGGTGGGGTCTAGGTGGTGTAGTAGGAAGGCGTTGAGCCATTCAGTTTCTGCAACTTTCTTTTAGCAGTGGCGTGGGGTGTTGCTCCGTAGGGGTGGTTGGTAGTCATGTTATGTGGAAGAGGAGGATGGAGTCATCCGTCCACATGAGTGGAGTGATGTGGGTGACTTTAACCTTGTTGCTAGAAGAGAAGATGGGGTCCGGAATGTGTCCGACGATGTGGGTAGGGCGTAGTAAGAGCTGGGTGAGGCCGATATTCTGTAGACTTTCGAGCAAGTCCGTGGGTCATCGAGATGAAAGTTGAGATCGCCTAGGAGTATGAAATCTTTGTTGCCCATGGCAAGAGGTCAGTGAGCAGGTTGCTGAAGTGGGTGTGAGGTTCTGGGGGCCGGTATGCGAGGGTGCATTTGACAGTGGTTTTACTATCTGTCAGAAGCTTGAAGTGCATGTGTTCCATAGAAATGGCATCTGGGTCAGTGTAAGAGGTACAGTTGATGGTGTCTTTGTGGATGATGGCACATCCTCCTTTTGGTTTATGGGGTTGGTTCTAGTGCAGGATTTTGTATCCAATAGGGATGGCTGCGGCAATGTCCAGCGCCGATGTGGGATTGAGTCTGGTTTCGGTGAGGAAGAGGAGATCTGGTGCGTTGGAGTCAATGAGGTCCCAAATGTCGGTGGAGTGCTTGCCAAGTGAGCGTGTGCTGAGGAGCATGCATGTGATCAGCTCCTGAGTTCTGATTTGGTAAGTGGTGTGATGTGTGTGTGGGCAAATGGAGCAGGTGTTTGGAATCATGTTAAGTGGCAATGCGAGCAGGCAAAGGGGCCCACCGAGGACTGAGGTGTGGCCCAGCAGCAGCATTTGTGGTGGCATCCAGGGTTGAGCAGGCGGAGCTTGTCGGCGATGTGGCTGCAGGAGGCATTTGGACCCGAGCTCCTGGAACCAGGCGCGGTCCATGACATCTCAATGTATTTTTATTTCATAGGATGAGAACAGACCAGACTATCTCACTGAGGGTGCCATAGGACAACAAGAGTCTTTTCAAAGCATTGATTGAGCAGGGGAACGCTGGGAAAGTAACCAGTGGGAAAGGCCATATTTTGTATTGGACCCCATTGACACCTGTTCCCTATACATAACATAATACTGTACATGTGTAGGTATTTACACAGGGCGTTTTCCACGGTTGGTTTCGCAGTGACACTACTTTTATCTAGGATGTCACTTGGCGAACCTGTGGGTGAAAAACAACCCTGTTGTTGATACCTAGCAGTCTAAATTTCTTTATGTTCCTCCAATTAGTGTTATACCCAGGTTCTTTCTAATGTTTAAGATTGCAAAGCACCTGATACAGCATTTTTTATCTGAAGCCTTCCAGTTTATTAAGTGGTCAAACTCAAGAACTATATGATTTGATGGGGGTCAGTTAATATATAAATTGGGTAATTAGCTGACCCTTTGAAAATGACTCTCTTCATCTACACCCCCTCCACACCACAGAACCAGGCATTCTTCCAGTCCTCAGTCATGCAAAACAACAGTAAGCAGCTCCATATATCAAGCTGGAAGAACATGCCCACCCCAACACCAGACCTAAACAAACAAGAGTTTTTGTCTGAGCTTTCTTAGCGTGGATGTTTTCCATATCCTTTTTCATTTGTAGTGCACATCACTTGTTATAACATGTAGCAGGTGTGCCAAACGTGTGTGTGTGTGTGTGTTTTATTATGCATTTATATTGAGCACAGACCGACTTGAGCTGTGAAAAAGTCTCCCCAAACACAAGCCAGTAAAGCATCAGTAGAAACAGTAGAAAGACAAAGCTTTATATTTTACTCATTATGTACATGGTGGCAATGACAAAGCTGAAGGATGCATGTCATGCACTAAAATCCGCATCAATAGTGATATATTACACGCATATTTACACTTGGAAACACATTTCAAAAATACCCTTCCACGTTTTATAAGTCAAAATATAAAAACAAAGTTAGTTCCATTTCTTGCGAGCATAACATAATTCGGAACCAGGCTCTCTTGGCATAAAATAAGCTACAATTGAAGCCTGAACTGAAAGTATAACAAAAAAAACCTGAATTCAAACATATTCAGTGTTAATCTGGCGAACTATAGCTGATTTTTTAAAGATTAATTTACAGTAATAATCTGAGACGCTTGTCAAGTGCTAAGGCATCAGCATATTAGACTTCTATAAATAACATCCTGAGATAGTAAAGTTTCCAGTGGATACTAGACTTCATCATTCACATGTAGTGGCCTGTACCGCAGGAATCAGCCACTCCTCAGTGTGTACACAGCAAAGTGCTAATGGGTCAAACAAAATTCTGCTCCAAATTCCATAATCAAAACTCTCTGTAGCCTTGGAGACCAAAAGGAAAACTTGGCATCGGTGTGCAGCTACATTAACGTCAGGATTCTTCATTACAAGGCACTGTCCAATGGAATCTTGCCTACAGCGTGGAACGCTCACATTTGCATAGACGGCTAGCAAGTTAGTGTGCAGCAGTTAGGCAGAGGTGAATTCAAAGACGAACAAGGCAGTGCATACTTCGGCTCAATAAGCTGTCCAGGGAAAGAGGACTGAGAATCATTCCTGATTTCAGTTTGACAAATGTCAGTCGGGTTCTCAATCCCCTCCGCGACATTGGTTCCTTCAGATGAGTGTCTTCTGCTCAAAGAGCTGGAGGTCGAACCGCACAAAGACCTCCCCCGTTGGCACCTCGTGCAGAAGCAGACGCTTAGTCGTCGGGCCCTTGCTTTCCTGTTCTGTGCGGATTTTTGCCACGGGGACTTCGGTGCGACCTAAGAAATCTGTTGACGCAATCAGAAGACATTCACATTAGCATTTCTTCAGCACAGCAGAAGCAACACTTCCCTTAGATACCGAGTTACAAGGACAGCCTGGACTAACCAAAAGGGCTACCCCAAAGAGCTACAGAGCTTGAAAATATCATTTTTTTACAAGCTACTCCAAATCTGTCAATGTGAATCAGGATGTGCTGGCAGTTGGATGAAAGAAATGGTTAACTGACAACAAGAAATAGACCTGCTTAGGTTCTTCAAGACGTCTACCCCAAGTGGAACTGGTTTTAAAGACTAAGGAAACAGTCCTTTATTTTAAAAGCAACTTTTACACTGGTGTAGTAGCCAAAACTTAGGGGATATTTGTGATTTCTACTACAATAAAATACGAACAATCCATATCGAATACGGAAAAACACTAACATGTTGTTAAAATGTTTCATGAAACATTCTGCGTTGGCCAACAGGAAAATGGCAAAAAAGCAGACAGTTCATTTCATGGCGGTGAAACTAAACTAGAGTACAGGAGCCTGTCATAAACTCTGCCTTTTCTACCTCTTGTGCACAGCAGTAAAGGTTGGCCATGATGATGGCCCGGCTAATAAGGCTGGACATTCCTCGCTCTTGTGGGTATAGGACTAAAAACTAACTATCTGATTTAACTGAGGCTTCAAACCAAAAACGGAATTGAAGAGCACTAACATACTAACTTAAGTAGCCCGTTGAATCCCATTTTACCAGATCATTAAGGGGGCATTTCTCTTTGTTAACAGGAAGCATATGGGGGGGCTATTGCACAAAGAAGCAGCAACTTTTGCTATGCGTCTGAATCTAGGCGTGTTAGTAGCAGTGATGAGGACTTCCTTATCAGAATTCCATGGATGGAGCCGTGAGCTCCCATATCCAATATTTCTATCACCACACTGATCAACTGATTCGAAACATCATTCATGACTTCCTGAAAGTCTTGTCTTTTATTGTCAGCATATTTCGTATCAACTCCCACATGGATTTAGCATAATGGCCCGGCGGACGGATCACATGCTATCATCTTGGTCATGGCAGACATGTCATACACTTTTCATCCCATCAATTATAACCTTCTGCTTGTGTTGTCTTGTGGCTCTGATGATGAGGCCACTAACAGTATAACATAGTCTGGTCGCCTTAGGTCAATCATTAAGAGGGGATTCTTCAGGAAGCTTATGAGGAGAATGTACAAAAAGCAGCATCTTATGCTGTGCATCAGGCTTTAGTCTTGTTAGTAGCATCCATACCCAATATTTCTGCCACTAAACTGATCACCTGAATGGAGACGAGCACTCCTCTCCATCAGCTCTCAGAGGGGACTATCATAATTGCCACTCAGGGTAGAGCTCTGGAGCTTGTGGAAGACATCTGTGGCACCTTTCATTCCACTAAATTCAAACATACACTCTTGTTATATGGTAGAATTTATAATGACGGGTCCACTTATACAATGATACAGTTCGACTGCAGGCTCATCCTTGGGAAGAGTCGATATCGCTCCAGCAGCTCATATGTCTGAACCAGGTGATGAAGAGCCTCATCACCGTCTCAGTAACAATGTAAGCAAATGCTCTGTTCTTGTACAGTGTGGTGGCATCACAATGATTACTGAGGTCCTCGACTGTTACATGGACAAAGGTATACTGATTTCTTTTTTAAACAAAAACATTTTGGATTGAGTTTTGTTGTAAATTAGACAACTGGATGCAGAGTAAAACTTATATTAGTAGATCACATAAAATCAGTGGCAGCCGAATCCATAGCCTTTGCATCATACTTTCACCTTGCGTATCTTCCCAACCTTGCTCTCTCCCACCTCCTCCCCAAACATTCCAGACCTTCAATATATAGTCAAGATTTTCTGAGAATCATAGTCCCTTAACATTTCAGCAATTGCTGTTTCTTATCTTTCTTATTAGGGATTTCATCAAGCAAAATTTTAAGTGCGATGTGATCAGATCAGACTACCCGTGTATTTTCTTCATCATGTGCTTGGAGGCCTTGCATCTTTATAATTACTAATACAGAAATAGGTTTAGTGCCTTTCGTGAGACTGGTATGTCAGAGATGGTCCTACCACCGTTAGATATGCAAACAATGGACTCCAAACAGTCAACATCTATGCTTCATCCAAACATGTTACTAGCTAATTTTTCCACAGCCTTTATATTGCAAAGCCATGTATGCTGGTGCGTGATGGGCGCAAGATCTTTTTTCATCCACTGGGCTGCTACTGTAACTTTCGCTGCCCACAAGCAATTCTATGGTAGTACCCTATCTGCTTCAGTCTTATATTGCAAATTGTGCATTCCGGCCCCTATTAGAAGAGTTGAAATTAATGTAATTTGGTGGGGTAAAGACACCAATCAGTATAGTAATTATAATGTGATTCCCTTCCCAATGTACTATTGCCGGTGATATTTAGATCTTTCCAAATATACATCCATTGAGCTTGATCAGCACTGTTTTCTCCCTCTGAGGTTCCTCCATTTCTCTTAATGAACATTATGTGTAGGTGCAGCTACTTCCGTAAGGAGTCTGTGTAATGTTGAGATTATTCCTATTGAACAAGAGGTTTGCAGTACAATTTTTTTATTGGGGTTAGGTCAGTATGGGTTGCCTCTTTAACTGAAGTGGTTATACTGAATTTTGTCACTCCTTTGCCCTAGAAGCTGTGGAAGGTGGAGATACCATTCACTGGTGTTATCCTAAAAAGAGAAGCTAATGGGAATGTTGATGAACATGTCTTATTGACTCTCTCACAATGTTTCCAATGCCTGTTGGTAAGTGATGCCTAGGAGATGAAGACCGTCTCTGGGTACTGGGCATTCTCTGGTGAGAGATAATCTAGGCATGTGCGACCCTGGAGTTTGACAACACCTTGGACAGCCTGTAATTCTTCCACATCTGGAGTCTCTCTTAGTGATGAATGAGGAGCTACAGGTAGTAGTGTAGTGCCTTGAGGTCTGGGAATTTCCTTCTACGTATGTTGTGAATGGGCAATTTCCTCAGAATACACTCATTGTGATGAAGTGAACCTGGATGCACGTTGATAGTATCTTCAATTGCATGTGTCTTGGCAAAGATCACTTTGATACTGAAAAAGTCCTTGATGTTGTACAGGTCGTCAACGTTGATCCTTTTTTTATGCTTCACAGTGACGAAGAGTGATTGAAATAAGTGTCTATGATCAAACTCTGACATCACTTGGCAAGGGCACTCCTTAATTTTTTGAGAGAAGAACACTTTATGCATAATGTCTACAGTCTACCTTATCAGCTCTCTGAAACTGCTGCTCACCTGGAACCATTCTTGTGTATTCACTTTATTTTTTCCTTTATAAAGTAATTAGAAAAAGCTAAATCACCCATTTATTGTTTCTAATTACAAATGGTTTCTTTTTAACAGAAACATATATTTTGTTAATGTTAGTACTTAAATAGCCATAAAGCTATCTACAAAAGGCGTAGTAAGCAAGTGGTCATGAGGTGTAGTGCTGGGGAGTTGCAAATGAACCACTATGATGGTCAAATGTCTTGTCTAAGCTTATGCCCCCAAGACCACTCAACCTTTCAACTACATCGATCCAAGTGGCTATTAAAATCTCGTCTCTCATTTATATGGTGGCCACGGGACGGGCCAGATCCTTCCAGCTACTCGGGTGGTGATTATGGCTTGGGCTAATGCCACAAAGTCTATGGGATGGCAGGGCAAGCCCTCCAAAGAGACGCCACTGTACGAGGGGAGATGGCTACCTGAATTCAACAAGTTGAAAGGCTTTCGAGCATGGGATTTGATCGCGATTTCTAAGCTACGGGACCTCATAGAGCATGGTGATATGGTACCATTCTCCTCCCTCCAACGTGATTATGATATGCAGGACAATCAATTCCTTAAATATGCACAAATATGACATGCATGGAGGGCAGAGGGACTCCCGGGGGAGGGTATCCCGGACTTTGCGCCACTGGAAAGGAGGCTATTAATGGAAGACATTGGGAGAGGCGCGATTTCCTCCACTTACAAGACCCTTATTAATAATAAGCCAGATAATCTGAAAGGCCTGGGGGAGAAATGGATGTTTGATGTGGGAAACATGGAAGATATTGATTGGGATGCGGCCTTGATGCACCCTAGGGAGGTCGCAATTAAGTCATGCTTGTCCAGTTTAAGATCATTCAACGAGCATACTACGATAGGCGTCGCCTCCATGTAATGGGGAGGGCCCCCGAACCGAATTGCCTGAGGTGCAGTGATGTTGAGGGTTTCTTCTTCCACAAAATTTGGAGTTGTCCTCGCATACAGGATTACTGGAGGGCCGTTATTAGAGAACTTAATGCCATATTTTCGATATCCCTTCCTTTTGACCCCAAGTTCCTTATTTTAGGCATCCCCAATGACGTTGACTTGCCCCGGGCCCACTTACTGTTCTGTAGCTTCAGCTTAGTGGTGGCGAACAGGGATGTGGCTCGCCACTGGGGATCGAGGGACTACCACATGTTACAGGAGTGGAAAAGCAGAATGGATATGTATACGATGGCTGAGAAGGTCATATACTCCAGCAGAGGTTGCGAAGGTCATATACTCCAGCAGAGGTTGCCCCCAAAGTTCCGGAAAGTATGGGGTAAATGGATCTCTTACTACTCCCTCGAAGAGGTACTAGAAGAAGAAACAATAGATTGAGAGGGAGTGGAGAGACAGCCATTGGGTTTATGTCTGCTGTTATATCTGTCTGCGGTTTGATGTACTCTTTTATCATTATGCTACTCCCAGACCTTGTCGGAGTTCAGGGGGGAGAGGTCGGGTTGGGGGTTGTACATTGGTATTGTTTTGAACATGCAGAACATAAGAATGGTTGTATTTTTGTGGGCGTTTTTGTCCATGTGATGCTATTTTGAAAACTTCAATAAAAATATCTTTTAAAAAAAATGTCTTGTCTAAGCTAACATGGATATAACTTTTGAAAGATATTACAATGCTGTTGGAGAAACAGTCACTATAGAATTAGGCAAAAAAAAACAATAAGGCAAGCAACTATTCTTCCCAGTTGCAATGTGTTCAAGTCAGATTTCTAAATAGGTATCATTACTGCAAAGTTTGTACATAGAATTTTGGCTTAGCATGTTGTTTCAACTAATTGAAAGAGGCTTTGAGATAACTCAATTTGTAATGTGCTAAGAGTATAGAGTCACTTTTATTGAAGGATTTAAATCAAACCACATGAATGCCATGATGTATTCAGCACGCTAACCAATGCATTACAGCTACATTATCTTACCATCAGGAGAGAACTGGTCCCGGTCATATACTGTGATACACAGCACATCCTGGTAAAGGTCCTTTATGAAGAACTGGCAATTAAAGTTCCACTTTGGACTCAAGGTGTCCTGCAACGTCCTTGTTGTGTAGCTCTGGGATCCCATGCTGATTTCACAGTATGGGTTGCTCTTCCCTAGAAATAAGAAATCACCGGCACTTTAAAGTAAATTTATAATTTCCGATGTCAAATTACTCTATCTTTCCTTTATTCAAGCAGTCTCTCAAAAATGATTCCTCCAGCACCACACCACCAAACTCACCACATACATACTCATGTTCTAGCCATGAAGATCTATCATCTAACTTTGCCTTCCTTGTCCTCTTGGCTGCCTATGACACAACTGTCTTTAGTACACTCCTGTGCAGTCTCTGATCGAGGCATCACTTTTATGCATCTGTCTACCAGATGCACAAATCCTAATCCATTTCTTGAATTTCCTAATGCTGCATTGTCCAAGACACTGCTGAAGGATCACAAACACCTTACATTTTTTTCTCTCTCACAGTTTTGGTCTGCCAAATTCATTAAAAGAAATTACTATCCTAAAATAGTACTCAATGTCTTAGGATGGATGCCAATCATCCTCTGGACCTCCGTCTTACATTAAAATCTATTACATAAATCTATTACTTCACAATACATTTCCTGGAAGCTGTACTGAGCTATTTGTATGTGGATCATGCATTTGTCAAGATAATAATTTTCGTCTTGTGCTAGATGTTGTTTCTAGTGGATCAAGCAGTGCTGTTCCTGTTTGCTGTCAAAATAAGAGAGTACGTTTACTTCCTTTTTAAACTTTTGATCCTTTTATGGAAAAGACTCTTCAAGTACTGTATTTTGTTACTTCTTTGCCATCTCACTGCTTTGCTGGTAGTTTACCCTTTTCCTCTGACTTTACTTACTATTCTATGTTTAAAGTTAGAGTTGTCATACCAAACGTGTTAAAAATTGAAGTTTCTACTTTTGCAAAATGTGTCCTTTTTTCACTTTCTATACACCCAGATGTAAACCAACCACTCGTCTTCTCACATCCTTACTCTAAGGCTTCTAAACTACCTTTTTTATTTTCTGTTTTTTTTAAATATACAACTGCTTTTACATACTTGCTCTCTGGACTGACAAATACCATCGTTTTGTTCACAGTATCAAGACGACTGAGTTTTCTCTTCTTAACCTACATGACACTCCAGCTATAAAATCACAATGCTACTGATGTAACATTTCCACCATACACTTAAAAAAAAAATCACAGTTTTTACCATTGGGTTTGCAGCCCTTCAACTCAGTTGCTTCATTGACGTGCACCATCAGCCGTCCGATTCCAGAAGACTTCATGGAGCGTGCTGGAAAGAAAAAGTTAAAAAGCTGTTGTAGTGCCTACTACAGGAAGAGATGTTTACATAGATGGAGAAGTTACTTTTGTTACTGATGTTTCTGATGGATAGTGTTTTGTTAGCACAGGCGGGGCTTATGGAATAATTTTTCCTCTTTCTCCTGCTGAGAGTGCTATACATTGCATGAATGTGGTGCAAGGTCAGGCAACCACAAACAGAAACAACTCCCTCAGGCAGTCTGTGTTATCCCCATACCCGTGACTGCAGTTCTTAGGCACTTACTGCCACAGAGGATCCAAAGATTTATTAAATGTATTGAGTGGATTAGGAGGAATCTGTAGAAGGAAACATCCATCATAACCATTACTAGGACAGATTAGCTTTCTTGAGTCTATACAGGGACCAGAATGAGCTATGGCGCACTCTGAAGCAGGAACATTTCAAGCGGGCTTCCCGCCGTCTTTTCGGTATCTTTACATTTTCTTCAGCTTTGGTGTAAAAGTTCATGATTACACACACATTAATATTCAGATTTACGTACAAATAAGAGTGTAATCGAACACAATTGTCTGCTTGGAAACAAAAGTAGATGATTGAGACTCGGTTAAGACAGAACTCTTGTTAACTGCTTCTATCAATAAATTTCTAAAAAAAAAAACAACAAGAAATTATACAAGCACATTTCGTTAGCAGAGGGGACTTTTTTTTTTTAGCTGAAAAGCTAGTCACTTGGCGTTATCTTTAATGCCATTTCCTTTTGGCCTTGCTTGTTTACATTGTGTCACATTTAACCTTCTACGTCACAATGTTTGGACTGCATATGGCAGTACTTAAGCGAAGATCATAGGGCCATAATAGCCAAAGTATTGCAATATGTTTGTGTGTCCAGCAAAGAAACAATTCCAGATATTACAATTTTTGCCAAACAATGCTGTTAGAGAAATTGAAAACATCCGTCGTCGTGAAGATATCTAGCTGGTTCGCAATTGCTTATACTTGCTACCTGCAAAAATCGTAATTTATGCTTTAAAATGTTCACCATTATTAAAAAAACATTTTAGTAAAGCCCCTGGTAATCGAAAGTGTGAAAAATACTCTCCTCTAGACAGCTGGCTTGAAACAGAGAGGCAGAAATTTAAGGTAAAGCAGGCTTTATTTTTTCAGAAGACTAAAATACCGAGTTAACAGAATTTTTAACTACCCAACAAGATTTTATGAAGGGTACAAAATAAAAAATATTCCCATTCTGAGCCATCAATGCATTTTGCATCCTAATAGCATTTTAGGAGTATACGTGTTAAGATTCTCACGCTGACAAATCATACAGCTGAAGACCAGTCTGTCCATGGTGGAAAGAATGTAGTAAGTATGTATGTAAAAGCTGCGCAAAGCAAAATAGCCAAATGGCAGTAGAGCGCTTTAGATGGTCAAAGGTAAAGATAAAGTCAGTAAGCCACTTGAGGGGAAGTGGGCTTTTGAGTTAGACTTTTAACTGCATTGTGGTCCTCATCCTTGGTTCCAACCCTTCAGCCTGGGACGACTCCTGGTGGCCAACATCACTGGGAACAGCCCCGCCACCCACCGACCACGTACGCAACCTAGGGGTCATCCTCGACCCCACCCTCTCCATGACTAAGCAGGTCAACGCCGTTTCCTCATCCTGCTTCAACATCCTCCGAATGCTCCGCAGGATCTTCAAGTGGATCCCCACCGAAACAAGAAAAACAGTCACCCAGGCCCTCGTCACCAGCAGGCTGGACTACGGAAACGCCCTCTACGCAGGAACGACGGCTAAGCTCCTGAGACGGCTGCAACGCATCCAGAACGCCTCTGCACGTCTTATCCTCGACATCCCCCGACGCAGCCACATCACACCCCACCTGAGAGACCTGCACTGGCTCCCTGTCAACAAGAGGATAACCTTCAAGCTCCTCACCCACGCACACAAAGCACTCCACAACTCCGGACCAGCCTACCTCAACAGACGACTCAGCTTCTACACCCCCACCCGCCAGCTCCGCTCGACCAGCCTCGCCCTCGCCACAGTCCCCGCATCCGGAAAACGACCGCCGGCGGCAGATCCTTCTCCCACCTCGCCGCCAAGACCTGGAACACCCTCCCACCAACCTCCGACAGACCCAAGACCTACTGGCCTTCAGAAGACTCCTCAAGACCTGGCTCTTCGATCAGTAGCAGCACCACCCCCCTCTTCCCCCAGCGCCTTGAGACCCTCGCGGGTATGTAGTGAGCTTTATAAGTGACATGATTGATTGATTGATTGATTGTAATGTAGTCTTTAAAGAGATGTGTCTTACGCTCTTTCCTAAACAGGAGCAGCGTCAGGGCAGTTCTGATGGATATAGGGAAGCTGTTCCAAATCCTGTGCGCCTAAATGATTGAAGTCTAATGCCTTGATTTTTCTTTTCTGAACGTTTTCCCTTCTAGTCCGATGGTGTCGTGGCTGCGGATGTACCAAGAGCCACTGGAGAAGGTGATCTTATCTGGCAGATCGGCATTGGTGCCAGTCATATTGGCTTTGTAGATGATGCAGCTGGTTTTGAAGATGGTGTGGGGTAGCAAGATGAATCAGTGGAGTTCAATTTGGGTGGGGGTAATGTGGACATATTTCGTCAGGCTTTTGATTGACCATGCTGCAGGGCTTAGAATAATCTCACGGGTCAGTGTGGAGTCTGGAGAGCTGTGAAGAAGAGCGTTGCGAACATTCAGATGTAGAATTGGGTGCCGTCGGCGTAACGCTAACATTTGATGCTATTATCAATGAGTAGAGTTCCATGGGGCATCATGTAGTGGTTGAAGAAGGAAGTCTGGGGGACTTCACAGGGGTTCAGGATCGTCTGGGACCTGAAGGCGCCCATATGACTGAACAAAACTAGTTACTTACCTGTAACAATAGTTTTTTAGCATAGACTCTTCTAGATTCACATACTGTGCATATTCCGCCATCTAGTCGTTGGAGTCATAAAGTGCTTTTTTTTTTCTTTCTTTTTTCTGTTGGATGGTTGTGAAACCTGATCCCTGTGGTCAGGCTACAACCCCCTTTGTGTGTGTGCAAGCGCTCAGATTATTTTTTCCCCTTTTTGCTTTGAGATTGTGTTTGATTGTTGAATAAGTCTAATATTGCTTGTATGTGTTTATTGAGCTGAGAGTGCAGTGCATAGTTATAGGTATGTGTATATATATATATATATATATATATATATATATATGGTATAGTTATAGGTATGTTTTTGGGTACAAACTAAAAGTGCCCCAAAAACTGCCAGCTCTGCATTACTATACAAATGCACTACATATAACAAGGTAAAGCCTTCTTTCCTCTCCCCTCAATTGCTTGTAAGGACATGGACAGATCACATAATCATATATATATATATATATATATCTCCATATACTGGCATACATATGCCTGTATATAGTCCCTTATGTGGACTACTCAACCCACATTGTATACCAAAGCAGTTGGCATGGTCATGTGTACGTATGTACATATGTATGTGTGCTTTGGGTATGCTTACATACGTGTATGCATGCTTTGGCGTCACCTCCGTTTTATTCCTTCTGTGGGTTTGGAGGTATTTTGGTGGTAGGAGGATAGCCCTGGGTTGTGGTTGAAGGGTGTGCTCCTATTGTATCCATGGGACATCAGTGGCCTCTGGCCTTTGAATCTGGGTTACGGCCCTTAACGTGTAGTGTGCGCTGTGGGCACGTTGCAACTGTTTTCTAAAGGGCTCCCATTTTTTCGTGGGCTCATGCATACCCCTATTGGTGTTGAGCGCCCTTGGTAATATGTAAGTGAGAGCTACAGTAACAAATGAGTGTGCTGTGTGCAGACTTTGTGCACCATTTATAATTTAGTAATGCAGCTTGTAAAGAAATAATGCACCTTGTAAAGTTTTCAATATGCTTTATGCAGGTTAATAGCTATTGTATGTGAAAATCAACCTGGTAAAAGGCTGTGTTACTGTTGTATTGTCAGGAATACATTTCTTTGAGTAGGCGGCCCAATCTGGTGGACCAGATGTGAGATATGGGCCTTATGTTTGTGTCTGTTAACCCGGTTTGTTATACCGTATGTTTCAAGGTGATGAATATTTTCCCCCTTGTTGTGCATAGGTGTTTTAAGTGTTGGTCGGGTGTTAACCCTCCACTTTATGTGGCGAATTTAATGGTCGTGGTCTACCTCAGTAGCCGGCCATATGGGATACCTTTGGAACTTGCGGTCAACTCCTCTGGAAGAGTTGCCGGCTCCCTCACGCTGTCCCTAAAGGTCGCAGTCAACCTCAGTTTCCGGCCTTATGTGAAAGATTTGGAAGTCGCGGTCAACTGCCCTGGAAGAGTTGCCGGCTCCTTTATGTGAAGATTAGTCTCCGTGTTAGGAGCTGACTTACCTTTTGGGTCGCCACGCCCGATAAAACGTGTGTGCGATGAAATGACTCGCCTCTGTTGTTGTGGTAAACACCTTGTTGTGTTGCACATATATGCTGTGTGATGTAAAGATGCTGTGTAGCGTCTTAAGATATGCACTTGTATTTAGGGGATAGTAGGTTTTCTTGTGTGAAACTTATTCCCTTATTAGAAGTTGACCGGTATGTGTAAGAAGCATGTATAGTGCTTCTATGTGCAGGCCCCTTTTGGGGTGGATTGTGGAATCATCCTTGTTGTAAAACAGGGTTGTGAAGCACCGTAGTGGTGAATGGAGGAGGGAGTTGTATGCGTTAATGTCTTGTGTGACTGGGTTTAAAAGAGGCAGTTATGTGCTCTGTAGAGAAAAGCCCCTGTTTTACCTTTCACACCGGTGTAATGTGGTGTGTGTTAGTGGTAAAGAGAGCTTATATGTATTCATATATACATATATGAACAGTGTATATATATATTCATATGTACATAAGTATTTGATGGTGTGTTTCCCTCCTAACTATGTGTGTATATATATTTTTCCAACCTTGTAATGAAAACGCGGCTGTGCTGCTTTATTTAAGTTTTAATGCTAGTACCTGGAGTCATTCATCCGTGCCTTGCTCATATATTATATATAAAGGAGCAAATTCTTACCTTGTTTTCGGATGAACCATCAGCTCCTTGCAGAAAACCCCCCAAATACCTGGAGACTGTATTCTGCCTGCGAAAAATGTACTTGCTCTGGTGCATGAGGAACCAAGTGAGCAGCGCCAAAAAAAAGCTTGCTTGTTTGAAAATTCCTCCCTCATGCAACCTTCCTTGGTACCACCTCTCTCTCCGGAGTTTCTGGTGGGTTTTTCTTCTTGCCTGCGTCTGTTGCTGTGTTTTCTCAGACGTCTTCAGTGCACCTCCGATCTCCATGGCGGAAAAAATAATCTGAGAGCTTGCACACACACAAAGGGGGTTGTAGTCTGACCACAGGGATCAGGTTTCACAACCATCCAACAGAAAGGGGAAAAAAAGCACTTTCCGATTCCAACCACTAGATGGCGGAATATGCACAGTATGTGAATCTAGAAGACGTCTATGCTGCAAAACTAGTGTTAGCTGGATAGGTAGCTTGGATAGATACCTTGACTACGGTTCTTTCTGAGGGACACATAACCTTCCAGCAGATTCCTCATCATGAACCTTCTCTTCAGGCTTCAGACACAATCAGAAAGTTTAGAATAATATGAGCTTATCGGCCCTGCTGTAGAAGAAGCTGTGGATCCCTCTGATGTGAATCTTGGTGTAATAAAGTATGCACATAAAGGTACCACAGATGCTAGTGACATTAAGGCTACCTCATTTTCTGTGCCTAACAGACAGCAGGATAGAATAAGACTGAAATAAACGGCAAAATATTCTAATCTGAAAAGGTTTTACTGATAATTAAATCCTCAACAGAGGGAAAGTGGGAATGAAATGAGGAATCGCCAAGATTAGTATGCATCCATCAGAGAGAATGTTACTGAAGGTAAATAACTTACCCAAAAATGAAATTTCCTGCCCCGTGATTCCTCCTCATGAACTACTCCCACACCAACATCACACAAGGATGCAGAACTGAGCTCACCAGGCAATACAGAGCTGATATCACTATAACATTTCCAGGTCCAGTCATATACCTGGGAGATGGTTCATGATGGGAAATCTCTGGGAAGGAGTATTCATTAGAAAAGTTGCAAACCCCTACCATCATATGGAATGGTGTGCAGGAAACTTCAATTGTTCCAGTAGAAGAGACTTCAGTAGATCTGAACATCACAGCCGGCTTGTAACCTCCTGTTGCTGTCTTTGGAGGACTCGGCTGAGTGGATTTGTGACAGCAGAATCACAGAGGAGACTCAAAGTTGTGTGTGTGTGGGGGGTGCTCTCTTTCAATTTAGGACTGATGTTTTCCTGACTCCTCAGAACCAATTAGCGGGTGTTATGCTTGTATGAATCTCAGTAGTTTTAAGATTCCTGCAGCTAATGCTTGGACTGCCGTGCAGTGCCAGCAAACCTTCTCATTGGTTTAGGACTTTACAGCAGGAGCAGAAGCACCACCCAAGAGACTCTCAGTGCTGATCACTGCTGCTGAGAAGAGCCTGGAGGCCAGAATGGTGTGGAACCAGAGGGTGCAGGACCTGTATAGTCTTTTGAATGTATGTTCTTCGGGGCTTGACATCAAGCTAGACGGAGTGGAGACAGTGGCGTCAGCTAACTGAGTGACAGCATCATACAAGTCTGATGGGGAGGAACATGTGAATCTACAGCACTACATGCCATGAACAGGTGCTTACATGGTAAGTAACATTTTCAGTTTGAGGCATGTGTAGCTGTAGATAAAAATGCTGTGCATAGACCGTACAGCAGTCCTCCCATAAGCGGTGGCTAGCCTGTGGGTGTTGCAGTAGACTGAAAAAGCATAGAGAGTACAGCCTGGCCAACATTGGCTTGTTGGCGTGCTAGTGCATCCACACAATAGTGTTCAGTGAAAGCATGTGGTGTGACCAGGTAGCTGCTTTACAGATCTCAGCAATTGGAATGTTCTGTAGGAAGGCCATAGTTGCCCCTTTTTTACGTGTAGAACGGGCTCTTAGAGTAATAGGCAAAGGCCTCTTGGCTTTCGCATAACATGTTTGGATACATCTGACGATCCATCTGGATATGCTGATTTTGACAGAGCCCACACTTTATGGGGTTTAGAAATAGCAACAAAGAGCTGTTGTGTTTTCCAAAATGCTTTTGTTCAATCTACATAGTACATTAGGGCTTCCTCAACATCTAAGGAATGTAGAGCACGTTTTGCAATGGAGTCAGGTTGGGGAAGAAAACTGGGAGTTCCATAGACTGGTTAAGGTGGAAAGGGGAGATCACTGTAGGAATAAATTTAAGGTTAGTGCAAAGGACAAACCTAACCCTGTGAACTTGAGAGAAAGGTTCTTGCAACGCTAAAGCTTGTAGCTCATCAGCACATCTGAGTGATGTGATTGCAACTAGGACCACCATTTTCCAGGAGAAACATTGTAGGGGGCAGGAATGAGCAGGCTCAAAGAAAGGACCCACAAGTATTGCGAGAACGATATTGAGATTCCACATAGAGGCCTAGGGTACCCGTAGAGGAATTACCCTTTTGAAACCCTCCATAAAAGATTTGATCACAACAAGAATCCTGAAGAGGAATATGTGTGGTCTATTCTGGAGATAGGTAGCCACTGCAGCTAAGTGGAGCCGGATGGAGGTGAATGCCAGTACACAGGTCTATGGGTGTAGAGGGTACCAAACAATGTTCTGGACGCTAGCAGCTAAGGGATCAATGTGTTTCGATAGATAGTAGTGGGCAAACCGTTTCCATTTGGCAGCGTAGCAGGAGCAAGTAGTACAACTGCGTACTTTCATAAGAGTTCATGCATTCAGCAAGAAGATTAAGGTAACCAAACTCTAAGACCCCAAGATCCCGATTGCAAGGTTGAGCGTCCTTGGGTCGGGGCACCTTATTTCTCCATGGTTCTGCGTGAGGAGGTCCGGCCTGCTGGGGAGCCTCTTGTGCGGAACCACCGATAGCTCGAGGAGAGTGGTGAATCATGGCTGTCTGGCCCAAGTGGGAGGCACCAGGATGAGGGTGAGAGATGTCTGCCAAAGCCTCTGTACAACAAACGGAAGGCGAGGGAGAGGCGGAAAAGCGTAGGCAAATATCCCTGACCAGTTCATCCAGAGTGCATTGTCGATCGACAGTGGTGGTAGGAACCTGGAGGCGAAGTTTAGGCATTTTGTGGTGAAGAGGTCCATGTCAGGAAACCCCCAATGCCAGAAGTACGTGAGCAGGACTAGTCGGTGGACTTCCCACTCATGGACTTGTTGCCGCATCCTTTTAAGGAGGCCTGCAAAGTCATTGCCCACCCCCGGTAGGTACTCCACCAGCAGATAAATCTTTCAGCGGAAAGCCCACCACCAAATGGTCTGATCTTACTGCGAGAGTTGAGGAGAGAAAGTGCTGTCCTGTTTCTGCAGGTAGTACATGGCTTGTACAATGTCCGTCCAGATGAGAACTACCTTGCCCACAATGTGGCGCAAGAAGGCCCTTAGCGCTAGGTGGACGGCTAACAGCTCTAGGAAATTGATGTGGAGACCCCAGTGACTGGGTTCCCACAGTCACATCCTGTAAATGCGCCTCCCACTCCATGGGAGAAGCATCCATTATAATGGTAATCTGTGGAATTGGGTTGATAAAAGGCCGCAAATGCAACAAATTGTTGGTGTCCCATCACTGCAGAAAGCGATGGGTGCACCTGCTGATCAACAGTAGATCGTCACAATGACCCTCTGCTTGAAACCATTGACGCACTAAGCATTTGTGTAGTGGACGCATGTGTAATCTTGCGTGAGGGACTATGACGATGCAGGAGGCCATCAAGCAGAGGAGGTGCATGACTTTGACCTGGTGATCTGGCTGAAAAAGAGGGAGCAATGTATGGAAGGACAGCATCCTTGCAGGGCTGGGATAGGCTTGCTCACTTCTGAATTTAGGACTGCTCCTTGATCGGGTTGGATCTGAAGGAGTTGAAGGCGTTGATGGTAAATCTCAGGGCGTGTAAGAAGTTTAGTGTTACCTGGGTGTGTGTGCAACACTGTTGTTGTGTTGCGCTTTTTATCAGCCAATCCTCCAGGTAAGGGGATACACGGATGCCCTTTTTATCACAGGTGCACGGCTATCACTGCAAGGCATTTGGAAACACTTGAGGTGCGATGCTGACCCGAATGGCAGCACCTTGAACTGATGGTGTTTTCCACTTACCACAAACCGAAGGTATCGACAATGTGATGGATTAATTGGGATTTGGAAGTATGCGTCTTTAAGGTCGAGTGCAGCTATGAAGTCACCTTGCTGTAGCAGTGGAATGACATCCTGAAAAGTGACCATGTGGAAATGTTCTTACAGGACGTATTTGTTGAGGCGGCCTGAGGTCCAGGATAGGCCTGAGGGACCTGTCCATTTTGGGAATGAGGAAGTAGAGGGAAAACACCCTTGAGCCCTGTACCTGTTGAGGCACAGGCTCTAAGGCCCCTTTGAGAAGTGCTTGAATCTCTTCCTTAAGCAGGCTTCGGTTTTCTGGGAAGAGGGTGTGCCTGCGAGGAGGTATGTTGGGAGGCATGGAAGTGAGCTCCAAACAGTACCCCTGTTGAATGATGTTCAATACCTACTGGCTTGAGGTGACATGTTGACAGGTGGGGAAGAACCTCTGAAGTCAACCCCCAAAAGGTGTTGTATAGTTGAAGGGAAAGGGGTGCATCACTGCTTTGTGGGGCGGATTCTTTGGGGGAGCTGCCTTTGCCCCTACCCCTGGAGCTGTTGTCCTGATATGCCCCTCAGACTTAGCCTCTTGTGGATGGTTGCTGAGCCTTCTGACGCTGGGAGGTAGTGGCGGCATATGGGGAGGTAGCCTAGGAACCGCCACGGTAGGGTGACCTGCGAAAGAAGGCTGCGATAGCAAACAACACCGATGGAAGGGAGAGGTACCAAAAAGAACACCGCAATGGCATCGATCTGGAGCTCAGTAACACACATCCGAAGCCATCGGCAGAAAGAAAACAATCTAACAATGAAGCCGATGTCCATGCGCATTACCAGTAAGAGGTGAAGTCACACTGCCTCGTGACTCGAGAAGACTTCTTAGAAGAAAAACAATTTGCACACATCCAAACCCAACACTAGGTGGCAGGTATATGCACAGCATGTGTATCTACAGCCAAACATGCTTGAACATAGTGTTAGGAATCTCAGCCTGGTGGGGGCTCATATTGTACAAAATGATCTATTTATAGATAAATAGCACCTATTAAAACCTTCTATTTGTCATGCATGGACATAATATTCAGTCTGCTTTTGCATACAAATCCGAAACTGGCATTGTTCATCTTTGCCTTGGAGACCCACTTCAAGTTTCAGGCAATGCCATTCTCATGATGACCAAGAAGGCCTTTGGTTTTGCTACACTAAAATGGAAATAATTCATTGTCTCTTTTCTTGTTGCCTATTGCAGTACCTTAATGTTTGTGAACATAAGAAAAATATATTCTAACACAAAGGCCAAAAATCTATGTAGCATACTAATCTTGCCAAGCTCTTGACTAAATAAAAAAAAGTCTGGTCTTTGTGCTTAACTGCTCACGCTGGGAAAACCGACTGTATAAGTGGGATGGTGGGCAGGTGTGGTCATGTGCTTGCTGCCCACACAAACATGAGGCTAGATTCCTGCACCCAGGGATGTTCTGGCGAGGTACCACACGAGTCACAAGAATTCTGAAAGTCCTACACATAGTGTGCTTATTGCTGTATAACTGCTATTAGGATCACAAATGTGAAAAATGCATTAAGAGATCGCAATTTATGACACTCACTACTACTGAAATAAAAAGTGTGTTAAGGACTTGCTGCTCCACAGCAGTGTAGTCCTGTACACCCTGCTCTCTCTAGAAGAGGGTGTATTTTTGAGGATGGAAGAAGCAGAGTGGTTACTGAGTAAAAACCACTTAGATGCTAAAAGGTCGGCCTTGTCTATAAGGCACTGGATTTATAATCCAAATTCAAAACCTGCTTTTCTGACATGGAAAACAATCAGCCGTGTACCATATGAGAATACATCTGAAATAAGAAATATGGTTTAAAATTCGTACCTTGGTAAGCTTTTTCCCGCTTCTTCTTTTCAGTTTCAATGTACAGTTCTGAGGCAGCTTTAATTTTCTGGACCCATGCCGTCCTGGGTAAACACAACAACACATTCTGTTAACCAATAATTTAACATGAAGTTTAGTTTCTGTTATTTTGTTAGAATACATAATTCATTAAAACCTTTACACTAAGATTATTAAAATAGATACAATCATTTAAAAACGTTAAAATGATTAAACAAAAACTAATGATACAAAGGAGAAGCTATTTAAATGTGCAATACTCAGCATCTAAAACAGTAAGATACTGCAATTCTTACAAGTTCAATACAAGAGCTTTACGGTGTAAAGCTCCATGCCTAGTTTCTGCTCTGACGGACTTGTAGACCGCACCCTGACGCCAGCATCTCGGGGGACTTCAAGCACCACAACCCCTTGCGCCAGGAGGCGCCAACGCTACTTTTCCCGCGCCCGGAGTGGCTTATAATTGTTATGTTCTGGGCCCTAGGCCCACATAATCTATGAAGGACGACACAGACACACAAGTCGTGTACTACAAACTAGCCCAGAGCACGTGCACTCTGTCTCTTTTATTTGCGGGGTCACCTGACTGGTGACGCCCGTGTTGGATGGGTGAGGGGGTGTGTGTGTGGGCCAGCCCTCGGGGGAGTGGCTGGCAGAAACAACTAGACTGTGTCCAGCAGAACACAACAATAATCACCTCGCGGCTCCCGCAGCGCCCGGGCCAAGGGCAGGTCCGTCCACGCCCGTCAGAGCCCGGAGGAGGCTGGTCTACCCCCTCTAACGTTTGCACCTGAATCAAGGTATTGTCACTCGCAGTTGTGTTTTTCTACAGTACTGTAAATATGGTAAAGCGAAAGGGACTTGCTGAAAAAAACGGGTGGAGGGGCGGTAGCGACGTTGGATGCGTTTCTGACTAGAGGGGCAAGTGTCCTTTCCCATGAAATCGAACTAACGCTTATCAATGGAACCCCTTCTTTTCCCTTTGGGGTCACCTACAGGAAGTGCAAACGAGACTTCACTTCACACTCAGTCACCACCATTGCTAATATCATGCGATCTTCCACCAGGTCATTGCGGACACTCCCCTGCCACTTTAGTTCATCCGGTTACAACGAGGAGGGAGTTGGATCCCTCTCCCCCTAATACATCTCCAAAGGACCCTATGCGCAATCCCCCAGCAAAGCGACGCAGGGCGGGGGGGGGCTCCGAAGCCAAAACAATTTAAATTAACTCGTGTTCCCAAACCTAAAGGCCCACAAACCAGGGCGGTCACAGCGAATTCTATAATATCACCGCTGCCAGCAACTGTATTTTACCGCCACAACCAGTTCTGGATGACGTATTATGGGCAGAAGTGAGTAAAAGGATAACTATTTTATTGGAGCCCATTCTAACCAAATTGATGCAAATTGAACAGAGACTAGCCGATTTAGAGACGCAGAACCATTTGGTCCTATCCCGAGCGGAGCCCCCAAGAGACCCTCTTGTAAGTGCACCCATAAACGGAAACTTAGTTCACTTAAATGAGGATCGGGGAACGCCCATTCTACCGACAACAATAATTCCATCCACCACTACCACCAGGGTCTTAGGACAGCCTCCAATTGGCACTGCGAATTCCAATGCACCTCTGGAGGTTCGGAATCCCCAAGGAATGAGTATAAGAGAAGTATTCGAGCAGGTTCCAACAGCCCAGGAGGAAACAAGAGTGGTCGTCCAGTCAGTAGGAACACGAGAGAACTGTCCTGTGGCTGCAGATAATTATTCGCAACAAGTCCTTCATCTCCCACCAGCAGCCTCCCCTCTGGTACTGGTTTTGGCAAATGTCCCCCCGCACCGGGACAATCAGAACGAATCCACGATACAGTTAATGGATAAATGTCTCCACTGGCTAACAAACAACCTTAAGGACTCAGGACTGGGGAGCCACTAACTGGCCAATAAAATGATCATGGCCAGGAGAGTGGGGTGGGTGGGCAGCTCAAGCAAAGTTATAACTGGCGACTGCGTGGTGATAAATTTCAATAATGCCTCCACGGGACATTTTCTCTTAGATAATCTTTATAGATTTTCTCCTAGGAGCTTGCAGATTGTTCCTTTACCACTGGAGCACTTTTATAAGCAGGGTCCAATGTTACGTATGGGTCACAGGGTCAGGAGAATGCCCGAACAACCCTTCCTGAGATATAGTGAGGATTCTAATATTACTTTGGGGATAAGGTTGTACAATAGATTCACAGCCCTTTCAGATATGGAATCTTGCGATTGACTAACGCCATCAGCCCCCTCATTAATAGGGAGGGCAATTACACCAGCTACCCCAGTGCCTAGTTTGCAGGAGATCTCATTAATCCCATTATCTGTAAGGGGGGCTTCTACAGCAGTAACTCCGGTGCTCGGTGTCCAGGAGACTTCCCCAATTATTATATCACCATTGAATGTCGCAGAGGAAAATAGGACTAGCCTAGCATCCTGGAATGTGGCAGGAATAGCCTCCAAGATAGGAAATCCCCATTGGCATAACCTTTGGCAATCACTGGAGATTATATGCTTCCAGGAGACGTGGGCCAAAGACCCAGTTTTTTTCCCAGGGTTCCGCACTTTTCACACGCCTGCAAGACCATCACTGTCAGGCAGAGCGAAGGGAGGATTAATAACCTTAACCTCGAATACTATACCCCTACAAGTAAGGCAGGTTGGCTTTTCAAATAGCCATTTCCAGCTCCTTCAACTTGAATATAGGAAAGAAGAGATCTGGCTAGTAATTAACTATTACAACAATGAATTTGGGAGAAATATGAAGGCAGTGGTAGAAGAACTAGCAAATGAGATAGAAAAAACCATTGCAAACTTAAATAGGGGCCCTATTAACATCATTTGGGTGGGGAATTTTAATATGCATCTTTGTAAGTATAGTGGGGCTATGGTGTGTGGCTTAGAAGACCCCCCAGGGTAACCCTCTTCCACATTTCATGCATAATGAATACAGTGAAGCTTTAAATAGACTACTATATAAGTGGAATTTGGGAATAATTAATGACATAAAAGCATGTGAGATAGGGATAACATTCAAGCGGGGAAATCAAGAGTCTACGATTGACTTCATTTTAGTTTCTGCCACATTAAATGGGAAAGTGGTCCACACAGGTAACCTATTTTCTTGTCATAGCGATCATGCTATCTTATTTACCCACTTAAGTATCCTGTGTAAGGCAAAAGAACATCATCAGGTAATGGATAGCATAACCCTAACCAGGAAAAATGGCTACCAACTTAACTTCTCATTATCTGAGGTTAGAAAGGGGCTGGAGGCTTGTGCCCCTGGAAAGGCTCCGGGCCCTGACGGAGTGCCAATCGACCTTTTCCAGGAGAACTACGATATGTTGGGTCCCCCTACTAACAAACGTTTTTAATATCATTGTGGTAGAGGGTCCTCCACCATCCTGGAAACAGAGTGTAATAGTGCCTATATACAAAAAAGGCGATAGGGGGTCCCCAAAGAACTACCGCCCAATTTCCCTTCTGGACACCACCGCCAAGCTTATAGAACGGCTTTTATTAGCCAGACTGGAGGTTTGGGCCGAAGAACATAGCATTTTTATGCAGGCACAATATGGTTTCCGGAGGGGAATGGGGACGGTGGATCAATGCCTAAATCTCTCATTATCCACAGATAAATATACCAAGGCAAAAGGCGGGAGAGATCTACATGGCCTTCATGGACTTGACCGCAGCTTTTGACTGTGTCTCATATCAGAAGTTGTGGTCCATGATGGAAGGGATGGGCATTGATCCCCCGATAATCTGTTTTATTCACCAGTTGTACGCCAATGCCACCGCCTGTGTACGGTATGGCAGGAATGGGGAATGCACACGCTTTTTTAAGATCGAGAAGGGAGTAAGGCAGGGATGTGTCCTCGCCCGTTTCTCTTTTCTATCTACACAAACGGGGTGGACGCCGCCCTGACCACCTCACCTTTGGATGTGCCTACATTTGATCACACCCCTCTTCCGATATTGGCGTACGCTGACGACGCAGTACTAATGGCTAGAACTGGGGTAGCTTTACAATCCCTTATAACATCGTACATGTCATTTATGGCCTCATTAGACCTAAAAATAAATGAATCTAAATCTTTTATAATCATAGCGGGAGCGGGTAGAGGAGAGAAACACCCCTATTTCCATCTAGCCGCAAAGAAAATTGAGGTGGTAGATTCCTTTCCATACTTAGGAGTCCTTTTTGATAAAAACTATTCCTGGTCTAACTTGGTGGCAGCAAGTGCACAAGGTATGGAAAGGAGCCTCCAAGCTATCAAGACCTTTGCTAAGAAGTTAGGTGCCAGCCCCCTGGACACGATTAAAAACATCTACTGCTCAAAAACTAAGGCTGCAACAACCTACGGGGCAAGAGTCTGGGGGATGCCAAACGTAGACCAACTTCAGAAATTGAAGATCGCTTTTTTAATAACCGAGTATCATTACCACACTCAGTTTCAAATTATATTTTACATTTAGAATTGGGGCTACCCTATTTGAGTGATTTTATAAGACTGGCTCCAATCCTATTGTGGCTTTCAATCTGGCGTAGGTCCACTGTTAATTTAACGCAACGCATCATTATGGACTGTCGGAAATTGGATTACTATAAGAGGATAGGTTTGCTTAAATATATAGAGGCAGAATTGACTGCATTGGGGCAGGGTGAATTATTTCAGCATCCCGACTCCTGTAGGAGGGTTTCGAAGCAGAAAATAATTGAATTATTTATGCAGAGAGCAAACTATGCCCGGAGGGGGAAAAAACACCTCCAAAAACTTCCCTTGTATATGACCTTATTCCACCAAGATCAGGGGAAGGTTATTCGTACCTCTCTTGTATTACTAATGCACAGCATAGATTTATTCTATTGCGTTTCCGATTGAACCTGATCCCACTGATGTTAGGGTACCCAGATAGGAAATATAAACTCTCAGATTTGCCACCCTGCCATGCAATAATCAGTCTCCTCAGTCAGATTTGCATCTAATATTATTCTGCAAGTACTATTCTGATGAAAGAAAAGCATTTATTCTTCCAATTTTAAGGTCCCATAAATTTACACAATGTAGGGTGGCTCTATACTTTTTAAAGGCTCTCCCGGATCCGCTTGTGTGCTTTTCCCTTGCTTCACTTTTTTGGGCCTGTATGAGAAAAAGGAAAACTCGGGGCTGTTGTCTTAATTAGCAGCAACTAGGATAAAACTGGACTCATTTATGTAAAATGGGCCTAACTGCTACTAAGAGACCTGCGGGATTTTAATTGATTTTAATGGTTTTATGATATTATCTTTATTACGCTTATGACTAATTTGATAAATTGGTTTTAAGTCTTTTGTATACATGGTTATATAAGTTGTTTTTAATATTTTGGATGAATTTGTGCTTTTATGATCTGTTTTAAAAGATCGAATACAGTCTTGTGATTGATTGACTGCCCCCTTTGGCCATACATAGCAGTTAATCAGTTTAAAGTGTGTAATATACCGATGCTTGGCTGTACTAAAGCTCGTAGCAAGGTGGCAACAGTCAAAGTCTTGACCACTCGAGTGCGGTTAGTCCACTTGAAGTATGTAGAGTGCCAGTGCTTGTCTATGCTGGAGTTTTCAATAAAGTGGCAGTGCAATCAGAGTCTTCTGCTGAGGGGGTCGTTGTGCTGAGTTCAGCCCACATACGCTTCCTCCAGCGGAATGTTGGCTTTTTTAGTCCGGTTTACTCATAATAAAATGGGAGTGCTAACGTAGACTTGCGCAAAAAAAAAAAAAAAAAATCAGAGTACCTAGTTCGGCTTTGATGTTATGCAGCCAGTGAGGTGATTAGTTTTCAGTTCGAGTCTTGTCAGATATTTCGTCAGTCTACAATTTAGCTGAATGTCTGAATGGTTAAAGCAGGCTATGATAGCCTGCCGAAACAGTGCAACCCCCTCATGTTAAATGCTTGTCTTACTATAGGTTTCCGATCCTCCAAGCTTGCTTCACATATACAGATTTGGTGCATCATAGTTGAGTGCAAAGCTGGCAGGCCTCTGTGTTGGCGGTGCACTTCCAAGGTGGAAGATATAAGATATACAAGTGATGGTAAACGGCCCAGACAATATTTCAGAAAGGATCTTTTGGTCCATGTATTGATGGATGCCCCCAAATACTAGCTTGTCATAGGGTGCTATTGTGAGCCAGGCGTGCTGTTGCAATGAAAACACTTCTTTATCAGCCTGTAACGAGGTGCCCTTGATTCTTCTATTTACAGTGGCCTTGATTAGGGAATAGTTGGGTATTGTGTCCCGTTCTTGAATCAAGCCAAGAGAGCTTAAAGAAGAAGAGAGATAACACCTGGCCGGGAAGTAGTCTCTGTCACTATTTTCTGAACAGAGATGATAATTCAGCGTATCTTTATCGGCGTTCTTTAGTTTGTGGCAGAGTTTGATAAACGCTCCCTGCCTTGCTAGAGTTTTTTTGGTTAGATCAAATTGCAATTGGGCTGGAAACGAGTGGCGTGGTAGCAAAAAGACAGACTTGAAGAGCCTTATCATCGTTTTATCTAGTTGGGTGGCATCTCTGCCTCGCAGTGCTTTCCTGCAATAGATTATGGTTGGAACTAATTTGGTCTGTATCATTTTCAGAAGAGGTGTGTATGTTGATGTCGCTATTACGAACTTTTGGTGTTTGACGGCTGCAGTGAGGGAATTGACTTTCAGCCGCGTAAGCAACAGATGTTGCTTTAAGGAGCCTTGCCTGTCGAAAGGCATACGCAGATATTTATAATCTGATACCACCTCTATTTTCCCTTCTCCCAGATGCCACTGATGGGAGTGCGAGGACGGCTTGCCTAGGATCATGATTTTTGTCTTCTTCAAATTGATTTCCATTGCCTACGTGCTGGAATATAAGGCAGTGGCATTCAAGAGTCTCTGAAGACCGACTTTTGTACGGCTAAGGAGGACTAAGTCGTCCGCATACATTAAACATGGCAGCAGAATGCGTCCTAACTTTGAAGCATGTGAATTTACCTGGGCAAGGTAGGTGGGGAGATCCTCTAAAAAAAGGTTAACGATTTTGGGGGCTAATACGCACCCTTGTCTTAGTCTTAGTGATGGGTCCTGATCTTTCTGGATAAATGAACGCGCGTCGCCCAGCTTTATTCTGACCCAGTTGCCGGTATGGAGAATGATCAGGGCTTGCAGCAGTGGATCATGCATATTTCCAGCTGGCAAGTTTATTCCAGAGCTTTCCTCTGTCTACTCAATCAAACGCTGCTTTATAATCTATAAAGCAGAAGTAGAGGGGCTGATTATTTTTCTTGTGTTTATCGATCAATGATGATAGACCTAGTAAATAGGATGTTCCCATACTTTTTGCAAACTCTGCTTTATTAAATGGAATAAAGGCATCTTTCTGTAGCCCAGGATGATAACGCCTCGAGGAGACAGCCAGCAAAGTATTTTGACTCTACGTCAAAAAGCACTATGAGTCTGTAATTAGCGGGGTCGGAGTTATTGTCGCCTTTATAGATTGGGGAGATGGTGGAACCTTTCCAGGAGGAAGGGATGATATTCAATGTGGTTATGCCCTCAAATATTGGCTCCAAGTTATTTGCCCAAAAAGATTTGTCCTCTGAGATAAGAGCAAGGCATAGTTCCTGGGGTAGATGGACCCTTTCTGCCCTTGGTGTTATTAAGAAACTGGAGACAAGATAGATAAGCGAAGAGCACAGTAAAGTCTATTAAAGAGCTAGTGTTGTGGTTGTGAAATGTAAAGGAAGGAGGTCTGTCAGTCTGTCTGAAAGTGGTGATTGATGACTTTTAGATTATGAAACTCGAATTCCTGTATTATCATCATATTAATCGAGGTATCATTTGATGCCCCCAGATCTCCATGAGGGAATATTTAAAACGAATTTAAGATGACCAGACATTTAAAAAGAAAAAAAGTATTTTCCTTTGCAGATAAATAAGTAGCTTCTCCTGTAAGAACAAAGCTAATGTGCCAACTGCTCATTCTGAAGGTGGTTTGGTGTAGTGGCTGTGGTGCTTACCATCTAAGACACAAATCAAGAACTATATCAGATGTTTATTTTTTGTTTACGGCCTGTAAGTTCATGGCGATGAAACAAATGTGATATGGTTACCATAATACACCTTTGCTATGACACAGGTTGCTTCTGCAACAGCATCACAAGCTTTTGGAAACAGGCTAACTCCCAGTATTCAGCACTCCCAACACCTTGAAATTGCATTGGTGAAGTAGCAGCAGTAGGACTGTGGTTGAACTACCTGATAGTACCCAGAGAAGACCTGGAAATGCTACAATTTAGAGTAGCCAATTAAAAACTCCAGTTATCAGGCATTTTCAGGTTCCCTACGAATGGCTTCTCCTATGGCTGAGACAGGAACTGGAGACCTGGTGATACAGGTCTTAAAATTTCTTCACGATGTCACATGTATGGAGGGAGTTGAAGCTGAGAGCCATGGAAACCCTCTCCAACACCCTCCCCGCCCCCCATATCTGCCCCCGATAACCTACTTTGCAGGTTAACCTTGTTGCTAAACTTCACTACCTTTCCATTTATGACTGGCAACACCATATGACATAAGACATAACATGAAATAAGAGAACTGATGGTGGATCTTCCACTCCATATATTACCATGCTGACCTCTCTAAATAAAGAGTTTGTAGGCCAACAATCTTTCTCTACATTCTGACAAACTATTGTCCTCTCTGGGATTAACACGTTCTTCCTCTATGACATCCACCTCATATTAATATCCTGCAACAATTTTGTTCCCCTTTTCCCCTTTACTCTATTTGTGTATGAACAACTTTTCAATTACGCACAAAGTATTTCCATGCCTAATCCGAAACTATTCAGATGTAGCTTTCCAACTCCTGAGAGGGGGATAGTGGAAGTGACTCAAATGTTTTACTTTTGGAGATGTACGAGGATCTCCAAACACATCCTTTTTAAATTTACTTTTCAATTAAATCTGATGCTCCATTCCCCAACATGGGTTCCTCCCCTGTCTTTTGCTGCAGCAATTTCCCTTTTTCCCTGAAAACAACTTTTTGCCACTTTTTTAGAGGTGAGGCAGCTAGGAGGAACAATGTACTCCTTACCACTCTTGCATCTGGTTTTGCTAATCTCCTTGAGGTAAAAAGGGACAGAAAAATAAAAGAAAATAAGTCTTTGCTGGAGACCATTAATAATACAATTTGTGAAGGGTTCTGGGAATTGGAAGCACGTGGGATTGCCAAACAATTTTAAATTATTTTTATTGGGGTCACTTTTCATGATAGAAAAGTTACTTACACTTAGTAACAAAACTTTCTGGTGGATAGTCTATTGACCAGCAGATTCCTCAGATTTCCCAGGTATAAAAGAGGATCCGGCAAATTTTTGCAAAAGCTTTCTGGTTCTGACTCCATACTGATGTCAGCCGCAGCCGTGCTGACGTCATTGGCATCATATAACCTTGAGACTAGGTCCCTAACGTCAGTTCTACAACTTTAGATGCGTATAGGAAAAGATGGAACCTTGTATACTGGTGCAGTACCTTACATTGGTACGTTATTAAAAGAGGGGCTACAAAGGTTTTCTACACGAGACAATAGTGAGAGGGTCAGTGGGGAATCTGCAGGTAGATAGAGTATCCATCAGAAAGATCATTACTGAAAGTAAGTTACTTTTCCTTCTGATGGATACTTCCACTTGCAGATTCCTAATTTTTTAATAGATTCCCAAGCACTAACTCGAAGGAGGACGGTGTGGAGAAAACATTTTTAACATTAGAAAATCTTGAAGTACAGAGTGGGCAAAGTGACTGTCTCTTCTTACTTCAGAGTCCAAACACTAATGTTTGGTGGACATGTGTTGAGAAGTCCACGTAGCAGCCTTGCATATGGCTGCTACAGGCACTCCCCTAGCTAAAGCTGCTGTGGAAGGCTAGGCTCTGGTGGAATTAGCCCTTATTCCTTCTAGCAACCAGTGTAACCAATGAACAGCTCGTCATCTGATGCTATGTCCTTAGTACAGTTGATGTATAAATTCACCACTCTTCTACGATCTAACTTGTGTAGCATTTCCTCTTCCTTAGAAAGATGTGATGGTAGATAAAAAGATGGTAGTGTAATTGATTGTTCCCGATGGAATCAGGCCACCACCTTTGGCAGGAAAGCAGCCTTAGTTTGCAGCACTTCCGTAGTGAGATTATGTTATGTTCAATGTACAAATGCTTTAGTTATTCTCAATTAGCGATATATAAAGTGCTATATTCTCAAGGATTATACTGGGAACTCAAGGCCATAGTCTATCCTGATTGCTTGAGGGATGACTGATTTACCCTACACCTGGAGGACCAGCTAAAACTTCACAAAAATAGGTATGGTTTTATTTAATCATTTACACATAAAGGATTTGTGTGGGACATACAAGGATCCGTGCTTCACTGTAGCTAGGATAACAAGTGGCAAGTAACAGCATTAGATACAATGCTGTTCTTTCTTTTGTGATAAACCTAAGTCTGTTAAAATATGTTTGTGTGTGACACAAGTAAAGTAAACCTTTTGTTTGAAATGTTTGTGAAAACCTCTACAGAAAAGATTAAAAATAATGAAAGTGATGGCTGAACCCCAATATATTGTAGGCTACAGTAACAGAAATAGGAAAGGGAGTCAAACCTTTCTTGAGAAGAAAATTGAAGAGTCAGACAAAGACCTTTTGTGGAATTCCATGAAAATAATCAGCTCCTGGAAGTGACAGCTCAGCTCAGCAATACAAGAGCAACGGTCTGAAACGCACACGAGCACCCTTTCCCAAAATATATTGTGCAAAATTATAGCAGTAAGGGCCTTTGATGGCACTTGACTACTACAGGGAGGATTATGCCTTGCTGGAGGTGAAACAAAAGTCCTATGATGGCTATGGGCTCTTGGCCTCTAAACTGAGAGCAAACGCTGTCTGTGCTCGCATAGAGTGCCTTTGGAGTGCGAGAGCCAACGGGTCGGTACTGCACAATGACTGCAACATAACTGAGTGCCTTAAATAGGTGTGTACACCAGGCAACTAGCCTATAAACAGATGCTCACACATATATAGGAGAGGCACACTAGACTAGTATCTTGGGAGATCAGCGAAATGCACTAGAAGCCGCTATCAGAATGAGGAGGTGATAAGAGCAATCGACAGGCTAAAAGAGGATAAAGACTCCATGGCCTGACAGCTTTTGTGCACTCTTCAATAAAACATGTGAGAAGCTTCTGGTCCCTAGGCTCACAGCACCCTTCAATAACTTCTTGTAGAGACACTCGATCAAAAACGCAACATGTGAAGCCACCTCTGTGATTTTAAATCAAGTTGGGAACTCAACATCTGCAGATGATAGAGACCGATTTCACTCCTAAATGCAGTGGTTACATTATTTCGTTTTCGAACATTCCATACCTTTACATTTGCACCACAAGATCAATATTATTTACCAAAACCTGGAAAACCACAAGATGTTTGTCTATGGTAATTATAAACTGGAGGTGGGAATGGTCAATCCTTACAGGTTGAGTACTCTGTCATCTTTTTTACTCTTTCGGCTCATCTTCATGCATGATTAATTTCTACTTAGTTGGATTGCTATCATAAACTGTTTGTTATGTTCTTGAATTTTAGATATTGAATTCTTACATGTTTTGGGGACCAATAAGTCATTTACTGCTCCTAATGCCTCTTCCTGCTCAACAGAATGTTGGATCAGAGAAAGGGGATTTTCAGAGAAATATGTGACTAAGGGCCTTATTACAAGTGTGGCGGTCGGACCATCACAGGACCGTCGCCTCTACCGGGATCCAGGATCCTGTGGCGCTCGCGCACCGGAAAGGGCTAGGAATATGCTGGTGTGCCGTTGCGGCACCGCAGAGCATATTCAGACTTTCATTTCCACCGCCCTTTTCATGGCGGTGAGCCCGCAATGAAAAGGGTGGCGGACATGGAATTAAGTAAGCCCAAACAGGGCCCCCTGCCGCTTCTGGGCCCCCCATGTTGTGCCCCCCTGGAATTACACCCCCGTTCCTGCATGGTATAACCAGGTGCAAGCCACACCGTGCAAGAACGTGCTGCAGCCGATGTCACGGCAGCGGTCTGCTGTTAAGGCTCTCCTATGAGCCTTAAACAGCCGCCACCGTGAGACTGCCGCCGCTCTGCCCGCCTGCCATGGATTAAAGTCATAATCCGGCAGGCGGGCACACGATGGGCTTGGCGGTCCTCCTGTTGGCATGACGGTGGCGGACCAACAGTAGGACCGCCAAACTCAATATAATGTCCTAAGCGTCAAAGCTTCTAGCCCTCCTCCTCGCCAGCACATTTACTCTCTGCATGTTTTATGTTGGCTAAGGAGTTTCTGGACAATTGCGGACAAAAGTAGATTAGAAGAATCCTTCCGATCTGCAGGGACAAGGAATTGTTCTGTTCTGGTCAAAGAACACACACAGCAGGTGTCTGACAATAAGGAATGGCATTTACTCCTCTTCATAAGCAAGGCAAATGAACCAAAAAGTTACAAAGGCCATGATGTCCACTTAGCCAGAGTACAGTATATGTGCGGCTTACATCAATCTTAAGAGTCAGCAGTATCTAATCTATCTGTTCGCCCTAAGTTGGCGGGGGTATGCCCAGACGTGGGTCCCTTGCTCACTTTGCCACTGGATTCAAGCAAGCCTGGCTGATGACGGCTGGAATGCCAGAAACCGGTCCTAGGATGCTTGTTTCCGGTCCAGGGAAGACATGGCTTGGCAGTTCGGGCTGGACTGTTCCCATGAGGCACAGGGTCAGACTGATTTGCATATGGCCATGTCTGAACTGGGGTGGTGGAGTGAGCTAAAGAATGATGATGGATTAAACCCAGATCAGTTGACTGGGGGTGAGTGTTTGATTGGCTCAAGCGTTCCGTCCATCATCCCCTTTTGTATCGCTTTGTTCGCCCTAAGTTGGCGGGGTATGCCCAGACGTGGGTCCCTTGCTCACTTTGCCACTGGATTCAAGCAAGCCTGGCTGATGACGGCTGGAATGCCAGAAACCGGTCCTAGGATGCTTGTTTCCGGTCCAGGGAAGACATGGCTTGGCAGTTCGGGCTGGACTGTTCCCATGAGGCACAGGGTCAGACTGATTTGCATATGGCGATGTCTGAACTGGGGTGGTTGAGTGAGCTAAAGAATGATGATGGATTAAACCCAGATCAGTTGACTGGGGGTGAGTGTTTGATTGGCTCAAGCGTTCCGTCCATCATCCCCTTTTGTATCGCTTTGTTCGCCCTAAGTTGCCAGGGGTATGCCCAGACGTGGGTCCCTTGCTCACTTTGCCACTGGATTCAAGCAAGCCTGGCTGATGACGGCTGGAATGCCAGAAACCGGTCCTAGGATGCTTGTTTCCGGTCCAGGGAAGACATGGCTTGGCAGTTCGGGCTGGACTGTTCCCATGAGGCACAGGGTCAGACTGATTTGCATATGGCCATGTCTGAACTGGGGTGGTGGAGTGAGCTAAAGAATGATGATGGATTAAACCCAGATCAGTTGACTGGGGGTGAGTGTTTGATTGGCTCAAGCGTTCCGTCCATCATCCCCTTTTGTATCGCTTTGTTCGCCCTAAGTTGGCGGGGGTATGCCCAGACGTGGGTCCCTTGCTCACTTTGCCACTGGATTCAAGCAAGCCTGGCTGATGACGGCTGGAATGCCAGAAACCGGTCCTAGGATGCTTGTTTCCGGTCCAGGGAAGACATGGCTTGGCAGTTCGGGCTGGACTGTTCCCATGAGGCACAGGGTCAGACTGATTTGCATATGGCCATGTCTGAACTGGGGTGGTGGAGTGAGCTAAAGAATGATGATGGATTAAACCCAGATCAGTTGACTGGGGGTGAGTGTTTGATTGGCTCAAGCGTTCCGTCCATCATCCCCTTTTGTATCGCTTTGTTCGCCTAAGTTGGCGGGGGTATGCCCAGACGTGGGTCCCTTGCTCACTTTGCCACTGGATTCAAGCAAGCCTGGCTGATGACGGCTGGAATGCCAGAAACTGGTCCTAGGATGCTTGTTTCCGGTCCAGGGAAGACATGGCTTGGCAGTTCGGGCTGGACTGTTCCCATGAGGCACAGGGTCAGACTGATTTGCATATGGCCATGTCTGAACTGGGGTGGTGGAGTGAGCTAAAGAATGATGATGGATTAAACCCAGATCAGTTGACTGGGGGTGAGTGTTTGATTGGCTCAAGCGTTCCGTCCATCATCCCCTTTTGTATCGCTTTGTTCGCCTAAGTTGGCGGGGGTATGCCCAGACGTGGGTCCCTTGCTCACTTTGCCACTGGATTCAAGCAAGCCTGGCTGATGACGGCTGGAATGCCAGAAACCGGTCCTAGGATGCTTGTTTCCGGTCCAGGGAAGACATGGCTTGGCAGTTCGGGCTGGACTGTTCCCATGAGGCACAGGGTCAGACTGATTTGCATATGGCCATGTCTGAACTGGGGTGGTGGAGTGAGCTAAAGAATGATGATGGATTAAACCCAGATCAGTTGACTGGGGGTGAGTGTTTGATTGGCTCAAGCGTTCCGTCCATCATCCCTTTTGTATTGCTTTGTTCGCCCTAAGTTGGCGGGGGTATGCCCAGACGTGGGTCCCTTGCTCACTTTGCCACTGGATTCAAGCAAGCCTGGCTGATGACGGCTGGAATGCCAGAAACCGGTCCTAGGATGCTTGTTTCCGGTCCAGGGAAGACATGGCTTGGCAGTTCGGGCTGGACTGTTCCCATGAGGCACAGGGTCAGACTGATTTGCATATGGCCATGTCTGAACTGGGGTGGTGGAGTGAGCTAAAGAATGATGATGGATTAAACCCAGATCAGTTGACTGGGGGTGAGTGTTTGATTGGCTCAAGCGTTCCGTCCATCATCCCCTTTTGTATCGCTTTGTTCGCCCTAAGTTGGCGGGGTATGCCCAGACGTGGGTCCCTTGCTCACTTTGCCACTGGATTCAGGCAAGCCTGGCTGATGACGGCTGGAATGCCAGAAACCGGTCCTAGGATGCTTGTTTCCGGTCCAGGAAGACATGGCTTGGCAGTTCGGGCTGGACTGTTCCCATGAGGCACAGGGTCAGACTGATTTGCATATGGCCATGTCTGAACTGGGGTGGTGGAGTGAGCTAAAGAATGATGATGGATTAAACCCAGATCAGTTGACTGGGGGTGAGTGTTTGATTGGCTCAAGCGTTCCGTCCATCATCCCCTTTTGTATCGCTTTGCCATGGATTAAAGTCATAATCCGGCAGGCGGGCACACAATGGGCTTGGCGGTCCTCCTGTTGGCATGACGGTGGCGGACCAACAGTAGGACCGCCAAACTCAATATAATGTCCTAAGCGTCAAAGCTTCTAGCCCTCCTCCTCGCCAGCACATTTACTCTCTGCATGTTTTATGTTGGCTAAGGAGTTTCTGGACAATTGCGGACAAAAGTAGATTAGAAGAATTCTTCCGATCTGCAGGGACAAGGAATTGTTCTGTTCTGGTCAAAGAACACACACAGCAGGTGTCTGACAATAAGGAATGGCATTTACTCCTCTTCATAAGCAAGGCAAATGAACCAAAAAGTTACAAAGGCCATGATGTCCACTTAGCCAGAGTACAGTATATGTGCGGCTTACATCAATCTTAAGAGTCAGCAGTATCCTAACTTTTTTGTCATTGCTTTGTAATTAATTTCCGTTTTCAGCAGAATTTCATTTGCTAGAATGCATTAGATCAGAATGATTTTCCTGTGTGTGATCAGCTGTATCACAAGCATGCATTTATCATATTTTAGTAATATTTTCTAGAGTTGAGATCACACCAGTAGTCTGTGCTCACCTTTCATTAATGTTGTCCGTTCTGAGTGTGTACACTCTGTCGATGTGGGAAATGTGGAAGACCGGTTCATCACTGGATGGGTCACTTGGCAGTTTTACGAGCACTTCATTCAGAAAAATAGGCTGAGAGTATGACAGATTCAAAAAAGATTTGTAAACTGAAACAGTATGGCAGAGGAGATGTCATTTAATTAATTTGGGATTTTTATTTGACAAAAAGCTAACAAATTCCTAAAGCACCCATTTTTTAGGACAGGAGAGCACAAGTAAGAAAAAAAACATCAGTGAAGAGGAGATAAAAAGATAGGTTTTTAAGAATAAAGAAGGCAAACAGATCACAAAAATTATTGAAGCACAGGAAATCTGTTGACAAACCACATATTGTTTACATTTTTTTTTAGCTGATTATAGCACATAAAGTGGAGAAAGAAAGACTGCACAGCGAAAGCCCTTATTCGGACATTTAATTACAAACTCAGGAAACTATCAAGCTCGCCAACAAAGTCACTGCATACTTTTATAAAAGATGATTTACTCCTGAGTTTAACATTTCATGAAGGTTTATTAACTACTCAACACCGATACAAATAACTGAAGAGGCGGAGGAGTGCTCCGACCCCCATTCACTCCCTTCCCCATCACCTTTTTTTCGTCTAAAGAACAAGTTACTTACCTTCGGTAACGATATATCTGTAAGAAACATAGGTTAGTTATAGATTCCTTACCTCAGAATTACCCCCAGGCGTCAGACTGGATCCGGAGAATTTTCGTCAGCAGTACCCCTGCGCGTCGAAAGGTGGCGTCGGTCGACTCCGCGTTCGTCGTTGGCGTCGTGGTCGCCGGGATGACGTCGCGGTAGCTACTTAGACGCCGGCCTCGCGCGCTTACGTCAGTTCTGTACACGACTTTCCACGCCAGAAGCGCAGAGCCATGCAAGACACTGACCACTGGTGCACAAAACTAGGGCCCTGAAAGGAAGACCTTAACCCTAGAAGTCAGTTCGCAGAACGGGGAGGATGGGTGGGGCGGTAAGGAATCTATAACCAACCTATGTTTCTTAAAGGATATATCGTTACCGAAGGTAAGTAACTTGTTCATCTGAAAGAAACAGTTAGTTATAGATTCCTTACCTTAGAATAGATACCCCAGCAATACCAACCCCGGAGGTGGGTCTGCGAACTAAATTCACACCAGAAAGTCCTGGAGAACAGAACGGCCAAAGAAGCCGTCTCTCCCGACTTGGCTGTCCAGACAGTAGTGTTTTGTGAACGTGTGCAGCGATGCCCACGTAGCTGCCTGACAGATGCCATTAAGGGGGACTCCTCGTCCAAAAGCAGTGGTAGCTGCCGTCGCCCTGGTGGAAGGGGCGCGCAGTCCTAATGGAGGCTCCTTCTTTGCCAAAGAATAGCAGGCTTTGATGCACAGAACGACCCACCTGGAGATGGTCGGTTTGTGCACGGCCTAATCTTTCTTAGCGCCTCTGATCTACGCCTCTCCCATGTGGCCGCCCCATCCCAGCAGTGATGCATCTGTCACCACTGTGAACTCCGGTTGGGGAAGGGAGAGGGATCTGCCGTTGACCCAATCCCGGTTCGTTAGCCACCACTGCAATTGTAGTGCAGTGCCCTCCGAGATCTGGACGCCATCGGACAGATTCCCCTGATGCTGTGCCCACTGGAACTTCAGGTCCCACTGCAGAGCCCGCATATGCCATCTGGCATGATCCACCAGCAGAATGCAAGAGGCCATGAGGCCCAGCAACCGAAGGGTCCTTCTGACTGAAACCCGGGATAGAGGCTGAAAGATCGGAATCATAGCCCGAATATCCCCGACTCGCTGTTCGGGAGGATAGACCCGAAACTGCGTCGTGTCCAGAACCGCTCCGATGAACAGGAACTTCTGAGAGGGAGTCAGGTGTGACTTCGGCACGTTGACAGAGAACCCCAGCGAATGCAGGAGGTCGGCCGTAGTCTGGAGGTGGGAGACGAAAGCCTGGGGCGAGCCTGCCTTCAACAGCCAGTCATCGAGATAGGGGAAGACTGGAAACCCCTGATCTGCGCAGATGAGCTGCGACCACCGCCATCACTTTCGTGAACACCCAAGGGGCGCTGGTAAGGCCAAAGGGGAGCACGGTAAACTGAAAGTGTCCGTGGCCTACCGTGAACCGCAGGTAACGCCGGTGGGCCGGCAGGACGGGGATGTGGAAATAAGCGTCCTGCAAGTCCAACGCTACCATCCAGTCTCCAGGGTCTAGGGCAGACAGGACCTGAGCCAGCGTCAACATTTTGAACTTCTCCTTCCGGAGGAAGCGGTTGATGTTCCTGAGATCCAAGATAGGACGCAGGCCTTTGTCCTTCTTGGGCACCAGAAAGTAGTGGGAATAGCAACCACGACCTACTTCTGGGACAGGAACTCGCTCGATGGCACCCTTGGCCAAGAGTGCCGAAACTTCCTGTTGGAGAAGGGCCAGATGATCCTCCGACATGCGATGGTACTGAGGTGGCATGGCGGGAAGGGTAGTCTCGAAGAGGAGGGATTAGCCCCTTCAGACTATTTGCAAAACCCACCTGTCCGACGTGATGGTGCGCCAGTGGGGGAGGTGATGGCGAATCCTGCTGCCCACTGGTATTTGGTGGCCCTGAAAGGTCGGACTAGGAAGGTTTGGAGGCTGCTGCAGAGGGGGCTGTGGTGGACTGGCCCGCCCGCTGGCCCCCAGAACCACGGCGGTGGTTCCCACGTCCCAGCCGCGCTGTGGCTCTGGGCGGGACGTGGCGGGGCACCCCTTCCGTAGCCACGAAAGGGACTAAAGGCAGACTGCGCAGGGCGGGTGGTGGAGAGGCCCAAGGACCTGGCCGTAGCCCGAGAGTCCTTAAAGCGCTCCAGCACGTTGTCTGCCTTGTCGCCGAATAGGCGACAGCTATCAAAGGGCATGTCCATAAGAGTGGATTGGACATCCCCTGAAAAACCAGTCGACCTCAACCAGGCGTAGCGTCGAAGGGCTACCGACGTGGAAATCATCCTGCCTAGTGAGTCGGCGGTATCCAGCCCACAGCGGATGGTAAACTTCGCTGCGTCTCTACCTTCAGCAACTGCCCGGGAGAGTACGGCCCGGGCCTCCTCCGGGCACTGAGGCAGCACTTGCCCAACAGTATCCCACACGGAGTGGGTGTAACGGCCCAACAGACATGCAGTGTTTACCGACCGCAGTCCCAAGCTGGAGGAAGAAAACATCTTCTTCCCAAGATGATACAGCTTTTTGGATTCCCTATCTGGGAGCGTTAGGGAATGCGCCCGTAGGAGGTGGAGGCTTGGACCACCAAGCTCTTGGGAGAGGAAAGAGGAGTCGCCCGAGGCCGGGCGGTGGCGTTGGGCAATCAACCTATCCACAGGAGCCCCTGTGTTGGGCCTGGACCAGGTGTCCAAAAGGATGTCTGTCAGGGCTTCATTAAATGGCAGCAGGGGCTCCGAAGAGCTCGCTGCCGGTTGAAGCACCTCTGTCAGGAGGTTAGTCCTGACCGCCACCGTAGGTAGCTCGAGGCTGTGAGCCTCAGGCGCCCTACGCAACACCACTGCGTACGACGCTCCCTCCTTCGTAGCCACGGTAGGAGGAGACAACATGCCAAGGTCTGGTATCCAAACCACCGGCTTCCCCCAGTTCCTCTCTCCAGTCCGGTTCATAACCTAACTGGTCTGTTAAAGGGTCTCCAGACCCCTCCCAGTCCTCCTCACCCTCCTCTGGCTGCCAATCTGGTCTCAAAGAGCCAGGGTAGAACAGGGGCACAAAAGTACCCGTCGGCGCCGGATCCAGCGTCGGTCGACGCCGGTCCGGCTCCGTGTCTACCTCGAGGTGGAGGCCGGGGTCGACGTCGGCTGGGGACACAGCCGACGCCGGTTGCGGACGTGGTGCCGGTGGAATCGGCACCGGGGGAGGCGTAACAAGGTCAACCGGCACCGATCCGGATCCAGGCCTGGATCCAAGGGAACCCTGCGGCGTCGAAGGCCCAGGGCCCCCAGCCGAGTCGACGGGGCCCGAAGGCGCGCCGGCGGAGTCGGGCTGCCCAAAGATGGCATGCATCGCGTCGTAAAATTGACGAAGCTGGGCAAGGGTCGCTCCAGGTCCCGGGAAGGGAGTGATGTCCGGAGTCGGCCCTTCGGGCTCCACACGCGGAGCCGCGGGAGGGGCACCACCCGCATCCCTCGTCGGCCGATGGATGGAGAGAAGTCGAAGAGCGACGATGCTTCTTCGGCTTCTTCTTGTGTTTCGACTTACCTGACCCCGAGTGCGAAGACTTGGATGAGGAGTGATGATGGCTCCGCGACCGGTCCCTCGACCTCCTACACCACCGGGACCTCGAACGGCGCGGAGCCAACTGCCGGGCCTCCAGGAGCTTTCGGGACCGCTCCCGCAAAGACTTCGGATTCATGGTCCGTAAGTCGGAGCACGACTTGGGGTTGTGGTCGCGCTCCAGGCAGAAGAGGCACACGCGGTGCGGATCCGTCACTGACATCAGTTGGCTACAGGAACCGCAAGCCTTGAAGCCGGGCATCCCTCGTGCACCAGGAGTCGAAGGACTCAAAAAACTATGTCGACAAAAGTCGAGAAAAAAGTCAGTCAAAAAGTGACTGGAGGTACCGCTCTCTCCGGATTGGCGCTTGCTGGCGCGGAAAAAGAAAGAACTGACATCAGCGCGCGAGGGCGGCGTCTAAGTAGCTACCGTGATGTCATCCCGGCGACCACAATGCTAACGGCGAACGTGGAGTCGACCGACGCCACCTTTCAACGCGCAGGGGTACTGCTGATGAAAATTCTCCGGATCCAGTCTGACGCCTGGGGATAATTCTAAGGTAAGGAATCTATAACTAACAGTTTCTTTCAGATCTTTATTTTAGCACCGCCATGCACTGGAAAGTGTGCTTTGATGATTTCATCTGTACATTATGCTGTGTCATAACACGCTCCGTGAACTGGGGGAATTGGCGGGACAAAAGATACATGTGACATGTCATGGATGTCGATTTCATAGAGGGATGTGGGACAGTTTGAGCTCACATGAGTAAAGACACATTATTTGGATTTTGATGTGTTTTAGCGGTATTTTATTTGTGTTCTTTTTGGTGGCTACAAAAAAAAACAAATCAATATTCACTCCAAGAGAAAAAAACTTTATTTCATCTCAAATGTAAATGTTTCTATTTTTTCTATAATAAATTAGAACATTCATTAAAGGATTGTACCACTTATTGTGAATGATAACATTTGTAAATGAGGATTAAGATGGGAAAGGCGAATGTTGTACGGATGTCTGTTTCTTCAAAGAGGAATTAACTGTGATGTATTATTCAGAAAATGTATAAAGTATGAATTAGAACAGAAATAACGTGTTCTCACTAGCCAATTCTGTGTGTGACAATGTACGCGCTCATGAAATAAGGTACTTCTGACGTAAAGCAAATGTGTATCTACTCTCACCAGTACTTCTTCAAATGAAAATGTAAATGGCAGTGCCAGTTGCTATGGGCTCCTAAAACCCTAAAGCAGACACCGGAGCCAGAAACCTAATTCGGACAGAAGGCGGTGTCAGTTTGCTGGACCATCTATCAGTTAATATGGGATATTTCTGCCTATTGCAGCTCTACTGCTTGTGGAGTACAAGAAGGAAAGCTCTTCAGTTGCGTTGGTGATGGGCCTTCTTAAGCTCAGGCTACAGACGGGTACGAGTTGCATGTCGCTCGAAGAAGGTAAATGGTGGTAAATATATGTGCCCCATTTTACAAACTGATGGACGCCTCCCAAGCACAGAACATATCAAACCACAATGCAGCTTAAAACATTTCACTGAAAACGTTCCCACTATCCAACAGAGAAAGTTATTTTTAAGGAAACTAGAGAAAGCCCAAGGTCAATAACACAGTCAGTCAAACATCTAAAATGCACTCTAAGCCAAGGTAAGAGTGAAAAGAAAGTACTTCTTCTATTACACCTCGACATGGACATCTTTACTAATGCTGCAGCTTTAAAGTTAAGTGTCTCCGAACTTAAAGCATAAGATGCATTTTTCTTGTTTTGTCCTTCTCCACTCGGTTGTTTTGTGGCACACGTAGAAAAGGACCCCACCACAATCACTATATTACCACCCCTGGGTTATCCCCGCTCTCTCCGCTTACCGTTTTGTACATCTTGTACTGGGAAGTGGATTTCGGGCTGAAAAGCTTTTCGGACCCTGAAGAAACAAACTGCTTGACCATGTAGGTGAGAAGCAAGAAGTCGTTGAAGAGCAGCCCATACAGCTCCTTGTTGCTCTTGGTCTTGAAGAGTTTGCCACTGTGAAGGAGTTTCCGTGGGCCCAGGCAGTTTGTGAGCGAGTTGAAAATTATTTGCTTTGAAAGGAAAAAAATGCTATTAATAAAACAAAATGGCAGCACATATATACTGCACTTGACTAAGATGCTAACAACACACAAGCACTACATAGCTAATGTAGCCGGTGCCACAGGTACATACAGGTCACCAATCATATACTGCTGATGAAGGACAATTATTAAAATCAGATATCAAAGTAGACCCACAGCGAGCTATGACTAGTGCATTATTTCTGTAGCACAATATACTCAGATGTCACCATCTAGTAAAAGTGGGTGAACACCCACACTACAGGCGTCATAGGTTTTACAGATATCACAGCATTCTTCTGAGCCTTGGAACCCAATCCTTCAAAAGAGGATGTTCCAATTTTAAGCTGAGCATAACCAAACTGATATTCTAGTAGAAATTTGTACTCAGCAGATGGGTTCAATGTAATCAAATGCGGGCCATTTAATGGAAGTAGCCTTTTAGGCATTTTCCGAGATTGTACAGGTTGGAAGAACCGAATAGTAGTAAAGTGCGGGTGTGCCTTATTGGCCAGGATGTTGGGTGCTGGGGGAAAGATGGAAAGCTGGATCTCCAGGGCCCTCTTAACTTTGGTGCGTCTCTTGACCTTGTAACCAACTAGCACTATAAACAGCTATACTTGCTACTGTTTTCACTTTTATATATATTTTTTTAACATTGAGGCCTATTTTTTTTTTTTTTTTTTTTTGTAAACAGATTTTATTCAGTAACATCCAAGCATGTAGGAGCAATACAATGGGGTTTTAGAGCTTACATCATGCTTTCAACAACAATTATCGATAATCATGTCTGATGGTCGCACATTACCAGTTGCAGATTCTCGCCAAGTGTGGTCCTTTCACAAAATGGTAACAGTATTTGTTGGTCAAATCAGAGTTCTCAGGTGAGCTATGCTCTACAGCCCTGTGGTGGGAGACCGACTTCTCAACAGTCCGTTCCAGTACGAACTCGCAAGAATCACAGCAAACAATAAAATAACGAAACCCTCTCCTCCCCCCCTCCCCCCATTCAACTCCTACCCCTCCCCCCCCCAGGCATGTCGCTCAATCATCTATGTCTTCTGTGGAGAATAGTATCCAGTCATGCAAGGCATCAGGCACAGTAATTCCAGTAGGAAGGGATCTAAAAGGGGGAAGCCTCTATGCAATATATGCTTTCAATCCCCAGACTACGTGCCCAGATAGGGCAGCGGTTCAACCCCCACATCCAGTTCTACTCATTCAGGGGGTGGTTCGTTATCATCAGTCGGGTGCTTGAGTAACTCTACTAACGCCACCCACGCTCTCGCCGTGTCTAGCATTTTTTCATTGCCTATTCTCTGGGCCATTTGCAGTCTAAAAATCCCTTCACAATCTGCCCATTTTATGAATTCCCGCAGCCACCTCGAGACACTAGGGGCACTGGTCGCCTTCCAGTGACTGGTAATTTCTCGTTTAGCCAGGACTAACCCCAGGTCTAGGAATTTGCTGGTAATTTTATTCCGGGCAGTGTGAGAAAACCAGTGTAGTAGGCAATATCCCGGGGTCAGTGTGCTGTCTCTTTCCGTTATGTCGCCTAGCTTAGTCGATACCTCCCTCCAGAACCCCTCTTGTAATGGACACTCCCAGAACATATGTAAGAATTCGGCATTTTCTAAGTTACACCGCGGACAGGCTGATCGGGCCCCAAAATACTCATTAATCTTGTGCGGGGTGAGATATGCTCTGTGGAGGACAAAAAAATGGATTAGCTGGAATCGCGCATTTCTGGAACTTTTCCATGCTCTTTCTACTAGTGCCTCCCACGGCTTCTCATCTATGGGCATTCCAAGGTCTGTCTCCCATTTAAGACGCAGGCTCTCCAAGGGACGTCGTATCTCCTGGGTGAGCCGCCTATAAAGGCAAGTGACTGCCTTGATCGTCCCGGCCGCCGAAACTACATACTGGCAGGGTAAAGAGATCGCGGTTCTACCATCCCCTTCTTCCAATGCTTACGGATGGCTGTCGTCAGAGTGGCATGTAAAAGAAAGTCCCTCCTGGGGAGCTCGTAACGCTCTAATAAATCATTAAAGGGTAGCAGGGTATTGTCCTCGTAGAGGTCTCTGATAGTGGAGATCCCCGCCTCTTCCCAGATCCGTAGTCCCTGCTAGTCTCCCCCATGGGGTAGTGCCTCGCAAACCAGCAGCGGAATCTCAGGCGCATATGGGGGTCCCTGCTGGGCTCTTTTACTAGCCCAGTTCCAGCATTGGCGCATCGCCCACAGGTCTCCCGAAGCTTCTCTTTCGCTCAAGGGGAGCCGCAGCAGCACCCGGGAGAGCTGTCTCAGATCCGGATCTGTACCCCCATGGCCCTCCCCATTGCGAAGCCTTCCCGCCATCCATTTCGTGAACCACTGCAGTTGAGCTGCGTGGTAGTAGGCCTCGAAATCAGGCACTGCAAAGCCCCCCTCCCGTCTAGGTCTCATCATGGTGGTGAGCGCTACCCTGCGCCTCCCAGAGCCCCATAAAAATCCTGTGATCATGGTGTTAAGTTGGGTAAAGAATTTTCGCGGGATCCATAGTGGTAACGAGCCAAAATAATAGAGCAAGCGCGGTAGTATGACCATCTTTAGCAGTGCCACCCTTCCTGCCACCGAGAGCGGGAGAGTCCCCCAGAATTCAAAGTTACTCTTGGTGGCTCGTATCGCTCGTCCGAAGTTACCTTCCAATAAGTCGGCGGCTGTGTGATAAATACGTGCTCCCAGATAAGTCAGACATCTGCTTTCCCACACTACGTCTAACGCATCCGGTGGGTTATTCCTTCCGCTTAAAACAGGGAAAAGGCGCGTCTTGTTCCAGTTGACCTTGAGGCCCGCCACTCTTCCCAGCCTGGCCAGTAGTTCCTTGGCTCCTTGCAGATCATCTGCAGAGTTGGCGAGGAACATTAGAAGATCGTCTGCATATAATGCAATAAATTGGGATTGGCCCACCCCGTCCAGTCCCCGGTAATACCGCCCCGATCGCGCATGAACAGCCAGAGGTTCCACTGCCAGCGCGAACAAGAGGGGAGACAGTGGACATCCCTGTCTCGTTCCTCTGCCCACGGCGCAGGCCTCTGAGATTACACCTCCCGTGCGCACTCTGGCAGTGGAGTTCTTATACAGTATTGCTGTCCAGGCCACAAATCCCTCTCCTAGCCCAAAGGCCCTCAAAACTCTAAAAAGATATGGCCATTCAAGACTGTCGAAGGCCTTCTCGATGACAATCGATAAGATGCACGCCTCATCGTTGTCACAGGTGGGAGCGTCCAGCAGCCGGAGCAGTCCTCGTATATTCATGGCCGTGTTCCGGGATGGAATAAAACCTGCCTGATCTATGTGCACAAGCGCCGTCATGTGAATCATCAGGCGGCTAGCTAAGATGCGGCTTAATATCTTATAATCTAGGTTAGCATGGTGAGGGGACGGTATGCAGTGAGAACTCAAAGTGATCCCTACATGTACGTCCGGGGAGCAGAGAATGGAATCCAATCGAACATGTAGCTCATGTAGAGCCGAAAAATAAGAGTAGTCCCTCTCCATCGGATGATGGGCTCTCCAAGTGTCTGTCAACCCCCAATGTCGTTGCCAATCCCGCCGGGCTTCTGCAACCCTGTGTGTAAGAGCGTCAGGGAGTGGTGGGTGGGAACGGTCCAGATTGACATCAACAATGCTATTGAAATCCCCTCCTAGGAGTACTGATCCAGTCAGAACCTGCGCTAGTGTCTGTGAAAGCTGAGCTAAGAATGAGGGTTGATCAACGTTAGGGGCGTATATACTCCCTATGGTTATATCCCGGCCATCTAGGCGCCCCAACACCACCACAAATCTGCCCTCTGGGTCTATTATTTGTCTGACACACTGAAAGGGGACTCCCGCCCGCACCCATATTAGGGTCCCCCTAGCAAAAGCTGAGTACGTGGTGTGGAACACCTGTCCTCTCCAGCGGCGCTGTAGTGCTGTCCCTTCCTTCTGCGTTAGGTGGGTTTCTTGTAATAATGCAATTTGCACCCCTCTTCTTACCAGATGAGCATGAATTTTGTGCCGTCGGCTCATGGTGTGCATCCCCCTAACATTCCAGGTAATGCATTTGATACCTACGGTGGAACCCATAATACAATCCCCAGTCTCTCTCGGTGTAACTCTCCCATAGCGACATGCCTGACCCCGAACCAATTTCCCCCAACAATAAAAACAACCCAACTCCCGTTCCCCAGGCTTACACAAACAGGTCCCCATCCAAACGAAGGCACTCAAACAGTGAATCATGGAAGTGGCAGAACGTGTTCCGATACAATTGGACCCAGAACGCCCCCAGACCACCCCCCCACAGATATAGAACACTCGGTAAACCCCAATAGTACAAGTGTGTCCTCCGGCAGTCCTCAAACTGAACCTCTAGAACCAAGGGCCAACATTCATCAACAGGCAATCCTCTGCACATACGACCTGTTGTCCGGTCAGCCGAACACGCCATCTGCTGTTTGTGGCGTGACGTCCGGGAGTTCAGTGTCTGAGAGCCCATGTACACTGCTTGATCTCGAGCTCCCAGATCTGTCCCGGTCAGGGTCCGTGGTATTGCTGGTCGGGCTTGCATCTCCATGACTAATTTCCGCCACTGCTTGCACCGCCCTATCTCGTTCTTGGCGCCTTCCAGCAGGCGAAGGGGCCCTCTGAGGAGGCAAAGAAGAGGTTGTTTGCCGTCTGGGTGAATCTAAGTGAGGAGAGCGTGATCCATTGCTGCGTCGAGTTTCTAGCCAGTCCCAAGCTTCATGCGGGGTAAGAAAGAAATATGTCTCCGCATCTGCAGTCACTCTAAGGCGAGCTGGGAACAACATGGCATAGGGGAGATGAAGCTGGTGCAACTTTCGCTTAACAGCCAGGAAGGAAGATCTCTGCCGTTGCACCTCCCTAGTGTAGTCCGGGAAGATCATCACCCTGCTGTTTCCGATCTGTAGGGACTGCTTCTCGCGGGCTCGCTGCAGAAGGAAATCTCGATCCCGATAATGTAGTAACCGCACCACCAGCGGGCGGGGCGGAGCACCAGGCTTAGGTGGCCTGGCCGGAACTCTATGGGCACGCTCTAGGGCATAGAAGGGGGAGAGGCCCTCCGGGGCCACCTCTGCTTTTAGCCAGGACTCCAAGAACTGGACAGCATCTGCCCCCTCCTCACGTTCCGGAACCCCCACTATGCGCAGATTATTTCTTCGTGAGCGCCCCTCACTGTCCTCAGCCCTCACTTCCAACACTTTGATCCTGGTTTCCACCGCTTTCAGGGCATGTTGTAGGGTGACGACCGTTTCCGGAATGTCCTTCATGGTGTTCTCATTGACAGTCACTCTCTCCTTAAGTTTGCGGTGATCGTCCTTTAACAGGGTGAGATCCGTCCCTATGCCATCAATCTTCGTCTCCAGCGCCTCTCTCTCGAGGAGGTGATGGCCTGCATGATGTCGGCCAGGGTAGGGTCCCCGGGTGTTCTCTCTGCTCGCCCACCAGGCGCACTCTCATCTTCGTCAGTTTGTTGCTCCGGCTCGTCCACCCGCAGGACCTCAAATCCCTTTTTTCTGGACACTCTTCCCATCATGTGGCCAGTTGGAAGAAGTAGTGGGATGGTGCAGGAGTCTCGCAGGCCCCAAACCCCCGAGCCAGGGTATGGTTAGGCGCACGATAATGGGTGCAATACCGTCAGTTCTCCAGCACCCGTTGACGCCTCACAGTAAGCGTAGTCGCACCTCCGTACAGAGGGCGGTGGAGAAGCTTCTCGCTCACGGACCGGAGGGATATCTTTGGTGCGTAAGGTCTCTAGGCGGTCGCCTCAGGTCTCGCAGGGGTATATAGCAGTCATCCAATGGTTCTGCGGCGTTGGCCAAGTCAGCAACGTGGACCCAGTGCCATGCATGGGTTCAACAACCAGGCGGCAGCGCAGTGTTACCCCACAATCGCCTCCCTTCAACAGAGTCTGGTTCTGGCGCCACTTATCTGTGTACGAGGTCTGGGTAACGACCCAAGCACCCAGAGTAGCAATCCCCAACCTCCGGGGTGTCTCTCAACTTGCGCCCCAGGCAGTCCAATGCGCCCCTCGGTCGCCTCTGATTGCAGGGTGTCCCTACACCGCGTTCAGCCTCCCGCTCTAACAGGGAGCGCCGCGTTCCTCCCAGTGCCTCTCACCGGCACGGGCAAGTTCTAGGCTCCACGTTTTCCACCCCCCTCGTCTCGCCGCAGGCCCGCATTCTCCCTGGTCTCCTACATTCACTATTGTTGGGGCTCCCAGCCGGTTCCGATCCCCCGCCGTCAATGAGGCAACCCTGAGTCCAGGTTGCTATGGGCAGTCGACAAGGTATCTTTGTAGGGGGAGCAAGCTCTTCCCAAACGCCTCTCCCAAGCGGCGGTTGATAGCGCTATCGCGTCCCGCCAGGAGCTCCCCGCGCCGCCATCTTAGAGTCAGGCTTGATCTGCTGGGCACGCGTTAAGCCTCACCTCGCCTCTGCTCACATCGCTCAGCTGTCTCGCAGGTGGGTTCCCGCCGTTGGCCAAGCCCCGCACACCGCTCCGCCGACCAGTAGGCGCACCCAATGTACCGGCTTCCTTCACCAGCGGGGGTTTCAGTTGCAAGTCGCGGCCGCCATTTTGTCAGCAATCCAGCCGGAGTTCGAGCAGGGAGGAAAATCGCTGTTTTCTCCGCACCACAGCTCCCCAGCGCTTCGGGAATGTGCCCAGTGGGGCACCAGTTATTCCTCCACAAGTTATGGTGCCAGGGGCCACCCCAGCTTATCAGGAGTAATTGCGGTGGAGGGAGGCCACGGAGGAGCTCCGAGGTCCGCTGCTCCCTACATCGGCGTCAGGCCACGCCCCCCCAACATTGAGGCCTATGCGGAAGTTCAGGGGGCAAAGCAGAATACTGTATATTCTTCTAAGGCCCCGGTATTTTAAGTTTCTTTTGGTCAGTTTTTTGGAGGTAAACCAGAGATCCCCAAAAACGTATTACCAACACTTAATCAAATTTGATATTTTAGTTCCAATGGATGCAACAACAACAAAAAATGATACCCTCGCTCCTCCCTTTCCCCTCAAAGAAGTAGGGTCAACATATCACTCATGGTTGTGGTCAGAGGCCACCAACACCTACTAGGGGCTTATTGGGTTCTACCAGTTGCAATCAAGACTTCCAACATGGCATGCGTTCTCCGGGACTGCTTCAGTAATGAGATAGGGTTAAAGTCAACATTGATTTTAAACTCTGGTGTAGCCGACACAGTACACCGGATTGGTGGGAGGCCTGACTATAGTTAGTTATAGAGTCAGGGGATACCTGAAACTTGGGAGCCTGACATCAGGTGAACTGTGGGTGATACTATATCAATGTCAACAGGTCTGGGTTCTAGAGGGACTCAACTTTCTGTTGGTACTTGGTGGTGAGCAGTCTTCATCTCCATAAACTCAAGAACAAATAGTAATCTGATTCAGGATCGAATTCTGGTTTGACCTTATCAGCCTGGTTACTGAGCTCAAGATCCAGTAGCACTGGGGCCGGCATCGGCTAGACTTCAGCACACTCCGGCAAGGTCAGTGGAGGGACCCCAAAGTGTTCCTATGGACATGCTCATAGACAATGGTAGTGAGGATCCACCAGACACTGCATGGAAGGTGTGGGGCTGGAGTATTAGGATCCTCTCCTAGGGAGAAAAAAGTATGTTGGAGGAAGTCAGACTGCCAGGCCAAGATTTCTATGGTGTTCTGCATATCAGCTGTGTCACCCTCATGCTACTGGATGTCTCATCTGCTTTCAATACTGTCAATCATAATTCTTGACAACAGTATCTAAAGTATGTTTCATCTGTGCCCTTGTTTTGGACTGGATACCTTCCTTTCTAATCAGCCCCACTCAAGCAACATGCATCCATTCGTTTGGCACAAAAGCTGCTTTTACAGACTTTCTCAGGAATCCTCAAATTTGTTCTTATTGAATGCATATCCCGTTTTAGCTCATCTAATCCACTTCTTTAAGTTCAAGTTGTAGATGAATGCCAACATCATGTCGGCCATTATTAGGTGTGACGATAACTCTAGCACAGTTGCAGTGCAAATCAGCCTGAGTTTGGTGGCCATTGTGAAACAAATTAAAGCGGAACTCTGATAAAACAGAGGTCCTTAACCTTGGGTGCTCTGCCACGCCTCCACCAACTGCCATTGAGTGCTGGGCGCAGTTCCCAAACCAGACTAGTCCTTGCACAACTCAGTGTTCTATTTTATTGCCCTATTTTCTCTGGAACCACCATTTTCCTTCATGTTGAACATCATGAGGAAAATTCTGCCATGTTTACCTCCATGTCAACTAAAATACTCATGATACAAGTCTTTATCTCATCTTTGCTTGATTATGGCAATTCTCTTAATGTTGGTCTTCTGAAATATCCCGACACGGCTACTGATAATTCAGAATGCTGCTTCTCAACTTTTGTGAAGTTAAATTATCAGGAATCTGTTTCATGTGATCTTTAAGGTCTTCACTGGTTACCAGTGACAATAAAAATGGATGATCAGGTGTTACGCATCACCTTCAAAGATTCCCGCGCAATGTTACTCCTTTTCCGGTACAAAAAACAGTATCCATATTTTCTGTTCTGATAGTGTGTTACCTCAGCGAGTCCTTCACATTGCACATGCATCTGTATCCACTCGAGCCTGTCTGAATTCTCCTTTTCGCGCACACCTTCATTGACCTGTGAACAAAGCTCCTCAGCCCGCTCAAGGGCAAACTTCAGGTAGCCCCTGTCTGGGTTATTTTCTGGAGTGTTTTCCATGATCTGAAGCAAATAATACAGAAAATCATATTTGGTTAAATACTGAAAAGAAAAAGGTATTCTTCAATGAGACCATGGTACAAATATGTGCAATGGCATTTTCAAACTTCCTCCAGCTTCTTTGTATTAAACAGATAGCATATCATGATAATGCTAAGACCATCTCTTTTCAACCTGAAAAATAAAGGCGATTCAAACCATTGTCCCTCCCAGCACTGCCAAATAATATCCATCACACAGCATAAGTATGACATTTTAGATTATTCCAGGTAACCTAAAGATGCAGGAGTGGCCTCGACCTGCTGGTTTTATTATGTCTTTTAAGTATACTGAACGCTGATGGTGACGAGTTCTGCTCAATAACATATAACAGCACCACTATGTGGTCGACTGTCATAAATAACTGCTAATATTTAGAAATAAGTGCCAAGTCCCATCAGACACCGGCACAAATTAAGAGTTGATGTGCATAAATCTCTATTGCTTGAATCAATTTATCTCGGGTTTCTCCAACTATTAGCTCGTGAGCTACTGGTTGATCTCAAGCAACCTATAAGCAGCTCTCCTCAGTGCAGCCCAGCCCACTACATTAGAAGCTTTTGCTTGGTTGCCTTAATACATGCTTTGCAAAATTGAAAAGAATGTATTTGAGATAAAAAATGTGTGGATTTTTAGAACTCATAAGCTGACGTCTGGAGAAACATGGTTGGATTTCCAAAATATATTTAAAGCTGATATTTGAGTGCTAAATCAAAAGGTGCTGGAGAGACTATTACCAATATTATTACCTTGGTGTCGGAGGCATTTTAGTTATGGTTTATGGTCTTCATGTATATACAGTGTTGAGTCTTTCCAAATGGATAAAGCCTTTTTCACATTAATGCTGGCAACCCTGCCTGATGCACTGAGGAGGTCACTGCCGGTGATTGTGCATGGGGTGTCCATCTTGTCTGACATGGTCACAATTATCATATTAATAATATTAGTAGCTCGGTATGATTTTCAATGAACATAAGTAGCTCTTATTACAGAAAGTTTGGCTACCCCTGATTTAGCTAAATGTGAAAAAATAACCTAATATCTATGCATTGGTTTGCTTAGTTTAGCACACAGTAATCGTACCAAAACCTGGAAAAAGCCTTTTATGGATAGCAGTGAAATAACTCAAATAACTCACAGTAACCTCTAGTAGGGGTGACTAGTAACTTTCCCAACGCATAACACTTTGGAGACATAATTTGTGCGGCAATTGATTAATCCAATACTTTTAAATATATATACTGCTCCATGTGCCATATACTCACATTCTTTATGATAAGAGGGTAGCGAGTTATTCTCTGCATGGGTTTCAGTAAAAAGCTGGAAAGCGGCATTCCTTTACACCGGGGGTCAGTTGCCAGTTTCTGAGGGACAATGAAGACAGAAAAGCATGAAAGGCTGATAACACACTTAACCACCAGCAGTAAACAGTGCCGGACAGAGGGATATCTCCATAGATTTATTTTCAACTAACATGTTGTTTAGTGGGGACATCAGAGAGACAACTCCTTGCGTTGGTCCCTCAATCCCCCTTAGTGCAGGTGGAAATCTTAGCTATCCTAACCCCAGAAACCTGCCCTCATGGCGAGTTCCCAAGACTACTGCGAGTAGTCCTGACATGCTTCCATAAAGGACTGCCAGCCACCAAGAAAATACCCCCCTTACGGCCCCTCAATTCCACTTCTCGGCCTTCCTAGAAAGTTAGGCCATTTCTTCCGCTATGAACTGAGGTTTTGGATCAGGGCGGTATTACCTCGCTTGGGGACTTGTTCCAGGATGGGCAACTGTTGTCCTTCCTTACCTTACAAATGCAGCACAACCTCCATGACGGTTAGTTCCTCATTTATGGTGCGATATGTCGGGCTCTTAGATGGGCCGGAATGTTGGGAGATTGTGCACCTTCCACTCATCAACTTATACACACCCTTCACATGACGGGAAGAGGTCGCAGACGCATAACCTGGCTGTCTGCAGCCCTGGTTGCCCACCCCCAGACAGCTCTGCTGCCGCTAAGAGAAGAATTTGGTAGGGCACTACATGATAAAGTATGGATGAGTGACACAGAATACCCATGTAAGGTCTCCTGCAATTCTACATATTAGTTAGGCCATATCTCTCCTAAACGGCAACACAGAACCTTCCCTGTTGCTTCTGGCTCTTGGGAGAGATGTGGCTGCCTGGCAGCCAACCTGAAAGACATGTTATGGGAGTCTTTCTGGGCCGAGGCCGAGGTCTCCCAGTTACTGAAGTCTCTAACAAACACTCCAGAGGTAGGCTTCTGGGAGTTGGTGACCCTGGGGGTCTACAAGCGTTCAAAGAAACAGAAAACGGCCACCCGATTCTACGCCCTGACCTTGATAGTCACTAAATGTACTATTACATTGAAGTAGAAAAATCCCAACTTCCCTTCAAGCAGTACCTGGAGACATGCCCAGACTACTCGGGCCACAGCCGAGGCAGTGGCACTTCATAGGGAGAAAGCTATGGGCATGCAATGTCGCCTGAGATCCCACATGTGGGAGATTTTTCTCTCAGGCCTGGAGATAACTCATGACAATTAATTTTCGCCACCTTGCTCCCCATCAGGTCCAGCCTCCCATTTCAGGGGAGGTGGGTTCCCTCCTCCCAAATCAAACACGAAGATTAACAGGACTCCTCCCCACACATGCAGCCATACTCCTACCCCCCCCCAACTCTTTCCAGACAGCCATTAGCTTCAGGCTCCTCCCCTCATCTCCAGATTTCCAGTTCTGAATATAACCTTTATGCTCCCTGTCAAGCCAATGGCCCCCATCCTTTGCGACAGGTAGATAAGATTATAAATGTCTCCCTTGGACACACCAGGCCTCCTCTGCATCCCCCCTCTGGCCTCCCCTCTCCAGTTTGGCTTGACGCAACACACAGTTTTTATGACTACCTGTTCTATGGGTTGTGATTATACATGTCGCCATCTGCTGTTGACTCTCCATAAAAGGCCAGATATGCTTTTGGTTTCTTGACAACTAACGATTATGACATCATTGTTCTTAATGCACAAGTTACTAACTTGTGTAACGATATATCTGTAAGAGACAGTAGTTAGTGACAGATTCCTCACCTTAGAATATCCCCAGGCGTCAGGCTGGATCCGGAAAGTTTTTTGCGTAGCAGTACCCTTGCGCGTCGGTAGGCGGCGTCGTGCGGCTCCGCGTCCGTCGTTGGCGTCGTGATCGCCGGGATGACGTCGCGGGCAGTACTCAGACGCCGCCCCTGCGCGCTGACGTCAGTTCTGTACACGACTTTCCGCGCCAGGAACGCAGAGCCATGCAAGAAGCTGACATAGGTGTCTGAAAAATACTAGGGCCCTGAAAGGGATGTCCTTAACCCTAGAAATCAGTTCGCAGAACGGGGAGGATGGGTGGGCGGTAGGAATCTGTCACTAACTACTGTCTCTTACAGATATATCGTTACACAAGTTAGTAACTTGTGCATCTGAAAGAGACACGTTAGTGACAGATTCCTCACCTTAGAATAGATACCCCAGCAATACCAACCCCGGTGGTGGGTCTGCGAACAAAGATCAGACAAGGAAGTCCTGGAGGACAGAACGGCCAAAGAAGCCGTCCCTCCGGACCTGACTGTCAAGGCAGTAATGCTTTGTAAACGTGTGCAGCGAGGCCCACGTAGCTGCCTGACATATAACCGGCAGCGGAACACCACGGCCCAAGGCCGTCGTAGCAGCCGTTGCCCTGGTGGAATGGGCACGCAGCCCAACAGGAGGCTCCTTCTTAGCCAAAGAATAGCAGGTCTTGATGCACAAGGTAACCCAGCGGGAGATGGTCCTGTTGTGCACCGCCCGACCTTTTTGGCGCCCACGTAGCCAACAAAGAGCTGGTCATCCACCCGGAAGTGTTTTGTGCGGTCAATATAGAAGGAGAGCGCACGTTTTGGGTCCAGACGGTGGAGCCTCTCTTCCTCTCTGGAAGGATGCGGAGGCGGAAAGAATGTGGGCAAAGTGATGGTCTGCCCAATGTGGAAAGCAGTAACCACCTTTGGCAAGAAGGACGGACGCGTCCGAAGAACAACCTTGTCTGGATGAACAGACAGAAAGGAGGTTTGCAAGATAGAGCCTGGAGCTCACTCACCCGCCGAGCGGAGGTGATGGCCACCAGAAAGGCTGTCTTCAGAGTCAGAAGACGAAGAGGACAGTTATGTGAGAGGCTCAAAGGGAGCGCACATTAAAAAGGTAAGAACCAAGTTCAAGTCCCACTGAGGCATCACAAACGGAACAGGAGGGAAGAGGTGTGTAATGCCTTTTAAGAACCTGTTAACAACAGGGCACTTGAAAAGGGAGGGCTGATCAGGGAGCCTGAGGAAGGCCGAGATAGCACAAAGATAACCCTTGATGGTACCCAGGGCAGAACCCTGTTGGGCCAGAGAGAGAAGGAACAGAAGGACCTCAGAAAGAGGGGCAGAAGGGGATTCACAGCCTTTGCTGTGCACCATGCCACAAATTTGTTCCACCTGCAGGCGTATACCACCTTAGTGGAGGGACGCCTGGCTGCCAGAATCACATCACAAACTTCGGGAGGCAAGTCGAAAGGAATCAACTGCCGCCGCTCAGTCTCCACGCAAGCAGGTGTAGACTGGACAGGTTCGGGTGGAGGACCGTCTCCTGCTGCTGCGACAGAAGATCCTCCCGAAGAGGCAGACGGATCGGGGGATCTACGCTCATATTGAGTAGCTCGGGATACCAAACTCTTCGAGCCCAGTCCGGAGCCACAAGAATGACTTGGGCCCGGTCGTGCCGAATCTTCTTCAACACTCTGGGTAGAAGTGGTATAGGCGGAAAGGCGTACAATAGACCGCAACTCCACTCGTGACGAAAGCGTCGCCGAGCGAGTGCCGCCTTGGAAATTCCAACGCGCAGAACTGATGACATTGCGCGTTCTCTTCGGTGGCGAATAGATCTAACCAAGGCTCTCCCCACTGTAGAAAGAGTCCTTGTGCCACTTCCGAGTGAAGACGCCATTCGTGATCCATCATGCACCGGCGGCTGAGTTCGTCCGCCCTGGCGTTCAGGGAACCTGCCAGGTGTTGAACTATCAGGAACATGCCCTGATGTTCCAGCCATGTCCAGAGGCGCAGAGCCTCCTGACAAAGGGTCCACGACCCCACCCCGCCTTGTTTGTTGCAGTACCACATGGCGGTGGTGTTGTCTGTGAACACCTGCACTACCTTCCCTTTGACAGAGGGAAGGAATGCCTTCAGTGCAAGTCGGATCGCCCGGAGCTCCAAAAGGTTGATATGGAGCCGGGACTCCGCCGGAGACCAGAGGCCTCTGATCTCCGCCTCTCCCATGTGACCGCCCCATCCCAGAAGGGACGCGTCCGTCACAACTGTGTGCTCTGGCTGGGGAAGGGAGAGGGATCTGCCCATGACCCATTGCCGGTTCGAGAGCCACCACTGCAACTGTCTTGCAGTCCCCTCCGAGATCTGGACGTGATCGGACAGGTTGCCCTGGTGCTGCGCCCACTGGAACTTCAGGTCCCACTGCAGAGCCCGCATATGCCATCTGGCATGATTGACCAGCAGGATGCAGGAGGCCATGAGGCCCAGCAGCCTCAGGGTCATCCGTACCGAAACCCAGGATAAAGGCTGAAAGATCGGAATCATAGCCTGAATATCCCGGACTCGCCGTTCGGGAGGATAGGCCCGAAACTGCGTCGTGTCCAGAACCGCTCCGATGAAAGGAGCTGTGGAGAAGGAATCAGATGCGACTTCGGCACATTGATGGAGAACCCCAGCGAGTGCAGGAGTTCGGCCGTAGTCTGGAGGTGGGAGACGACTGCCTGGGACGAGCCCGCCTTCAGCAGCCAGTCGTCGAGGTAGGGGAAGACTGAAACCCCTGCCCGGCGCAGATGAGCTGCGACCACCGCCATCACTTTCGTGAACACCCGAGGGGCACTGGTAAGGCCAAAGGGGAGCACGGTGAACTGAAAATGCTCGGGGCCTACCGTGTACCGAAGGTAACGCCGGTGGGCCGGCAGGACGGGGATGTGGAAATATGCGTCCTGCAAGTCCAACGCTACCAACCAGTCTCCAGGGTCGAGGGCAGTCAAGACCTGAGCTAGGGTGAGCATCTTGAACTTCTCCTTCCGGAGGAAGCGATTGACGTTCCGGAGGTCCAAGATAGGACGCATGTCCTCCTTGTCCTTTTGGGCACCAGAAAGTAGTGGGAGTAGCAACCACGCCCTACTTCTGGGGTCGGAACATGCTGGATGGCCCTTTTGGTCAAGAGGGCCGTGACTTCCTTCTGTAGAAGCACCAAGTGATCCCCTGACATGCGGTGGAATTGAGGTGGCATGGCTGGGGGTGATCTCGAAGGGGAGGGAGTAGCCCCTTCGGACAATGTCCAAGACCCACCTGTCCGAGGGTGATGGTACGCCAGTGGGGAAGGTGATGGCGGACCCTGCCCTCTACTGGCGTGCTGTGCACCTGAAAGGAGGGACTAGGAGGGCTTGGAGGCCGCGGACGGGTTGGAGGTGGTGGCCTGACCCGCACGCTGGTTGCCCGATCCGCCACGGCGGAATCCACGTCCTCGGCCACGCGAAGACGCCTGCTGCGCGGGCCGGTGGCTGGGCTGCTGACGTGAAGGGGCGCCCCTACCGTGGCCACGATAGGGGCGAAAAGCAGAAGTCAGCGGAGGGCGTGTAGCAGAAAGGCCCAGGGACTTGGCAGTAGCCCGTGAGTCCTTAAAGCGCTCCAACGCATGGTCTGCTTTGGACCCAAAGACCGACTCCATCAAAGGGCATGTCCATGAGAGTATTCTGGACATCCCCTGAAAAACCAGTGGTTCTCAGCCAGGCGTGGCGTCGGAGCGCCACCGTCGTTGCAATAGACCTGCCCAGCGAGTCGGCGGTGTCAAGGCCACAACGTATAGTGTATTTAGCCGCATCCTTCCTTCCGCAATGGCGCGGGAAAGCAGTGTCTGGACCTCCTCAGGACACTGGGGCAAAACATCCGCCACCGAATCCCACAGGGAGTGGGTATATCGGCCCAAAAGACAAGCGGTGTTAACGGACCGCAAGCCAGCACTGGAGGAAGAAAAACCTTTCTTCCCAAACTGATCCAGGCGTTTGGATTCCCTATCCGGAGGGGCGGTAGGGAAGGCGGTTTGGGAAGCGGAGGCTTGGACAACCAAGCTCTCAGGAGTGGGGTGGACAGAGAGAAACAGGGGTCGCCCGGAGCTGGGCGATGGCGTCGTGACACGTTCCGATCCACAGGAGCCCCTGTGTTGGGCTTGGACCAGGCGCCCAAGAGAACGTCAGTGAGGGCGTCGTTAAACGGCAGCACAGTCTCCGCAGAGAGGCTGCCGGCTGAAGCACCTCTGTCAAGATGTTAGGCTTGACCGTCAAAGTAGGGAGTTGGAGGCGTAAGGCCCCAGCCGCCCCTACGCAACACCGTACCAAAATTGGCTCCCTCCTCCGTAGCCACGGGAGGAGACAGCATGCCAATGTCAGGGGAAGTATCCAGACCACTGGCCTCCCTAGACTCTCTGTCCAGTCCTCATCGTACTGACAGTGTCGTGTCAGAGGGTCATCAGACCCCTCCCAGTCCAACTGGTCCTCCTCTGGTTCAAAATAAGGAGGAGGAGGGACAGTTGGGACCCAAGGTCCCATTGGCGCCGGAGCCGGCGTCGAGCGACGTCGGTCCGGAGCCATGTCCGGAGCCGGAAGGAACTGGGGACGACGCCGCCCGGAGCCCAGGGCGGCGTCGAGAACGGCACCGGAGACATCGGCGCCGGCGGAGGTGTGCCGTTAGGTCGACCGGGGTCGATGGGGGTTGTGGAGCCGGGATCGAGGCCGGGGCCGAAGCCGGAGCCGGGATCGAGGCTGGAGGCACGGGCGACGCCGGGGCCAGAGCCGTCGGCGACGCCGGAGCAACCCCATCAGGGCCCGCGGGGCCCGAAGCGCACCGGAGGGGCCTGAAGGCCCGAAGAGGCGGGCCATGGCCGACAGGAATTCCTGCACTTTGGCCGGATCCGCCCCCGAACCCGGGAAGGGCGGGTATGGCGGGGGCGACTCCACAGGCATGTCAGGGGCCGCGGGGCGGGGACGGTGCCGGAGGGGCCTCAGCCGAGTCGCGAGACCGGCGAGGCGAAGTCCTAGAGCGATGATGCTTTTTGGACTTTTTGTGTTTCGACTTACCGGACGAAGAAGACTTCGACGCCGACGACCGGTGTGGACTCCGCGATCGACCCCTGGACCTCTCACGCGACCGGGGCTTCCGCGGAGCCGAATGCCGGGCCTCCAGGAGCTTTCGAGACCGCTCTCGCAAAGCTTTCGGGTTAAGGGCCTGGCATTCGGGACAAGACTCCGTGTCGTGGCCTCGGCCGAGGCAGAAGAGACACTCCCAATGCGGGTCGGTGACGGACATCATCCGCGCACAGGCGCCGCAACGTTTGAAACCGGGCATCCCTACGACACCTTGAGAGATGAAAAAACAGTGAAAAAATTCACCAAAAAGTATGGTCAAAAAATGACCAGGGCACTGCTCTTCCCGGATCTGCGCTTGCTGGCGCGGAAAAAGAAGAACTGACGTCAGCGCGCAGGGGCAGCGTCTAAGTACTGCCCGCGACGTCATTCCGGCGATCACGACGCCAACGACGGACGCGGAGCCGCACGACGCCGCCTACCGACGCGCAAGGGTACTGCTACGCAAAAAACTTTCCGGATCCAGCCTGACGCCTGGGGATATTCTAAGGTGAGGAATCTGTCACTAACGTGTCTCTTTCAGATCTTCTTACCTGTTCATTTTTTTTTTCTAAACATTAATAACAAAATATTTAAAAAGAAAAAAAAAATAGATCCTTGGGTTGATATCACCATGCAGTTCTCAAAGTGAACTTTGGTGTATTATCTAACCTTGGCATTATTCTGGGACCATTGCCTAAACATTCACAAACATCTATCACAGTTTACAGGAAACAACATTTTAGGTGTTAGAGGTACAGAGATCGTGGTACTGAAGACTGACTCTGAATCACTGATGACAAGCAAAAGGTATTGTTACGAATTCTTAACACACAATTGTAAAAAAATGTTTTACTGGAATTCTATTCTTTTCTATTGGTGGAGTAGCACCACATCAACAAAGCCTTCAGGTACCAGTAACTGGTCAGGTCATCAAATTCCTATGCTACCAAGTCATATGCACACAGACTTAGGGCCCGAATTATATTTCAGTGGACAGGATACTCTGTCGCAAATATGATGGATGTCCCATCCGCTGTATTACAAGTACCTTAGGTTATAAGGCTTTTGTAATACGGAAGACGGGATATCTGTCATGTTTGTGATGGAATATCCCATCTGCTGAAATATAAATCAGGCCCATAGTCCTCAATCGCTTTCTAAAGAGGGCAGGAGTTACAGATCGGACATACCGCATAATAAAAGGTAAAGTATAAACTTTGTCTTCAACGTCCACTGGCTTTAACATCATTCAAAAATCTTTTGCTGATCTCCCGAAATGGATTTCATTGCTGTTTGCGAAATGTGATGCAAGTGTGCACAGATGCATGACTTTGTAAAATTTAAATGAAGTTGCTAAGTTTTTACTGGAGACATACCACCCATCCTTAAGCGTCTACTACAGCAATAATCTCTAATTTGAGAGATCTGCAAAGTCAAGACCCCGGCTGGGTTGACTTGTCACACTACATTCAGATGTCATTTTAGATGGCATTTGATAGGAGTGAAACCCCTTTATATCTTTCAAAAGAAGCTTGTTATGTATTTAAGAACATTTGGGCAGAATTCCCAAAACTGTCAGCAGCCACAGGCATAGGACCTTGTATGGGTTCAAATTTCTAAATGCCTTTAATACACACAACCTTTCCAGGTTATGCACCACAGTTTTCCAGGGAAAGTCCTAAAAAAAGTTTTGTCAATTCTGTTTTGCATTCGAGAATGCACTTCCTACTGTTTTTATTTCTCCTTTGGGAAAATACTTTCCGCGTGCAGACTCCCTTCACCTAGAACCCTATAGTTTTTGTATAGCATTCACTTTCCATTCCCACCTTAAAAGGGGGTTTTCTTGACAGGTGTAAATCCTCAAGTATTTTCAAAGTAGTAAGGGATTCACAGATGGTTTGGGAAACCTCCCAAATGTGTAGTTGGTCATAAACGTTCAGGTTATTCCCAGTAACACAATGGTAAAGCTAATATTTTTGCCACTCGTACTCCTGTAGATTGTTGTTTGGTTACTCAGTCACAACGGTGACGGATATCCTGTCCACCGAAATATAGATTCCAATACATCCAGTATGGACAAAGCCAAGAAGGTGGAGATGAAACTATAAACGTGAACATATAAGATATTTACTCATTTCCATGCACACGTTCAGGAAATTTTGAAAATCCCCCTATGCAAAGATTCTTATATTTCAGATTTTAAAAATGTCTTTTGTTAATTATTAACATGTGTGGTTTTATGTCCAGAAAAGATGCCATACAAAACGATGGAAATAAATAATATTGTTCTCTCCTGCTCACACCATTCATCTAACGATATAGAAGTCTTACTCGCTGTCTGTGACGTAGCACAATTGTTTTATTTCAGGCTCTTTTGTTACAACAGGGTTAAAACTGTCTGTGTGCTTTAATTGTCTTTATAACAAATTACATATGTGAAACATCAATGCTATTATACCCTATACAGATATTACAGGTCACCGAGGAGTTCAGTGACCACATAAAACTGATGGTAGAGTTTGATTATAAGGTCACAGAGCTCCAACATGAACTGCAATAATGTCTTTTTGGTGTACGGTTTAGATATGCTTATATCCTTATAAAGAAAGACCCCTATCAAAGCCCTTGATCCTTTCCATTCAATTATTAAGGGGTCATTTACAGCCCCCTCGCTGAATTGCAAGGTAAAACCATATGACACAAATTACTTTTTTAATGACCTTACCGATTTCGAGATAAGACATGATCAAAGAAATAGGTGAAATTAACAGTAGCATTCTGCCAGTGGTCTCAGCAGCTGTTTTTACAAAAGGGTGGTGCTGTTTTACTACTATTCTCAAAATCCATACAAATGATTAAAACAAATGTATTTCCAAACGTGATCGACCACAGAGAAGAATCTGATGAGAATACCTTTAAATAGTCCTTGAACTCGGGCTCTTCATCTGTCTTCTGCTGGAGTAAGGCCGCCCCGTTGAGTTGACAGCTGCAGAAGCGGATGTAGGCCTGCATGTGCAGGAGTTCTGTGGCCAGGATGTCACCAATCATCTGCACTGGCATGTTCTCACCTTCCGTCTTCTTACGCACGCTCAGAGCTCTGGTAGACAGGTTTCAAAGTAAACATCGTTTTCATGTTTAGGTCTTACTCAGGTATACAACCAGGAAAGATTTTTCAAGAAAGAGGAAGTGAACATGAGACAATACATCACAATATAGAATTGGCCAGATTTGTCCAAAACATTTACTGGTTGAAATGACAAGTGGACCGTACAACATGTTTGACTGGTACCTATCCCTTTACTTATAATGATTTGTCACTAACTGGTTAAGCGCAACAAATGTTGTTTAGTGTCCTCTCGACAGAAAGGCCTTTACCAATTTCAAATTGTAAATTTCCCACATCTACAATACATTAGTAGGCAAATGATACCCAGGAAAAATACAATGTAAAAAAAATCAACTTAATACAAGGTTTTAAAACCCATGCATTTTCTGAGGAGCACTGCAACATTTATAGATCTCTATAAAGTGAGAATGAAAAAGCATGCTGGGGACACCTCTGAATCACTATCAGTTTGTGTGATGCTAGGACCATGAAATAACACCAATACATCCAAGACTGACCAGGATCCTAAAGTAAGAACGCCTTACCCTTGATAAACTCTGATCTTAAAGTTTTTATTGACCTAGAAATGGCCATTCACGGGTGGATGTTGGTTATATTACTCAGTAAACAATGTACTAAATGCTGTAATTTTTGTGTAAATTCCAAATCACAGCAGGGATGTCTCAGCCTTTCAATGCCATTTGAAAAATCCTTCAAAATTAAGTAGCATGCTGTGGCCAATCATATCTTCGCTAGTGCAGCGGTTCCCAAACCTTTGACTTCTGGGGACCTTCACTTAATCATTACTAGAATTCAGGGGACCTTCACTTAATCATTACTAGAACCCGGGGACCCCCACTGAATCACTATCGGAATTCGGGGACCCACAGGAGTCATTACTGGAAGCCGGGGACCCAGGCCTAAGCATTGTTGATGAATTGGACTGTAAAACATCACACAAAATGTAGAAAAAAAATATCCATCAAACAAATACACAAATGATGACACATTTTATTTAATTAGCAAACATAAATAAATTTAAAAAAGTAACATTACATTTTAATAGAAAGGTTGGAGCTTTTGTAAATTCGATTGAGGCCACTCATCGTCTATTCTGTACTTTGTTTGAGGCACCTGCATTGCTCCCATGAATCAATCTGAGGATACTAATTTAATTTTTAGCCTCCAATTTCAAATTCCTTCACATTTACAATGCGTTTTAAAACTTTAAATTATACATTTAGCTTCTTTATTTACATACACTTAATTAATCAGTTAATATTACGTAATTTTCTACGTAGTTGCGGACCCTCTGAGGCAGCTTCGCAGACCCCCATGGGTCCCTGGACCTAGGGGCGGCTGGTGTTAATGGGCAAAATGGGCGTCGCCCTGCCCCTACCGCTCAGAGGGGAGAGGCAAAAAGAGAATTTAGAAAATCGTCACGCAGCTGAAAAGAAACTACTACTTGCTGCTCTCTTATTTTTTATGGGCAGCTGTGATGAACTTTGCAGATGTCCTGCTCCTGCTGTGCATGTGCCTGCTGGGCGAGGTATTCTTCGACCTGCAGGCACAAGCTACAGCTGTGACATCAGGACAGAGGGCGTGCCGATTTTCAATGCCGTGAATAAGGTTGGATTCGGGCGCTTACACAAAGGCCCTGGGAGGAGTTCACAGAATTCCATTCATTTCAATGGCAGGGGGCGGGGCAGGCTGAGAAGGAGAACTTGTAATGGGTGGTAACAATTTAAACTCATCACGAGAGGGGGTGGGCAGTAGGAGGGGTTCAGCTGGATTCTATTACAGGACCGGAGGCTTCGTATTATGCTTCTCTTTCTATTTATTGCCACTCACAGCAGCCAATGAAAAACTTGTATTCATGTAAATAAACTACATTTCCCATGATGCTCATGGTACACATCACATCCTGTAGAGCCCCATAAGAGCCACCATTACCGGAACTCGTCCTCTTTCTTTGCTGCTCACGCAGACAGTTAAGTGTGATACCTGTGCTTATGCATACTACTAATTGTATTGACCAAATTTTGTTTTATTAGGCTAACGCTGCTTGATTTTGATTGCGCGTATTTGTAGCGCTGGGGTTTGGGCTTTGTATCCCTGCAATTATTGGGTCATTCTGTTCCCATCAACACGCGAGGCTCGCGCTTGATTCTACGGCGGCCGCCGCACTCCCGCTGTCATCGGGAAGTGCGCGTCCATGCCGGTGGTTACCTCGCAGGAGTAGAGCATCTTTGAATTTCCCGCTTCACGGGACAATACGCACTACGAGCGCTGTGCTCACCTTCCCTCTGACATTGTGTGGTACCGCACCGTCTTCGGCGGTGAATTCAAAATTGATCATTTTTGGGCGCGGAGGCTTCCCTCATCGGCCGAGTGCACCAGGAGCCTTTCACTTTCGTTGGTCTCGACGTGCGTAGCCCAATTGGGCTATTTTGGTAGGATTTGGGCTACGCACGTCGCTACTGCCCGTTTTCTGTCGTTTTTCTTTTGTTTTTCGCCGCATTCACCCTGCACATCTCCATTGAGCAACACCCTACGCCTGGCAGGCTGAAATAACGATCTGGGCCTGGAGGGAGCACACCTCCTGCATACTAATATTGCTCTGTTGGCTCCAATTACGCCCTGGGGGCTGCAACAATTATTGCTACAGCTTTGCTGAGGAGCCAGGTACCCCTTCCTTTTTCATTCACTTCTGTGCTGGGGTTGGCTCCCCCCTTACTCCTCTACTATATATTTTTGCTGTTTCAGCAATTACCTTACAAATTTGACCCCACAATGGAGGAGTGGGTCCACTATCAAGAGGATGATACCCTATATGAAGAGGAAGTGCACAATCCTTCCTTAGAAGACAACATTGTTGAGGCCCTGGCCGCCTCGGTCCAGGAGTCGGTCAACAAGGCCCTGGAAAAAGCAGTTCCGGGAACTGTGCAGCAGGCGCTAGCTTCTGCTCTAAAACCAATCACCAAACAGCTTGAAAAGTTTGCGAAACGTCATGGTTTCACTGCATCGGTAAGCACTCTCACTGACGATCCTCAGCCTAAACCCTGGCCTCACTCTGCCTCGTATTCTTCGCTCCCTCAACCTGATACCGGGAAAAACAATGCTCCAAACACCGACACAGACACAGATACCACTGGTACTGACACCCCAGACGAGTCTCCCCCTAAGAAAAAAATCGAAGAAATCTAAGAATATGGAAACGCCTCAGGCTATTTCCACCCCCTTCACATTTAACCCAACGGATATAATCCACCCCAGGTCGTCGGATTGGTTGCCCGCTCCTCAGGTTGCAGCATACTTGCACGAAAACCTTCGCAAAAGCTTTGACAAGGAGGTGTGCAACAGGCTCCGGTCAGAGTGTCCTCGCCCGGATATTTCAGACAAGGTAGCTGAAACCCCGGATATAGACTCCAGCCTTTTGACCTTCCTAAAGAAGTTCGCAAAGGTCCCCAAGAAGGGTATCAATCGCGCCTAGCGTGGGTGCCAGGACAAGCTCTTAGATGTTGTTGGCCCACTGGCAAAAATCCTAGAGATGGCTTTAGAGGCGCAGGAATCTGGGACTGCAACAGATCCCCACGTCCTAGCAGGCTGGACACAACGAGCTATATGCCTTTTGGGTAATGCTAACTGCGCCATCTCCACGGAGAGGCGCAAATCTATCCTCATGCGCATGGACTCCAATCTCACGGAACTAGCCGCAGCAGAACCTGGTCCTCTGGCGGACGGAAACCTGTTCGGGGACCGTTTCGTCAAGGACATAGCCAAATATGTGGGCACCTTCACAACTCTGGATAAGGCGCAGTCAGGCATAAAAAGAGTTTTTCAGGCTGGTGTTTTCAACAGGGCCGGACGAGGCCGAGGACGCTCGTTTGGCCGACAGTTCTCCCAAGGTCCTGAGAGAGGAGACTTCGGTCGAGGCAGGGGAGAGTGGGACTCCACCCGTGGCGGAACTTTTTACCCCACTAGGCAACGCTTCAACAAAAGGCGTTTCAACAGAGGATCCTACTGTGGAGGCTTCCAAAACACTGAATCTTCAGGTAAGTGCTCCGGACAATTTCATATTACCCCTGGGGGGGACGTACTCAGTTTTTTTTTTATCACAATTGGGTTCAACTGTCTCAGGATGCTTGGATATTGCAGACAATTCAGGGCTTTCATCTCGATTTCTTCCAGGCCCCCTTTCAGGTCAGGCAGCCCAGACAGCTTTCTTTTTCCCGACTAGAGTGCGATTTTATAGATTCCGAACTCAAAGAATTGCTGCAGAAACACGCGATAGTGTATTGCAAAGAGGGCCCTCGCGGTTTCTGCAGCAATATTTTTCTGGTCCAGAAGAAAGGCGGAGGTTACAGGTTGGTACTCAATTTAAAAGACTTCAATCATTATCTGACCTACAAACATTTCAAGATGGAGGGCATCCATCTTTTGGCGGATCTCCTCAAACAAAGGGACTGGCTGGTCTGTCTGGACCTGAAGGACGCCTATCTGTCTAGTCCCATCTTTCCTCCCCATCGCCGATTCCTGCAATTTCAATGGCGGGACCGATGGTACGAATATTTGGTCCTTCTTTTATTTCGGACTTTCCTCGGCTCCGTGGTGTTTCACCAAGGTGTTGAAGCCGGTGATAGCTTATCTCAGGGAACAAGGAGTTCGCATGATAGTTTATCTAGACGACATTCTTATCATGGCGCAATCTCCCATTCTCGCAGTGCAGCAATTGCGCATGACCATTGTTACCTTACAAAACCTGGGCTTCGTGATCAACGAACCCAAGTCAGTTCTGTGTCCTACCCAGACGATAGATTTCCTGGGCTTTGTTATAAACTCTCAAAGGGCTCAGTTGAGTCTCCCTCGCTCCAAACTTCGGATATCAAAAAGGAGCTATGCTCCCTGTTGTCCAAACAGATGGTCTCTCTCAGGGTGATTGCCAGGATGGTGGGTCTTCTAGCGATCTTTCCAGGGCCCTTACATTATCAGGCCCTTCAGAGGCTCAAGATTCAGCACCTACAGAAAGGTCTCTCTTACACAGACCTAGTCCCCCTTTCCCAAGAAGTACGGGAAAAGATCCAGTGGTGGCTTGCCCACATAGAGGCATGGAACGGCAGGGCCATTTTCGGCTCTCTGCCAGAGGTCATCATAGAGTCCGACGCCAGCCGTTGGGGCTGGGGGGTGCGCTGCGGACGTATTTCCACAGGAGGGCGTTGGTCCTTAGGCGAGCTGGACCTCCACATCAATTGCGTAGAACTCCTTGCAGGGTCGTTCGCGATTCGGACTCTGTCACCCAAACAAGTCTTGTGTTGCATCCTCCTGCGGATGGACAACATCTCGGCGGTTCAATACATCAACAAATTTGGGGGCACGAGGTCTTCCCTCTTAGTGGAAATAGCGAAGGATTTTTGGCATTATTGCATGAGTCATCAGATCTCAGTTATAGCCGAGTACATTCCGGGAAAATCCAATGTAGTGGCAGACTGGAACTCCCGACACCTCAAGGACTACAGCGATTGGCAACTCCAACCCCTGATAGTGCAATGGCTACAGGCAATCTGGGGACATCGCGAGATAGACCTGTTTGCCTCCAGACTGAATCGTCAAATGACCAAGTTTTTCAGCTGGAGACCGGATCCGTTGGCTCTGGCGACGGATGCCTTTTCACAGGATTGGGCACCGAATCTGAATTATGCCTTTCCTCCCTTCATCCTGATTCCCTGAGTGTTCACACAAGTAATGCGCCAGAAGGCGGAAGTGATTTTGGTGACTCCCCTGTGGAAGTCGCAACCTTGGTTCCCAATATTATTGGAGGCGAGTTGCGACTTTCCCAGGAGGATTCCCTGGTCCTCGACGATGCTCCAGGGCCCTCACGGAGAGATGCACCCGATGGTAATATCGGGGCAGTTGTCCCTGATGGCCTGGAGACTTTCCGGCAACGTTGGCATTTGCCAGGATTTTCGGAACAAGCTTCAGACTTTATCAACCAAGCTTGGGCCCCTTCCACCAGGAAAAGGTACTCTTCAGCCTGGAAATGCTGGGTTCGTTGGTGCGTGGAACAGCACGTGGATCCCGTGGGGGCAGACTTATCCTATGTTGTAAATTTTTTGTCCAAAAAGGCTTCAGAGGGTTTGGCATATCGTTCCATCAACAACTTCCGTTCCGCCATATCGGCGGGCCATTCTCAGCTTGAGGGCAAACCAATAGGGATGCATCCGTTAATTTGCAAACTCTTGAAAGGTATTAGAGTAGCTAATCCGCCCAAGCCGAAGTATTCTTCCTTGTGGGATGTCTCGCTAGTTCTTTCCCTGTTCAATCAATGGCCCAACAACGATATGTTGACAAGGAAACAACTCTCATCCAAATTGGCCATGCTGTTATGTTTGGCCGCGTGTAGACGATCATCGGATATCAAAGCTCTAGATATTACAGGTAGAGTATTTACTCTGGAAGGAGTTTCTTTTAACATCACTTCCAGGACTAAAACTATGTCACGTAATGTAGAATATCATGCTTTTCCTAGCAATCCCAAGCTCTGTGTTATTCACTGCCTTAAGGCATACGAAGAATGTACCAGGTCTCTTCGGCCTGATAGTGTGGTCCAATTATTAATTGCTTAGCAGAAGCCTTACAAACCTGTCACCGCGGCTACGATAGCCAGATGGTTAAAATCTGTTATGCAAGAAGCAGGTATTGATACTCAAGTGTTTGGGGCACATTCTGTTCGGGGCGCCATGGCCTCTAAAACGTTCATGTTGGGTTCTACTGTTCAGGATATCATGCATTCTGCAGATTGGTCCTCTGAGTCAACATTTAAACAGTTTTATTATAAACCGGTGGGTGATATATCCTCTGTGGTTTTTAATCAGCGTTAAACTAGCATAATACTGAAGCCTCCGGTCCTGTAATAGAATAAAAAATTAGCTAGCATTCGCGCCAAGAATTTTCAATTCTATTAAGGACATGGAGGCGAGGATTATCCCACCCGATTACATTACAGTATTGTAATTGCTACCCACCCGTTGTGTATATATTCTGGTTATGCAGAAGTTACGGGTTGTTTTTGTCTCTCATTCTTTCAGGATCTGAGAAGAAGATGGATTAAGTGTAATCCTGGTTAAAAAGACGTACTTCCCAGCTGGACTGGTTCTTCCACGTTGGAGGATTGTGTTGGACTTAAGTTATTATGTTGGACTTTTATTGTTCGAAGCAAAGAAAGAGGACGAGTTCCGGTAATGGTGGCTCTTATGGGGCTCTACAGGATGTGATGTGTACCATGAGCATCATGGGAAATGTAGTTTATTTACATGAATACAAGTTTTTCATTGGCTGCTGTGAGTGGCAATAAATAGAAAGAGAAGCATAATCCTCGCCTCCGTGTCCTTAATAGAATTGAAAATTCTTGGCGCGAATGCTAGCTAATTTTTTATTCTCTCTTCATTCCTCGTGTGTCCTGTGCTTTCACTTTGAAGCTGAGCCTGAGCCCTTCCTCTGTGGACACCTCTCTCATCTTGTTCAACGCAACACAGGCCCAAAAGAATACAGGTTGGCACCTATGTTCCCTTTAAGCTGCAATTACATGAGCCCCCTGGCTATATTAGAGAGTTCAGCTATTTTTAGGCACAAGGTTAAGCGATTTGCCCAGAATCACATCACAGGATATAGACTCGGCGCCAAGTCTCGAACAGCGCGTAGTGATTTTTTTTTCTCTCGAACCTCTGTTTCACCTCGTGCACAGCCTGTTTTTTCTCTTTCGGCAGTGCACATCCTATACCTGTGTCTTGTAGTGTTCACCCCATGTCTGTCTCTGCAGAGCACATTGCGCGCCTTTCTGTAGCGTGGCAGCCGGTACCTGTCTCTAGTGCTGCACTTCCTATGTCTCTCTGCATATCCAGTGTCTGTCCCTGCAGCACACAACCTGTGTCTGCCTCTTGCTGTAATTCTCATCCTCTGTCTGTGTCTGTTCGTGTACAGTGTCTAGCTGGTGTGTCTTGCGGTAGTGCTCATCCTGTGTCTTTCCCTGCAGTGTACAGCCTGTGTCTGTCTCTTTCGGTAGGGCACTCCTGTGTCTTGCTCTACTGTCCATCATATGTTACTCTCTGAAGTGCACATCTTTAGAAGTGCTGTGGCTGTCTGTGATGTGACTAGGACTGTCTCTTGCTGTGGTGCACATCTTATGTCTATCTCTTGTTGCAGTGTTTATCTGTCTGTCTCTGCAGAGTGCAGCCTGTGTCTGTCTCTTGCTACAGTGTTCATCTTGTGTCTGTCTCTGCAGTGTAGAACCTGTCTGTCTCCTGCTGTGCTGCACTTCGTCTGTTTCTGCACAACCAATGTCTGTCTTTGCTGTGCATAGCTTGCGTGTATCTCTTCATTTTCTGTGTGTGTGTCCATCTCCAGGAGTGCAGTGCCCTAGTTGTCTTGGTCTATCTCGCATAGGTTGAACCTGTACCTTGTTTGTCTCAGTGTGTCCACCTCCAGGAGTGCAGTCACCTGCCTGTCTCATAGCCGCGTCAATCCCAGCCTGCCTCTAGCTTGCAGCAGTGTGTGTCCGTCTCCAGGAGTGCAGTCACCTGCCTGTCTCAGCAGTCTCGGCCTGTCTGGCATAGGCTGTGGCTGTCTCCAGGTGTGCAGTCGCCTGCCTGCCTTGCAGCAACAGTCAATCTTGGCCTGCCTGCTCTGTGTTCTGCTCAGGGCGCCAGTCACATTTGTCCCTACCCATTCTAGCTTAGAGAGTTGCTCACCTAAAGGCTATTTTTAACATTTATATTATCTACACCAAACCTCTGATCATAGGATAGAGATCCTTGGAGGAAATTCGAGTTACACATGGTTTCCATTGGTACGATCTACTTGGTAGCATATATGGAATTTTGGACATCTAAATAACTGATATGGAAAAACGGCCCACTTGCATCTAGGAACCGGACACAAGTCCGTATTGGCATTCCTTTGTTTTTCTTAAGGACATATATAGCCTGTTGTCAAAACACCATGTCCTGCAATTGGACCCTACCAAAAGACATTTGCAACCGGTGAACTAGAATTTCAAATCAGTTTGGTTGATTTCAGTTGCATCACGGATCTGGCAAACACTGCCTCATTGAGCTCGTTAATAGTATCTCATGGAACTGGTTAATAATATCTTATTGAGCTGATCATCAGTGTCACTGAAACTTGTTCAATAGTGTGTCATGGCGATGTTTAATACAGTCTCAGGGAACCAGTTAAAAGTGTCTCACTGAACTGGTTAATGTTGTCTCATTCTGCTGGTTAATTGTACCTCGTGAATCTGGTTAATAGTGTCTCAGGGAACTTGTTAATAGATACTACTGCTTAATAGTGATTCTCAAGAAACTGGTTAATAGTGCCTCAAGAAATTGGTTAATGGTGTCTCAATTAACTGGTTAATAGATTCTAATAGAACTGGTTACAACTAAGTGTCTCAAGAAACTGGGTGACAGTGTCTGAGAAAACTTGTTAATAGTGTCTCACAGAATATGCAAAGTCCTGCAGAACCGGTTATTAGAATATCGTGCAATTAGTTAATAGTGTCACAGGGAATAGCTTAATAGTGTGTCATGGTTACGCTTGCGACATAACACTTATTATCAACTTTTACGCCCTACCACTTTCAAATGTCACCAGCCGCCACTGCCCGGACCACAGTTTGGGAACCACTGCACTAGTGGATACATAAAAAAGGCTGCCCCCTCTCACCTCCTTAATTCTCATTCCTTATGAACTACAAGGTCACACATATAAATAATAAGACTGAAGGATTTGTAAACAATAATGCTCATACCAGATTGTGTTGTATATGCATGATATAACTTAGTTAGGTTGTAATACACAATTAGAGGCTGCAATATATCACTATACTTAAAGTGAATCAGGAGAAGAGGTGATGAGTCCTCCGAGCACTTTTAAATGTTCTATAAGGTGTTATTTAAAATGCTTCTGATTTTTGCAAGAAACACCAAAAGAATTAGCCCACTTGGAAAAATAGAAAATGGAATGTATCTTTCATGATACTAATTTATTTAATTAAAGTTACCATAAGAATTTGTTTTATTTTTCGTCCAATCACAGGCTAGGTGCAGACTTAACAAGAAGGGGCACTCTCCATCTCAAGGTTGATCACAGAGCTTCTCTTTTGAGAAGACGGCAGTTTTTATGCACCTTTAATGGTATACCTTGTTTGTAACAACTTATCACGCATGCATAAAACTGCAGGGAATCAATCTGTATATTTTGAGATATTTTCACCAACCAACTCCTCAAGACAGCCAGTTAAGAAACCATTGAGATCTATTTATTAACTTTGTGGACTACCTTTGCATAGGTGTGCATGGCTTCTTTCAGGGATTAAATTGTTCTTTGGTAGAACTTGGAACTATCAGAATCCTTTACATGCGTCATTTCTTCAATTCTCAACAGAACCATTGTAGGTAATAATGTAAGACTATATTTCTTTTAATTTGTATTTTAGCATCTAACCAAATAGTTTGTAATATTAACATTTTGAATTACATGTCCTGCTATGTTTACAATCTTCATATTTCCTTGTTTATCACTTACATTTTACAACTAAAAGAGTTTTTAAATGTATCATCAAGCTTTTAACCAACGTTTTTTCTCTAAGTGACCCAGATGATATTAGTCCAATTTCCTAATTTTGTAATGGCTGAATAGGATTCATTTCGTTTAGGCCATCAACTAATAATAATGAGCTGATGCAAAGCATTAGCTGGATGATACTTTGTGATATATAATTAGACTCCGCTGATTCACTCCACCAGGCTAACGTGACTGCCACGAATTTGGCAAAGATGTACAATTGCAAGGACAGATGTATCCCCTTGGACGTGTCTCAGAATAGAAATGTGGCGGATTTATATTTGACATCAGGATTCGAAGAGGGAGTTTATTAGTTTTTTGCTACTATCAACAGCTACATGTAATATGGGATGCTTCCATATATTAATTAGTACATTCACTAATACATACGCTTAGTTACTGCATCCATTTCATTTTTTATATTTGAATGCCATATGATTTCTGTGTTTGGAATGGAAGATGTTTTTCTTGCTACAGATATATAATTATTAGTATTTAGCTTTCTGAATAAAATCACATGAAAACAATGCTTGTGGGTCTTATTACGTGTTTTATCTTACAATGACCTAAATCCAAAAAGTAGATCAGCACTTTACAGAGAATTTGAGAGATCCTAGCTTCTTAAACATAAGGTGCTGTACACAGAACAGTATTATGGAGCACTGTTGTATGAGTGGAGGTTGATCCGTTAGAGAAAGTATTATAAAAATCAAGATGTGATGGCACTTGGTGACCAAACATAGGATTGTTACAGTCTTAAACATTATACTGTAGAGACTGATTTTCTACACATTTTACTAGGCAGATATTTACAAACTGAGAAAAAGAAAAAGTAATATGCAAAGAATCAATAGATTTCTTGTTCAAATTCCAATGCTGGGTTTAGAACCCAGGTCCCCTTTTTCCAAGATCAGTAATTTAGATATCAGACCACATTTTTTGAGGAATACAACAGTTCCTACCAACACCTAATGTCAGCAGTGAAAGAAATAACTTGCAGCTACAGTTCCTCAATGAGTCGCTGTCTGACATCACTCACTTTTGTAGCTTCGTATTAGACATGATCAGATCTCTCCAGTTTACAAAAATAAGGTTCATTTCCTCCGGAGTGAGCAGACCGGACTCCGCCATAGGCTTCTGGAAAACCTGCAGACAGATAATAAACTGTTAGATCTACTGTACTGAGATGGCATTGGTCAAAGAATATACACAAGTGTACAAGCACAGACTTGTTCAATTTGTATGTCCACCAGGTAGGTGCACATCAACTACAGAAGGAAAAAATGACGGTTAAATAAAAAACTTTATTATTAAAAGTTGAAGTCATGACGTTAACCGTTAACAATCATAACATGAAAAAGGTATCTTGAATGAAAGCCTATGCCGTATTTAGTGCAGATAAATATTTCTGGAGGAACTGCTAGTATTAGACTGATAAAAGTTTCCTAATTCCTCGACAGCCTCAGTTTCCTCAGCCTCATGCTACAGCGTTTACCGTGTTATCTCTTCTCTGAAAAATAATTCCTTTCTTTGGCCTTGCCTTTCCTCAGTCAAAGCTAACATGCAGAAACGCACACACAAGACAGTACAGACACCCACTAGGTTTATTCTCTTTTAGAATTAAATGGTCTATGTTTATCTACCTTCAGGGATGCAACTGCCTTTTCAGCAATGTAGTTGCAAGTTTCAATACAACCTTCATTTACTGAACAAAATATCACAAATACAATAATACTGGAAAATTAGTCCGAAAAAGGAAACTGACGTCCGTAACATGATAGCACCCACGTTACAAAGATAATGTAATGTCTTACTCTGCAAAGGAGTCAGGGGCGACTTCGACTTGTTGGTCAAGAACTCCAAGATGTGAGAAGGTTCGCTGTCGTCTGGGAATGGTCAACGGCTAACTGTGGTGAGCCCGCCTTCAGCAGTCAGTCTTCGAGGTAGGGGAAAACTGGTATCCCCAACGTCTGGAAGTGTGTGGCAATCACCAATGTCACTTTCGTGAACACTTGAGGGGTGCTGCTAAGGCCAAAGGGGAGGAAAGCAAACTGAAAATGCTCATGGCCGACCTCGAACTACAGGTGACATTTGGGGGACTGCAGGACAGAGACATGAAAGTATGACTCCTGCAGGTCCTAGGCAACCATTCAGTGGTCTGGATCCAGGGCACACAGATCTTGGGCCAAAGTGAGCATTCTGAATTTGTGGTACCATAAGAAGGCATTCAGAGGCTGAAGATCTAAAATTGGCAGATGGCCTCCATCCTTCTTCGGCATGAGGAAATAGCAGGATTACCAACCATCCCCTACTTTCAAGGCCGGCACCCTCTCAATGGCCGCTTTGAGCAATAGAGCTTGCAAGATGGTGCTCCTTTGAAAGTTACTACGATGTGGGAGGAAGCTGAGGTGGGTCAGAAAGGAATGGTAGGTCATAGCCCTGCAGTATGATCTGGAGGACCCATCTTCTGGATATGATGGCCTGCCAACCTGGAAGAAAATGTCTTATCCTGACTCCCACAGGGTGGCTGTGTGCTGCTAAAGGCAAACTAAAGCGGATTGGAGGCTAATGTCCGGGAGGCAGGGGGCTGAGTCGAACAGTGCCTTTGGTGACCTGCATGATGACTGCTCTATGAAGTAGCCTCAAAAGGGTTGTGCTGTGGTTCACATTTCTTTCTTTAAAGCATTTAAGGGCTGAATCAGTCTTTTTGCCAAAGAGGTGGAACCCATCAAAAGGCATATCTATAAGAGAGGTTTAAATGCCTCTAGAAAAGCCAGTGGATCACATCAACACATGCTGGTGGAGCACCACACAAGTGCCCACTGCATGCCCCAAGCAGTCAGTAGCAAGCCAGTCCTAATGTCATATTTTGCTTCATGCTTGCTGCCTTGAATAGTTTGGGAATTTAAATTCTTCCGGGACTGCTGGGCAGATCAAACTGGCCATGTCCCAGAGGACATGCATATAATGGCCTAATAGGCAGACCACATTGAACTGATCTCAATGGCGAGCTCGCAGAGAACATCTGTTCCCCGAAAACCTCAATTCTTTTCAATTTCCAGGAGGACTCATGGGTAATGCTTTTGGATCGACTTTGCTGGTGGAAGCTTGGATCACCAAACTCTAAGGTATCGAGTGCTACGTAAGGCAGTCTGGGCTGCCCGGCACCAGTCTATGGTGCCTGGCCACACTGCCAGTTCATCGGCAGGCAAGGCTTCACCCAAGTGCCCATATGGGTGTCAGTCAGGGTTTCATTAAATGGGAGTAAGGGGTCAGGTAGGGCAAGCCCGGGGTGCAAAGCCTTAGTAACGACTTTGTCTTGACGTTAACTGACAACAGCGGAAGTCCAGGACCTCAGCTGCTTGTATAATCACTACAGCATATGATGCACTCTAATCCGTTCAGTGTTCAAGGGGTGAAACAAACACTGTGTCATGGGAGGTGTCCAGTCCACTGGCCACCTGCAAGTTCAAGTAGATATCATCATCATCGTAGTGATGGAGTAAATCATCCCCATCATCACCACTATCATTATTAAGTCGATCAGAATCCGAGCCAAAAAGGTGATGAAGCTTTTGAGCAAGGCTTTGTGGAAAAGAAAGTGTTTTAATCAGAGTGTATGGGGACTGGGAATTGCGCTAGAGTGGAGTCAAGGTGTGACCTCAGGGTCAAAGTAGATTAGGCTCAAGGTCAGACACCAGAATTGGCAGAAGCTCGAACTCTGGAGCTGGAGACATCAAGACCAGAGCAGATCCTTGTGCTAGAATGAAAGTTGGCATTGAAATAGGTGTAGAACTCAAGGTGGGGCACAGATTGCAACGAGGCCAAACCCTCGTGGCGGTAACCTGACTAGAGGCCCCTGTGGATCCTTGGGGCCCAACGGCATGCCAGAAAAAACTGCCAAAATTATGCAGCGTGGCCTCCTTAACGGCCTTGTCCTGCTGCTGCGCCACCCATGACCCAGGTAAGTCTGGGAGAAATTAGACCAGTGAGGAATCTGCTCTGCCATCGAGCATCGGGAGCGAGATCAATTGGCACCTTGACACCTTCTCGACTTCTTTTTGAACAGAAAGAGGCGGGATGGAGTTGAGTCTTGCTTGAAATTCTTATGCTGCTTCCTGGATTTAGATTTGTCAGACGACTTTGACTGTGAAGAGGGCCTGTCATGGGATTGGCCTCGGGGAGCGGGAATGAGTCTGTGCTCGCGACTTGGAGCAGGGACAGCGTTTTTCAGTGTTCTGCACAGGGTTATAGGGCAATCAGGCATGCCCGATGGGCTGGTGTGACAGGTCAGTGTGTGGCCGCTTTTTAGGCTATTTGTGGGCATATTTTACAGTCTGCTGGGCCAGTTTTTACTGGTGATTTACCTGATATTCAAACAGACATTGCCTGCACCGAGCTCAAATCCATGCAGTCTTCCATACCTTGCAAAACACTTGTAAAGATTGTCTTACACGTCCAAAACTGCCCAAATTTGCAAACATAGACCACTTTTTAGGTCGAGCCGAGCGCAGCGCGCATGCGCTGCTCTAGGAAAACGACCTCTTAGAATCAATCTGGACTTTTCACACGCTTGTGCGTGTGTTTTTTTTGTGTGCTTTTTTTCTATTGGGCTTTGCGTGCGAAGACAGCACGCAATTGGGCAAAGGCGGGTGCATGTCCCACCTTTCCCAGGAAATGTATCCGCCCACGCCCTACGGCTTGCGGTTACGAGCAGCGGCGCGCAGTGTGCCATCTGTTATTCGCGTGCAGCGGCGGGCACAAGCGCGCACCACTCCCGGGCTTGTTTACCTCGCTAGAGTAAAACTTATCCCACAATGCACTGCGCTTGTGCCTTTGTTCGTGCGCTGGAGGCGCATGGCACGTGTCTGCCAAGGGCTCTCTCCGCCTTTCATCTCACATCTGTGGCCCAGCGATAATGTCAGCTCGGACCCAAGAGCCCCAGATGGGAAAATAAGTTTCATCCTCAGATTGCGCTGCACCGCTCTGAGTCACAGAAATGGCTTGCTTTTTTAAAACAATGTTCATAAAGTCCTGGCGCCATGTGGAGGAACACGGGGATATTACTGGGAAAGCATAGATCTGATATCAGCCTCTTAATACGCTGACGGCACTCACGGTCCCGGCCTTTGTTTCAGTTTCCTTTCACTACCTGGGCTCACGCGCCACCCTTACGTGTCTCCTCTCATGTCTCCGCTGCCCCCCCCTCATCCTTCAACCCTCCTATATTCTTGTCATCTCGCTCCATCCTCGGAAATAATCCTCACCGGCTCTCCGTCCTCCCCTCCCGTCCACCCTCCGTATGAGTCATCTCTGCCCCTCCCCTCCTCCTCTAGTTCCCTTTCCCCACTTCCTGCTCCGTTACCATTCCCTGGCTCCCCCTTCACTAATCCTCACTCGTCCGCTCTCCACCGACCCGCTCTCTGCCCGTCCGTGATTCCTTGGCCTCTCTCCTTCCTGCACACCTGTCCTCCCGCCCCCTTCCCTCTCCTCTTCCTCCTAGCCTCTGATCCGCTCTCTGTCCCTCCTCGTGATTCTCTTTCCTTCCCGTGCTGTCCCCCTCCACTTTCCTCCTCCTCCTCCTCATAGCCTTTTATTCCCTCCTGAACACCTGCCCTTATTCCCCTGATAATTCGCTCCCCCACCATCCCCTCATATACCCTCCACCTGATCCTCTCTCCTCTATCACAGACCCTCTCTGGAGCTCTCCTTCTGATTCCTTCTCCCACGTCCCACCCTTCCTCTGATCCTCTCTCCCGCCCTCCACCTCTCCAAATATCCTCTCTTCCCTCCTCCTCTCTCCCACACTTTCCTCCTTCCGATACTCCCCACTTCTCTCCTCTCTACTGAACATCCTCGCTCTCCTCCTCCGGATCCGCTCCCGTCCTCTCCTCCTGGTTCCATCTTCTTCCCTCCTCCGATCTCCTCTCTTCCCCATACACCTGCCCCCCCACCCCCTGGTCCCCTCCCGTCCCCTGTCCTGCTTTTAAAACCCTCTGCTCCCCTCTGCCTGAAGACGTGTCCTCCACTCGCCCAAAACCTCACATGTTCCGGCTGGTGTACTTACAGTATGATGTGTTGCCACCATTTGCACACGCCTGCATTTTACCACATGAGTGGAAGATATGTTTTTAACAGTCATTTAACCACAAAGATCCACCCTCAGATAGTTTTCAAATACCATGCTCCTCCCAGATTAAGTATGCTTCCTGCAATGGTGGAAAACACACAGTGCTTTGAATACCCCTCACACACCAAAAGGGCCCTTGGTGTCATGCTTCATCATGGGGTCTTCCCGCCACTCTACGGGACGGGCGTGCTACAACCTACGGTTACGCGGGAGCACTGTTGTTATGAAAAGACTGTGTCGTGTAGGAATGTGAGTGGAGGGTCAGTGAATAGAAAAGTGAGGTTAAAAATACCTGGCTCGGCGGTTTAGAAAATAAATTTTTAATATACCTTTGAGCTGGTATTGTTAAAAGTGGAGACGGAGGTGTATTGCCTCAATGAGCTATGCCTCCAAAGTCAACATGTTTCGAAGCCCCCTGGCTTCTTCTTCAGGACTTAACAGATCCTCTACACTCACTTAGTATGTGATGTGTTTAACCTAATCCTCTCTATAAAATTGTGTTGGTAGAATAAATGAACAGTGCATGCGATACTTAATGCACATATACGATACCTAAATAGGTATCTGTCATCGTTATTTGTTTTCAGTGCAAGCGACCCATGAGCCTGTAACGGGTGGGAGGGGTGCCTATAGTAGCAACTGCTCCTGGGACACTGCCCCGCCGTGTCTGGCTCGCCCGCGGGGCAGTGTCCCAGGAGCAGTTGCTACTATAGGCACCCCTCCCACCCGTTACAGGCTCATGGGTCGCTTTTACTTTTGAAAACAAATAACGATGACAGATACCTATTTAGGTATCATATATGTGCATTAAGTATTCGCATGCACTGTTCATTTATTCTCACCAACACAATTTTATAGAGAGGATTAGGTTAAAACACATCACATACTAAGTGAGTGTAGAAGGGATCTGTTAGGTCCTGAAGAAGAAGCCAGAGGGGCTTCGAAACATGTTGACTTTGGAGGCATAGCTCATTGAGGCAAATACACCTCCGTCCCCCACTTTTTTAACAATACCAGCTCAAAGGTATATTAAAAATTTATTTTCTAAACCGCTGAGCCAGGTATTTACAACCTCACTTTTCTATTCACCCTGACCCTTCCACTCACATTCCTACACGACACAGTCTTTTCATAACAACAGTGCTCCCGCCGTAACCGTAGGTTGTAGCACGCCCCGCCCGTAGAGGGGCGGGAAGACCCCATGATGAAGCATGACACCAAGGGCCCTTTGTGTGTGAGGGGTATTTAAAAACACTGTGTGTTTTTCCCACCATTGTAGGAACATACTTAATCTGGGAGGACATGGTATTTGAAACTATCTGAGGGTGGATCTTTGTGGTTAAATGACTATTGACTTAAGGAGGACGTATCCACCTCCACTGCTTGTGATAAGCAGTACCTCTTTGCTCCCCCGTTTTGTTCTTTTTGATGTTTTTTTAACAGACATCTCCACTGGTCGAACTGCATAGACTGATAGTCTGCACTGACTTCTGCAGCCCAGTGTTACCACGGTACATTCCAAAGCATGTTTCTGTCCATGACACACAGGGATCGCGTCCTTAAACATCATATGGCGTAAAATTGTGTGGCCGGATTATTAACAGGATAATGTGCTGCATGGCTAAACACTTATAAGGTCCCGAAGGCGAGACCTATTGGCTATGCCAATGCTTGTTTTAGATATCTAATTCACTAATGAAGCCACTTTTATTTTGGTGCCTGGGCCTATTTTCTGTCCTAGTCAACACTGATTTGGCAACATGCTTCACGGTCCTGAATCGCCTTCCGGTGCATGAGGGCGCATTCTTTCGCACAAATTGGAGTTTTGCACCAAGCCCAAACACCAGAGGAAAACCTTGTGTGGGTTTGCTACCTACATCTGTTCCCAACATTCAAGGCAGCGTTTGAACCCTGTAGTCTTCAGTGGGGACCGTTGTTCCCTTGCACACTGGACAAATTTTGGAAGGAATTCATCAACTGGCAAAAAGGAAGCAGAGCTCCAGATCTGCGTACAAAAGTGCAGAAACAAATGAACTGATGTTGACGTGTATGGGTAGTGCTTGTACGTGGCTCCGCTCCATTACATTCGGGGCAGAAAGAAGCCAGCGTGGAACCTCAAAGCACCACCTACCAGCACGTGAGAGTACTGCTGTGAAAACTTGCAGATCCAGTCTGGCACCTGGAGAATATTCTAAAGGTGAGATATCCGCAGTAACAAGTATTGATCAGAGGAAAGAATTTAATGTACGCCATAGAAAATAAGAAACCACAGGGTCACAACTCCCACTACAACGGAGAGTCATATTAGTAGTGCGGAACCTGGGTACTGAAGCCAGTAAATTGAGTAAGGCTGAGGTATTATGCTTTGCGCATGCTTCAGGAGGAAGCAGGTATTATCCAGCGCATGCTCTATTAACATCCATTGAAATGAGCAACCTAAAAGTAATGAAGATTTTGTGGAACCATCACTGTGTCAAATGATATAGAAGTCTGGGCTTAGCTTAGTACCGGTTCATTGCAATATGAATTCTCCTCAACTCTCAAATTCACAGATAGCTTCTTTTTAAAGAACGTTTTGCTGATCTCAGTGATGTCTTTAGTTAGTATTTTTGCTCAACTTCTTCACCTAATGAGGAACAGCAGCGAGGCCATTCTAAAACATGGGACTGTCTGTCATTTTTGTTTATGGGCTACATTTCCTGAACAGCTCTAAGTTCCTGGTGAAGAGATACATGTTCATGATGGTTCCGAGCCTTCTGCCAGGCACTCTTTTAAACGAGTTTTAGAGTCAATACATTTTGCATGGCTCAAGAAATTATAGAATTACAATTTTTTTCTTTTTCATGGAAACATCATAAAGGGATCTGGCATCAAAACTGATACTTGTTATTTTCACAATGAGATTTCAATAAGGACTGTTTGGAGGTCTCTCAACTCCAGTGTTCTCATTGGCTAGCAAGAACTTCATAAAATAGTCCTTGTAATGGAAGAAATGCTGGGGGTAGCCTAACTGGGAACTTCAACCAACCAGCGGCATTGTCTGTGACCTTGGTCCAGTTTGTTCACTGACGTCGCCCAGGCCCTGCCCTTCAGGTGAAGTGTTCGACATTGTCCATCAATGTTCACGCTCCTGTAGCCTCAACCCACACCCGTTTGAGTTGTGAGTCATTATTCGCTTCGGGACCAATTTAATTCAGAAATTAGCAGCTCGGAGATCAAAGGCTGACCTTCTGTAAACAGATGAGCGATAATTAGACACCCAAGAGCAGATACTTAACGTTGTTCCAGCGTCTTTAGAAGTCAATCCAAAATATTTAAGAAAACAAAAAGTGCTGAGGTCTCCTTACAGATCTGGCAGGACTTGCTGCCGCTTCTGCAGGAGCTTGCGCCCAGATTTCTTCTCAATGGAAACGTGCCCTTAGTCCCAAGTCGTCCAGGTAACGTTGCACCTTTACAGACACTGTGCACATGGGCGTCATTTCACCAAGGGGTAGCGGAAACGACGTCAAAAGCGACATCACACACCATTTGACCTTTAGTTTCACTCACACACTTACACATATACACAAATTCACTCAAACACACACCGTTCCTCACATAAACACCCTCTCATCCGCAAGCTCGCAAACAGTATACATTTAAAATATTTTTTTACTTACATCCGTTGCAATGGAGGGTCATATTTCAGCAAATTGTACATTTTTTTTATTACAATAATAGTGAATGGTATATTAGTATTCATTTTTAGTGTAATAAAAAATAGACAGAAAACATAGAAAGTGGAGCCTCTGCAGCGACCCCTGGCGACCCCTAAATGACGTCCATGACTGTGCACACAAGTGTTGATGTAAACATCTTTCTCCTCTATCAAACATTAGGGCAGGAGACATCAGAGAAGCTGAAAAGAAAATATTGATACTTCTTCGGACAGTCAGTACCCAGTTTCTGCTCTGAAAAACTTTGATTTTCTGAGGTTTAAGGCATTAGCGATTTGTCACTCGTTATAAAATCCCAAAAATACATACATAAATATTGGCAGAAACTAGGTAATATTACCACAATATGGCCCAGAATCAGACTGAACCCCATCCCATCCCATCTGCAAAGCATAAAGCTCTTAAGAGACTGCATAAGCATACAGTCCCTTTCAGATATTTTCCACCACCCACTGACATTATCAGACACACAGTAATAATTTTTATATAAAGGTGGCAACTATGATCTTCTACTGGTTGGTTGTCTTTTTTATCCTGTTTAGAATGTTACTGTTTTGCTCTGACCTTAAATTATAGTGTTATAGCTTGGTTATTTTATGAATGTCTTTTCTGTGCAAATTACACCCTTTACCTCTTGAAATGATACAGATTGTGCCATACAGTGTCTTGCATCCTCCCCTCACCTCATACTCAGTTACGTTACCAAATCGAGAGTTAGAGATACCCAAGAGAGAATCTGGTTAATGTTTGTCTCTTGATAGCAAAGTCCTCTGAGGTGGTAGTGATGGCTTAAAACGCACACGGTTAATAAATGTTACTGAGGGTTCAATCCGAGCAGGTTTTAATTTACGCAAAACCCTGCTCCATCAGTAGCTAGGGAATAATGCATTAAGCTGCAACATCTCTCTCCCACCACTACCAGGCCTGCCATTGTCTCACAAAAAACGAGCTTCAATAATTTATTTAGCCTGGATTTTGCAGCATTAGCCACAATGTAGTAACTGCACAACAGATCTCCCCATTGCATGGCAAAAACAATGCCTTGGTAACACAGCGCATACATTGTTTGGCGGGACTACTTTACAGGCGTAATTTAAGAGCCTAACATTGTCTTGAAAAATAATTAATTTATCTTTAAACCCATATATGTTTGTCCAATAGCAGCATCACTATCTACACCACACACAATTATTTCCTGCACAGATACAGAGACAAACTGCATGAATAAGAAACACAGAGATACAGCCTCACCTCTATGACAAGATGGAGGTCGTCCATGTACCTCTTCTCTGTCTGAATGAGCTCGTGAATGTAGCCCTGCCTCTTTCTTTCCATGAGAGACATGTCATCCAGGTCATGAAGTCCAGCACACCCTGAAGGTCAAATGGGATACAGATCAGAATACCGGCGTTGGTGCGTTATACCTGGTTACAATTAGCATGTATTTGGGAATACTTTAAATAAAATCTGAATTCGCACGTACCATGAGCAAGCACTACCTGATCAAGTGAATTAAAAATTTACATTTTTAGATTAAAAAAAGGAAGATCCAGTACTTTAGAAAGCCAGGTCCTGCCGCAATGTGACGGGCACAAGGAAAGATTATACTGTCAATGTGGAAGATTGTGAGCATACAATTTCAAAGAATAAAGAACTCAAATCCAGACCAATAGCAAATGGACTGGAGAAATGTTGTTTCACAAAGACTTGTTGCACACCTACTTCAGAAAATACATACTAGGTTGGCCAGGTAGATGGCTCTGCACATAAAAAATGAAACTAAGGAACAAAACTCAGTAAATATAGGAAGGGGCAAAGGGTTTCTTTATAGAAGGAAAATGGACTGAAATAAAAGGTCACACAGACCATCTTTACTTGGCCGACCGCTCTAGAAGAGTTATCAGGAACCACTGATAGAACATATCATGGTTTCAGGAATTCAGGGCTAGAGTGATGTGGGCTTGTCGTTTTAAATAACACAACAGGTGGCTTGCCTAGTTTTGAACTCTCAGGAGTTTTGATATGGAAACACTTGGAGGCCTGTGCCTAAGATATTGTAGTAGTTAAGGCAGGACATGACCACGGTGAGTTGCAGGATTTTCTGAGTAGTGGAGCAGCAGCAAAGCATCCTTGGCAGACGTAGATGAAGGAGTGCAGTTCTCGAGACCACGTTCAGTTGGGGTAAATGAAAAAGCAGTCCCAAACCACACTCACAAGTTACAACATGATATGGTGTTGTTATTATTGAAGGTTTGTATGATTAACAGTGATAATTAGGAATGCATAAAATAGCATATTGTAGTACTGGGAAAAAACTGAAAATGGACAAGTATTTGGCTGATATGTCATACAGAGCCAACTCGTGTTTTTTTGTTAAATAGAATTCCAAATATCATGAGCCAGAAATAAAAGCAAAATATACATTTGCGTTTCTGCAGTTATTTTGTTGTCAGCCAACTTATATAATTAAAGAATGAATGTTAAAAACCGCAGAAACAGTGCGATTTCAAGTAGTAATTTGCGAATTTCAGAAAGGATTTCTTCTATCAGAGCAACACTAATCTACAATTACATTCGTCGCTTTTGATAGGTAAATATTAAAAATAGCATTTTCAAAAGAAATGGAATATTTTAACTCTGATTGCATTTCCCCAAACCATTCTTTTCAGGCTTACTATTGATAATACAATCCTTCAAACCCTTACTTGTTCAGAGACCATCATTCAGACATAGTTCACACGTGTTGTACACATCAGGCAGAGAAGTCAGTAAGAGGGACATACAGTGGGCTCTTTAAAGCAGCGCTTGGGATACGGAACATGAAAAGACTACTGCAAGGGGATGCTATTTTACCCTACAGCAATTAATAGACTTTTCTGGAAGCTTAGATTCTATGTTAATGACTACGCATATTTAATCACACCAGTAGACTGTAGCCACCTGGTATGTTCTTAGTGGATCCGATTCACATGCTTTTCATTCTCTAAATTAGACCGAAGAGTCAAAAAGTGTCATCAATAAGCATTAATCCCAGATCCTGATTCACAGAATCAATTTCTTATTATTCTGGTCCCACGGTTGGTATCTCAAAGACAAGTCTGTTGGCCAATATCTTAACGTCTGCATTAATGAATGAAAAAGGCGTGTAATTGACACGTGTGCGATTCCCACTGGCTTTGGCAGACCCATGATGTTTGTCCTGTTGTAGTCCTCCTTGATCCCTCCAGCATCCTCTGCTTTTTTAAACCTCATGGCCTAATGAGGTGCCGCTCTACCTCTAGATATCTCTGACTTTTGACGGGAAACAATCCCCGTCGCACCGTTTTTCTGGCTGGTTCCTGGAAGGCCCGTTTGATTTCTTCCTCTGTGATCTCCCTCTTCCCAATGTGTATCTGCCTTCCCGCTGTAACCTAGGCAATTTAAGCGCCCCCTGAAACGTAGCAATATTTTATGAGCCCTCTGAGTTTAGATGTACACAAGGTTCGGTAGTAGTGAGCAAACACTCCTTCAGTGCATCTTGTTGACCACGGGCATGCCGTGTTTGTAACCGGGACATGGGCACTGCTGCCAATAATAAACCCACGTTAGGGCTTCAAACATAGTACCAGAAATGTTCTTTTATTGATTTGTCTATTTGTCCTCTAGTTCCACCAGCTCCCCGCTAAACCTGGCTTAAACTGCCCTCATACCGATCCTGCCGCCATCACATACCCAACTATCTCTCATAGAATCTCCCACTATTTGCTATAGGGCTCTCCTTGGTGCTTCTGTCACCTCACCATCATCCTCGATGTATCTTTCCTTGACCTGATGGTCTCTACACCAATTAAGACACGAATGAAAGAAAGCAAAGTAAGTAACATTGTGCAATCTCAGAACGAAAGAAGTAAGAAAGAAAGCAACAATGAACAATTTCATGCAAGATAGCAAGTTATGCAACCTTCCATGTGCCATCATGAATCACCTGTAACCAGCAGGTACTATGTAATCACCAGACTATTGATGGCATCATGAGTGCATCGAATTTTGTAACATGTATGTATGTAACATTTTATGTAACCCCCACCGGCTATGTAACCAGCAATGGTGGTTTACTGTGCAGCACTGTGATACCCTTGGGTCATTACTGGGTCCAGCACAAGAGAACTTTGCCAGCACAAGAAATGACAAGGTTACCAAAGTCAAGTATCACTGGATGCTGAAAAGGTGATTGATAGCATTGAATGGGAGCAGCTCTTGGAGATACTACAGACATTCTGTTTAAGGTAAGGCTGTATCATACTCTAATGGCCGGGATAAAGCTCAATGGTTAATTGTAGGAACCGTCTCTCATTTGTAGGGGCATCAGGCAGGTATGTCCTTCTCTCTGCTATGGTATATAGAGGAATGAGACTTCATCTTAAATTACCTAAGTTATAGGCTGAGACAGGCAGAAGAGGCCAGCAGATGACTATCAGTAGGAATAGTGAGGGACCTTCCTTACAAGGAAAAGGTGCAAAGGAAAGATATGCGAAGGACAAGAAACTGATGATTCAGGAATGCAGGAAAGTGCTGAGGTTGCAAAATTGCTAAGGGGATTACGCTTACTGTTAAAGAAGTACAGAGATTCACAGAGGGAATCTTCCCAGCAAGGTTTCTCAGGAGTGCGTGCCTGCCCTGAGCTACCCAAAAGCGCTTCTCTGATATTTTCTGACTTTATTCTTCGCCTCCGCGCACATGCACACAACTAGCATGTACGCTGCTGGCTGGACAACAATTTGCGAACCAAAGCCAGGCATTGTGGTTTAGAGGAGCCCACCAAGTGTCCCATTCTTCCAACAGGTGTGATTTCTGTCAGCTCACGAAGCAGCATTCTACTGAAAGTGATAGCAGTGAAGTGTGTAACAGGACAGGCCTTTTTACCTATGAAACTTGTGCAAGAAGAGCTTTCTACTCTCACCTCAGGCTCTCTACTTCAAATTGTCTGTCAGGCCTCTGCAATCAGTTACTTTTCTCCATCCAGGTGTGTGTGGATGCGACTTGTGTGTGCGCATGGTTTGTCAATGGCAGCATCAACTAGGAGCGCATGTGTCATGGTTGATTGTGGACAAAGTGGAATCCATTTTGGATTTTCATTATGAAGATGGTGTACACAATGGAGGGTAGAGCTAGCTTGCTCGATGAGCAATGTACGTTGCAGGGCCTTTTCAATGCATTCCTGAAGGCTTTTTTAGTAGCCAGGCTGCAGGGTGTGAAGCACAGAACACAGTACTTTCTTTAGGAATGTAGAAGTTAGCCTTTGCCCATGCTTTGCCCTGTTGTTCCAAAAAGTTGATAGGTGTAGAATGTGCAGGCATCGCTCCACTTTGTGGCAGTGTTTTGGGTTTCTCTGAGCAGGAGATTCCCAAATGACACCTCAAGACAGACTGTGGCTGGCTTGTCTAGAGGAGGATACACAAAATGGCAAAAGCCCATAGACCCAGTTCTAGAGCTGAGCCTGGAGAATCCACAAACTCTGCAACTATGACATAAGAGAAAGTCAGTGTTCCCAGAACTGTCACTGGCCGATGCCCAGGCAACATCCCGTATGGTGCTGGAGAAACGTCTATGATCTCCACTTGGTGTGTGTAAAAGCCCACTTCCCAGCCAGTTGAGGGACACCACATGGGAGCCGAAACATTCTGATGGAGTGCAGAGGAACTGCCTTGGACCAGAAGCCTGACTAGTTGATGAGAGTCAAGCACTGAATGTATTCTGCAGGAAGAGGCTTCCCAGAGGGGAACCCAGTATTATCTGATTGGGAAAGAAGTTGCTAAGAGAAAGGATGGTTGTGTGGCATTTGCGCAGCAAAGCTCAGGGAGCCCCTGCGTGCAGACTTAGTGTACTCAGCTGCCCACAGATGAGCCTTGAGAGCACGCTGGCCCTCCTCCCTGGCATGGAAGGGTTCGGATGGGCTGTAGAACGGACTGCAACTAGACAAAATCCACAGCAGGAAACCCTGCTTCTGTGAGACTCTCTTCCTGAATAGCTCCCCGAATGAAGCGTGATGCGTTGAACTGACCGAACCACGACCGGCGGTTCGGCTCTTTGCTAAATAATATGCCTAGCACTTGAGAGTGCGCCCTGTGGTATTGCGCTCTTAAAGCTGCAGACCCAGGGCTCTTAGAGCGTAGGGATCCGAAGACATCTCAGGCTCCAAAATAGACTGCTGTCTCACCAGGGGCTGCTCCTCCTCAGGAGCGGAGAAGCGTTGCCCCGCCTGCTGCCAGCACAGCAGGCAAACACAAATAAATAAAATGGCATGTCAATGGCCAGCACAACATGCACACTGTAGACCCAGCAATCCAAAGGCTGTGAAACAGCCTGGGGATTGCTGGCACAGGTCCCCAGTCTCAAAATGAGTGCTGGGTGAGCCTGCTCCCACCAATCCTGGAGCTGCTTTCACAGCATGTGAGCAGTTCCAGGATTGGTTGGAGTTGCGTTTCACAAGCAGGAAGGAAGTCCTTCCTTTTCCTGCTTGTGGAAAGGAGACGTGCTGCACTGGTCGTGCTCTAGCTCCGCATTTATGGAGAGTTGAGCACCTTCGCGCCCCGCTATTTTTTATTGAAGCTAGCCACCACTGTCCCTCACCTGCATTGAAGACTACTGGGATGGGCTCATATTCCGTTTCTGCGATATTGGCCACCCTGTTGCTGCTTACTTGCTGCCCTACTTTTCCCAGGTGCCTCTTCGGATGGAACAGTGGGGCTGCCAGAGACTTGTGGCACATGTTTCCCACAGCCAGAACTGCCATTCTGCATTTGAGCGCAATATTTGGAATCACAGACTTTAAAGATTGACCACAAGGTCATAGACCTAGAAAGAAGCTGAATGACTAGATGCATTGCCAATCCAAACCCAGTAGTTGCTAGTCTTTCTTCTAGTTATTCCAGTATCGGTCCTAATTTGTCTGTCTAGTATTGTGCTTTGGTAGTATTAAGTACTTTTTCTAACTCAAATTAAAACACTGACCCTCTAATTATTGAGAGTTATTTTGTAATATATCGAGTTTTGAGTCTTTAACTCCACGCCACCTCTTCCAGTAAGCCTTATACTGCTTGCCTCGCTACCCTGAGAGTCTAGTGTCAAAGAGAGACAATGTGGTTCGGTTTTCAGAGTCCATAGCGGGCCATGGATATCATAGGTAAAAGGCCTCAGTTCCCATGATTTGGGCACAGTAAGCCCTGCCTCCCCGTTCCAGGAGTCACCAAACTGGTTCGGGCTGCCAGAATAGTATACCAGACTGGCAGCAGAGCCACCCACAGTACATGAAATTGACTAAAGTATACAAAAAGTGATGGATGGAATGCTTGAATTAATCTTAGCCACTGGTAATTACAAGGGTCCCATCCTATCCATCGTTATTTTGCTTACCATGCCACCTTAGTTTGGACCCAGCCATATGCAAATCAGTCTCCAATGGGAACAGTCGAGCCCTAACTGCCAAGCCAGGTCCTCCCTGAACCGTAACACAAGCTACCCAGGACCGGTTTCCCCCTAGTTATGGGCTCATTAGCCAGGTATAGCTTGATTCCAGTGAAACAGTGTGCACGGGACCCACATCTGGGCATACCAATCTCACTGAGGGTGACATACTAAAGTATACAAAAAGTGATGGATGGAATGCTCGGATTAATCTCAGCCACTGGTAATTACTCGGGCCACATCCCAATCCATTGTTATTTTGCACACAATGCCATATCAGTTTGGACCCAGCAATGTGCAAATCAGTCTTGACCCTGCTCCAATGAAAACAGTCCAGCCTGAACTGCCAAGCCAGATCCTCCTTGAACAGGAAAACAAGCAACCCAGGGCCGGTTTAGTCAGCCAGGTATAGCTTGGTTCCGGTGACACAGTGTGCATGGACCCACGTATACAAAACTGTTCCGATTGGAGAAGGGTCAAGGCTGATTTGCATATGGCTGGGTCCGAACTGAGGTGACATGGTATGTAAAATAACGATGTATTGGGATGCGGCACGAGTAATTACCAGTGGCAGATATTATTTCAAGCATTCCATCCATCACTTTTTGTATACTTCAGTGTTCAACGAAATGGACAGCATTCAGACTGCACTTGGATCTGTACTAGCAGTGCCACGGTATCCTGGACATCAGTGGACGCGAGGCCTTCGGACGCCTTATGAGATTGCTGTTTCAAATCAGAGGCAAGGATTTCTTATTAAGAAAGTATGTAATTAGCAAGCTTCAGGAGCAGTTACTTAAGAGGATCACTAATGAACAGAGAATGAGGAACTAGTCCACGGAGGATGATGCGTGCCTAAATTTAAAAGTATGCGTTTTCAGGGTACACCAACTCTCCTGGACTGAAAGAAGGACATGGATTGGTGTAGGGTGGCAGAGAAAACAGTCTATGAGAGTAGAGGTTACCCCCGGAAATGGGAAGGGGTGTGGACCAAATGGAATGCTTACAGGGGGAGTCCATGTGCCACCCCCACTGTTGTGTCGTTACAGTCCCTGGGCCTGGTTTACGAGGACGAAGAGCAGACAGGGCCCCGGGTGGGGTGAATGCTGAATAGCCCTTTATTGGAATTGAATATGACAGGAATAAATGTTATATGGAGATGTTGCTTTATTGGTATAATGTGCAAGAAAGTGGTGTGGTATTAGGTCATAAACGGCTCCAAACTAATAAAAAGATATACATATTTTTAAAAATACGCGTTTTCTGTCATCTTTGTTTTAATAGTTCGATTTTAGTATCTTTTGAAAACAACACAACACAAAATAATGCTTTCAGGGTGGGTCTTACGGTTTTACAAGTGTACCACAACTGCCATTTCAGATTTCTCCTTTCCAGTGGATGAAAGTGCTCTGAAGTGGCACCTAGGTGCTATGTAGTGCGCTGCAAATCACAAAGCACCACATAATCAAATTCGTAGTGGTAGCACGAAAAGTTCTTCTGTCAGTACATGAAGACTTCTTGAATAAATTAAAAAAAAAAAAAAAATCACAAGTTTGGAGTATCCCTTTCTCTCGCACTGTGGGGGGTCAGTGAAGCTTCCGTGGAAGGCAGCCTTTGAGATGAACGGTCTTTTCTATTGCTTTAAAGTTACATGATTAATGTCGGTCCATATTTAAAAATATGTCGAACACACCAAGGCTGAGAAGCTATAACGTTTACGTGTTTCGAAAGTTACCACGGGATTATGGAAGCAGGTGCGTGCCTGAGGGACGACGCGGCGCCGTGGCTCAGCAGCGCGCGATGCAGGCAGGCCTCTTACGTAAAGGCAGCGGCAGCATTCCGTCCCGGTGTACTGCACGCTGCTCGTGCCTGCTCCACCGCTCGTGTTCTCATAACCTCGCGCCACAGCACGTACAATGTCACTCCCCAGGAAATGATGTAATTATTATAATGCAGTCATCCCTTTTACACACAGTGATTTCCTCGAATTCAAAGTCAAACATGTAATGGTTTGGGCGGTGATCGACAGAGAGACACCCGTTCTTCACGTTTTCTAAAAGTGAGGTCAGGCGTCGCGAGTACAGCCTTCCACAGAGCCTTGGACCTGTTGAGTCTTAAATCGAAGAATCTGTCTCTCGGGACAGATCTGCACTCCCTGGCACCAGACACCCACCTGCTCCAAGGCGCGGAGCTGCTGGAATCTCTGCCACGTCGCAGATTGTGACCTGTCAGGGTCTCCCATAGTAAAAGACCAAGGACCAAGCGGTACATGTTCTTCTGCCTGCCGCAAAATTACCACAAATTTTGAGGTTTGGGACTGCAAAGTCTGCTTTTGTGCTGCAAAAATTGCGGTCACAGGAATCCTGCAGTGTGACCAAAGGTAAATCATTTCTTCTTCGGAAGGATACTTTTTACCACACATTCCTCCCTTTTTTAATCAATAACAAAGCACTATTATCCCCCCAAATGTGATGGGTCTGAGGAGTGGACTTTACACCAGGAATTCCTGCAGGACCAACAGACGAAATGACCCTCCCGGCAGACCTGGGAGTTGATAAAATGGTGCCTGATGAAAGTATGAACAGACACCCATGTAGCAGCATTACAAATGTCCAACAACGAAAAACCTCTAGCCAAAGCTGTAGCTGAGGCCTTGACCCTGGTCGAATGAACTTCAAGCCCTCTCTGCAGTCTCTTTTTTGTCCATAGCTTAGCACAGATCAATGGAAAGGGCAATCCACTTAGACAAGGTCGATTTCTGGGCTGCCTTTCCTTTCTTTGAACCGGTGACTCTTATAAAGAGTTCATCTTCTGATCACTGATCCTTAGTTCTATAAATGTTTTAACTATGGGCCAATCTACGATCCAACTGGTGTAGCCTCAGACACATATCAAAGCCTTTTTAAAATGCATCACAATTGGTGACTTGAATAAAGAGAGCTAATCAGGCAAACAAATAAAGGTCGAAAGGGCCTGTAAACAACCTTAAAATGCCCAAAACAAAGCCTTGTGAGGCCATAGACAAAACAAACAAGTGATCCCAAATAGCTTGGTTGGAAAAGAATCGACCTGCCTGCCCTCACCTCAGGTAATGAACTTGGCGATGGGCAGCAAGCAGCAAATATCACTTCCAGAGAAGGTCAAAGCCACTCCATTGGTTCAACTGAATATCCACACTTGGAGGTGACTGTGGAGGTTCAGGTGCAGAACCCTGCCCTCCTGCTGGGACAGCAAATTAATCCGAAGAAGGGTTCTTCAAGAGGAGGGCATATGCTCAGATGCAGCAAGTTGGGGTATGAGACTCTCCAAACCAAATATGAGGATATTAGGATAAGCTGGGTCTGCTTCCTTGTGACCCTCTCCATGACCTGTAGGATGAGTAGCAGAGTTGAGAACATATAAAGAAGTCTGGAGTGCCCCTGAATCCAGAATGTGTCTCCCAGAGAGCCGCTAGAATGAAATTCTACGACGTAAAAGGCAGAGCATTGAGTGTTCTCGAAGGTAGTGAAAAGATCGACCTAGGGCACACACCACTAATCAAAGACATCTTGAGTCACCTCACCAGCAGCCGTCACTCATGATCAGCATGATGGCACCTGCTGCGTATATGCACCATGGCCTTCTGGGAGCCCGTTAAGTGACTCATCATCAGGGATCTTGGATACGTATCCAGCCACTGCCACAACCTCTCAGCCTCCAGACTGCTTGTTGCGATACCAGATGCCGGTCATGTATTCCATTAAAATCTGGACTGACTTGCCCCTGATGGAAGCCAGAAAGGCCCTGATGGCCAGACAGATACTACACTGATCCACCAGAGACCAGTGGCTTCCGATTTCCTCCTTGTCCAGGTGATCTTCCCAACCCAGAGACAATGCATTTGTCACAACCATGAGCTCTGGATGGCACAGGCACAACGGTATGCTAAATGGCAAGTTGGCATCCACCAGACACCAATGAAGGTTCTGGGCTGCCTCTCCTGATCCATGGATGATGTCAGAGAACCACCTTTAGTGTTGGTCGCACTGAAGATGAACTTTCCACTGCAGAGCCTGCATGTGCTAATGGATATGAGGCACAATCAGTATGCACAAGACCAGGAGACAAAGACACCTCAGAACCATCTGTCACAAACCCAAGGCACGTCCTTGAAGCATTGAGATTATAGCCTGAATGGCCCATAGTTGTTACAGAGATGGAAAGACCTTCAAAGCCACTGTGACCCAGATAGCCCCTATAGCACAAGTTACTAACTTGTGTAACGATATATCTGTAAGAGACAGTAGTTAGTGACAGATTCCTTACCTTAGAATATCCCCAGGCGTCAGGCTGGATCCGGAAAGTTTTTTGCGTAGCAGTACCCTTGCGCGTCGGTAGGCGGCGTCGTGCGGCTCCGCGTCCGTCGTCGGCGTCGTGATCGCCGGGATGACGTCGCGGGCAGTACTTAGGCGCCGCCCCTGCGCGCTGGCGTCAGTTCTGTACACGACTTTCCGCGCCAGGAACGCAGAGCCATGCAAGAAGCTGACATAGGTGTCTGAAAAATACTAGGGCCCTGAAAGGGATGTCCTTAACCCTAGAAATCAGTTCGCAGAACGGGGAGGATGGGTGGGGCGGTAGGGAATCTGTCACTAACTACTGTCTCTTACAGATATATCGTTACACAAGTTAGTAACTTGTGCATCTGAAAGAGACACGTTAGTGACAGATTCCTTACCTTAGAATAGATACCCCAGCAATACCAGCCCGGTGGTGGGTCTGCGAACAAAGATCAGACAAGGAAGTCCTGGAGGACAGAACGGCCAAAGAAGCCGTCCCTCCGGACCTGACTGTCAAGGCAGTAATGCTTTGTAAACGTGTGCAGCGAGGCCCACGTAGCTGCCTGACAGATAACCGGCAGCGGAACACCGCGGCCCAAGGCCGTGGTAGCAGCCGTTGCCCTGGTGGAATGGGCACGCAGCCCAACAGGAGGCTCCTTTTAGCCAAAGAATAGCAGGTCTTGATGCACAAGGTAACCCAGCGGGAGATGGTCCTCTTGTGCACCGCCCGACCTTTTTAGGCGCCCACGTAGCCAATAAAGAGCTGGTCATCCACCCGGAAGTGTTTTGTGCGGTCAATATAGAAGGAGAGCGCACGTTTTGGGTCCAGACGGTGGAGCCTCTCTTCCTCTCTGGAAGGATGCGGAGGCGGAAAGAAGGTGGGCAAAGTGATGGTCTGCCCAATGTGGAAAGCAGTAACCACCTTTGGCAAGAAGGACGGACGCGTCCGAAGAACAACCTTGTCTGGATGAACAGACAGAAAGGGAGGTTTGCAAGATAGAGCCTGGAGCTCACTCACCCGCCGAGCGGAGGTGATGGCCACCAGAAAGGCTGTCTTCAGAGTCAGAAGACGAAGAGGACAGTTATGTAGAGGCTCAAAGGGAGCGCACATTAAAGGTAAGAACCAAGTTTAAGTCCCACTGAGGCATCACAAACGGAACAGGAGGGAAGAGGTGAGTAATGCCTTTTAAGAACCTGTTAACAACAGGGGACTTGAAAAGGGAGGGCTGATCAGGGAGCCTGAGGAAGGCCGAGATAGCACAAAGATAACCCTTGATGGTACCCAGGGCAGAACCCTGTTGGGCCAGAGAGAGAAGGAACAGAAGGACCTCAGAAAGAGGGGCAGAAAGGGGATCCACAGCCTTTGCTGTGCACCATGCCACAAATTTGTTCCACCTGCAGGCGTATACCACCTTAGTGGAGGGACGCCTGGCTGCCAGAATCACATCACAAACTTCGGGAGGCAAGTCGAAAGGAATCAACTGCCGCCGCTCAATCTCCACGCAAGCAGGTGTAGACTGGACAGGTTCGGGTGGAGGACCGTCCCCTGCTGCTGCGACAGAAGATCCTCCCGAAGAGGCAGACGGATCGGGGATCTACGCTCATATTGAGTAGCTCGGGATACCAAACTCTTCGAGCCCAGTCCGGAGCCACAAGAATGACTTGGGCCCGGTCGTGCCGAATCTTCTTCAACACTCTGGGTAGAAGTGGTATAGGCGGAAAGGCGTACAATAGACCGCAACTCCACTCGTGACGAGCGTCGCCGGCGGAGTGCCGCCTTGGAAATTCCAACGCGCAGAACTGATGACATTGCGCGTTCTCTTCGATGGCGAATAGATCTAACCAAGGCTCTCCCCACTGTAGAAAGAGTCCTTGCGCCACTTCCGAGTGAAGACGCCATTCGTGATCCATCATGCACCTGCGGCTGGGTTCGTCCGCCCTGGCGTTCAGGGAACCTGCCAGGTGTTGAACCACCAGGAACATGCCCTGGTGTTCCAGCCATGTCCAGAGGCGCAGAGCCTCCTGACAAAGGGTCCACGACCCCACCCCGCCTTGTTTGTTGCAGTACCACATGGCAGTGGTGTTGTCTGTGAACACCTGCACTACCTTCCCTTTGACAGAGGGAAGGAATGCCTTGAGTGCAAGTCGGATCGCCCGGAGCTCCAGAAGGTTGATATGGAGCCGGGACTCCGCCCGGAGACCAGAGGCCTCTGATCTCCGCCTCTCCCATGTGACCGCCCCATCCCAGAAGGGACGCGTCCGTCACAACTGTGTGCTCTGGCTGGGGAAGGGAGAGGGATCTGCCCATGACCCATTGCCGGTTCGAGAGCCACCACTGCAACTGTTTTGCAGTCCCCTCCGAGATCTGGACGTGATCGGACAGGTCGCCCTGGTGCTGCGCCCACTGGAACTTCAGGTCCCACTGCAGAGCCCGCATATGCCATCTGGCATGAGTGACCAGCAGGATGCAGGAGGCCATGAGGCCCAGCAGCCTCAGGGTCATCCGTGCCGAAACCCAGGATAAGGGCTGAAAGATCGGAATCATAGCCTGAATATCCCGGACTCGCCGTTCGGGAGGATAGGCCCGAAACTGCGTCGTGTCCAGAACTGCTCCGATGAAAAGGAGCTGTGGAGAAGGAATCAGATGCGACTTTGGCACATTGATGGAGAACCCCAGCGAGTGCAGGAGTTCGGCCGTAGTCTGGAGGTGGGAGACAACTGCCTGGGGCGAGCCCGCCTTCAGCAGCCAGTCGTCGAGGTAGGGGAAGACTGAAACCCCTGCCCGGCGCAGATGAGCTGCGACCACCGCCATCACTTTCGTGAACACCCGAGGGGGCACTGGTAAGGCCAAAGGGAGCACGGTGAACTGAAAATGCTCGAGGCCTACCGTGAACCGAAGGTAACGCCGGTGGGCCGGCAGGGCGAGGATGTGGAAATAGGCGTCCTGCAAGTCCAGCGCTACCAACCAGTCTCCGGGGTCGAGGGCAGTCAAGACCTGAGCTAGGGTGAGCATCTTGAACTTCTCCTTCCGGAGGAAGCGATTGGCGTTCCGGAGGTCCAAGATAGGACGCATGTCCTCCTTGTCCTTTTTGGGCACCAGAAAGTAGTGGGAGTAGCAACCACGCCCTACTTCTGGGGTCGGAACATGCTCGATGGCCCTCTTGGCCAAGAGGGCCGTGACTTCCTTCTGTAGAAGCACCAAGTGATCCCCTGACATGCGGTGGAATTGAGGTGGCATGGCTGGGGGGTGGTCTCGAAGGGGAGGGAGTAGCCCCTTCGGACAATGTCCAAGACCCACTTGTCCGAGGTGATGGGACGCCAGTGGTGAAGGTGATGGCGGACCCTGCCCCCGACTGGCGTGCTGTGCACCTGAAAGGAGGGACTAGGAGGAGCTTGGAGGCCGCGGACGGGTTGGAGGTGGTGGCCTGACCCGCACGCTGGTTGCCCGAACCGCCACGGCGGTATCCACGTCCTCGGCCACGCGAGGCGCTTGCTGCGCGGGCCGTTGGCCGGGCTGTGGGCGTGACTGGGCGCCCCTTCCGTGGCCACGAAAGGGGCGAAAAGCAGGCGTTTGCGGAGGGCGCACAACAGCAAGGCCCAGGGACTTAGCAGTAGCCCGTGAATCCTTGAAACGCTCCAGCGCATGGTCCGCCTTTGAACCAAAGAGACCGACTCCATCAAAGGGCATGTCCATGAGAGTATTCTGGACATCCCCTGAAAAACCAGTGGTTCTCAGCCAGGCGTGGCGGCGCAGCGCCACCGTCGTTGCAAGCGATCTGCCCAGCGAGTCGGCGGTATCAAGGCCACAGCGGATGGTATACTTAGCCGCATCACGCCCTTCCGCAATAGCGCGGGTAAGCAGTGTCTGGACCTCCTCAGAACACTGCGGCAAAACATCAGCCACCGAATCCCACAGGGAGTGGGTGTATCGGCCCAAGAGGCAAGCGGTATTAACAGACCGCAAGCCAGCACTGGAGGAAGAAAGCCTTCTTCCCAAAGTGATCCAGGCGCTTGGATTCCCTATCCGGAGGGCGGTAGGGAAGGCTGTTTGGGAGGCAGAGGCTTGGACAACCAAGCTCTCAGGGGTGGGGTGTTGGGAGAGAAACAGGGGTCGCCCGGAGCCGGGCGATGGCGTCGGGCCACGTTCCTATCCACAGGAGCCCCTGTGGTGGGTTTGGACCAGGCACCCAAAGAACGTCAGTGAGTGCATCGTTGAACGGCAGCACAGGCTCCGAAGAGGAGGCCGCCGGCTGAAGCACTTCAGTCAGGAGGTTAGTCCTGGCGGCCACTGTAGGCAACTGGAGATTTAAGGCTCCAGCAGCTCTACGCAACACCGTTGCAAAATTAGCCCCCTCCTCCGTTGCCACGGGAGGAGACAGCATGCCAGAGTCGGGGAGGTATCCAGCCCACTGGCATCCCCAAGTTCCTCAACCCAGTCCGGGTCAAACTCGCACTGTTGTGTGAGAGGGTCGTCAGACCCCTCCCAGCTCTCCTGGTCCTCCTCAGGTTGAAAAGATGGAGGAGGAGGGACATAAAGGGACCCAAGGCCTCATCGGGCGCCGGAACCGGCGTCGGGCGGCGCGGTCCGGCTCCATGTCCGGACCGGGGAGAACCCGGGGAGCGACGCCGCCCGGAGCCCCGGACGGCGTCGGAAGCGGCACCGGGGACATCGGCGTCGGCGGAGCGTGGTTAGGTCAACCGGCGTCGATGGAGGTTGCGGCACCACCGGAACCGGGGTCGAGGCCGGGGCCGGGCCGAGGCCGGGGCGAAGGCTGGTGGGACAGGCGGCGCGGGACCGGAGTCGGCGGCGGCGCCGGAGCAACCCCATCTGGGCCCGCGGGGCCCGAAGGCGCACGGAGGGACCTTGAGGCCCGAAGAGGCGGGCCATGGCCGACAGGAATTTCTGTACTTCGGCCGGAGTCGCCCCGAACCCGGGAAGGACGGGTAATGCGGGGAGCAACTCGACAGGCACGTCCGGGGCCGCGGGGCGGGGCGGTGCCGACAGGGACCTCAGCCGAGTCGCGCGACCGGCGGCGAAGTCTTAGAGCGATGACGCCGCTTAGACTTCTTGTGCTTGACTTACCGGAGGAGCGCGAAGACTTGGATTCCGGCGAGCGGCGGGGACTCCGCGTCCGGCCCCTCGACCTCTCCGGGACCGGGGCTTGCTGCGGCGCGGAGCCGACTGCCGGACTTCAAGGAGCTTTCGAGACCGCTCTCGCAAAGCCTTCGGATGAAGTTTCCGGCAGTCAGGGCACGACTTCGTGTCGTGGCCTCGGCCGAGCAGAAGAGACACTCGAGGTGGGAGTCCGTGATGGACATCATACGACCACATACCTCGCAGGGCTTAAAGCCGGGCATCCCTACGACACCTTAGGAGTCGTGAAGACTCGTTGAAGAGAACAGTGAAAAATTTCACAAAAGATAGTCAAAAAGTGACTAGGGCACTGCTCTTCCCGGATCTGCGCTTACTGGCGCGGAAAAAGAAGAACTGACGTCAGCGCGCAGGGGCGGCGCCTAAGTACTGCCCGCGACGTCATCCCGGCGATCACGACGCCCGACGACGGACGCGGAGCCGCACGGCGCCGCCTACCGGCGCGCAAGAGGTACTGCTACGCAAAAAACTTTCCGGATCCAGCCTGACGCCTGGGGATATTCTAAGGTAAGGAATCTGTCACTAACGTGTCTCTTTCAGATAAGGGAGTTCTCTGCACAGGTCGGTAGGTAAAACACTGATAAACGTTTGCTGCATGACCCATGTTGAAGGGAGTAGAAAAAGGACGTCAGCACACAAGAGTGGCAAGTATATGCAGCTCTGAGACGTCACGTCCAGAGATGGGATGGAGTTGCCACGGAGTCTCATGGTGCCATCTGCCATGGCGCGGCAACTACTGCAGGCAATTTTTCAGATCCAGTTTTGCACCATGGGGATTCGGAAGGTGAGGAATCTGCAGTTTGAAGTATTCCATCAAAAATTTGCTTGGAGGCGGACCTGGATGGTTAGTTGGGAAAATGTGTGGTTATATGAGGTAGACGTGATGCATGCCACATGGTCTGATCATGTTATCAACAAACTTGTCACTGAAGGTGATATTGAAGTACACAAGCACTTGTAACAACTTCAACTCAAAAGCACATTTAGAATTTCTCTTTCATGCATGAAAAGGTCGACTATGTGAGTACATCATAATCTTCCGGGAAGTGTATTAGCATATATGTGAGCATCCCAAATGTTCCATATGCATATGGCTAAACAGCAATATCACAGTGGATAATGCTCATACATCCACCAGCTGCTTAAAATAAACCGCAAGAAAAAAAGAACGAAGGATGTCTTAATGTTCATCTAGTGGAGACCTTGGTATGTACCACGCTGTGTCCCTGGTCATCAGCTTTTTCGATTACAGAACCCATCCTGGTATACCCGTAGAACCTTTTTTTTACCAAAAGAAGAAGATAAAAAAATAAAAACGAATGCACTTAACAATAAAATTCCTCAGTCAATAATACCACAATGTTAAGAGAATGTACAACATGAACATTTCTGCCGAGTTGGTAAGCTGCGTATTTATTATAACGTTTCTGAACCTTTGAGAGGACATTCTAAAAAAATCCAATCTCATACACAAATCCCCTCAGTATTCACCACCAAGAGACAAATGAAGAATTCCTCCCAATATGTCCTCACTGTTAACGTCAGAGTGTTAGTGCGAGTCGCACTGTGGCTTCTGAGCATAACCTTTTCACATGTACGGTGTGTGGTACCACTCAACACCTGGGGATTGCGTCTGTACCTTATATTCTTGTGTTGTATAAAACATCAAACACAAGCAATGGCATCAAGTACATACTCATCTATGCAGAGCTTCGATGATACCTTCCGCATGATGGTCCAGCGGCAAACTACCCTAGTATCAACATTACTCTTCACCACTTGCACTAATTATCACATTTCACTTAATAGCTGGTCCATTAACAGGATTCCACCCTAGCTTGTTATTCAGAAATTTGGTGAAGAAAAAAATTCCTGGGCCAACAGGAATTGTCAAGTTGCTAAAGTAACATCTCTAGATTAAAGAGCATTTTAATCAAATGGAAGGTTTCAGGTTGCAAAGGTATTTTGGTCAGGAATTGTGCATCCTCGATTGCAGAGTTTATACAAGCAGATAGCCACAGGTCAGAGCTAGACCACTACAGGCTCAAGAGCGAGCTGACATCCATCTTGTTCCACCGGGCCTCTTCCGCACTGGCTGTCCCACTGATTCCTAGCCTTGGGATAAGCCTGTTTATACATAGCCATGGGACAACATGAACAGGAATGTGACTAGATGAGAGTCCACTTCTCTGCTGTTACTGTCAACCACGCCAAATCTTTACTCCCTTGCTATCACCTCTGAATAGATCTACAAGAGACATGCAATCATAACAAATCACAAATGAAAGCAAAAACACATAGCTTCTATTTCATGGCAAGTCCAAAAATACCGACTGAAGCCCAGAAGTTTAAGTGAAAGAAACGATTTGTGCTACACCATGCACGCAATGATACACACCTCATACACAACACTTCATATGCATGCTCTAAACACAACAACACTAAAACTCCTTAAATTCAGACCAAAAAACACACAAACCGCTATCTTGAAATAAATGTACTTTGGGATCCTCGCAGCTGGGCACTCTGAAGAGACCGACGGTCAGGTATAATGAAAGCCACACCATCATTATATAATTTGGCACCAAATCAAAGGACATACGGGTAAAAAAAACTGTCCTGAAATCAAGAGACAACTAAGCGGTCATTAGGTTGCAGGATAAAGTGTGATCAAATTAAAGCAGAAACCAGTGATCATCACATTGAGGGACAAAACAAATTTGGAGGGAAAAAAGCAGCTGCAAATCAGCTTAACGTACGACATAAATGGTACTGTAAATACAAACGATCCTGACCCATAACAATCTTAAAATAAAGCCTTGGTAATTCCACTGGGCAGTCAAAAAGAGCATCGAAGCCACAAGAACGTGATAAATCCGGCAACGTATACCCATAATTTTAATGGCCAATATAGTAATGATAATTGCACCCCATGGACAATTTGCTTAAAAAAATGTGTTACTTACAGCCATACAAATTAGCGACAGGACCTCCAAGATCCGCAGCCCTCATGAGTGCCAGTTCTGTCAACTGGTGAAGGGCTGCCTTCTCCCGGAGGATCAAAGGGTTCATCCCATGCCTTGATGCCCGGTGGAACATCTCCTCGCTCTCTTCTTCCACACCTATACAGAACATGTGCATCATACTACTAAACCAACCAGGAGATGCTGCAGCCTCTTATGCCTTCACCTTCACTGCCAACACCAGAGGACAGGACAGGTGCTGAGGGAAAGAATGCAGGAATGACTTCTGCGAAAACACGCCTGGCCAATCAACGAGTGGCGTAGAGCAGCTTCATGCTTCAGGTATGCAGACACAAGTGTGAGTTTGGCCAGCAGCCCAGAAAGGTGACAGGCAGAAGTCATTGCTTAAGTGTGAAACATAGACAGGTCATGTGAAGTAACAGGATGGTTTTCACAAGGTGTTCCTTGACAGCTCTGTATCAACAGAACTCACAGTTCCCTTTCCCTCAATGCATAAGCCAAATTACAACTTATTTTCTACAATTTGTACATTCCGCCAATGTACATGCACATGTGATGAAGAGACATGGAGAACTTTTGAGAATTATATAAACAGACCAATGGTGGAAGTTTGTTCCATGGTTAGGCAACTCTGAATCAACACTGTCACATAGGATAATGACATTAACTGAGCTGAGGGTGTGTTTGCTTGTGCGGTGCTGTCTTCTTACTAGGTAACCTAGACCAAACCATAAGGGGCCTGACACTGGAAGTTGTAAATCAGATCTCGGGAGAGAACTGCTGATGATATAAACCAGTAATACATAGTACACTCTTGTTTTGTGTGCATCTCTCTACAAATCATCAATCCAGTACGTACCACCATCACATACGGCTCTCTGAAGGCTTGAATCTGTGTTCATATGTTTTAAAAAACATGTGAAGCATTCATAGGGACTCGAACGTGCACAATAACCTCAATCCATCATGACACGTATGAGGCACTTTTAGGAGATCCCAGCTGTTGAACATTCTCCAATACTAAACACAACAGAGTGTGGTGAATCAGTCTGCCCCTGTGTACTTCATCAGCCCCTGCTCACTATGTTCAGCAAGACAACGTGAAATGCTCTCTGACAGCTTGAATTAAGAATGCCCTTCAACACTGCAATGTTGAAGGGCTCTAGGCCCATCTACTCAAACATCAGGTATTAAGAAAAGTAACTAATCAACAACCAACTGCACTCACATGGTATGCAGGTTGGGGTTTCAGGAAAAAAACAGCCCAACTTCAAGCACCTGTGACCACCATCCAACAAGAACAGGAAAGAACAAAAAAGGCACAATCAGGTGAACCATCTAACCACCTACTCGAGAGGTTTAGAGGGACAAAGATTAATGACCTGATTTAGATTTCGGAGGACGGGTTACTCCGTCACAACGGTGATGGATATCGCGTCCGCCGAAATAGAAATCCCATAATATCTTATAGGATTTATATTTCGGCAGACGCGATATCCGTCACCTTTGTGATGGAGTAACCCGACCGCTGAAATCCAAATCATGCCCCAAATGTTGACCTAACTAACAGAGGAACTGCGCAAGAGTAAAAAACACAAACACAAAAGAATGAGATGCAATATGAAGATGATATGACATATGAGATCTGGTACCACAATATCAGAACCAAAATATCACTAGACAGATATATTGTGTCCTAAATGTCATTCAGAAAACTACTGCCCCACAGAGTTAATAATAGAAAATCTATGTCCAGTTGAACAATATATTTGTAATTTAGGACAAAATATAATGCAACACAAGTGCGCTGACGATGTCAAGTCCGCCAATTTTTACTGCCCACAGAGGCTAAAGACCCGGTTGGTGGAGTCAAAGAAACAAAAACATATTAAAAATAATCATAGACTCAGGAAGGGTGGCAAGAGGGTAATAAGGAATCTGTCGGAGAGTACTTATCCATCACAAAGAATGTTAACGACGGTGGATGTGTTCTTCTATTGGATACTTGTTCCTAAATTGTGATTATGCTCAAGTAGCAACTTTCTTATAATAGTAGTACAGAGGAGCAAGGCAACAGATTTGCAAACTGTCTGACTCATAACTCCCCCTCGGATTGCAAAGTAGCCGCTTTACCATAGGTCGAATGAACATGAACTTCTCAGAGGAGCTCTACCTGCCCACTCTTATCAAACTTACCACACAGAGGCAGCCACCTGTAAAGAGTTTGTTCTTGAACAGCTTCTCCTGGTTTGCGATCCTTGGTAGCCTAGACAGAGATCGTCATCTATTCAAGAATACTCTGTTCCTGTGGAACCAATCTATGTACCTTCTTCTTTTCCTTGGATGGGGGAAGGAGGAAAAACTAATGGCATGGTTATCACTTGAAATAAGTAAAATTCAGAAATTACTTTTTGCAACGAGGAAGGTTTGACTTCAGGTTTATTTGCGACAATGTTGTGAAGGGAGGAGCCACAGACAGAGCATTCAGCTTTCCAGTTTATCTTACCGAATTTACTACTAATGACAGCAGTGCTTCCCTGTAAGGGAAAATTTAAGTGCACAAAAGCATGGCCACAATATGGTGGTCCCATGAGGAAAGTTACACTAAGATTACACTTGGGAACCCTTGAGAATCCAAGTGGATACTCCTTCAGAAGACCTTTTAATATTCTAGCTGCTACAAGTAACTTAAATAAAGATCCTTGATGTGGGCAGTATATGCAGGCATAAATCACAGTGAAATAGTAACCGTTTACTAAACCTATGTTCATTACTTTTTTCTGCAAGAGACACTGCAAATTGTAATATGAGCACAATTGTCACTTGAAGTAGTTCAAGCGATTAGGCACGGTACTAAGCCAAATAGATGATTGCTGATTTGAATAACTCATTCTGGTCAACTGGCTTTTGGTTGCGAATGAAATTCCTTGACTTCAGATAGTAAATCTTAACTGGACAGGGCTAACTTGAAGTCCTAAGCTCAAAGGCTGAACCTTTGCAAACTGGGGTGTGAGTTGAGGGTCTTATGCAGTGACTGAATGCTGCCCATCTACGGGAAGGAACATGGAGGATTGCAAATGAATTGTTACAGGAATGTACTTCAAGCAAACTTGGCCGAGTCTTGCTCTGTGCTGTTTATTTTTTGAAGAACTTTCTGCATCAACAGGACATTTGGCAACTAATGATACAAGTGGATAACACACGGTCCAAATGGAGACTCTATGACGCAAAATCAATGTCATTTCTTGACTTGTGTTGTAAAAGGTCTACATGCGGCCAAGGTTTAAACAACAGTCTGAAGTAGATCCTTTTAATTTACAGTTGCAGTACCCAGCCTCCTTAGGTGATGAGGTATTGCATTCAGAGCCCCTGTTAGATGAACTTTTGATTCACCAATTTATTTCTTTATGGCCCAGTGCTACATGTTAATTACCTCGTCACAAAGGACTTTGGAACACACTATATACCTTTCTCTATGCAATACTGTATATTGGTGTACTGATGTCTGCCAATACTTGGACCTGCTTTCTCCTGTATCTCAAATCCAGTTTAACTGCTCTCAATTTCAAGAGGTTGCTATGCAGATTCCTTTCGTAAATTTACCACAATGCTTTGAACATTGATAAAAACACTAGTAAATTTGTAGTTCTTCCATCTTTCCACTGTCAGTGACCTTCATGACTCTCCCACTCTTCTTTTTCCTCTTGCTTTCCCCCATGTAGCTCAGAGTTTGCTCTTAGCATATTACTTTCTATCCTACTTTGAGTTCTACAGAGACAGGTGCTGAATAAAGTGTTTAATATTAATTTGCTCACTATGGTTGTATGATGTGTTCTTTGTCATGGGTTTCCATGTGCCCCCATGCTGTCCTGATTTACAGTGCACTAACACCTTTCCAGTTGAGCAATGTTTATAAAAATTTGAAATAGACTGGTGGAGGTGAGATCAAATTATTCTGTTGACCAAAGAGTTGGTTCCACGGGTGCTGTAAAGCTCACTATTGGACTCTCATTTACAAGCGTTCACAAGGGGCTAGGAATATACAAGATATTGTCAACCCTATCATATACAGAACAGACGTGGAAGTCTGAATCCAAATCTCTGAAAAAAAGGACATCCTTTAGTAAATGTGGCAAAGTGTTTTATAATGTTGTACACAGTTTTTAGGCGCGAATATGCCCTTGTCAAGCACATGTCCTTGATCACCAATATGAATTGAAACTTTGTGATGGTATCAGAGAGGACATCTTTTAGTTGTTTGAAAAACCCAAATTGTTCAAAATGCGAACCTTATAGTGCAAGTTCTGGTGAAGAAATCCTGGAAAAAAGGACTTTAGAAGCTGGTGGTCTAAGTAAAGGTAGTCATGAAGGCCCCATCATTGTAGACAGCCCAACACTACTTATGTTACTTTGGTAAAAAACCTGGGGAAGTGCAGAGTTCATACGGGAGAACTGAAAATTGAAAATGCTCACCCTCTATTACCTCATATATTATCAGTGACTTTTCCACATTGCTACACGGAATTATGCATCTTGGAGGTTTAGTGTGACTATTCCATCTTGTTCTCAAAAGCGGTGCCAAATATGCTGTAGTGTAACTATATTCAACTTCTTTTTCAGGAATTTATTTATGAACGTGAAATTTAGAACTGGACAAAAGATTTCTCTTTTTTAGGGTCAGTGAATATGGGCATTATCAATCCATGTTGTCTCTGCGTGGGGTACCCTTTCTATTGCTCCTTTTGCAAGAGAGAGTTCTATTTCGTTCTTCAAGATGTTTGTGTGGAGGCAAAGTCGATGTTCTAAGGAGGCATTGTATGGGTTTCCGCAAAAAGAAGAGAGAGTAGCCCAGTCTTAAGTTCTGCAGGGCCAATTGGTGATGTATTAAAGAAGGAAGGGTAATGCACAAGTTACTAACTTGTGTAACGATATATCTGTAAGAGAGAGTAGTTAGTGACAGATTCCTTACCTTAGAATATCCCCAGGCGTCAGGCTGGATCCGGAAAGTTTTTGTGTAGCAGTACCCTTGCGCGTCGGTAGGCGGCGCGCGTGCGGCTCCGCGTCCGTCGTCGGGCGTCGTGATCGCCGGGATGACGTCGCGGGCAGTACTTAGACGCCGCCTCTGCGCGCTGACGTCAGTTCTGTACACGACTTTCCGCGCCAGGAACGCAGAGCCATGCAAGAAGCTGACCTAGGTGTCTGAAAAATACTAGGGCCCTGAAAGGGATGTCCTTAACCCTAGAAATCAGTTTGCAGAACGGGGAGGATGGGTGGGCGGTAGGAATCTGTCACTAACTACTGTCTCTTACAGATATATCGTTACACAAGTTAGTAACTTGTGCATCTGAAAGAGACACGTTAGTGACAGATTCCTTACCTTAGAATAGATACCCCAGCAATACCAACCCCGGTGGTGGGTCTGCGAACAAAGATCAGACAAGGAAGTCCTGGAGGACAGAACGGCCAAAGAAGCCGTCCCTCCGGACCTGACTGTCAAGGCAGTAATGCTTTGTAAACGTGTGCAGCGAGGCCCACGTAGCTGCCTGACAGATAACCGGCAGTGGAACACCGCGGCCCAAGGCTGTGGTAGCAGCCGTTGCCCTGGTGGAATGGGCACGCAGCCCAACAGGAGGCTCCTTCTTAGCCAAAGAATAGCAGGTCTTGATGCACAAGGTAACCCAGCGGGAGATGGTTCGTTTGTGCACCGCCCGACCTTTTTGGCGCCCACGTAGCCAACAAAGAGCTGGTCATCCACCCGGAAGTGTTTTGTGCGGTCGATATAGAAGGAGAGCGCACGTTTTGGGTCCAGACGGTGGAGCCTCTCTTCCTCTCTGGAAGGATGCGGAGGCGGAAAGAAGGTAGGTAAAGTGATGGTCTGCCCAATGTGGAAGGCAGTAACCACTTTTGGCAAGAAGGACGGATGCGTCCGAAGAACAACCTTGTCTGGATGAACAGACAGAAAGGGAGGTTTGCAAGATAGAGCCTGGAGCTCACTCACCCGCCGAGCGGAGGTGATGGCCACCAGAAAGGCTGTCTTCAGAGTCTAGAAGACGAAGAGGACAGTTATGTAGAGGCTCAAAGGGAGCGCACATTAAAAGGTAAGAACCAAGTTCAAGTCCCACTGAGGCATTACAAACGGAACAGGAGGGAAGAGGTGTGTAATGCCTTTTAAGAACCTGTTAACAACAGGGGACTTGAAAAGGGAGGGCTGATCAGGGAGCCTGAGGAAGGCCGAGATAGCACAAAGATAACCCTTGATGGTACCCAGGGCAGAACCCTGTTGGGCCAGAGAAAGAAGGAACAGAAGGACCTCAGAAAGAGGGGCAGAAAGGGGATTCACAGCCTTTGCTGTGCACCATGCCACAAATTTGTTCCACCTGCAGGCGTATACCACCTTAGTGGAGGGACGCCTGGCTGCCAGAATCACATCACAAACTTCGGGAGGCAAGTCGAAAGGAATCAACTGCCGCCGCTCAATCTCCACGCAAGCAGGTGTAGACTGGACAGGTTCGGGTGGAGGACCGTCCCCTGCTGCTGCGACAGAAGATCCTCCCGAAGAGGCAGACGGATCGGGGGATCTACGCTCATACTGAGTAGCTCGGGATACCAAACTCTTCGAGCCCAGTCCGGAGCCACAAGGATGACTTGGGCCCGGTCGTGCCGAATCTTCTTCAACACTCTGGGCAGAAGTGGTTTAGGCGGAAAGGCGTACAACAGACTGCAACTCCACTCGCGACGAAAAGCGTCGCCGAGCGAGTGCAGCCTTGGAAATTCCAACGCGCAGAACTGATGACATTGCGCGTTCTCTTCGGTGGCGAATAGATCTAACCAAGGCTCTCCCCATTGTTGAAAGAGTCCTTGCGCCACTTCCGAGTGAAGACGCCATTCGTGATCCATCATGGACCTGCGGCTGAGTTCGTCCGCCCTGGCGTTCAGGGAACCTGCCAGGTGTTGAACCATCAGGAACATGTCCTGATGTTCCAGCCAAGTCCAGAGGCGCAGAGCCTCCTGACAGAGGGTCCACGACCCCACCCCGCCCTGTTTGTTGCAGTACCACATGGCGGTGGGGTTGTCTGTGAACACCTGCACTACCTTCCCTTTGACAGAGGGAAGGAATGCCTTGAGTGCAAGTCGGATCGCCCGGAGCTCCAGAAGGTTGATATGGAGCCGGGACTCCGCCGGAGACCAGAGGCCTCTGATCTCCGCCTCTCCCATGTGACCGCCCCATCCCAGAAGGGACGCGTCCGTCACAACTGTGTGCTCTGGCTGGGGAAGGAGAGGGATCTGCCCATGACCCATTGCCGGTTCGAGAGCCACCACTGCAACTGTTTTGCAGTCCCCACCGAGATCTGGACGTGATCGGACAGGTTGCCCTGGTGCTGCGCCCACTGGAACTTCAGGTCCCACTGCAGAGCCCGCATATGCCATCTGGCATGATCGACCAGCAGGATGCAGGAGGCCATGAGGCCCAGCAGCCTCAGGGTCATCCGTACCGAAACCCAGGATAAAGGCTGAAAGATCGGAATCATAGCCTGAATATCCCGGACTCGCCGTTCGGGAGGATAGGCCCGAAACTGCGTCGTGTCCAGAACTGCTCCGATGAAAAGGAGCTGTGGAGAAGGAACCAGATGCGACTTCGGCACATTGATGGAGAACCCCAGCGAGTGCAGGAGTTCGGCCGTAGTCTGGAGGTGGGAGACGACTGCCTGGGACGAGCCCGCCTTCAGCAGCCAGTCGTCGAGGTAGGGGAAGACTGAAACCCCTGCCCGGCGCAGATGAGCTGCGACCACCGCCATCACTTTCGTGAACACCCGAGGGGCACTGGTAAGGCCAAAGGGGAGCACGGTGAACTGAAAGTGCTCGAGGCCTACCGTGAACCGTAGGTAACGCCGGTGGGCCGGCAGGACGGGGATGTGGAAATAAGCGTCCTGCAAGTCCAACGCTACCAGCCAGTCTCCAGGGTCGAGGGCAGTCAAGACCTGAGCTAGGGTGAGCATCTTGAACTTCTCCTTCCGGAGGAAGCGATTGACGTTCCGGAGGTCCAAGATAGGACGCATGTCCTCCTTGTCCTTTTTGGGCACCAGAAAGTAGTGGGAGTAGCAACCACGCCATACTTCTGGGGTCGGAACATGCTCGATGGCCCTCTTGGCCAAGAGGGCCGTGACTTCCTTCTGTAGAAGCACCAAGTGATCCCCTGACATGCGGTGGAATTGAGGTGGCATGGCTGGGGGTGGTCTCGAAGGGGAGGGAGTAGCCCCTTCGGACAATGTCCAAGACCCACCTGTCCGAGGTGATGGGACGCCAGTGGTGAAGGTGATGGCGGACCCTGCCCCCGACTGGCGTGCTGTGCACCTGAAAGGAGGGACTAGGAGGGCTTGGAGGCCGCGGACGGGTTGGAGGTGGTGGCCTGACCCGCACGCTGGTTGCCCGAACCGCCACGGCGGTATCCACGTCCTCGGCCACGCGAAGGCGCTTGCTGCGCGGGCCGTTGGCCGGGCTGTTGACGTGACTGGGCGCCCCTTCCGTGGCCACGAAAGGGGCGAAAAGCAGACGTGAGCGGAGGGCGCACAACAGCAAGGCCCAGGGACTTAGCAGTAGCCCGCGAGTCCTTGAAACGCTCCAGCGCATGGTCTGCCTTCGAACCAAAAAGACCGACTCCATCAAAGGGCATGTCCATGAGTGTATTCTGGACATCCCCTGAAAAACCAGTGGTTCTCAGCCAGGCGTGGCGACGCAGCGCCACCGTCGTTGCAAGCGATCTGCCCAGCGAGTCGGCGGTATCAAGGCCACAGCGGATGGTGTATTTAGCCGCATCACGCCCTTCCGCAATGGCGCGGGTAAGCAGTGTCTGGACCTCCTCAGAACACTGCGGCAAAACAGTCGCCACCGAATCCCACAGGGAGTGGGTGTATCGGCCCAAGAGGCAAGCGGTGTTAACGGACCGCAAGCCAGCACTGGAGGAAGAGAAAGCCTTCTTCCCAAAGTGATCCAGGCGCTTGGATTCCCTATCCGGAGGGGCGGTAGGGAAGGCGGTTTGGGAGGCAGAGGCTTGGACAACCAAGCTCTCAGGGGTGGGGTGTTGGGAGAGAAACAGGGGGTCGCCCGGAGCAGGGCGATGGCGTCGGGCCACGTTCCTATCCACAGGAGCCCCTGTGGTGGGCTTGGACCAGGCACCCAAAAGAACGTCAGTGAGTGCATCGTTGAACGGCAGCACAGTCTCCGAAGAGGAGGCCGCCGGCTGAAGCACTTCAGTCAGGAGGTTAGTCCTGACGGCCACTGTAGGCAACTGGAGATTCAAGGCTCCAGCAGCTCTACGCAACACCGTTGCAAAATTAGCCCCCTCCTCCGTAGCCACGGGAGGAGACAGCATGCCAGAGTCAGGGGAGGTGTCCAGACCACTGGCATCCCCAAGTTCCTCAACCCAGTCCGGGTCAAACTCGCACTGTTGTGTGAGAGGGTCCTCAGACCCTCCAAGCTCTCCTGGTCCTCCTCAGGTTCATAATATGGAGGAGGAGGGACATTAGGGACCCAAGGTCTCATCGGCGCCGGAACCGGCGTCGGGCGACGCCGGTCCGGCTCCATGTCCGGAGCCGGAGAGAACCGGGAACGACGCCGTCCGGAGCCCCGGACGGCGTCAGGAACGGCACCGGGGACATCGGCGTCGGCGGAGGCGTGGTTAGGTCAACCGGCGTCGATGGGGTTGCGGCACCACCGGAGCCGGGATCGAGGCCGGGGCCGGAGCCGAGGCCGGGATGAAGGCCGGTGGGACAGGCGACGCCGGACCGGAGTCGACGGCGACGCCGGAGCAACCCCATCAGGGCCCGCGGGGCCCGGAAGGCGCACCGGAGGGACCTTGAGGCCCGAAGAGGCGGGCCATGGCCGACAGGAACTCCTGTATTTGGGCCTGAGTCGCCCCGAACCTGGGAAGGACGGGTAATGCGGGGGTAACTCGACAGGCACGTCCGGGGCCGCGGGGCGGGACGGTGCCGACAGGGACCTCAGCCGAGTCGCGAGACCGGCGAGGCGAAGTCTTAGAGCGATGATGCCGCTTAGACTACTTGTGCTTCGACTTACCGGAGGAGCGCGAAGACTTGGATTCCGACGAACGGCGGGGACTCCGCGTCCGGCCCCTCGACCTCTCCCGGGACCGGGGCTTGGTGCGGCGTGGAGCCGACTGCCGGACTTCGAGGAGCTTTCGAGACCGCTCTCGCAAAGCCTTCGGATTAAGTTTCCGGCAGTCAGGGCACGACTTCGTGTCGTGGTCTCGGCCGAGACAGAAGAGACACTTGAGATGCGGGTCCATGATCGACATCATGCGACCACATTCCTCGCAGGGCTTAAAGCCGGGCATCCCTACGACACCTTAGGAGTCGTGAAGACTCGTTGAAGAAACAGTGAAAAAATTCACAAAAAAGATAGTCAAAAAGTGACTAGGGCACTGCTCTTCCCGGATCTGCGCTTACTGGCGCGGAAAAGAAGAACTGACGTCAGCGCGCAGGGGCGGCGTCTAAGTACTGCCCGCGATGTCATCCCGGCGATCACGACGCCGACGACGGACGCGGAGCCGCACGACGCCGCCTACCGACGCGCTAAGGGTACTGCTACGCAGAAACTCTTCGGATCCAGCCTGACGCCTGGGGATATTCTAAGGTAAGGAATCTGTCACTAACGTGTCTCTTTCAGATATTAAGTATACAGATGCCTTTCTCTACCAGCACCTCTTCCTTTGTAGGGGTGAAAGTACAGCTGCAGAGAAGGCCCAGCCAACTGATTTGGCTTAGAAATTGTCTACTGTAGCCTCAATGCACAAGTTACTAACTTGTGTAACGATATATCTGTAAGAGACAGTAGTTAGTGACAGATTCCCTACCTTAGAATATCCCCAGGCGTCAGGCTGGATCCGGAAAGTTTTGCGTAGCAGTACCCCTGCGCGTCGGTAGGCGGCGTCGTGCGGCTCCGCGTCAGTCGTCGCGTCGTGATCGCCGGGATGACGTCGCGGCCAATACTTAGACGCCGCCCATGCGCGCTGGCGTCAGTTCTGTACACGACTTTCCGCACCAGAAACGCAGAGCCATGCAAGAAACTGACACTGGTGTCTGAAAACTAGGGCCCTGAAAGGGATGACCTTAACCCTAGAAATCAGTTCGCAGAACGGGAGGATGGGTGGGCGGTAGGAATCTGTCACTAACTACTGTCTCTTACAGATATATCGTTACACAAGTTAGTAACTTGTGCATCTGAAAGAGACACATTAGTGACAGATTCCTTACCTTAGAATAGATACCCCAGCAATACCAACCCCGGTGGTGGGTCTGCGAACAAAGATCAGACGAGGAAGTCTCGGAGAACAGAGCGGCCAAAAAGCCGTCTCTCCGGACTTGGCTGTCAAGGCAGTAATGCTTGGTAAACGTGTGCAGCGAGGCCCACGTAGCTGCCTGACAAATGTCCTGCAATGGGACACCACGTCCCAAAGCCGTGGTGGCGGCTGTCGCCCTGGTGGAATGGGCACGTAGCCCAACAGGAGGCTCCTTCTAGCCAAAGAATAGCAGGCCTTGATACACAAGACAACCCAGCGGGAGATGGTCCGCTTGTGTACCGCCCGACCTTTTTTGGCGCCCACGTAGCCAACAAAGAGCTGGTCGTCCAGCTGGAACTGTTGTGTGCGGTTCAGATAGAAAGAAATCGCACGTTTTGGGTCCAGACGGTGGAGCCTCTCTTCCTCTCTGGAAGGATGCGGAGGCGGAAAGAAGGCGGGCAAAGTGATGGTCTGCCCAATGTGGAAGGCAGTAACCACCTTTGGCAAGAAGGACGGACTCGTCCTAAGAACAACCTTGTCTGGATGGACAGACAGAAAGGGAGGTTTGCAAGAAAGAGCCTGGAGCTCACTCACCCGCCGAGCGGAGGTGATAGCCACCAGAAAGGCTGTCTTCAGAGTGAGAAGACGAAGAGGGCAGTTATGGAGAGGCTCAAAGGGAGCGCACATTAAAAAGGTAAGAACCAAGTTCAAGTCCCACTGAGGCCATCACAAACGGAACAGGAGGGAAAAGGTGTGTAATGCCTTTAAGAAACCTGTTAACAACAGGGGACTTGAAAAGGGAGGGCTGATCAGGAAGCCTGAGGAAGGCCGAGATTGCACAAAGGTAGCCCTTGATGGTACCCAGGGCAGAACCCTGTTGGGCCAGAGAAAGAAGGAACAGTAGAACCTCAGAAAGAGGGGCAGAAAGGGGATTCACAGCCTTTGCTGTGCACCATGCCACAAACTTGTTCCACCTGCAGGCGTATACCACCTTAGTGAAGGGACGCCTGGCTGCCAGAATCACATCACAAACTTCGGGAGGCAAGTCGAAAGGAATCAACTGCCGACTGCTCAATCTCCATGCAAGGAGGTGGAGACTGGACAGGTTCGGGTGGAGGACCGTCCCCTGCTGCTGCGACAGAAGATCCTCCCGAAGAGGCAGACGGATCGGGGATCGATGCTCATACTGAGTAGCTCGGGATACCAAACTCTTCGAGCCCAGTCCGGAGCCACAAGAATGACTTGGGCCCGGTCGCGCTGAATCTTCTTCAACACTCTGGGCAGAAGTGGTATAGGCGGAAAGGCGTACAACAGACCGCAACTCCACTCGCGACGAAAAGCGTCGCCGAGCGAGTGCCGCCTTGGAAATTCCAACGCGCAGAATTGCTGACATTGCGCGTTCTCTTCGGTGGCGAATAGATCTAACCAAGGCTCTCCCCACTGTAGAAAGAGTCCTTGCGCCACCTCCGAGTGAAGACGCCATTCGTGATCCATCATGCACCTGCGGCTGAGTTCGTCCGCCCTGGCGTTCAGGGAACCTGCCAGGTGTTGAACCATCAGGATTATGCCCTGATGTTCCAGCCATGTCCAGAGATGCAGAGCCTCCTGACAAAGGGTCCACGACCCCACCCCGCCTTGTTTGTTGCAGTACCACATGGCGGTGGTGTTGTCTGTGAACACCTGCACTACCTTCCCCTTGACAGAGGGAAGGAATGCCTTCAGTGCAAGTCGGATCGCCCGGAGCTCCAGAAGGTTGATATGGAGCCGGGACTCCGCCGGAGACCAGAGGCCTCTGATCTCCGCCTCTCCCATGTGACCGCCCCATCCCAGAAGGGACGCATCCGTCACAACTGTGTGCTCTGGCTGGGGAAGGGAGAGGGATCTGCCCGTGACCCATTGCCGGTTCGAGAGCCACCACTGCAACTGTCGTGCAGTTCCCTCCGAGATCTGGACGTAATCGGACAGGTTCCCCTGATGCTGCGTCCACTGGAACTTCAGGTCCCACTGCAGAGCCCGCATATGCCATCTGGCATGATCGACCAGCAGGATGCAGGAGGCCATGAGGCCCAGCAGCCTCAGGGTCATCCGTACCGAAACCCAGGATAGAGGCTGAAAGATCGGAATCATAGCCTGAATATCCTGGACTCGCCGTTCGGGAGGATAGGCCCGAAACTGCGTTGTGTCCAGAACCGCTCCGATGAAAAGGAGCTGTGGAGAAGGAACCAGGTGCGACTCGGCACATTGATGGAGAACCCCAGCGAGTGCAGGAGTCCAGCCGTAGTCTGGAAGTGGGAGACGACTGCCTGGGACGAGCCCGCCTTCAACAACCAGTCGTCGAGGTAGGGGAAGACTGAAACACCTGACCGGCGCAGATGAGCTGCGACCACCGCCATCACTTTCGTGAACACCCGAGGGGCGATGGTAAGGCCAAAGGGAAGCACGGTGAACTGAAAGTGCTCGAGGCCTACCGTGAACCGCAGGTAACGCCGGTGGGCCGGCAGGACGGGGATGTGAAAATATGCGTCCTGCAAGTCCAACGCTACCATCCAGTCTCCAGGGTCGAGGGCAGTCAAGACCTGAGCTAGGGTGAGCATCTTGAACTTCTCCTTCCGGAGGAAGCGATTGACGTTCCGGAGGTCCAAGATAGGACGCATGTCCTCCTTGTCCTTTTGGGCACCAGAAAGTAGTGGGAATAACAACCACGCCCTACTTCTGGGGTCGGAACGCGCTCGATGGCCCCCTTGGCCAAGAGGGCCGCAACTTCCTGTCGAAGAAGTGCCAAATGGTCCGCCGACATGCGGTGGTGTTGAGGTGGCATGGCTGGAGGGGTAGTCTCGAAGGGGAGAGAGTAGCCCCTTCGGACATTGTCCAAAACCCACCTGTTCGATGTGATGGTGTGCCAGTGGGGAAGGTGATGGCGGACCCTGCCCCCCACTGGCGTGCTGTGGACTGGAAAGGACGGACTAGGGGGATTTGGAGGCCGCGGACGGGGCGGAGGTGGTGGCCTGACCCGCTCGCTGGTTACCCGACCCGCCTCAGCGGGAGCCACGTCCTCGGCCGCGCGAGGCGCTTGCTGCGCGGGCCGGTGGCTGGGCAGTGGACGTGACTGGGCGCCCCTTCCGTGGCCACGAAAGGGGCGAAAAGCAGACTGCTGCGGAGGGCGCAAGGCGGAGAGGCCCAAGGACTTGGCCGTAGCCAGCGAGTCCTAAAGCGCTCCAGCGCACTGTCTGCCTTATTGCCAAAAAGGCGGATGCCATCAAAGGGCATGTCCATAAGGGTGTTTTGGACATCGCCCGAGAAACCAGTGGTCCTCAGCCAGGCGTGACGGGGCAGCGCCACTGTCGTAGCAAGCGATCTGCCTAGCGAGTCAGCGGTGTCTAGGCCACATCTGATGGTGAATCTCGCTGCATCTCTCCCGTCTGCAACAGCACGGGAGAGAAGTGCCTGGACCTCCTCAGGACACTTGGGCAGCACCTGCGCCACAGAATCGCACAGAGAGTGGGAGTAACGGCCCAAAAGGCAAGCGGTGTTCACGGACCGCAAGCCAGCACTGGAGGAAGGAAAACCTTCTTCCCAAATTGGTCCAGTTTTTGGATTCCCTATCCGGCGGAGCCGTAGGGAAGGCGCTCTGGGAGGCAGAGGCTTGGACAACCAAGCTCTCGGGGGTGGGGTGTTGGGAGAGAAACAGAGGGTCGCCGGTGGAGGTGTCGTTAGGTCAACCGGCGTCGACCGGAATCCAGGCCTGGATCCGAGGGGTTCCTGCGGCGCCGGAGCCGCCAGAGACACCGGGGCCGGAGCCGCCGGTGGTGCCGAGGGAGGACTCCCACTGGGGCCCGCGGGGCCCGAAGGCGCACCGGGGGGACCCTTAGGCCCGAAGAGGCGGGCCATGGCCGACAGGAACTCCTGTATCTCGGCCGGAGTCGACGTCGGACCCGGAGTAGGCGGGTAGGCCGGCGTCGGCTGCGCGGGCACCCCCGGAGCCGCGGGGGCGGCACCGTCTGGACCCGCGGCCGGGTCGCGAGACCGGCGAGGGGCGGTCTTAGAGCGACGCTTCTTAGACCTCTTGTGCTTCGCCTTACCTGAGGACGAAGACTTGGACCCCGATGAATGACGACGGCTCCGCGACCGGCCCCTCGAGCTCCCACGGGACCGGGACCTCGAGCGGCGTGGACCCGAGTGCCGGGCCTCGAGGAGCTTTCGAGACCGCTCTCGCAAAGCCTTCGGAGCGAGGGACCGGCACTCGGGGCACGACTGGGGGTCGTGGCCGCGCCCCGGGCAGAAGAGACACTCACGGTGCGGATCCGTAATCGACATCATGCGATTACAGACCTCGCATGGCTTGAAGCCGGGCATCCCTACTGACACCTTTGGAGTCGAAACGACTCGAAAAAACTTGGACAAAAAGTCTCAAAAATATTCAGTCAAAAAATTACTGGGGCACTGCTCAATCCGGATCTGCGCTTACTGGCGCGGAAAAGAAAGAACTGACGCCAGCACGCATGGGCGGCGTCTAAGTATTGGCCGCGACGTCATCCCGGCGATCACGACGCCGACGACGGACGCGGAGCCGCACGACGACGCCTACCGACGCGCAGGGGTACTGCTACGCAAAACTTTCCGGATCCAGCCTGACGCCTGGGGATATTCTAAGGTAAGCAATCTGTCACTAACGTGTCTCTTTCAGATATTTTCTTTAATGATGCTGACATTTCTTACAGTGAGATCGGACCAGTGGATCTCGTACAAGTATGCCATCAAAGTATTCCACTTGCAACCATGGAGCAAGTCACGCAATCCACTTTATCTAATCAAGTGGCATGGCCTGATTTGCAGCATCAATCCAAACCTGCATAACGGATTAGAAGGAATCTTTCACTTGCTCCAGTAAACTAGGCACAGCCAATGCCACTATTTGTCAAAGAATATATCTCACTGGCAAACACATGACATTAGGGAAGCTTCTACATGGGTGCAAACAATTTCCGGTACAAGGTGCACAGCCGTTTACAATCATTATTTCGAGGAACCATAGGGGGGAGTGTTCTGTTTAAATTTTACAGGTGAAGTCTATACCTGTAGGATTCCTGCCACTTGGTATGATGAGAGGAAAGGTGCCTCTCGAATGCTAGCCATCAAAGCATCATTGAACAGTGAAACAGACTAACCATTGTTTATCAGACTAAATCTCTTAAAAATATGGGATGGTCAGTGTGGACAGGAATATCCAATGTTCCCACTGCCTTCGTTATGGCAGTCCAAAAATCTGACTGTTCAGCAGAATAGTGGCCTTCAGTTGGGAAGTCTCTGGTCAGATGTACAATCCACTATCTTAAGATCAATATATAATACTCCAGAATCAGAGTAAATCCGAGGTAAAAGACTGACTGCCTAACTGTCATTTAAACTCCTGGGGCGTCCCAATCGACCAACTCAGGGAACGTCTAAGAGTGCAAACCTGATCCAAAGAACTCTTGGTTATCTCAACAGAGCCGCTTGCCAAGTTATTATTTTTATAATATCAGGCATCCTATACTGATGGAGATCTTCAAATCATCTCTTTTTGGCTATTTTCAAAATTAATCCCATCATCAGAATCCTGGATGACATCAATACCTATGATTGGTACTATGAAGTCATCTACAATGGCAGCTGAACTAAATTCTGAGTGGAGAGGACTCTCTTCTCCTCCCAGCGCTGAGGATGACTTAGCATCACAAGCCAATGGGTTGGCAGGAAATGGTTATTACTAAAATTATGTTAGACAGAGTCCATGAGGGAACAACATTTGTAGTCACTCCAGAGGACACACTAGAGAATAAAAGTGTGTGCAATGACAAAACTGCCAGTATGGCTTGGTCACATTTATGAATCTGAGCTTCACAGGTGATATCAAATAAAAAAATTGTGTTTTTTGCAAAGCTCTTGAAGTCCTGGAAAGGAGTTCAGAGGAGGAATTTGATCACTCCTCTGATCCTCCTGTTGCGTTCTTCAATCTTCTCATAGACGTAAGGAAAATAGGATTTTCTGCTTTGCGTGTTTTGTGCCATTTCTCTGAGGAACAACCTTTGGAGGAAGTACTTGTTTAAGCCGGCCCCTTTCATTGCTGCCTATCAAGAAGTATGGTATTGTTATTAATATAGAGCATACTACCCCTAGTGAGGCAATGAAACACTTTGCTGAGAGGTATCATGCTACTCTTTGGAAGCACAGTGTTAGAGGTTTGGCCAACCATAAGGTTACAATTAGTCATGCTGTTTCCAATCAGTGCCATGCATTTTGTTACATTCTTCCTCTGCTCGAGCAACTTCTTTATTGATTTAAGGTTATGTGCCAAACATTTAACCCAGTGGAGTCTCTTGGTGCTAATAAGTAATCCCATTAAAGTATAGATATTATTGTTACCACAATGTGTAAAATTAATTGAAGAACAGCCAAATATTGAGGGACTTCTTGTATTGACCAAAAAGCTTGTGTGTGAAGCCCAGCAGGGAGTTTATTCCACAATTAGGCACCTTGCATATGGAAAGCCTGGCCTGCCCATTTGAGGTACTTAACCAATGATATTTTTAAAAAGATATTTACTACACAACGGTAGATTATTAGATGGACTGCATTTCGGAAATGTCTCTAAGATAAAGTTAGGGCCAAAGTCATGATACATTCTGTGCATTATGCATGTAGATTTGACCGTAATAAGTCTTTACACATGCAACCAATGGAGTTACTGCAGATGCTTAGAAGTTTCAATTTTTCAAATTGAAAATAGACCCATTTATTTTAAGATGTTGAATTATTTTGCTGTGTAAACAAAGATATGTGGATTAGCCATAGTCAACATGAGACTGCATAAACACGTTTGACACTGTAACTATGTGTGAAAAGGATAGCAAAGGAAAGTCCCTATTAAGGCTTTGTATTTGATGGAAGAATGCCTTTATGACTACTGAGATTTGCTTTTCAAAGTTACGATTGGTATCTAGTATCTTGCCTAAGTTCCTAACTATGATAAATGGTTTTGGACATTCTCCCATTGATCGCAACCATAAGGCGGAATACCAGGGATGGATTTTATTTTGAACTGGTAAAATGTCCAACTTGGAAGGATTTCATTTAAGAAACGTTCTGGTTGTCCAAGCATTCAGAGCTTCCAAGGTAGGTGTTATACCCGTACATTGGATTCCTGAGATCAACAATATTAGTAGCACAAGTTACTAACTTGTGTAACGATATATCTGTAAGAGACAGTAGTTAGTGACAGATTCCTTACCTTAGAATATCCCCAGGCGTCAGACTGGATCCGGAAAGTTTTTGCGTAGCAGTACCCTTGCGCGTCGGTAGGCGGCGTACGTGCGGCTCCGCGTCCGTCGTCGGCGTCGGGACCGCCGGGATGAGCGTCGCGTGGCAGTACTTAGACGCCGCCCCTGCGCGCTGACGTCAGTTCTGTACACGACTTTCCACGCCAGGAACGCAGAGCCATGCAAGAAGCTGACATAGGTGTCTGAAAAATACTAGGGCCCTGAAAGGGATGTCCTAACCCTAGAAATCAGTTCGCAGAACGGGAGGATGGGTGGGGGCGGTGGGAATCTGTCACTAACTACTGTCTCTTACACGATATATCGTTACACAGAGTTAGTAACTTGTGCATCTGAAGAGACACGTTAGTGACAGATTCTTTACCTTAGAATAGATGCCCCAGCAATACCAGCCCCGGTGGTGGGTCTGCGAACAAAGATCAGACAAGGAAGTCCCGGAGGACAGAGCGGCCAAAGAAGCCGTCCCTCCGGACCTGACTGTCAAGGCAGTAATGCTTTGTAAATGTGTGCAGCCCGAGGCCCACGTAGCTGCCTGACAGATATCCTGCAGCGTAACACCGCGGCCTAAAGCCGTGGTAGCAGCCGTTGCCCTGGTGGAATGGGCACGCAGCCCAACAGGAGGCTCCTTCTTAGCCAAGAAAGAGCAGGCTTTGATACACAAGGTTACCCAGCGGGAAATGGTTCTCTTGTGCACCGCCCCGACCTTTTTGGCGCCCACGTAGCCAACAAAGAGCTGGTCATCCACCCGGAAGTGTTGTGTGTGGTTGATATAAAAGGAAAGCGCCACGTTTTGGGTCCAGACGGTGGAGCCTCTCTTGCTCTCTGGAAGGATGCGGAGGCGGAAAGAAGGTGGGCAAAGTGATGGTCTGCCCAATGTGGAAGGCAGTAACCACCTTTGGCAAGAAGGACGGACGGCGTCCTAAGAACAACCTTCTCTGGATGGACAGACAGAAAGGGAGGTTTGCATGATAGAGCCTGGAGCTCACTCACCCGCCTGAGCGGAGGTGATGGCCACCAGAAGGGCTGTCTTCAGAGTCAGAAGGCGAAGAGGACAGTTATGTAGAGAGCTCAAAGGGAGCGCACATGAGAAAGGTAAGAACCAAGTTCAAGTCCCACTGAGGCATCAGCAAAGCGGAACAGGAGGGAAGAGGGTGTGTAATGTCTTTAGGAACCCTGTTAACAACAGGGGACTTGAAAGGGAGTGCTGATCAGGAAGCCTGAGGAAGGCCGAAATGGCACAAAGATAGCCCTTGATGGTACCCAGGGCAGAACCCTGTCGGGCCAGAGAAAGAAGGAACAGAAGAACCTCAGAAAGAGGGGCAGAGAGGGGATTCACAGCCTTTGCTGCGCCACTCATGGCACAAACTTGTTCCACCTGCAGGCATATACCACCTTAGTGGAGGGACGCCTGGCTGCCAGAATCACATCCACAAACTTCGGGAGGCAGAGTCGAAAGGAATCAACTGCCGCCGCTCAATCTCACGCAAGCAGGTGGAGGCTGGACAGGTTCGGGTGGAGGACCGTCCCCTGCTGCTGCGACAGAAGATCCTCCCGAAGAGGCAGACGGATCGGGATCGGCGCTCATGCTGAGTAGCTCGGGATACCGAAACTCTTCGAGCCCAGTCCTGAGCCACAAGGATGACTTGGGCCCGGTCGCGCCGAATCTTCTTCAACACTCTGGGTAGAAGTGGTATAGGCGGAAAGGCGTACAACAGACCGCACAGCTCCACTCGCCGAGCAGCGTCGGGCCGGCGGAGTGCCGCCTCTGGAAATTCCAGCGCGCAGAATTGATGACATTGTGCGTTCTCTTCGGTGGCGAATAGATCTAACCAAGGCTCTCCCCACTGTAGAAAGAGTCCTTGCGCCAATTCCGAGTGAAGACGCCATTCGTGATCCATCATGCACCTGTGGCTGAGTTCGTCCGCCTCTGGCGTTCAGGGAACCTGCCAGGTGTTGAACCATCAGGAAGATGCCCTGATGTTCCAGGCATGTCCAGAGGCGCAGAGCCTCCTGACATAGGGTCCACGACCCCACCCCGCCTTGTTTGCTGCAGTACCACATGGCGGTGGTGTTAGTCTGTGAACACCTGCACTACCTTCCCTTTGACAGAGGGAAGGAATGCCTTGAGTGCAAGTCGGATCGCCCGGAGCTCCAGAAGGTTGATATGGAGCCGGGACTCCGCCGGGAGACCAGAGGCCTCTGATCTCCGCCTCTCCCCATGTGACCGCCCCATCCCAGAAGGGACGCGTCCGTCACAACTGTGTGCTCTGGCTGGGAAGGAGAGGGATCTGCCCATGACCCATTGCCGGTTCGAGAGCCACCACTGCAACTGTTTTGCAGTCCCCTCCGAGATCTGGACGTGATCGGACAGGTTGCCCTGGTGCTGCACCCACTGGAACTTCAGGTCCCACTGCAGAGCCCGCACATGACATCCTGGCATGATCGACCAGCAGGATGCAGGAGGCCATGAGGCCCAGCAGCCTCAGGGTCATCCGTGCCGAAACCCAGGATAAAGGCTGAAAGATCGGAATCATAGGCTGAATATCCCGGACTCGCCGTTCGGGAGGATAGGCCAGAAACTGCGTCGTGTCCAGAACTGCTCCGATGAAAAGGAGCTGTGGAGAAGGAATCAGATGCGACTTCGGCACATTGATGGAGAACCCCAGCGAGTGCAGGAGTTCGGCCATAGTCTGGAGGTGGGAGACTACTGCCTGGGACAAGCCCGCCTTCAGCAGCCAGTCGTCGAGGTAGGGGAAGACTGGAACCCCTGCCCGGCGCAGATGAGCTGCGACCACCGCCATCACTTTCGTGAACACCCGAGGGGCACTGGTAAAGCCAAAGGGGAGCACAGTGAACTGAAAATGCTCAAAGCCTACCGTGAACCGCAGGTAACGCCGGTGGGCCGGCAGGACGGGGATGTGGAAATAAGCGTCCTGCAAGTCCAACGCTACCAACCAGTCTCCAGTGTCGAGGGCAGTCAAGACCTGAGCTGGGGTGAGCATCTTGAACTTCTCCTTCCGGAGGAAGCGATTGACGTTCCGGAGGTCTAAGATAGGACGCATGTCCTCCTTGTCCTTTTTGGGCACCAGAAAGTAGTGGGAGTAGCAACCACGTCCTACTTCTGGGGTCGGAACATGCTCGATGGCCCTCTTGGCCAAGAGGGCTGTGACTTCCTTCTGCAGAAGCACCAAGCGATCCCCTGACATGCGGTGGAATTGAGGTGGTATGGCTGGGGGGGTGGTCTCTAAGGGGAGGGTGTAGCCCCTTTGGACAATGTCCAAGACCCACCTGTCCGAGGTGATGGCACGCCAGTGGTGAAGGTGATGGCGCACCCTGCCCCCTACTGGCGTGCTGTGCACCTGAAAGGAAGGACTAGGAGGGCTTGGAGGCTGCGGACGGGGCGGAGTTGGTGGCCTGACCCGCACGCTGGTTGCCCGACCCGCCACGGCGGGAGCCACGTCCTCGGCCACGCGAAGACGCTTGCTGCGCGGGCCGGTGGCTGGGCAGCGGACGTGACTGGGCGCCCCTTCCGTGGCCACGAAAGGGGCGAAAAGCAGAGGTTAGCGGAGGGCGCACAGCAGAAAGGCCCAGGGACTCTGGCAGTAGCCCGTGAGTCCTTAAAACGCTCCAGCGCATGGTCTGCTTTGGAACCAAAAAGACCGACTCCATCAAAGGGCATGTCCATGAGTGTATTCTGGACATCACTCAAGAAACCAGTTGTTCTCAGCCAGGCGAGGCGACGCAGCGCCACCATCGTTGCAAGCGATCTGCCCAGCGAGTCGGCGGTATCAAGGCCACAACGGATGGTGTACTTTGCCGCATCCCTTCCTTCCACAATGGTGCGGGAAAGCAGTGTCTGGACCTCCTCAGGACACTGGGGCAAAACAAGCGCCACCGAATCCCACAGAGAGTGGGAGTAGTCGGCCTCAAAAGGCAAGCGGTGTTGACGGGACCGCAAGCCAGCACTGAAGGAAGAAAAGGCCTTCTTCCCAAATTGGTCCAGGCGTTTGGATTCCCTATCCGGGAGGGGCGGTAGGGAGAGGCGGTTTGGGAGGCAGAGGCTTGGACAACCAAGCTCTCGGGGTGGGATGTTGAGAGAGAAACAAGGGGTCGCCCGGAGCAGGGCGATGGCGTCGGGCCACGTTCCTATCCACAGGAGCCCCTGTGGCGGGCTTGGACCAGGTGCCCAAAAGAACGTCAGACAGTGCATCATTAAAAGGCAGCAATGGCTCCGAGGAGGTAGCTGCCGGTTGAAGCACTTCCGTCAGGAGGTTAGTCCTGACAGCCACTGTAGACAATTGGAGGTGTAAGGCTCCAGCTGCTCTACGCAACACCGTTGTGAAATTTGCTCCCTCCTCCGTAGCCACGGAAGGGGAGACAGCATGCCAGTGTCAGGAGAAGTGTCCAGACCACTGGCATCCCCAAGTTCCTCTGCCCAGTCCTGATCATACTCACACTGCTGTGTGAGAGGGTCTTCCGACCCTCCCAGCTCTCCTGGTCCTCCTCCGATTGAAAATAAGGAGGAGGGGGACGTCAGGGACCCAAGGTCTCATTGGCGCCGAAGCCGACGTCGGGCGACGTCGGTCCGACGCCGGGCGACGTCGGTCCGACGCCGCGTCCAGATCCGGAGAGAACCGGGGAACGACGCCGCCCAGAGCCCCGGACGGCATCAGGAACGGCACCGGGGACATCGGTGCCGGCAGAGGCGTGGTTAGGTCAACCGGCGTCGATGGGTGTTGCGGTACCACCGGAGCCGGGATCGAGGCCGGGGCCGAAGCCGGGGCCGGGAGCGAGGCTGGTGAGACAGGCGGCGCCGGGACTGGAGTCGTCGGCGGCGCCCGGGCAACCCTCACAGGGCCCGCGGGGCCCGAAGGCGCACCGGAGGGGCCTTGAGGCCCGAAGAGGCGGGCCATGGCCGACAGGAATTTCTGTATCTCGGCCGGGTAGCCGCCCCGAACCCGGGAAGGACGGGTAATGCGGGGCGGCTCCACAGGCACCTCCGGAGCCGCGGGGGCCGGTGCCGACAGGGGCCTCAGCCGAGTCGCAAGACCGGCGAGGCGAAGTCTTAGAGCGATGGTGCTTCTTAGACTTTTTGTGCTTCGACTTACCCGAGGAGTGCGAAGACTTGGACTCTGACGACCGGCGAGGACTCCGCGACCGGTCCCTCGACCTCTCGCGTGACCGGGGCTTGGTGCGGCGCGGAGCCGACTGCCGGACCTCGAGTTGCTTTCGAGACCGCTCTCGCAAAGCCTTCAGGTGTAAGGCCCGGCAGTCGGAACACGACTTCGTGGCGTGGTCGCGGCCTAGACAGTAGAGACACTCTAAGTGCGGGTCTGTGATCGACATCATACGACCACAGACGTCGCATGGCTTGAAGCCGGGCATCCCTACCGACACCTCGGAGCCTAGATGACTCGAAGAAAAACAGTGAAAAAAATCACCAAAAAGTTAGTCAAAAAATGACTAGGGCACTGCTCTTCCCGGATCTGCGCCTACTGGCGCGGAAAAAAGAAGAACTGACGTCAGCGCGCAGGGGCGGCGTCTAAGTACTGCCCGCGACGTCATCCCGGCGGTATCGACGCCGACGACGGACGCAGAGCCGCACGACGCCGCCTACCGGCGCGCAAGGGTACTGCTACGCAAAAAACTTTCCGGATCCAGTCTGACGCCTGGGGATATTCTAAGGTAAGGAATCTGTCACTAACGTGTCTCTTTCAGATATATAGTTACGCATATGGATATTACTGTTATCATGCTGTTTACAATCTGGTAGTCATGCAGTTCATGGAATGTTTCACCATTTGTTGTGGGATAGATTTGTTATACAGAGAACATCATTCCAGCTTTTGCTGGCATATTTTATTCTCTAGTCTTCAAGTCACACATGCTCAACACTCACACCATTTTTATGAGGACAGAATTATTACAGCAATACAGTGTAATTTTTCTGTAGAGCATAGCCATTTAAGCATTAGTCTAGCTCATTAATGGACATCTACTGAAAATGTTCCAGTGGAAAGAAGGACTAGACAGGTCTGTACAATTTCCCTTCTCATGGCTGCTTTCGCATTGGTTCAACAGGTACCAGTTAATTAAGTGCCTTGGTTGGCAGATAGGAAATTGGCAGTGGCTGTTACACTAGTTGATGAAGTTAGTGTATATCTGGTAGCCTCAGTGGTTAGGCCAAAAGTAATAGACTTTACTTCCAGAACTTGGCATTCACTTCAATTCTTCACAAAATTGTAAGAGAGGTGGTTGGAAAGTGAGACCAGGTGAGTGTTATCTGCAGATCAGGAGAGAAAACGTTGGGTATCTAGGGATATAAATAATAAGAAAAAACAGAATGGAACTAGTTTCTAAGGCTAGTCATAAAATGGTTACAGAAGATGTGAAACATTAACACGAACTCATTTATTACTGGTTTGAGACCTTCCAAAAAATCCTAGTCACCAAGTTATTATATGTGGTTTACAATAAACTATTTTAAACTCACAACTACGATTACAATAGAATACAAGCAGAAAAGTGTAAACTGTTGTAGAGTGACGGCACACAGTCACAAATGCCATCATTATATGGCTCAGTGTATGGGAGGGTCTGGATGTCAAATTATTGTTAGCTAATCTCGGTAATAATTGTTAATGCTCTGTTTAATGTCACATACAGAAGCCTCAACAGGGGTAGAGAAGAGATGGGGAAAAACTATTTAATACGTCTTATAAGGTTGGACCACCTCCCTCTTAGGGGAAATTTATGTCAGCTAAACAACATTTATCAAAATCTGATAGCAATAGGATGGACATATAAACTAACAAAAGAAACACCACTGAGGAAAATGTACACAATAAGGAAGATTGTAAGAAATGGGACCTTTGAAACATTCAAACTGAGGGATATTTCAAATCAGGGATGCATAAAATAATTGAAAACACTCATTATCGAACTTGGGCTTAACTAGAGGAAGTTCTATGAAATCTTACAGCTGAGACATGCTTTCAGGCCTAAAACGGAGGACACATAAACCATCCTAGAATAACCATCACAAGAATCAGAACTCCAGGAACAAAATTATCTGATCATACTTGTAGATGGTGAGGATCATTTTAATAATAATGTGACTCATACTAAAGGGCTATTTTGGGAGGAAACACAAAATCAATGGTTGTTAAAGAGTGACTGTGAAATTAAATGGAAAAGCACAGTGGGTATCTAGCTGCAGACTAGTTTATGAATAAGAATATAGCCTAATCTACATTAGGTGTCATCTTCAGCCAGTTTACCCCACATGATTCGCTTTGTGAACAGAACAATTTTGGACTCTGGTCATTCTTAATAAAATAAACAGTACTGAATGAAATCTTGGTCAAATTAAAGTGGCAATTTAAATAATATGAGATTAGATTGCCCCAACAGTAATGCATTTGGAGTGGAGCACAGAGGTCTATTACAAAGGTTTCTTTAGCTTTTTGATGGGTACTGATCATTTTTAGGTCTGGCTTGAAAGTGCAGCTGTCTGCCAGACCTATTATTACCAATACTTTATCATATATATAGAGTGGGCTTTGGCTCCACCCCATGGGAGTAATACCTTCTCAATGCATGCTACTGGATAACTGGTATATCATGCCACCTACTCTGAAGTCCTTGCATTACAAAACATGTAGGACTATTTAACATCTCAAAAGTACACTGAATCATCATACATTAAGGCCCAGAGGTACAAAGCATTTTTCCGGTGGCAAATGTCCCAATCTGCAGAATCAGCCCGTTTGCGACCAGAAAAATGTTATTTTTTTATAATGTATAAAATGCGACACAGTAACTTGTTACTGAATCACATTTTGCATATGCAATTCGGTATTTGGAAAGGGCGTGTTTAAGGCGTCCCTTCTAAATACCGAATCGATATGGTATGTGTTACTGTTTTGAGACCAAATTCCTGTCGCAAAACAGTAAACCTTTACCATTAGTTTAAAACTGGAGGTGACCCATTTGGAAAGGGGAAGAAATTTTCTAGAAACCCCTTCCCCTTTAAGAATGTAAATAAAAAAATATTTAAGAGCAGGTAGTGTTCCCACGGACCACTGCCTAGTCTTAAAAAAAGGTTTAATTTTTTTCTTTATAAATGCATCCTGCTTTCCTGTAAGGAAAACAGAATGTATTGGGAGGGGGCGTGGGGTAGCGGACGACGCTCCTCTGCCGTAGTGGAGGAGCCGCGCGCTGCCTGATAAAAAGGTGCGTGCGCAACGTTTGCAAATATCCAACTGAAGGAAAAGCAATATAACTGGGGGGGAGGGACAGTGAGTGTGGTAAGGCGCTGACTTCGTATACACCTCTGTATTCCTTATCTCAGATGCACTATATGCACAAAGAACACTTTTTTCTGATTTTTGTCTCACTACTGCAGGCTTTAAAAAAATATTTTAGTCAGTATTCAAAATGCAAGCCAGACCCATTTGCTCTACGAATGCTTGTTGTTAAAGGAGGTAAGGGCTGATTAAGAGCAGCCTAATGAGCCTCATTTTGTGCATGTAGCAACTGCTATCCAAGCCCGCCAGAGAGATGAAAGGCAGTGGCTAATAACATTTATGGTAGATGGTGGAAAGTGTTTCTTTGTATTCGTCTGGAGCAAAGATGCACCACAGAAAGGTTTCAAACTAATTAAGGACATTTGAGTCCACTAAAGGGTTTTATACACACAGCCTTTAGAAGAGTTTCAGGTAGGGTATCTGTTGAAGAACAGAAGCCATTGTGATATGTCACTAATTTGTGCCAAGACTTACTTTTGAATGTGTTGGTAAGCGAAGTATTTGCTAGAATATTACTTTTTGATTGTGTCTTCTCTGTGTTGTACTTTGTGTTATTTTTTAACACATTTCTATATAGATTTATTTTCCTTTGCAAGTAGATTTGAAGTTTCTTAAGTTGGTAATAAATCCTTCTCTGTAAACTTATCACCCATGTTTTCTTAGTTCGTGTTGCCTGTTTTGTGACTACAATGGCATGTATCTATCATTTTACAATCATGCATTTTCTTTTAACTTTTAACCTTCATAAACTATTTAATAAAAATGTTAAAACTAAAAAACAAGACTTGTTTAAGCATACATCATGGATTTCTCATATGTAAAAATCTCCTCTATGCCCATTCATCCTACAATAGAACAGGCAAGATATCATGAGGTCTGTGGGATACAGTGCCTCATCAGGTCACCTTTTCTGTCTGCTAGCCCTTAAAGCCTTTACTTGTTTGCAGCAGCAGATGGTCATGGCTCCTCCTCCAAAGCTCGCGCCTTGTGCTTTCTTTGATCTTGCTACTAGCCCTTGGCCCTACACTTCCTTACCATGAACACTCTTTCAGCAATATTCCCTGGATCCGACTTCAGTTCCCCCAGGCTACCACAGATTAGACCCTCTCTCCCTCTAGCTAACTCCAGGACCTCCATCTGCCATACCTCCTTCTTACCTCCTTAAAACTTGTGTTTCCTCTGGTGCTCAGTCACCCATCCACGTGTCTCTTTTTCAGCTTTCTGTGCTCTTTCTTCTAGTGCTTGCAACTGGTGCTTCCTCTGACTCCACCTTCCCACCACCAGATCGCAATGTACTTTTCCTCTGGTGCCTGGCATCTCATTCCGCGCACCAACTGCTGTTCTTGCCCCAGTACAGGCAATTGGCGGAACCCAAGTAGGGTGAAATGCTTACCAATAGGTATTAAGCATAGTTTCTTTTGTACGTTGGAATGGACATTATTTTCACCGTGTCATTTGTACTTTGGGAGTAGTTTATTACGTGATTAGGGGTTGGTGGGATACACAAATTAGTGCTTTTTGGTTACGTAGGGTGGGTTGTTTTGGTGCATTATGGGAGTTGGAGTCTTGAGTGAGAGGGAGTGGGAATTAGGAGTAGCGTATTGGCGGGAATTCGTTACGGGTTTTAGGTATTTAAAGCCCGAAGGGAGGACACAGTTGAAGGTATAGGCGGATTGTCAGGAAAGTGAACGTTGATGGAAGACAGCACGAGGGGCCGTTGATGGCGGCGTTCATGAGGTATTTGGTTTAGAAAGCGAGGGAGGTGGTGAGCACATGAGGGAGAGTGAAAGTTCATGTAAAGTGGGGTGAAATCATGGGAGGTTTTTGTAATGGGGATACTGTTAAATAGGATGATTAGTTTGGATGATATGGGTGGTAAGTACTCATGGTTGCCTGTGTTCAGCAGGGTGATAATTGGGGCACGAGATTCAGTATAGGAGTTTGTTTTGAGTCACGGGAAGGATATTCACATTATTGTTATTGTTTTTCACACTAATGTTTCGTCATTTTGCTTTTATGGATTGGTCAGCTGAGTTGTTTTTTCCATTTTGTTATAGAAACCCCTGACGAAGAGTCTTGAAGGCTCGAAATGCATTGGGTCTGAAAATACTGTGTTTACTCCATAACTGATGCATCTGTAAAAAACGAGCCGTTGTACAAAGCCCGAACAGGCATCCAGCTGGTGAATGAAAAGTTTAATAAAATACGCAGATGGAATCTTACTGTCTCCGTAGTGATGAATTGAATAAGGACAAGTTAAGAAATAAGGAATTGCATCAATTAACGGTATCAATGGTTTATTTGAAGAGTACCGGGATGAACTGGTTATTTTGGGGGATAAATCCCACTTTTCGCAGTGCGACAGCGAGGAGCGCGAGACAAGTGCCCTGTTTTTGAATATTGTTACAATGGCTGTGGTAAGAGGCGATCCACGGTTAACTGTTAGCACGCACCCACAATTGGAGATTTTCAAGAATTGTTTCACTTTAAGGGAAGGAGTGCACTCTCATACGAGTTTGTTTACCAATAGGTATTAGCATTTCCATTTTTGATTTATTTTGATTACACTGGCACAGTTTTTAAGGGTAGGGGTCACCAGGGAAATAAACGGGTGTGGTTAGAGGGAAGTTGCTGAGCTAAGAGAAAAGCACCTGACCGGAGTCCCAAAACTCTATACTGGGAAAAGCTTCTGACATTGTACTGTGGAAGGTAACAAACAGCAAATCATGTCTTTCTTTTTTAGTCAGCATCACTTTGCATTTTGAGTGTTTCAGTTAAATTTCAGTAATTCCAGTTATATAGAAAGCACTGGCTTTTAAGGGTCAGCAACTTTACTGCACTGTGCGTATTGCTACTTAGCTTGAGGTGGTCAGTACCTCAATGGCCTCTGTACTTGCCTGCATGTAGCCCAGTAAATATATTGTACTGACTCTAGGCAATGGGAGTTTGAGGGTTAGTTAGTACATAGGAAAACTGACTCATTTGTGATCATGACCAAGAGACATGACTTATTGTAGTTATTAAAATTTTCATGAAAATATCCCCAGATCTAAACCAATTCAATTAACTTGAAATTAATTCAGCATGTCTTTTCTAAACTTTTAATAATGTCATGTAGAGTAGGGTATATTAAAAACTGGCATTTGTCAGATTTTCTTCGAATCCATATCTTTTGTTAGGACTCTCTCTTTCAGCTCTATGACTCTGACACACAGTACAGTAACAGTAGAAGGAGCACAGTATGAATGTGGTGGTCTCTAGTGTCTGTCATAATCTCAATTGTGTTTTTCCCCATCCTTCTTTACCATCGCCTATTTGTCTTTGTATAGGATGTAGTAAAGTTCAGGAAGTTGTGTAGTGTTATGAAGGATCTCAAGATGATGTCTGGCATACTTTAGAGTCCATAACAAACTAGGTTGAAAGCACCACTGTACATTTTGTAGATGAGTTAAAATTTGTATAGGAAGTTTGATAGGTGCATACCTTATACGTGGGTTTATACGCATGCGTGTGATTGCAACAAACAAAGTTTGAATCAATAGAAGAACATGTTAGCTGTTATATATACTGGGTTCCATCTGCATATTTGTTTATGCTTGAAACTATCCAGCCACACAATCCAGAAATTATGCCACCCCACCTGAACTCCTTAATTTCCTAGAACTATCCACTCCATTGAGCTTTCGAAGACCTGAGAACTTGAAGGCGAGGTCGAGGGAGGGGTGGGGGGGTGCGATAAGTAGTCCGTATGCTTTAGAGCCAATGCTATCCGAAAGTGAGTATATTTATTTTCTTACAGACACTATTCCTTTGGTGGATTCATCATCTTTACAAGAGCATCCCGCAGTATCAAACACATTTGGATGGGGAACTTATACAAGTTTTAAGAAGTCCAACTACTGAAAATATATGAAATCGCTCATTTCACCAACCAGGCTTCGGCCCTGGAAATCTAATCAAGGCAATAATAAAGCTTTGCAAATGCATGTAGAGGCATACCTGAAGAAAGCAGTAGATGTAGCACTGCTTCTAATGCAACGTACAACAGTCTCCTTAGGTGGAATCTTACTAAACGCCTTCTAGAACTATCTGATGCATTATATGATTCACATTGAGAAAACTATTCTGCAACATCAGTAACCTTGGAAGCACTGCCACAGATTGCAGAGTTGTGTATCCTTTCTATACTCATCAGACCTGGCACTGTAATACATGTAGGTCATGCTTCTTGAGTCAATCACCTGCCTTAGATAAGGGAGGCAGAGACAATAATGATGCCAGGTAAATATGGATTCATAGGAGTCTCTGGGGCTACTTTAGGCAACGTGCACGGCTTCTCCCTCAAAGATACTTTGCCCTTTAAAAAGGCAGTATATACAAGCCTAATGTGGCATGTACTCACTGACCCTCCTGCCTAAAGTTATCGCCAAGGGCAAAGCAAAACCGGATCTTAGATAACAGCTACTCCAAAGGCGTGTAACCAACTACGCCGAAATCACACACAGCAGTAATACACGATGTAGGGGGGAAACCCGTACATCACCCCCTTAAAAATTGAGACACCTCAGGAACTTCAATTAGAGAAGGCTCATCCACCTGCTTTAGAAAAATGAAAAGCACTTACAAATAATCTTTTACAGTTGACACCTGCAGCCCTTTCTCTAGGAATTGCAGTGAAAATTTCAGCTCAGAAGACAAAAAAGCTGTAAGTGTGTCCATAAGGCTCTGATTAGAGAACCTACAGCACAACAAGAATTCACATTTGTTTATGTTTTTTAGAGCTTCAATACACAGCATAGTGACATCCACAAAAGGAAAATGCTCCTGAGTCGCTGTACGAGATGTCCTCACCAGGCATCAACATTTTCTTTCATAAATGTTCACGTAGTTCATTCTATCACAATTCAGCTGATTTTAATACCTTCATCGGTGTACCATCTGACTCAGTGCCCCTCCAGGTGCTCCTCGAAGAAAGTCTCTAAGTTTTCTTACCAGCTGTGGTTCAGGCCTCTCATGCAATACTATACAAGATGTCAACACTTTTTCTTTCTCTGATTTAAGTGATATCATTGAAATTGTTGAAGTTGTAGCTGTGCATCCCTTCACATGGCATCCAGCAGCTCCACCCTCGAATCCAGTTTCACAATGCTCTCACAAAGGTCAAAGATTTCCAATTCTTGCAACATCTCTTTAGCCTACATCATTGGCAATTACAATAGTTATGTTTTATAAGCTGACTTCACTAGTGCATGCATAGCCCTCACGACTCTGTTATACAGGATCCCACCCCATCTTCGCCTCTAATACTTTCACAACCACTTTTCCCACTTTAAAGGTTGGGTTCTGCATGTAGGAGGCTGAATAAATGAGTGAGTGTTCTCACATCTCTAGAGCATTTAGCTTCTTCAGGGGAGCCTTCAAGCATTAACGTCTGTATCTTCTCACACGTGGAGGCTTAATGTTTGAAAAAGTTCTCAATAGTTTCCATCTCATTGGTTGATTATAGCCCAGCGAAGCAATTCTCAGAAATTCAGGTTTTTGCTGGTCACGCCAGCCAATCTCTCCATATAGTAACAATCAAGGGTAGGGAAGATAGTCATTAACATGTAGCTGTGCTATAACATGTATATCCACAGCTTCTTCAGGGCAAGTGAGTGGGTAAGGATCTTGCACTAGAAAGAGATAAGTGAGAGTCCCTGATGCAAGCAAGATGAAAATCTCAACCCAGGGGATCACATTCTCCTCCAACACTCTCCACTACCCAAAATGTGCCACTCTTAGGGTCCGGTTACCCTTGGTCCTGATTAAACTATGGACCTTGTCTCAGTTTGGTTTGTGTCCTGGTCCTGATGCTGTTCATACTGCCACTGAAACCAGGCCATGGGGAAGCGCACAAAGCTGCCACCCCATCCCAAGCTATTCCTGTACACATCGTCATGGATTATGACACAAAAGAAAGTAGATCACATACAGGTCTATGATAGTAGCTGAATCTATGGGATTCATTCAGCTACAAGACACAACATTCTTCCAGGAGTGAGGAATAAGGTTCTAGCAGACTAGGCTATGCTCTAGCAGGCTACTGGCAACCTGTGGAGCGACACTTTCAGCAGGAGCCCTACAACATCAGTGATATCTTGGCCTCAGGCTAGCCTTATCACCCTATCGAACAAGTTACTTACTTTATGTAACATTCTTTCCGATAGAGACTATCTAGGTGTAGATTCCTTACCTTTTGAATATTACCCAGGTTCAGACTGGATCCGGAAACTTTTCAGCAGTACTTCTGTGCAGCAGCCTATGTTGATGCCACTCCCGAACCCTGATGTCAGTTGCTTTCGAGAGCGTCCGCACACCCAGACGCAGAACCCAAAAGCAAATTGGTGTGACCAGTGTGTAGATTCCTAGACTTGGAATCATATTAATAGATAGAGTCCAATCACAGATCAGGGAGGATGGAAGGGTCTGTGAGGAACATGCAGCTAGACAGTCTCTACCAGAGAAAGTGTTGCTGAAGGTAAGTAACTTGTTCTTCTGATAGAGGCTTCCAGTCACAGATTCCTCACCTTTTGAATAGACACCAAAGCAGTACCTATTTGGAGTTGGGATTTGCAGAAGGTCCTGCATGACCCAGCAGGAAAAATGCCCCTCTGGGCGAACCGGACTCTCCACACAACAGTACTTTGTGAATGTATGGAGGGACGCCCAGGTAGCTGCCTGGCAAATTTCCAGAGCAGGGACACAGTGTGCCAAATAAGTGGTAGCAGCTTTGGCCCTGATAGAATGAACACACAGTCCTTCCAGAGGCAGCTTTTTAACCAGTGCATACCAGATCTTAATGTAGAGCATGATCCAGCAGGAGGTGGTTTTCTTATGCACAGCTTTGCTTTTTTTTCGCTCCAGAGAATCCCACAAAGAGTTGACTGCCCACCTGGTGTTCTGCAGAACTAGCAGTGTAAGAGATCAGTGCTCTCTTGCTGTCCAAGCGCTGGAGTCTCTGCTTCTTCTTAGAGGGGTGAGGCAGAGCATAGAACACCGTCAAGGTGATGTTCTGAACGATGTGGAAGAGTGTCAAAACTTTAAGCGAGAAAGAAGACTGTGTCCGCAAAACCAGTTTGTCTAGGAAGAAGGTGGTGTACGGCGGGTTGACACAGAGAGCCTGAAGCTCACTCAGACGCGGCGGCAATGTTATGGTGACAAGGAACACTGTCTTGAGGGTGAGAAGCCAGAAAGGGCTGCTGTGAAGCAGCTCAAAGGGAGTGCAGATCAGAAATGTAAGGACCAAGTTAAGGTCCTACTGTGCCATGACAAAGAAAGTGGGAGGAACCACATATTGTAACCCTATTAAAACACATTACAACTGGAGACTTAAACAATGAGGGCTGATCCGGCAACCTCAAAAAAGCCGAAAGAGCCAAAAGGTACCCTTTAACCGTGCCCAGAGCAAAGCCTTGCAGGCTAAGGCCAAAACAAATAAAATATCATATAACGTCGCTTAGAAGTGGTCTATCTGCCTCGTGCCACACTGAACCAGAAATTTGCCCAACAACAGGCGCATACAGTTTTTGTTGAGGGACACCAGGCTGCCAAGATGACATCAAACACCTCCAGAGGAAGATTGAATGTGGTCAGCTGTCGACGCATAATCTCCAAGCATGAAGGTGGAGAATGCAGAACCCTGCCCTGCTGCTGCAACAGCAGATCCTCTCAGAGGGGTAGCCTGATCAGTGGAGAGATGCTTAAGCCCAAGAGTTCTGGATACCAGAGCCACTAGGATGACTTGGGCCTGGTCTGTACTAATCTTCTTGAGAACTCATAGCAGGAGTCGTATCGGCGGAAAGGCATTCAGGAGTTCCGAGCTCCAATCAAGGCAGAACGAGTATCTGAGCTAGAGACTCCTTGGAAACTCCAACGTGTAGAAGTTCTAACATTCTGGGCAATGGTGAACAGAATGAGCCATGGTTCTCGCCATTTATGGAAGATGCCTTGCACCACCTCTGGGTGTAACTGCCACTCTTGAGCAGAAAGGCGCCTAAGGCTGAGCTCGTCCGCCCTGTCAATCAACGATTCCGTCAGATGGTTCACCACTGAGAAAATTGCTTGGTGGTCCAGCCATTTCCAGAGGCACAGGGTCTGTGACCCCACTCCGTCCTGTTTGTTGCAGTACCACATGGCTGTGGTGTAGTACAAGACCATCGGAACAGTTTTGGGAGAAATCATGCCTGTTTCCCGCTGCCCCTGTGAGGGAGGGTCCTCCGGTTATTAATGGGGTGCACTGGGAATACAATTGTTTGACTTACCTGGGGACCCGTATTTATCAAACGCAGGCAGATCTGTTGGAGGGTAATATGGGCAGAGCTATCCGGGGGCTCCAGTGCAGTATGGAGTTCTGGGGAACGCTTCCGCTATCTGTGGTGGGCCGAGTGGCCCTGCTTAAGATGGTGGCTCTACCTAGGTTCCTATATTATTTTAGGACCCTTCCCATCTGGCTCCCAGCGACGATTTTTAAACGACTTCAAAGGATGATCACGGGTTTTTTTTGGCTTGCTGGCAGAAGGCGGGTGGCCCTGAAGACCCTGTTGCGCCCGAGAGAGGAGGGTGGACTAGCGGTACCGGACTTCGAGTCTTATTATTTGGCGGCCCGATTGCAATGGCTTACCCAAGCGGTTGCTCTAGAATTCCGAGGAGTGGGCGAGAGGGAAGTTGGACGGGTGCCCCGACAAATATTGTCCCGCATCATATTACAACAACCGCTGTGTCTCAAAGCACTCCCTGCTGAATTCAAAACATTTTGGTTGTGTTGGAATAGAAGCCAGACGAGGGCGCAGATTGTGCTCCCCTATGCCCCCGAAATCCCCATTACTATGTGCACGGTACTTCCTCACGGGGGTAATTGGTCAGCACTTCAACAGTGGAGCGATCTGGGCCTGACAGCCCTGGGCGACCTGTATGATGATGGTGCCCTTATACCGTTCGAGACTCTGAGGGATCGACATGATCTTCCTCGAGGAGATTATTTGCTCCATTCGGCCCTACTGGCGACCATTCAGAAACAATGGGGGGAGGGTCTTTCTGAACCACAGACGTCCATGGTTTGCCAATATGTCGTATTGGCGGCGGGGCACCATCAAGGCAGTCGCGTGTTTACGACGGATGACGCGGGAGAGGCTCGCTCCGTTGATGGAGCTAAAGCAGAAGTGGGAGGAGGATTTAGGCGAGGAAATCCCTGAGAAAGAGTGGGCTGAGTTGCTTGAACGACCTACGAAATGCACTAGAAATGCTCGATTCCAGCTGGTCCAATTTTTTATCTTACATAGGGCGTACCTGACTCCAGCAAAAATTAACAAATATTTCAATGTGACCACGGCACTCTGCCCAAGATGCAACAAGGAAGGAGCAGATCTTCGCCATATGCTCTGGGATTGACCACAGCTGACGACTTACTGGGGGGAAGTGCTGGAGCTGGTATGCGATATTACTGAGAGGAATGTTGCACTAGCGCCAGGCCCCTGCTTACTCCACCGGTTTCCTCACACCTCCAAAATCAAGATTACTAACAAAATTTTAGATCTGGGCCTGTTGTTAGCCAAGCGAGAGATTACAGCGCACTGGAAGTCTAAGAGGGGCCCGAGTTTCCAGAGGTGGAGGACTGTCTTTGTTAGATGGGCGGAATGAGAGGGTACGGCTAGGTTACAAGCAGCTAGTCGCACACACAGCGAGACAGCCCTAGAAGCTGCCAGGGCTTGGGAAGCACTGACACTGTTATTGAAGACGCCGGAGACGGACTCGGATGTGGACTCCACCTCTAGCGAGCCGGCAGATCAGGACTGCTGACTGCTTGGTTCACACACGCATGGGGATACAGGGGGGGCCTGTAATCAATCGATGTCTTATTGTAGGCCTACACTGCCATCCAGACTAATGCTGTATATTGTCTCATGGACAGATGTGCTGTGGCTGATTGCTGTTATTAGCGTTATTAGTCCTCTGTGCCACGCCGGGAGGGGAGGGAGGGAATGGGGGGTATCGGAGGGGGGGAGGGGTTTCTATAGTTGGGTATGTCTCAATTATGTTCATCGGTTGTCTCCACTGTGGACTTTTTTGCATTCCAGTGTTTATCTCTGACCAGCTGATGCAATGGAGTGGGTGGGCATCATCAAGCACTGCCTGATTGACCAGCTGTTCCCAACTGAAATACATACCCATGTAACGTGCTGAAAAATCTGGTCATGTCCAAATGCCAAAAATGTTGACTGTGGAAGTTATATTCTGTGAATGTCAGATGTTTTGATGTAAAATGAATAAATATATTTACAAAAAAAAAAAAGACCATCGGAACCAGTCTCCCCTTGATGGATCGAAGGAAGGCTTTCAATATTAAGCATAGGGCCTTCCGCTTCAGAAGGTTGATATAGAGCCGGGACTCCACCGGAGATCAGAGGCCTCTGGTCTCCACCTCTACCAGTTGGCCACCCCAACCCAGAAGTGATGCATCAGTCACCACTGTTAGCTCTGGGGTGTGGGAGGTAGAGGGATCTGCCACTGAACTAATCTTGGCCCAGTAACCACCACTGCAGATGTTTTGCAGTCTCCTATGAAATCTGATTGTGGTACGACAAGCCTCCTTGATGTGGGGTCCACTGAAACTTCAGATCCCGCTGCAGAGCCTGCATATGCCATCTGCTGTGCTCAAGCAGCAGGATGCCATCAGTCTAGGCAACCGCAGAGTCGACCTCATTAAAATCCAGGATCAAGGCTGAAAGATCGGGATCAGAGCCTGAATGTCATAGACTCTCTGTCTCGGGTAAAGGAGGAAATGGAACCATGTCCAGATTGGCTCCGATGTAGGAAAGCGCCTGAGGAGGAATCGGGTATGACTTCGGCACATTAATAGTGAACCCTAAAGATGACAGGAAGTTCACCATAGTCTGGAAGTGGTTGACGACTGCCTGGGGTGAGCCTGTCTTTAAAAAAAAAAGCACAAAAAATAAAATCTTGCTTTTTTGCAGTGTCATACAGCGCAAACTTGACACAAAGGTATTGGAACGCTTTACATGACCACCAGTTACATTACAAATGATCACATTAATTTTTTTTAAATATTTGTATTTTTTGAGGCATGATGTGATTAAGTGATTTGCCCAAAATGACAGGATGTTGAGCCAACACTGGAACCTGGCTCCCTAGTTCCAAAGTCAGCAGTTTTAGCGGCCAGTCATCGAGGTAGGGAAAGACTGGCCTTTCCAGCCTCCGAAATTGTGCTTCTACTACTGCCATCACTTTTGTGAATACCTGAAGGGCACTGGTGAGACCAAAGGGGAGCACAGCAAACTGAAAATGCTTGTTGAATCGCAGGTAGAGCTGATGCGACTGTAGGACGGGTATATGGAAATAGGCGCCCTGCAGGATCAACACAACCATCCAGTCTCTAGAGTTGAGGGCAGACAAAGCCTGGGCCAGTGTGAGCATTTTGAATTTCTCCCTCCAGAGGAGGGCGTTGAGGGCGCAGGTTTAAAATAGGATGAGGGTCTTCAAGTTGCCAATGATGTGGTAGTCATAATTATTAATTCTGATGACACGTTTAATATCCTACATTACCACAGGTTATTAAAAAAACTGATTGTTGGCCTTCCTGGATGGCAAGGTTTCACAATGTGAAGAATGAGGCGTATTGCATCTATAGAGATGAACATTCTAAAGCACATTTATTATCTTTTCCAGTGTGTGTACGTTCTGTAGAATAATTTACTTTTTAGTAGACCAATTTCGAATGGAGGTACTATAATTCCCAGAACTTTAAGGATGGTCGTTAGAGGATCCCCCACAGAGATAGGTCCTTGATTAAATCAAATCCTTCCAAGCAATTAAAAATCCTCAAAGGGTGGAATAAGGAACATTCTGAAGAGCGCTACTGGATTACGAATACTGCTCTGAATTGGCTCATCTCCAAACTGACATATTAGGTAAGGGACAATTTGTTAGTGAAACATTGTTTTTCTACTTTACACTTCATTTCCACTCGTATTTCCACCAATACACATGGGAAGAGCGGGCAGTTATGAAACAGCTGCTATGTTTGCAGAAAAAATATTAACGGTTTTATACGCATAAGGGTAAATTTGATATTTCAAAGGGTGATATTTGATCATTTTTACAAGAAAGGAAATAGGTGATTCCGTGGGAGGTCATACAAGGAGCTTCCCGGTAATTTTGGAATCTACTAAAGGATTTAGGGTGTGCAGAGAAACACGATTATCTATAGGACTGCATTAGGTGATCAACATTTAGTATGCATTTGTAGCTAATAAGCGAACAGAGAGAGAGAGCTACTAATCCATTTGAAGACAGTCTCCAGGATGTTGTTTCCTTCTAGATGTATTTGACTTAAATCTTATTTAAGCGGCTATACCCTTGATATTTTTTTTAAACAACATTACATTTTGATTGGTAAGAACCAGGTTTATGTTGGAGAGCCTCCAGGGCAGAGGGCATATGCTGCATCTGATATAGTGGTCATAAATTTGCACCATCCCTGAAGTTAAAAAAATAAAAATGGGACTTTATCAAAGAGGTCTCAAAAGATACACTGTTGTTAGCTCCTTTGGTGATTGATTAGTGGCATTTGAGAAAGGTCTTCATATCCTCTTTACTATACATAGAACACTATGCTACGTATCACAGCTGCTCGTTTTGGCTCACAGGTTTGTGGAAGGTCAGTGAGGCCCCTATACTGCTTTTCTGCCAGTACAATGCAAGGAATACATACCTAGCCTGTGAGGTTGTCCCTTTTTCTGCTAATGGGAAAGAAGATCAACCAACATGAAGTCCTTAGTTTTTCAATTTATTGTAGGAGAATACAATGACCTACCCTACCCAATGAAAAATGGTCATTGGATGTGTTATCATAGAAAACATTGGTATTCTCTGTGATCCTAAAATGCTAAATGTCTGAAGGGTGTTAGAAAGATATTTCTTGATAGTATAAAGGCAGTCCCATTTGCGGTATCATTGCTGATACACTGATGGAGCATCTTGTTATTTCTGCAAAAATGTATGGATAAAAGTGAATCGTGGTATTTTGCATTGCAATATCAACTTTATCCTAGACAATGTTAACCATGTCTATATTTGAGTATTTTCCTCAGGATTGTATCAAAACAATGGAGGAGCAATCGATTGGTGCAGCACAGCAGAAAAGGTGGTATATGAAAGTAGAGGCTGCCCTCGAAAATGGGGGAAAATATGGAGCAGATGGGGGGAATATAGGGGAATGTAAGAACAGTGGGCGGGGAAGGGAGAGGGAGGATAAACAAGGATCTACTAAGCGTAACAAGCTCGATACAAACCATAATGATGTTTAATTGGGGCAGGGTGCAGAGTAAATGATGTAATAGCGAAACACAAACTTATGATGTAAAGTTCTCTGTATATCATCAATGCTCATGCACTTGTGACACTGTATAGTGCAACTGACGAAAGTTTAGAAAAACCAACAAAAATAAACAATGGAGCAATCATGGGGAGTTCCTTCAAAATGAACAGTCATCACTAAGAAATGTTATTTGAGGTCTGTACTATTTGGATTAACATCGAGGTTAATGAGTCAATTCTGTTAGAACTATATGTATATTTATGGGTTTATTTATAAGCCTGAACCACATCTATGGACCACAAAAGGACTGGGGTGATTGCAGCAGGGGCTGGGGAGTCCAATCCTGACTATATGCCAACCCTCTGGAATAGTCTACAATTGTCCCAAACTGGTGCGGAAACTGTTTGGTAGGGGTCAAATGACACAGAGAACATGCCGTGGTCCTCTCTTGGAAATGTTCTGAAGCAGAATTGCCTTTTTTTTGTCAAACAGGCGCGAGACATCAAAAGGTATATCCATGAGAGACGCTTGTACGAGTCCTGAGAATCCTGTGGAACGCATCCATGCATGATGGAAGAGCACAACGTTAGTGCACCACCCTTCTCAGACAATCAGTAGTATCAAGGCCAGCGGAATCACCCATTTAGTCACATTTTAAAGATCCTGAATGGTTTGAGTCAGTGATGCCCTAAGGTCTACCGCAACCGCCTGCAAGATCTCGCTGGCTATATCTCAGAGGGCATGCATATATCTGCCCAACAAACAAACTGCACTGACTGATCGCAGTACTAGGCTAGCCAAAGAGAACATCTGTTTTCCGAACACCTCAAACTTCTTAGACTACATATCCGGGGGTGTCATGGAGAATGAGTTTGGGTTCACTTTGTAAATTACCACTGCAAGTGAAGCACTCTCCTCAGATGGAGGTCCAAATGGTGAGTTCAAACCTGTATCGGCGAACTATCAAGCTCACTGGCCTCTTGTAAGTCTATGCAATCTTTGGTCAGAATCGGAGTCAAAAACATAATGGAGCCTCTGAGGGTGTGTCTGCTCTAGTAGGGGCAGGGGATTGGGATCAGGTTGTATGGTGACCTGTTGCGCTTTAGTAATTTTGTAGCATGACATCATCAATGAGGGAGAGACCAATGTAGGTTGGGCATCAGGGTGAAAGTCTGTACCTGAGCCAGAAAGGAGCTTGTGTCGGGTCCAGAGGGTCAGATGGCACAGAGGATGAACCCACCAGTGGTAACCTGACTGATGGCACCCTGATGCTCCTTGGAGCTTCAAGGCACGCCATAAAAAGTGCAAAATACCCACATGGCATCGCCCATGGCCTGGAAACTTCGGCGCACAATGGGACGAAATAAGAAAACCGCTCCACAAGTTGAGATTTAGATGGAGATAAACTGACATAGTGATCCCTTGCGCATTCTCTTTGGATAGAGAGTGGTGAGCTGTGGTCTTCGCCTTCTAATGTTTACTTTTGGACTTCAATAGCGAAGCTGACCACTTGCGTAGCGGGTCCTTACCCTTGATTTGGAGCACGAGTTATACAGCGCCCACAACAACTTCTTGTGTGGGGTGACAAACAACTTCGCCTCCCGGCCCTGGATCACCTTTGGTGCATATGGGCACACTTGCCACACAACTTCGAGTAGTGCCCGTGCCCAAACGCCAGAGGCACACCTTGTGCAAATCCATGACCAACATCGGTCTCCCACAGTTGCATGGTTTGAAATCTATAGTTTTAGTAGGAGACATATTCCCTAGCATACTGGAGTTTCGTTGGAAGGGGCAGAAAGAAAGGAACTGACGTCAACACACTCCATAATTTCCGTGGAGGTACAGAGCCACTGTGGAGCCAAACGTAACTATCTAGTGGAGTGCAGGAGTACAGCAGAAAAGTTTCCAGATACAGTCTATTGCCTGGGGAATATCGTAAAGGTGAAAAATCTGGAGTTAGAAGTATCCATCAGAAAGAAAAATTCTTCTATATCCATACCTTAACGAGGCTCACACTCAGCAGGATCGTCAGCATTTTGAACCATCACTCAATATCATTCACTGACTGGGGCAACAAGTATATAATTTCAAGTTTTTTATGAAGTGTCACAATCTCCCAAAAACTCATGCTCACACCAGAAGAAGTATGTATATGCTGGCCCCAAAGGATTATCTTGATATGAGACCTACCCAAAAATGCCTAGAGGGCTATAGGGGTAATTTCTCAGGCAAAAGGGAAGATAACCTGACTCATACTCCACCAGAAATACAGTCTTTCCTGTGGTGATTTCAACTGAGCAATCTGTTACTGGGTGTATGTTTCTAACAAGAGATTTCAACTGATGAAATATGCTTCTCATTTGGGATAGTGTGCACACAAGGACCATCTCCATGTTTGTTTAAGGTATTTGGCATCAGAAAGAAATGTCTGTGAGAACTTCGAGGCAGTACACCTAGCTGTAAAGTCATCTCTACCAGTGTGAAAGCAAAGAAACCTTATTTACTTAAACTAGGCATGAGTCATATTAATAGCAAAGGAGCTTATAAAGCGCATAGCTTCTCCAATAGGAGTGTCCCAGCGCTAAGGTCAAAACACCAAACCGAAAACTCAGAAGCACAAGAACAGCAGACATCTAGTTAGCAAACAACCAGGTTTTAACATTTTTCCAAAACAGAAGTTCTGTTTCAGAATGCCTTAACTTCAGAGGGAGAGAGTTCCAAAGCTTGGGTGCAAGATAGCTAAAAAAGCTCCCCACCATGCAGATTCTCTTTATCCTCTGGACCCGAGTTAACAAGGCCTCGAGGACCTAAGATGCCTCAAATGGGAATTAGGTGTAATGAAAGGATGCCAACAGGTCACCCCAGTCCTCCTGAAAATCCTGTAGCAGTAACAAAGGGCCTTAAAAGCAAAACGCTTGGTCATTGGAAGCCAGTGAAGTATGAGAAGTGCTGGGCCGTTAGGAGCCCGTTTAGGAAGTTTTAGTAACAGTCGAGCTGCCGAATTCTGAACCCATTAGTGTCTCGGCAGCTGTGATTGGGAAACACCAAAATACAGAATATTACACTAATCCAGCTGCAAGATGACTAAGGCTTGGATCACTGTCTTTTGGGCATCTAGTTGTAGAAGACCGATGAAGGTCTTCAAAAAACTTGAGAACTCCAAAACACCTGCCTGCAAAGCCGTAACGTGGTGACAAAGTAAGATTTTGGTCAAACCACATGCCCAAGTTCTAGACCCTAGGCTTTGTTGCTGGAAAAGAACCAAGTATTGCCTGCCACCAAGCTGGAGACCAAATGGCAGGCTGGTTGCCCAGGATCAGGACCTCAGTCTTACCTGCGTTTAACTTCAGGCAGTTGCGGTCTATCCACTGGGCAACCTCTGACAAACAGGCCATCAGGGAGGCAGCCCCACTGGCAGAATTTGGAGTAATGATCAACTGAGTTTCATCAGCTTATGATAAAATATTGAAGCTGTGATTCTCAATGACATCAGCCAGGGGGCGCATATAAAGGTTGAATAAGTTAGGGCTCAGAGAAGCCATCGGGACCACCTTTGATCGAAAAGGCTTTTGAAAAACCTGATAGGTTGGCACCCTGCAATAAAGATGCCAACCATTTTAAGGCCCTGTGGCCAACCCCGTAGCTCCACAGCCGTTCCAATAGGCGGCTGTGAGATACGATATTAAAAGCAGCACTCACGTTTAACAGCAGCAGTGCTGCAGTATCTCCTCTGTCCACAAGCTGGCGCAGAGACTCAAATGCCAGAAGCAGAGCAGACTCAGTACTGTACTGTGGGCGAAAGCCTGACTGAGTTCTGTGCAAAAGGTTCCTTTCCTCAATTAACCCAGCAATCTGCTGATTAATATGCTTTTCTGCCATTTTTTACAGAAAAGGAAGCAGAGAGATTGGCCTATAATTCTCCGGTTTGAAGGGATCGAACAGAGGCTTTTTAAGCAGTGGAACCATCGAAGCATGTTTCCAACTTAGAGGCACCCGGGTCACCATAAAAGAATTGCTCAAGAGATCTTTAAAAACAGGAAGGAGCTCATCCATTCCAAGTTCCCAGGAGAGGCTGGATCAAGAGGAGAGCCATGCTTTACTAATACCATGCAAGTCTGTAGCTCCAAAAGCACAATAGGATTAAACTGTATCAGGGTCTGTAGAAGGCTCAAACAAAACGTCAAGACATGGAGCATTTCTGGCAACCTACGGAAAGGAGGAATACATACCTGCTACTTTAGTGTAACTAAAACTGGCTTCAGCCATTCTTTATTACTCCTGCCTACAGAACAATCCTGTCTCTGACATGAAGTCCGTTTTGTATCTTGGCTCCACGATGCATGAAATCTATGAAAAGCTTGCTCAGCTTAAACGGTTTATATATCTGCAACTATCTGAAGGTCATTATCTCTCATTCCCGTGATCTCAGATTATGCACCCACTAGAGCTTACTGTAAGAAAAAAGAGACATGATTAGGCTCAAAGCCTATGTATCTTAGGTATAAATTTGCATCTAGCCTTCAGTTTACGAGTTTGCTCCATTATCTGTTGCTAGGGGGAATCTCTGGCTAGTTGAACTGGTGACTTACAGATTATTTATTTTTTTGTAATAAACTCTTTTAAACTCCGATTGAAATGTATGCAGATTTCTTTGACACAATCATTATGGACAAACTCCCTGCTGGTCTAGATGGACCAAATGACAACAATGTACATCACTGCAACTGACCCAACAGCTTCCCTAAATGGATTCCCTAATCAGGTTGCTCCAAGAAAACCATGAATGGTCTTGAAAGCTGCAGTACTTCAGAAGATCTTCTGTAATTGGGGTTTTCCTCAGATAGATCCCTTTGAGGATACCAGAAAAAAGCTACATGTCTTATCTTAAAGGTATTATTAGCCAGGAATGAAGGATAAAGCTCTTTCTGGTGGGTACTCTGTCTAACCGCAGATTTCTCACCTTAGAATAGCTCCCAGGCACCAGACTAGAATTAGAGATTTTTCCAAACCAGTGCTCCACCGCGCTCACTCACATGACGAGCAGACATGATCGCAACGCGGAAGACAGATTTTAGAGACAGGAGACTCTAAGGCTTGAAGGGTGTAGAGATGAGGTATGTCAAGATGAAGTTAAGGTGCCACTAGGGCATCCCAAACGGTTTTGGAGGAAGAGTGTAAAACTTTTAATAAACCTCATCACAATAGGCGATTTAAACAAGGACGGTTGGTCTATCAAAAGGGCCAATGTAGGAGGCTGGCTTAGTATAGGGTGCACACTTATTTTAGTGAAGTACCTTGCACTAATCCAGGCAACCCTTATGGTGATTTTAGTGATCTTTGATAACCACAGAAAGCTCTCAAAGTGGTAGTTGTGGAGAGCAGCCTTCAGGCTTATCTTGAAGGAGTGTTAAGCAGCTTGTTTTATCAGTTTAATCATGTGGTGTAGGTTAAATGAAAAAGAACCATACATTGTATATATAAAAATATGTTTCTAACACATTGGTATATCACCTACCCAGAGAAATAAACACAAATACACAAAAATACTTCAATTGCAAATAGGTAAGTAAGCACAAAATACAGTGGTCTCCAGGGGGAGACCAAACCATATACGAAAAAAAGTGGAATGTGAACCGCGACCAAAGTCGGGACTTGGACCAAGAGAGTCAGAGGAGCTGGAGACGCAAGGAACCACCCAAGGTAAGTACCCAGGAACCCCACGGAGTCTGTGTGCAGAGTGGAAACACAGCCGTGTGTCCAATAGAAGTCAACAGGGAAGTCATGGTTGCAGTTTTCAAGAAGGACCCTTCCCAGTGGACCCTGAAGAAACTCCATGGAAGACAGAAGGTTGGAGAGTCATCCCACACGTGGATACCCCAGGAACCAGGATACCTACACCAGGGAAGCTGGGTGCATAGGTGGGAAGTGACGTCGGAAACCGCAGTAGACAACAATGGAGGACTTCAGGAAAGATGCCGCTGGAGAAGACTGTGCAAGAGTCCGGGGGAATCCAAAGGTGGATTATCGAAGTGAAGAACCTGTAAGCAGAGGGGACAGTGTCTATGCCACTCGGAGGTGACCAGGAGGCATGGAGGAGCAATGCCCACCGATGACGGACGGTACAGGGGAGTTGACGGTGTCCTTGTCGCTGCAGCTGTGAGGATCAGGCGATGCTGAGGAAGACCCGGAGCTGTGCACGAACTGTCCCATGTCGGGAACCAGGAGGACAGTGTCCAGCGAGAGCACCAACAAGCCTTGGCAGCTGCAATAGGCGTGGAAAGCGAAGAAGGAGCAACGTTGGGACCAGCAAGGTCCAAGGGACTCACCACAAGCAGGGGAGTCAAAGCAGGCCCTGAGCAAGCAGGGGAGCCCACTGGGATAAAAGAAGACCCTTAAGAGGACCCACAGGCCAAAGGCACAGGAATTGCAAGAGGACCTTGAGAAACTCATCAAGAAGGAAGGCCCAAGGTGCAGAGGACGCGGTGAGGACGCTGTACTTGGCAGGCAGAAATGCTGGAGGCTGGAGCATCTTGTAGCCCGAAGATCTATGGAGTGCAGAGACAACAAGCCTTGGCAACTACAAGTCAAGTGTACAGGGGTTTGGTCCCAGCGGCTCCGACAAGGGATACTGGCCACAAAGTTGCAGAGAGGACAGGTCAGGCCTTGAGGGAGTTGCAGAACCACCACCTGTGTTACTGAGCCTTTCGAAGTCCGTGGGACGTCAGGAGCAGCAGACCAGGAGCAGCAGGAGTCCTCCTTGATTCAGTCTCGGTTCCAGGCATAGTCCAGAGAAGTCCAAGTGTCCAGACGGTCGAAGAGTGGCATGGTTTCAGGTTCGAGTCTTGTCTCATGACGAATCTGATGAGCCACCCACATGTAAGCCCTTAAGGACCCTAGGGAAAGGGTTGGAACAACTTGGGGTTTTCCCTGCTAGAGGACGGGCTGGGCAGAGGGGAGGATACTCCCATGTCCTTTGTCCAGTTTTGTGCCAGAGCAGGAGCCAAGAGCTCCCAGAACTTGTTCCAACTGGAGTATGCAAGGATGGCACCAAATGTGCCCTTCAAAGCAGTCTAATGGCGCTGGCAAGCGCCACCACCCCAGCCCAATACACAAAGTCCTGTCTGGGAGGTGGTCACACCTCTCTGTGACAGGAAACCTATTGTTCTACTTTCCCCTGCTCGAGCTTGGCTCAGTAGCAGGAGGGCAGAATCGTGTCTGTGGTCGTTAGCAGCACTAGCTTGCTGTCAGACCCTGAAAGGCTGTAACCGGGAGCACAGGGGGTACCCCAAGGGAGTCCCCCAGTACATAGGATCATACTTCCAACACGGGAATCGGCGTTAGGTTATGATTCCAACATGTTTGATACCAAACATGACTGGGTTCGGTGCAGCAACTATACATTAGACATCTCGTAATGACCGATATCCACTATATGTATGAAAATGGCTAACCGCACTAACAATGCCTGGAGAATCGACTCTGGGGTTTGTAGGGGTGTCCTGCTCATGCAGGGACACCCTCACACTTATAACCAAGCACCATGTCTTCAGGACTGAAAAGCCTGCCATAGGGGTGACTTAAAGGTTTTAAGTGCAGTGACCTCAGATATAAGAAAACGAATATCTGTCGTGAGGGGTCCTAGCATCAACTCACGCAGGCTGCAATGGCAGGCCTGTAGTCACAGTTTGAGTGGTCTCTCATGGGTGGCGCGATACATGCTGAAAACCATGAGACCCCTGGTGTACCTATGCCCTGGGTACCTTACTACCATATACTAGGGACTTACAAGGGTACTCCAGTAGCCAATTGTGGATGTACAACAGTATTTACTATGGTCAATTTAGGGAGAAAGCACAGTGACTGGGGTCCTGATTCGCAGGATCCCAGTCAGACAAGTCAAAAACACACTGACACCAGGCAAAAAAGTGGGGGTAACCATGCTAGAAGGATCCTACCTTCCTACAGCCAACAAATAACGTTTTACAGTGCCCACTGCAAGGTCTTGCTGGACTTAAGACAAAAGAAATTAAAGGAAATCAGATAGCTTTGTCTGTAAGGGACCAGTGTCCCATGCACCACACCAGGTTACAAACTTGTCCCAGTGCAGGGTAGATGGATTTCATGGAGGGGCTTCTGGAGACGAGGACAACATCCGCCACTTCATACAGCAAATCAAATTCAGTCAATTGCCACTGTTCAATCTCCATGCATGTAGGTCTTACATTTGGGAGTTTCGGGTTAAGGACCCTGCCCTGTTGTTGGCATAGGAGGTCATCCCAAAGTGGCAGCATGATTGGAGGACAGATGCTCATGCGTTCTAGATACCACACTCTCCTGTCCCAATCTAGGGCAAAGAGGATGACTTGAGATCGGTCGTTCTTCATCTCCAGAACTCAAGCAGGAATGGTAGGGGCAGGAAAGCGTACAGGCGTCCCTTGTCCCATTCCCAGAAATTTGCATCTCCTAACAAGTGGTCTTGCAGAAACTCCAACTTGCAAAACAGTTGACACTGCATGTTCTTGATTGTGGTGAAAAAATCTAACCTGTTCTCTCCCCCCTGGTTGAATACACCAAGTGCCACCTCTGGATGTAGGCGCCACTCATGAGCTGCTAGATGGTGTCTGCTCAGTTCATTTAGTGCAGGTGGTTGTCAATCAGTAAGATGTTCTAGTGTTCTAACTACCTCCAGAAGTGCAGAGTCTCTTGAGATAGGGTCCAGGACCCCAACCCATCCTGCTTGTTGAATTGGTGGTAGTGTTGTCTGTGAGATCCCAGCAGTCATGCATCTGTCACCACTGTCAGCTGTGGGTGGTGGAAGGAGAGAGAGGGCCTGCTATAGGACAAATTGTGATCGGTCAGCCACCACTGCAGATCCTGGGCTGTCTCCTCTGAGACCTGTATGGTGTCGGAAAAGTGACTGATGATGGGCCCAGTGGGATTTCAAGTTCCTCTGTAGGGCTCGCATGCCAGCATGCGTTGTTGACAAGAAGGATGCACAAGGTGAGGCTAAGAAGCCTCAGAATCACACACACAGGAATCGAGATTGAAATATCAGGATCACAATCTAAATGCCTCTCACACATAAGGGGAGCAAACGGGTATTAAAGAAAAAAGGGGAGCCCTCCACTCAAATAGACTCAATAACAACCTCCTATTTCCTATGAGAAATTTTTCACAAATGATTCAAGGCCCCCCCACTCACGCAGCTTCACTATATGAGGATTAGCCAGTCTACTCATCTTGTCCAAAAACCGGGGTGTTCACAATACAATTCAGAAGCAATAATGTACTAGATGCTTAGTTATTTCAGCTAAACAAATTAGAAGTCCCCTCCCCTCACGCAAGCTACTACCACGAGCCATTGGGAGCCAGCAGGATTGTCACCCACACAACTTTGTTACAAACTGTAATGCCAATTCGGTCTGTGGTATTCAAGCCTACACCGATGATGTACTTGGCTGCATCCTTGCCAAAGGAATCAGTTCTTTTGGGTTATCTATCTGGGGAGTAGGATTCATCTTACTGGTCAAAGTCTGAATAATGAGACTTTCTGGAGTAGGGTGCTCAGTGAGAAAATCAGTCACCAGGCTCCCGCCTATATTGCCTGCCAAGAACATCGTTTCGACCAGGTAGCCATCAAAATATCTATGCAGGTGTCATTAAATGGAAACAAGAGCCCTGATGTTGCTGATCCAGGCTGTAAAATTTCTACCAAATCATTTGTCTTAGTCTCAATGGACGGAAGCTTTAATTACAGTACCCCATTCGCCCTTCAAACCACTAGTGCAAATGAGGCCCTTCCTTCTGTTGGTGGCCCAAGTGGAGAGTCCAACTCTGTTTCAGGTGTATTAAGCCCATTGGCATTTTGTAAAGCAAGGTATAAGTCTTCATCAGTATAATGAGAGAGATGCAAGTCACCCCCCTCACCATCATCAGTATCCTGATGTAGAATCTCTTTTGGCACAGAATCAGAGTCAGAACCATCCAAATAGGAATTAGAGGTTCTAAGCACTTTTGAGGGATGCATCTAAAAGCACTGCAGAGGGAAAACAATGCATCAGAAACGTTACAAAAGGAATGAATACCATTTCCTATGCATATTCATTATCTTTGAAAGTTTATGCAGCAAAAGATAAAATATTTGGAAGGGGGTCTCCGTAAAAGCCTAAAGACATAACACCAACTAAACATTTGCTGAGATGCCAATCTTTCAAGCAAAGATCTAGTTTCAGCATCAGTCAAGGCTATACTGCTTTGCAAATGTAAGCAAAGAAAACAAGTATCATCTACCAAATATTCTATAAATCTAAAAAAAAAGCAGTGCTGCAACTCTGCCTTTGTCGAACGAGCATTATTGCCTCTAAACGTCGACTTTTGGGCTGTCTCTTAGCTAACCATGATACATGTTATCAACCTGTAGACAGTCTGTTTCGAAACAGTTACAGCCTTGAAGTTATCACCATAAGCAAAACATAAACAGAAGAGTGGTCTGTCCAATCTATACACTTTAGACCTGGTAATGAAAAGGCTAAATGCACTCTTTTCGTAAATCCTATGAGTGATATTCAACTGGAGAATACTAGTTATTTAAGTTGTTGAGCAATAAAAAAAGAGCTGCATGAAGCACTATATAAACCAGTTGTAAATATTATTGAGCCTCAACTCTACATTTAGCTGGTGAGAGGTGGGAAGAAAGCTGGCTATAAGACAAGCTGATTGAAGTGATACGTTTTCACTACCTAATTGACAGTTTTACCCTCAAAGTTTTATTGTCTCTCAAAATACCTGTGTATTGTAGGTCTGCTAACAAGGTCTGTAACTCACTAACTGCTCTGGCCCAAGCGACTATCTCCAGGAAAGAGGCTTTGTAGTTAAGGATTTAATGCCATAACTGCATAGGAGCTCTAGTGGCGAACCCATTAATTAAAAAAATACTAGATTGCGATCCCACCGTGCTGTAACGCTTACTAAAGTTTTCAGAAACAATGAAAACACCCATCCCTTTTTCAAAAACTGCAATCTCTCCTTGAACATCTGGAATGACAAATCCAATACTGCAGACATTTGTAGAGCGTACTTATGTCACTGTATGATCAGGTAGTCACACCACATAAAAACACCCACCTGCAGTTGTAGGTATGTGAAGCTTACCCATCTGACTTTCACCTTGGTATCTAGCAAATCTTATGAACAGTGAGATGTCCAGATGTACCCCAACCTAACATCATGGATAAATCTGTCATAAGATAAAACTGACAATCCATAACAGCCAAATCCAACACTTCCACTACACCCTGCAACCACCCACAACCCGAACAAGTGATCCTTATCAGGCTACCACCTTTCCTGGCAAACATTCTACAATTCTTTCGCTGTCCATAGCTTGGTGACCACAGATGCAACCACATCTTAGCCTAACTCGTGGCACTGGCAGAACATGAGATGCAATTAGAACGCATCAGTAGGGAGTGACTCCTCTTCCCACTACAAATAATAGCATAATCTCTTTTTTATGATGAATCCTCTTTGGAGGCCTTATTCCAATCAATTGAGTGCTTTCACTGCATTTGGATCACCAGTGCTAGACGTTTTTCTCAATGCTCTGCTGTGGAACCTAGGAATGGATGGAAGCCAAGCTGATGGAATACTCCTGAAGAAGGCACTACACTTTTTCGTCAACCTGCAGTAAGCACAAGTCAGTTTCTCTGACTGCAAGAAAAAATATGCTACAGTGCCTCTCAATGACATTAGATACAGATGAAGATTTGTGAAAGTGGCTTGTTCTGTTTCACTATAATGACTATGATGCAGCAGTACTCTGCATCACTGTCTTCAGTCCACAAAATTAGGCTACCTGGCTTCCTAGACTGTGATTGCCATTCGAAGTTCTGGCCTCTAACAAATTTCCGCCTTGTTGGGAGTAGTTGCCATTATATGATATTGCTATAGCGAAAGACTTTTGAGGTGCCAAAAGCTCTAAAGACTGTGTTGCATGCATGAATTCCATTACCTTCTTCAAGATATAGTCCAATCTTGTCTGTGAATTACTTCTTAGCGGCCAAAGGTGTTTCCAAACCCTGGCTACATATCAAGTGAGAATCCTGACAGCCTGGCATAAAAATGATACCTCATAACAAAGTACTCATTCATGTTGTGATAGATTCCATAGGGTCTAAGCCACACATTGACTATGTATTTTCTCCTGGTGAAATGGAAAGGGTTCCATCACCCTTTTAACTACTTGCCAAATCAAGCTTTCATATCTTACCAAACTATGGAAAGCATTTACTGATCCATTGGCAAATGCCTTCTTGACCAAAGCATCTAGCCCCTTAATTTCTCTGATAGAAGGTAAAATGTGAACTACATTTTGCTTCCCCTTGAATTGGACGCATGTACCACCAAAAAAATAGATACCAGATGACTTATCAAATAAAGTGGATCACATAGCATGGCTTTTTACTTTTACAACACTTATCAGGCAATGTAAGGCAATCAAGATGGTATCTACAAAGATCTGTGTTGTGTCTTGTCTTCCTTGGCCCTTGGTCTAGACTGCATGAGTGATGTCAGTGTTGAGAATGTGTGATGCATGTGAAATGTTTGGTGTGTGTTCCACATTAGTCAGTTGAGAAATCTCTTTTCAGGATGGGCTCAGTAATAGTCACCACACTCTTGGTGGGGTGTAACCTGGAACTAGGCATGGGCTTAATAGCTGGGTTACTGGTGACCTTTAATTTCATATAGAATTGGAGTATATAAACTTGTGTGTCACCCACAACTGCGTGGACCACTTCTTCTTAAAAACCAGCAATACGATTTTCAAAAGCCTCTGCAAAACAAAGAAAGGGAGACTCGTTCTGGGGTCCCTGGTTATGTATATCAGTCGCTGTTTAATATATGTGCACCTCCTGAGCAGTTGGGGGACTGGAGGCCAGAGGTGAAAAATACCTTTCCATCAAAGCAATGTAGGAGTTATAGTCTTTGAAGGAATCCAGGCCTCTCATATTCTACAAGTCTTGTAGAGTTTCAGTCAAATTGTATCACTTTCACTCTGTCTCTTTCCTTTTCAGTATGAATGTGCCATGACATTTCATTATGAATACCCTCGTTACTAATATCACATTGGTCTTCAGAATGAGAAAGGAAATCAATTCTAGCAAGAGGTGAAGTCAGCCTTTGGTTTGACCTTGGCTTATGCGCCATAGCCGACGGCTTTGAATAACTCATGGCACAATCTCAACACCCAGAACCCGAACTCCAATGCCAGCATTCTAGCAAACATTCGGAGTTCATCAATTATAAGTCTCCAAGGAACAGAGAGCTCTTTAATATCTTAAGCCCTGGAACAGTCAAGAGAGTAGGATAGGAGAATGGATGGCAACAGCTCCTTCATCTGCAATGTCAGGGAGCTCATCTTTGCAATAAGGGCTTAAAAAGAGCCAATTTAGATGCTGCAGATACTACAAATGCGGCCTCCCCTTACTAGGCATGCAGTCCAGAGACATCTGCTCTATTTCTCCAGTACAGGTACTATCCTTACAGTCTAATACCCAAGGCCAGAAACAGTGCCCTCTACTTTTTGTTCTCTGTGTAATGCCTATGCATAGAGGCTGCAGTCACTCTGGGATCTTGATTGGTTTCTTTTGCATTTTAAAAGTTGGCCTTTTTGAGGCCCTCCAATGTGAATCAATATGCATGGAATGACAGGGACACCTCAGGTTGCAATCCATTTAATGGAGCCTAAGCTTCCTTTTCCCAAGAAGGTCTATCCTTGGAGAACGAGTTACTTACCTTCGGTAACGATGTATCTGGTAGAGACACAGTCTAGCCGCAGATTTCTTAACTTAGAATATCCCCAGGCGTCAGACTGGATCCGGAGAATTTTTTCCAGCAGCACCTCTGCGCGCCGGGGGGCGCTGACGTCGTCCACGGACATGACGTCAGTGGAGCCATATAAGTCCCTCCCGGCGCACTGACGTCAGTTTTCTTCGGAGAAACATTTCCGCGCCACAACGCGGAGCCACCACCAAAAACTGTGAGAGTATGGGAACAGTGTGCAAAAAAAGATGAAAAATCAGTGAAAGAAAAAACAAAAATTGACAGTGACAAGTACTGTATACTGAAAGCAATTGAAGGGAAAAAACAGAGCACCGCTCTGAAAGAGCAGAGCACCGCTCTGAGAAACAGCCCCACAAAAGCGAAGACTATGCCCTCCCCCGAGGCAAAACGACATATGAAAAGAATGTCAAGGCAGACGACAGGAAGCCTGAAATAGCAAGATCTACCCGTGAAGGGCAACAAGACCGGAACCACATAAGTAGTGACGATCTACCAAAGGTCGGCAACACCAGGAATGCCGTATCCCCTTTAAGAGATCTATGGACTGAGGCACAGTCAAATAGACCCCAAACCAATTGACTGTATTAGAGTCAAGAAACAAGAGACCCCAGAGCAATGGAGAAGGGAGGGAAGAAGAACATTAGTAGGCCCCACCTTGGAAGAACCAGGGTGTAGGGATGTAGAAGGATACATGAACCTGCTGCCCAATCACGAGAATGGGTGGAGAAGAACAAGTAAAACAGAATGAATCATCCTACCGAGGAGGGAGGTGAAAAATGCCACCCCATAGGAAGATAAAAGCCACCCGGAAGGAGGCGAGTACATAACACCCAACCTGAAAAGGTCCTCGCAGAGCGGGGAGAATGGGCGGGCGTTAAGGAATCTGCGGCTAGACTGTCTCTACCAGATACATCGTTACCGAAGGTAAGTAACTCTTTCATTTGATAGAGACATCTAGCCGCAGACTCCTTAACTTAGAATAGATGAGGGGGCGGAGCTTGCTCGCGACCAAGATGGCCGCTTGAGCTGCGAGCTCCGAGACACCGTCACTCTATCCTCAAATTATCTGGAAGCTACATGACTTGAGACGCAATACAAGGCGCAGTCTGGCCACCGGAGGACTGTTGGAGGAAAAAGATCCAACTCCGACGCGACCTGAACTCACGAAGTTACGTCGCCCCGTCAGGCCCCGATCCCCGGGCTAAAGTGGTGCTGCGAGGGGGTACTTGCCCGGACGCTCTGCCACCCGAGGACCCGGAACGCGAGCATCGCGCTCTGCGGCCGGGATTTCTAATGTGCCCACAGCAGCAGCGCGGATCCTGTAGCGACTGCATCCCTGGAGTGCTGGCTCGTTCCCCGGCGCCGCGCTGCACAGCTGCGGTTGAGGTCACAAGGCTTGGAGCTGTCCCGAAGACCTGCGGCGACTGTGAGCAGCGACCCGAGAAATAGTGCCCCCGCTGCCATATCGACCCTGTTTGCCCCTGTTGCTGAGGCTGGCGCTGCGGGGTAACTGCCTGCCGCACAGCGCACACTGCGGACGTGCTTTAAGGGCCGGGAGAGCTTTACCCTCCGGGTCCGCCATTTTGAGACCGCGAGTCGCAGGCGCGCCACGCTGCGGCCAAGGCGGTGTGCGGTATATACGGGTGGCGATCGCTGCTCCCCTGAGGGCCGTACCGCAGGAGCTGGCGACGTGTCAGGTGTGGCGCCTGTGGGCGAGACGCTGTGGGACTGGTGCTGTAGCACGCCTGGACGCTCGAGGGGGTCCTGGGACAGCGGTGCCCCTGCCCGTAACTTTGGCCCTGGAAGACGATGTCTGAACCGGCGGATTCCCTTCTGCTGTGGCGGCCCTACTTGCTGATCCGTGACTTGGTGCTTCTCCGTGACCCTCCTGACGCCTGTGGCGGGGCGAATTGTGCAGAGTGCTGGGACACTGATCTGGCCCGTGTGGCAAAAGGTAGCAGCTGGCGGGGCTGAGGCGGCCATTGTAACATGCCCCAATAATACTGCTGAGGCCGCCTGGGCGCAGGGCTTTTGTGTCAAAGCTCTGGTGTGTGGGCGTGTGCCCTGGGGTCCGGAGCCCAAGACTTGTGCACGTATTGAAGAGTGGGTGATCTGCATTGTCCCGCACACTGTTTCTCCCTGCCTGGCCGAGTGCTGGCCACGCGGCCTGGTGGAGGCTCCGAGACTCGGCTGCCGACTCGACATACAGTGTTACGGACCACCCGGGAGGTGGAGGTTCGGCGGCCCGCACGTTGGGAGCTATTTGCTGCAAGGATGGGCAGAGTTGACAAAGCGCAACCGAAGCTTTCGTTTGAGCAGAACAGGTCAAAGTCCCGGGACACTTCCACTGAAGACGCTGCCAGAGTGCAAGAGCAGACGGCTGAAGATTCGAACCCTGATATCCGGAGTATGCTGGTGGCCATGGAGAAAAGCCTGCAGAGTGGTATTTCATCACTGGGTACTAAGATGGATGCCTTATCCTACAGGATGGACAGAATGGCTGAGCGTCTTGATAAGCATGCTGAAAGGCTGGACATGTCAGAACGTAGGATAACGAAGTGGAGGAGGCGCACACCACCCTGGATACTGAACATAAACAACTTGGCAGAGTCCTGAAGGTCTTACAAGACAAAACGGAGGACTTAGAGGCGCGCTCCCGACGCTGCAATCTTAGAATTACTGGCCTGCCGGAAACTACCCCAACTGGCAACATGGAACAATTCATTGAGAAACTACTTGTTACCTTGCTAGGAGAAGGAACTTTTTCCGCTATGTTTGTGGTGGAAAGGGCCCACCGCTCCCTGGGACCACGCCCGCCTCCGGGGGCGGCCCCTAGGCCGATCATCGCAAAACTGCTCAACTATCGAGACAGTGATGCTGCGTTGAAATTGGCAAGGGAAAAACAACCTTTGGCTTATGAGGGTTCCACGATCTCACTGTTTCTGGACTTCACAATCCGGGTGCAGGAAGCGCGCCGACAGTTCGTACCTATGAAGAAACAGCTCCGTGACCTGGGCATCGACTATGCCATGTTGTATCCTGCAAGACTCCGGGTCAACAGACAAGGCCGCTCCCATATCTTTATCGACCCAAATGCCCTGCATAGGGCTCTGAAGGTCTGGTCCAAAGAACATCGTCACAGTCCAGAGCGGCAATTGCTTGATGAAGCGGCGGGAGGTCACTAGAAGAATAGGACTAAATGCTGAGCGGCACCTTCAGGCGATAAGTATGGTCTTGGGGCAGTATTTTGGGTGTGATAGTTTTCTCGTGAGGCCCCTGCGGGCCAGCCGCTGCAGACTGGGAATACCTCTTGTCAATTAGTGTTGAGGGGAGTCGGCCTAGGTTCAGCTAAAAACCAACATTACATGTCAGCGTTGGGGTTGGCCTTGGGGGCGTTGCTGAGGGTTGGTCGGGGCATAGGCTCAGAAGCACGTGATCGATTATAACTCAGTGGGACTACTCCAGGACTATTGCGAATAGCTGGTATCCACGCCTGAGCCACCATATTCCGGAACTGTAACTAGAATTACAGCACTAAGTCTCCTACTACTGCTGGGGTCGGAGATACTGCGAGTCATGTAGTTACACACTTAGCCACTGACGGTGATTGGGGTAAGGCCCTACCAAGTCCGGATAGTACTCCTTTTTGGATGAGCAACATCCGCCCACGAGTGAAACACACTAGGGAGGGTATTTTGTTTTGATGGGAGGGCGTTGATCAGTAGTTTCAGGGGATGTACCGCGGCAAAGTTGGGGATGGTCTGACGTGGGTGGGTGGAGGGCGGGCTGTGAGAATTGCAATGTTGTTTTTGATGGTTGATGTTTTTTTATCAGTTTGCACAGGGTGTACAAGATAATTGTTCGCTGCACAGGTCAGGTTGTAGATTAAGCCTCAACACTTCTGATGGTGGGACCCAGCAATGTTAACGGTTCTGCGACACTAGATACCCTCCGAGCGCTCACATGGAATGTTAGGGGGCTTAATGATCAAAGGACGCTTCGCAAGGTATTGAACTATTTGCACAGACATAATATCGACATAGCTTTATTGCAGGAGACACACCTCCCACTTAATAGCCCACTACTCCGCATCAGAGGATTGCTAGGTAATATACACGTCTCAGGTTTTACTACCCACGCGCGGGGGTGTTGACTTGGGTTAACCCTAGATCTCCATACTCCTTGGTACCACTTGATACAGACGGGGACGGCCAGTATGTGATTTCCAGATGTCACGGGAAAGGCATGGATCTCGTACTAGTGAATATTTACGGCCCTAACTACGATTGCCCGGAATTTTATAATGCACTTGCTACCACTGCCAGCAACTACACGGAGGGACAATTCCTTTGGGGTGGTGATTTTAATCTGGTTAGAAATCCAAGCTTAGATCGGTCGGGGGGACCCGTAAGAGACTCCCCTCAGCCGCAGCTAGAGTGCTGGAGGGTGCTATGGTTAGACTGGATCTTTGCGATGTCTGGCGTATGCGGTATCCGGACAGGGGAGGATACACTCACTACTCAGCTTACCATGGTCTACATACCTGCATTGGCTACTGGTTGGCTTCCTCGCTTCTCAACGATCACACTGGAGAGTGTTCGGTTCTCCCTCGCTCTCTGTCGGACCATTCCCCCCTCTTGCTAGTACTCACCACGCCTAGGAAGACCATTCCGCCATTCACTTGGAGGTTCCCCCCCTATTCGCTGCTGGATTCGGCCTTTAGGGAAGACCTGGCTGAAGCTATAGAATCTTTCTTCACAATTAACGTGGGGTCAGTGGATAGCTTTCACGTTGTCTGGGAGGCCTTCAAGGTCTATATTCGGGGCGTCTTTATAGCCAAACACTCGGGGGTTCTTCGCTCTATCCGACAGCGACTGGTTGATTTGGAGAAGAAACTGGGAGACTTAGAAAAACGCCAACTAGCGTGTGCTGACGAAGCAATATCGCGGGAAATTAAAGTATTGCTGGGAGAATATCAAGACGCGGCCGATAGCGAAGTTAAACACTTAGGCAAATACGCTACGCCGCGGATTTATGGCGAGGGTGAACGGCTGGGCTCCGTTTTAGCACAACTACTGAAGATAAAAGCGCAGTAAAACACAGGCCACTCAAATCGGCGGAAGGCGAAAAGCTAACTGAGGAGACAGATATTGCGGAAAGGTTTAAACAATTCTATGCTGAGCTATACACATCTCGCTCTACCGGTACGGAGGGTGAAATCTTAGACTACCTCGCACATATTAAATTACCATTCCTCACCAATACACATCGAGAGTTTCTCATGAGGCCTTTAGAAAAAGACGAAATCCAATTGGCCCTGTCGAGTATGAAAGCCTCGAGTGCCCCAGGAGTGGATGGCCTCACGGTAGCCTTCTATAAGGCATTTCTCGATATTTTACTCCCGTACTTATCCGAGCTTTTTGACGACATGTGTGTTTCGGGCACTATGCCGCCTATGATGAGAGAAGCGATTATAGTCGCCATACCCAAGCCGGGTAAGCCGTTGGAGGAGTGCGGGTCTTATCGCCCACTCTCTCTGCTCAATGTTGACACCAAACTATTCGCTAAGATTCTAGCTAATCGATTGGTCCCCCTGGCTCCGATACTAGTTGCCCCTGAACAGGCTGGGTTTATCCCAGACAGGAACCTCACCTACAATCTCCGCACGGTCTTTGGGGCCATACAGCATATCAGGCAGGACACTAAGGCGGTCGCGGTCTTCCTCGACATGGTGAAGGCCTTCGACTCTGTCGAATGGCCCTTTATGCGCCATGTGTTGACTAGAATGGGATTAGGGCCAGTCTTCCTTCAATTGATAGGGGTGCTATACAACTCCCCCTCCGCTAGAATCAAGATAGGAAATTTGGTGACGGATCCCATTGCCATTACCAGAGGGACGAGACAGGGATACCCGCTGTATCCCTTATTATATGCATTGGTGGCCGAGCCCCTGGCTTGTGCGCTGAGAGAGTACCACAGCCACAAAGGCGTCTGATTTCCGAAATATGAGCTCATAGTGTCCACCTATGCGGACAACACATTGCTTTACGTCCGTGATCTGGAAAATAACCTTTCTTCAGTCTTAAGGGAGGTGGTGCACTTTGGGGCGCTGTCGGGACTACGGGTTAACTGGCTTAAGTCCATAGTTTTCCCACTCACACCGGCCACGACACCCTTTGAACCGGACTACCCACTACAGTGGTCTACGGAGGCGATAGGATATTTGGGTATCCAGATACATTCTGATTCGGAGAAGATATTTAGGGAAAATTATGGTACAGCTGTCAGCAGATTGGAGGATGAGGTCGAAACTTGGACCCCCATCTTTGCTAGGCAGGATATCTATCATGAAAATGGTGGTGTTACCCCGGTTTCTGTTCCTCTTCACAAATATCCCCATGGTTTTACCTAGCTCCTTTTTCCATAGAGTCACTACATTGCTGATAAAACTGGCCTGGGCGGGCAAACAAGCGCGGGTTAAATGGCAGATACTTACTTTACCATACCATATGGGGGGGGGTTAGGCGCGCCAGATTTAAATTTATATTATAGAGCGGCGTAAAGCGCTCCAGCTTACTACTGGATGCATGGCTCGCCAGACGTCCCGCATTACCGCATAGAAATGAGTGTCGCTGACCCGCTGCCAGCCATGATTTTCGAAACCACAGATCGCAGAACAGGGATACTTGATTCCATTAATACGACCCGTCACGCTTGGCACCACCTACTCCAATTACAAGCAGGAGCTCTCCTGTACTCCCCGGCCAGGCCTATTGAATGGACTCGTTGGCTCCCCCCATGCAGAGATAGAGGGGTTATACGCGCGTTGAGCTCATTGAACATCCTGTCTGCTGGGGACCTATTCCACAACGGTGTAGTTAAAAAATGGGAGGAGCTAGAGACCCAGGCTGCCACTAACACTCTGCTACAGCAGTTCCAGTTCCACAGAACGCGACATGCACTACATGACATACTAGAAGACCTCCATGAACCTCCAGAGTTGATGGAATTGACCTACACCATCAAAGCTAAGTCTCCCCGCAAGATTGTCTCTAACATTTACAAGCTGTCAATGTCCCATAGGGAAAATCATTACACCAAAGCCAGGCTGGCCTGGCAGCGGGATCTACAGCAGATTATAGATGACCCCATGTGGACCTACTGCTGTGCTAGTACTCGACGTATTTCTTTAAACGACAGACATAGGCTGATCCATTTTAAGTATTTAAACAGGGTATACTATACGCCAGAGAGGTTACACAGATATGGGTTGAGGGATAGCCCGGCTTGTGAAAGGTGCAATGTGCAGACTTCTTACATCTAGCCTGGTCCTGCCCGGGGGTTCATAAATTTTGGGAATCTGTCTTCAGCGAATTGGGGAAAATAACTGACTCTACACTATCCCCGGACCCCGCACTGGCCCTTTTGGGATATTCCAAGCAGACACCCAAGGCTATACGGAGACTGGTTGACATGGGACTGCTCATGGCGAAGCGCAGGGTGGCGATTAGCTGGTCTAGAGGCCCTACACCCACTATGGCACAGTGGTCGCACGACATGCTGTACTGCAGTACGCAAACTGAAAACTTCAGCGAATTACTTCCTCCCCGGAGTCGACCCAAGAACTTCTGGGGGCTCTACAAGACATATCTGTCCACTAGAAGTACTGACACGAATGGTATTGGTGACACCACGCTAGATAGCAATAACCCTACTCCTGTCCATTAACTTGCGTGTTGCTCTCCATCTTCAACTGCTAAATCTTATATATCACGTGGCACCAGACCCTCCGTTCCCAATACAACACACTTGTGCAGATGGGAGGGACTGTGTATCTAGAATTAGTTCAATACACGGGTATTTCACCATAGTGTTACATTTATTTGCAAATGACCTGTATGTACTTTGTTTTTCTGTAATCCACTGATCGTCATATGCTTTACATGCACTGGTTATGATGTTACACCGTGCACCAAGATTGTTATGTATCAAAACTCAATAAATATAATTTAAAAAAAAAAGAAAAAAACTTAGAATAGATACCAAAGCCATACCCCATAGGAGGCGGGTCTGCGACTGAACCCCACCAAGGTCCCAAGAGAACCCAGTCATCAACAAGTTGACTAAATACAGTGGGGGCAGCAATGCCAGCGTGGCCAACACCAGACCAGTAAGCTCTGTAAGGAGCGGAAAACAATGGGAGGCAAAGGCATCACAAGCCGCCCAGGGACGGCATGAAAGCCCTCTAGTTTGTACAGGGTTTGAAAGGGAGCACAGAACCAGAATGTCAGTGCGGAATGTGAGAGTCCATAACTTCTGCAAAAGAAGGTGAACTGATCATAGGAGCCGATGGATCCGCAGGATCCGATGGATCTGCAAGAGACAAAGACCCAGAGAGAGGACAAGACGGTATGACCGAGTCAGAGCATACAGTTCGAGCATGCACAACAGTGGAAGAAGCACTGTTGAAAGCGTACCAGCTAGGAAACTTTGGACAGCAGTGGTAGGATGCTGACCATGTCCAGGAAGAGCCTGTGCTACCAGAGACACAAGACTCGCCATTGCGCAATCGCCCCTTCACAAAATGACATGTGAGAGGGCGGACGTCAACAAGCAGAATGACATATAACCAGGACTACAAAAAGAGACATGCATGCGAGGGACAGAAGTACACATGGGCAGACCGCATGTTCCGCTAGAACCACTCCACGTAAAAGGAAATGCACAATGGAACGCAGTGCGAACAGCCCAGATGCGAAAGATGCATCACCAGGTGGGCAACCGACGAAAGGGAGCCGGCAAGCTGGACACACACAGAAGGCTTGCTCCCATGAGAAGGCCGAGTGCAAGACCACGGACACCGCAGCAAGGAAACCCTAGTATGCGTGCCCAAGAGCGCACCAGAGGTACCAACAGCTATGTTGCAGCAGAACCGGACAGAGCAATGTCCAGACCTGTAAGCGACAACGGCCACCCAGCAGGGAGGAGCCACAGTCCCCCGCGAGACAGACTGGGAGACTGAGCAGTACTCGAAAGAGTCAGTACTAAACGGACATAGAGTAACAGGAAATTGTACAGAGCTGTACATACAAGACCAACACAAGACAGTGAGTGTCCTGAAGAGAACACTTCCACAGAGAGCAGCAGTAGCAGCCCGAAGTTGAAATGTGACAAACTCCTGCGCGGAAGCAGCAGGGGAAGAGGAAACTCCTGCGTGGGAAGTGCCCATGGAGTAGGGCACAAGGCAATGTTCAGTATTGGCGTACGTGGCGAGGATGCCACCGTCTACAGACAGGACAGGACTGGACTGAACTACGAAAAAGTACTACCTATCCCGGAGAGAGGAAAGTAGAAACCAGTCATCGCAGGAGCGCAAGAAAAGCGTAAGACCCACGTGGCAGCGAACATGCTAGGGAGCATCCACCTGACGCGCATAGAACACAGAAGAACCGTGCCGCGTCAGCCCTGCGTGCCTGGGAGCCGCGCCACAAGGCTCTGCCTTGAGGTCGTCCATGGCCAGGACGAACTGTGCCGGAACGGAACAGGACAAGGTGGTCCAAGGGACAGTGGCTGACGATAAGGGCAGCCAACATAGACAAGGAGGGCGAAGTTGAAATTACACTCCTGGAAGAGGCAGGCGTGGCAGAAACCTCAAGAAAGTGAGCATTTACAGATACAGGGGAGTGATACAGACCAACCGCAGACCCCAACAGATAGGCAATAGCCTTTGAAGAAGACTCCACAGGAGCCTACCAAGCCTTCTGTGTAAGGAAGGCAGCTAGACAATAGCCAACGAATACCCCACATAGGGTAAGCCTCAACCCCAGCTAGAGGCACCTCTTGAGCACGAACTCATAGACAGAGGAGTCAAAAGAAAGCAGAATCAGCTGACCAGCTGCACTAAATAGAAGCAAAAGCGGGAAGCCGTACAGGCTGTCTGGGTATTACGTCATGAACCCATGGCCCAGAACAAGCAGAGACAACACTGCACCCGAAAATAAGAGTCCACAAAAGGACTAGAAAACACAAAGTCATGGGAGCCCAGACATGAGGCGGTTGACTTCTGATTACGCATGACTGTCAAAAAGGGTCACGCCATCAAATGGCAAATCCCGAAGACTCTCCAGAACATGGTCATGGAAACCGCCATCGCGCAGCCAGGCATGGCGACGCAGAGCAACGGACCTGGCCATCGCCCGACCCACAGAGTCAGTGGTGTCCATAGCCGACCGAATGGTAAATTGTGCCATTTCTTGGCCATCATGAAGGAGACGATCCAGGTCAGCACGGGGGCCCTCTGGAAGAGAGGGAAGAAGACGTTAGGCCGAGTCCCAAAGGGCAAAAGTAGCCCGTGCAAACACACAAGACGTGTTCAGAGCACAGATGCCCGGACTAGTGGACGGAAAAAATTTGGCAGCCACATGTCTCCAACCAACGAGACTCCCTAGTGGGAGGTAGCAACGGGAGAGGAGAGGAAGGCTGCGAGGCGAAAGCCGCCTGGACCACCCGGCAGTGAGCCCTAGGATGAAAGGACAAACAGATAGGGTCATCTGGAGCCGGGCGATGCCGACGTGCGATGGCCCGATCCACAGGGTCTCCCGAGGAGGGCTGTGCCCACGTGCCAAGAAGGGTGTCAAATAACGACCCGCCAAAAGGCAGCAAGGGCTCCACCTCCACAGCATCCTGGTGGAGGAGATCCAATAATGGATCAGAAGGCATGGGGACTGAGGGGGGTTGCAGGTGTAAAATAGCTGTAGCCCTGCGAACAGCCCTTGCAAATGCAGCGCTAGCCTCTGTAGCCATTCTAGGTGGCGATAACAAACTATCTGTAGGGGACGGTTGAAGACTAACCCGTCCCCCAGAAAGGAGAGACGCCGCAGGCCGAGCAAAGGGCCACTGGCCAGGGGGCAGCGGAGCCGGAGAGCGTCGAAACAACCCTGGGTGGACCGGCAACGGCGTCGACCGACGTCGAGACGGCGTCGTATCGACAATCACCAAGGGTGACTCAGCCTGGCGTCGGACCGGCGTGGACTCGCCCTCCACTGAGGCCTGCGGGGAGGAAGGATGCAGACAAGGAGTCGAGCTCCGTGCTGCAGCCGCATCCGACGGGGCAGAAGGGCTCGACGTCTGACTGGGATGCCCCTCGGGCCGTGTCCCAACGTCGCAGTGACTCCGGAACCGGAGTCGAGGTACCCGGCCGGCACCGAGGGCGAACCCGCCGGCGAGGACCCGACCTGAGTCCCTACCCAGTCTGTGGGGCCCGAGGGTGCGCCAGGGAGAGGGGGTGACCCAAAGATGGAGTGAAGAGCCTTGGAATAGGCTTCCATCAGGGCCCGAGTCGCCCCAACACCCGGAAAGGGTGGGTATAAGGGGACCGGCTCCTGAGCGCCCGCGCCCGGTAAGGACCGGGAGCAGAGGGCCCCGTCGTCACGTTTATGTGAGGTCGACGGCCTCCGTGACTTGTGCTTGTGCTTACCTGCGGCAGGCGAATGACGTCCGCGGGAACGACTCCGTGACCGGACCCGAACAGGAGCCCCAGCTCGAGATGGAGATCGGCGGCGCGAAGGCTCTGAGCGGGACATCCGGGCGGTCAACAACTTCATCCGGCGCTCCCGCAGGGACTTCGGCTTCATCTGCCGGCAGGCGTCGCATTCCTCGGAGTCGTGGTGCTCTCCTAGGCACAACATACAGATCGCGTGCGGATCCGTCGCTGACATCTGCCGCATACAGGTCTCACACGCCTTGAAACCCGAAGGCATCGCACACTGTTCCCTGACGCCGAAGGCATCGAGAAGGCCTGAAACAACAGGCCAGAGGAACCGCTTACTCCTGGATCCGCGTTGGGGCGCGGAAAAGTAGGAAACTGACGTCAGCGCGCCGGGAGGGACTTATATGGCTCCACTGACGTCATGTCCGTGGACGGCGTCAGGGCGGAGCCATGTGGCGCCGGCTCACTGAGGTGCTGCTGCAAAAAATTCTCCGGATCCAGTCTGACGCCTGGGGATATTCTAAGTTAAGGAATCTGCGGCTAGATGTCTCTATCAGATTGTCGAATCAGTCTAACTTTCATTTATAGCAGTTGTGACTGACTCCCAATAAACAGATACACCAGCTTTAGATATTGCTTTCATGAGCTGCAACGTTTAAACCCTTTTTATTCATGTCAGAAAAAGAAACCTAAATGTTGGCTATTTAGGTAAATGACACCATTACTTCACCCCAAGACATAAGTGGCGGCCCCTGTCGCCTTGACAGCATATAATCTTATCAGAATTCCACCACACAACTGGGAAGTTTCAAACGTAAAGCCACTACTGAGGGCAAAGTTTGTATTAAAACTAAAAGAAGAAATATCTGGCGTTGAAGAACCCTGGAAGACATGGAGAGCTGTGAGGGGCACAAAGGTTCAATTCAAAATCAGTTTGAAAGTAAAATCTGAACCTATACCAGCCATACATTAAAAACCATGCGGCTAAGGCTATGAACCTTATGTTAAGCTGTCAAAGTAGCAGTCTCTCAAGGACAGGAGCATTTTGCATACACAATCTAACAATGTGAAAACTGGAGTAAAGAAAAGGGGGCTGGAAAACTTAAAACATAAGAAAAAACAGCAATCCAAGGACTGAATGGAAGAATCCGAGGGTGTGGAATTCCAATAGTCTGAGGCTCATGCCATATTGTTTTAGGTCAACAGACAACATATCTAATGTACGTCTATTTTCATGATGATAAAAAGTAACTATTGCTGTTCTGGTGTGGAGAATGTTCTTTTTTTTTTTAGGATAGCATGTTTGGTTTTTGGATGATAGGTAAAAATATAATGATAAATCAGTGTTCAGATTTCGTAAATATGTGTGAAGTTCAATATATAGTATGTGAGAATTGTAAATGTATTAAGTTATTACCCAATGAGAAAAGATTGAGTTTTGTGTTGGCCAACTGGTTAACAAATATTACTAGGATGTGGAATTAATTCTCACACTAGGTCTATTGCATATAGAGTAAAACCCCTTGAAGAGAAAGAAGATTGAGCATTTCTTCAAATATAAATATTTTGGGCAAGCAGCTTTTGAGATAGATGGACAAGGAAGATATTCTTGTACATTACCTGGGTCTTGACAATCTACAGACAAATATACACGTTTAGAGTCCACTTGATACTCATAAAATGCTAATGTGTTCGATTATGTTAAGGTGCCAATGTCTATCTGCTGCCAACTGAAATACCCAATTACTTGTTTAAGTCCCTCCCAACAATGAGCATAAAATAATCGAGCACAACTTTCTTACCCATGGTGAATGTAACTTTTATAATAGTTTTATAATTTGCTAAAATAAAACCAAACAGGAGATTGCTTTTCTTCTTCCCTTTATTAACAGTATTGCATAGTTACATAAAACGATGAAATACGTTCAATGTAAATTACCTCATGCCAAAAGAAATGTGCATATGCATGATCTGAACACTTTAGCATTTACCAGGTCATCATTACTAATATTACATTTTAATAGGAACAAATCATGATCATTTTAAGGCCACACAAGTTACACAGTAACAGCCTGTAACAGCGTATTACAACACATCAGCATCATCATTTATAATCTGTGCTAAAAAATGTCGACAAGTTTAAACTTCGACCAAAAAGATGCCAGAAGCTCAAACAGTACCACTGTAATTTCTCATGTTTGCAAGCGGGAACATGCATGTACCAGATAGTGTTTATTGCGGGATGTTCAGATTTATGTAACCGGTTGTAGTTTTAAAAGTATTTTAAGAAATATCCTTGTGCAGTGGGCACGATACTGAATACTGCATACAACTGAGTAAACTCATATTTCCCCATCCAGTGTCCCTTAAATAATTGTGAATGTTTAAGTGGTTATTTTACCCAGCATTAACAAACAAAAAAGACCCCTTCTTTATTTGCTGCTGTTAGACAACAGAAAAACAAAGTCAACATAGTTAAATCTCAGTTGTAAAGCTTTAGGCAAAATCAATGTGATGATTTATGCCTAACAAAACGTATGCATCAGCTTAGTGACTAGGTGTGTCCAGATTCAGGTAACTGTCAAATTACATAGTGCTGGAAAAAATCTTAAGCAAAAGGATTCAATGCCACACTAGTCTGAAAGAAAATTGTACCACCACAAAGAGCATACAAATATATCTATGAATTTTATCTGTGCAAACAGCCTTCACATAAAAGTTCAGGGAATCTACAGTCTGGACCCATTTGGACAATATTTGTTGACATCACACTGGGATCAGTAGAGAAGAAGCAGATGGCTTTAGAGGTGGGCATCCTTCACAGTTTAGACCAAATACTTACGCCTAGACACAGCTTTTATTAAACACACAGGGGCGGCTCCAGCGTCGCCCCAATGCTTTCTCGCAGTGCGAGAAGCAGAAACATAAAATGGTATTTTAAATACCATTTTATGTTTCTGCTTCTCGCACTGCGAGAAAGCAGAAGGCAGGGTTTGGTTGGGGGCGGGCTGGTGGGCGGTCCTGCTCCAGGTAGGGAAGGAGTGGCTAGCCCACTGTTGTGGGCGCTGACTGGTCGGCCCCAGGGCCGACCAAACCAGTCATGCACACCTTGCATTTTCTCTATGTGGGCTGCATGCAGCCTACATAGAGAAAATGGCCTCCCCATAGACGCCTGTGGGGTCGGCGTTCTAGCCAACCACAACGCTGCAATTGCAGCGTTGTGATTGGCTTAGGGGAGGGGAGGGAGGCTGCCTGCTTCCTGTATAGAGAGGAGAGAGGAGACGCGACGCGGGACCGGAGAAGATGGTAAGTTAAACATTTAAAAAAAAATTAAATTAAACCCCCCCCTCCCCGCGCGACCCTCCACCAGCGAGTCATGCCGGCCGCGACTGTAAACACAGGTTCCTTTGACACAAATGAAAGAGGTTTAATGAACCTCTCTGATCAGTACTAGAGAAAAGGAAGTACACCGTTGGGTTTTATGTTTGCAGACTGATAAGTAGAGCAATTTTCGCACAAGCCATTATAAAAATATCCAATCGAATGGCTCCTCCTTTAGACTGGAGCGTCATACTTCAATTGAGTAAACACTTTATTAGAGAGTTCAAACGGCTTATGTATTTTTAGCTATTTACACCTAATAACTTGAACAAATTACAATAATAATGCAAAGGTGGATGGTAATAATTTGACACAACTCTCAGAATATTTTTGGGGCCTAGTCTTCAATCGCGTGCCTGACTTATCATATGACCATCAAATATGAAATGTCATATTGTGCATGGAGGGGTTACTGTACAAACCGTGAGAGAAGGGGCATATGTATTTAATAGAAACATCGTATCGATAAGAGAATACATTCCCATAGGAAACATACAGTCTGATTCTGAAACATAGTTCAATGTGACAACTTGAAATAAACTATTGAAAATTCACCTGAAAATGTTTCCCTACAAACAACCTAATCTGTCGAAACAGGCTACGAATATCTTTAACAAAATCACTTAAAGTGAGCATCTTTAATCTATATTATTATTTTCAAACCTTAGCTTTAAGCCTCAGTCATTTTAACCCAGATGTGCCAAAACTATGAAGCAATACTGTGAAATAGATTTTCTGGTACATGTATGTTTTCCTGAAAAGAGTTCCAGTGCAATAAAAAGGAACCAATTATTAAAATGAATCATGATTCAAATCTTACAATATTGCTAAAATATACCTGGATGTACTTGACTAGGAGTACAATGCACGTTATTATTTTTAGTATATATATATATATATATATCAACCCCTGCTCCGCCCCAAAAAAAATTAAACTGTACACCTTGAAATTGTATAAGAAACAGGATTTAAATAAAAAAATTAAATGAGTGATTGTTTCATTCACCAGCCCTAATTTATTGGCCAGTAGTATGCACTTAAGACAATGATCTCTTATGAAATGTACAGAAAGCTTATTATGTTCTAAAAGTATTAGAAATAGGTAATACCTTTTTGTTCGAGCAGCAGTGCTATGCAAAAGTAGCAACAACAAGGATTTTCAATACACCTTAATTTAAAACTTGTCTTGTAACAGTTTACCTTTTAGAACCTTCCACTGGCACCTCCTATGTTGATGGAAGTGTCAGGCCGACAAAACAAGTTAAGAGAGGGACTACTTGTCTACACAGACGATATGTTTTTCGAATGCATGCGGCACGAGAATTGCAAAGACACATTTTAACACACCAACTGCAGACAAACATTGGAGAACGTCCCTAGTGTAATTTATTGGAGGGTGTCCACATTTTAAAAAAAAGGCATTGCTAGAGATTTGAAACTAAAACATATGCACCACTGGCCGACACGTTCCATATTTGAATTATATGGATCCCTGGTTGACGCTTCAAAATAGAAGTTAACTATTTTATTTCTGAAGTCGAAAATGACATGTACTGATCAGAAACAGAAGAGAACAGAAGAGAAATTAAACTACCAAACCTTTAAAGGAGGACATCAAAAGTCTGCATTTTGTTGGGAGATCCACTAGTGACAACGGAATGGCATAAAGCCAATAATGTCTGGTATATGCCTTCTACTTCAACATTCAAAGTATGCCTTTCGGGTACTTTCTTTTTATTTAAAAACATCTGTGCAATGATCTAATGTCATTATAGCTCTAGCGTCTTAGGTAATGAAGGCCATTAAAGGTTCTCTTCTCCAATACAACCCTTGCAACAGACCTTAACACTACAGCTCTTGACTACAACTTGGCAGGGGTGAAGGCCTTCAAGGACTGGTATTTTACTCAGCAGTTGCCAGTAATGATATATCACAACAGTGGTACGATAACAGCTTCTTTGAAGAAAATGATATGTAGACAGCGATTAATTGGTATTGGTTTAACAGTCAAAATATTAAGCACTAAATAGATTGATTTTTAAAGTATTACATGTCCTGATGGTGGCTCAAACCTATAATTGAGGGAGATGATTATTATCAACTGGTATAGTCTTCAGCTGTGGACTGTAATGGTATATTAGCACCCTACCTGGAATACTAGGATTGGCTAAAACAATCAGAAGGTATAAATTGAATGTTCATCCACATTCACAGGCCAGTGAAAATCTGAAGCAAGAACATGAAGCAGCAAGGGACGGTTAACATAGTAAATTATACTACTAGCTTTAGTGCCCTCTTGCAGACCGGCCTTGTGACAAGGAGATAATACCTGTTCCCACAAACTCCCTTTTGGGGTCCGAATACTGTGTTAGTTCACAAGACGAGTCCCAATGGTCACGGGTACCTATGTTTGCAGCAGCTCCGCCTGGCTCCTTGGCAGGGGCGGAGATGGACATTGGAGAGTTTGGAAGCCAGTCCTAGAGCACAGAGACACTCACACTTACCCAGGGGAGAAGTTGAATGACAGGCTGTCTTGAAGCCTGGGGAACTGAAGGCCAGTAAACAAGATGCCAGCTCAGCAAGACACCATTGATATTCGGGTCCCACATAAGAAGGTAGAGTCTTCTTAAATAGAGGTGGAACTTCCAGGATAGCCCAAGGAAGACTGCCACAGAATATTGGATACACTTCTAACCATTCCACCGATCAGGGAAAAGGAAGGAAAATTAGTGTTTGGTTTAGACCTGGAATGCCCTATATAAGGCCCCTTCTCCCTACAGTAAGTAAAAAAGACTCTGGACGTGAAGGGCACTCCCTGAAAGTAATTTTTCTTTCCACAGAGTCAAGTGAGGAGGTTATTCTGCCCCATCCCAGCAGTAGACACAAACGTTCAAAGGGAGAGAAGAGGCTAAACATGGAAGACGCTCCATGAAGCTCCCCTTTCTATTTTTCCACAGGGCACATGGAGTAACAAGTGAGAAGAGGATTAACGATGCTGATTGACTGCAATATGAAACACAAAATTATGACCTATGCTTAGAAAATACTCTGATCCAGTGGACTGAAGTAATATTCCTTCTCTTTCAAATCTGTAATCCTTCTAATCCTAAAAGCCTACACATTTCCTACATTAAAATTATAAATAAATGAACGCATTTGGGTGTCTGTCCTCTTGTACCAGTCAGCCTTGTCACAGTCATTAAGAGCTGCTTCACTCATTATGCCTCCTCACCATTGGCTACGCCCATAATTGTAGGATGGGCAATTAACACTGGTCATTGCCCACCAATGAAAGGGCTAATTAATCCTCTCAGTAGGGGACAATAACTTAATTAACAGCCTCTTCTGAATTTTAAGACCTAAGCAGCTTGTGTTCCAAATCTTAAAGGCTTTCGGACGCTGGGGAAGGGAAGGATACAATAGGGCAGCAAGAATGGGGTTTGTCAGCAGTGTATTTGGGGGAAGAGCACTTCAAGGAGCAAAACGCAGGTCTTCGAGGAAGCAGAGAATAGTGAGACAAAGTACAGGAAGGCAATAGCACTCATTATTGCCCCTTACCCTTGCCATTGGCCTGAAAATGTGGTGTGGGCACATTAACATGCACTACTGCCCAACTACACAGCTGAAAACAATACAATACTAGCCCTTATTTAAAGCACAGCATTGAGTGTTCATGGTCTGAGAACTGAAGAATAAAAAACTCTTGAGGCCATATAATCTCAATGTGCTCACGCTAAGTGTGATGAGTTCCCCGAGGCGATGCCCCTTGTGACCGGGAGAGCGGCGATCCATCCAATATGGCCGCAGAGATGCACCAAGCAGGGAGTGGAGAAGGCGGTCCAGACTCCCCACCACGACGTGAGGACTTAACGCCCATCAAAGAAGGACTAAAGAGGGCAGTGGTGAAAGATGCAGCGGACTGGCGGATGGAGCGAGAAGATACGGAGCGACAGGACGAAGAAAACTCTGCGATAGGCGAGGACGAGAGGTGTCGAACCGGCGAGGAGACCACAGAAGAGGCCCCGAGGTTTGAGGACGACTCCCGAGAGACAGAGGGAACCCTGACATCGGAAATCCGCTCCCAGAGCACCGTGAACGAGACCGGCTCTCCGAAGGGAAACGAGGAGGCGGGATCTCACCTTACCACGGCCCCGCAGGGTCGTGGATCCAGGCAAGTGCCAGCTGCACGCGCGCTTTCATTAAAGGGCTGGTGGGCAGGGTTAAGGGCCACACCAAGCTCAACACCATAAACCCCTCACCTTAGGCACTGCACAATTAGGGCCAGTGGTGGAAGTGCACAAACCCCGACCCCTTCCTGATAAGAAAGGCAGTAGCCTGAAGTTTTCTTTCTTTTTTTTCCTTTCCTATAACCTCCCGAGTACTGCAACCAGGACGGAAGCAAGCAGCAAGAGGAGAAGAAACCATCAAACCCAACTAGGGACTGTATAAAGACGCCCTGTAGACAGGGATAAACGAGGAGTTGTTTATTTTTGTTGGTAGTGACCAAATAAATGGTAAAAACCCTACAGGCACCTATGATTATTGTGATACAGGGAGGGTTCGAGACAACCCCTACAGGACCACGCTACGACAGTGGTGTCAGAAGTGCGATCCAGGTCTAGTCACAATGACCCAACCCATCACGATTTAAGCCATTAATCGCCCAATTGGCCGAAGGACAGCGCCACCTAGAACTGGTCCTGGAACAACAGACCAAACAGGCCCAAAAAGAACGTGAGGCACTACACTCCGCAATAAAGGACCAGGCATCCCTGTTGACTACAAACCAACAGGTGCAGGACACTGCCATTATGCGCCTCACTGATGCTATCTCGAGTGCTCGAGTACACCCCAACGTACCCGGGTCTGTTCTACAAAAATTCCAGAGCGGAGATGATCCGGACTATTTTGTTGTTAATTTTGAACGAGTCGCAACCACTGCTTCCTGGCCCCCGGAAAGATGAGGTCAATACATAGCACCCTTGTTATCGAGAGAATTACAAGCCGCCTATCAGGCAGCCAACCCAGCAGGGGCAACCAGTTATGCAGACATAAAGAAAGCCATTTTGGAACCTTTGGGCTGCAACCAGGAATACTACTGCAGCCGCTTTAGGAAGGAGAAGTAGACAATAGGAGATAACCCTCAAGCGCTATATTACCACATAAGGGACCTGGGGAACCGTTGGCTACAACCCTCTGTATCGTCCCTGTATGAACTTACTGAAAAAAAATCTATCTTGAACAGTATTTGGAGGCTCTTCCCTTTAACACCCGATCATGGATCAAACAACACCCCAACCTCTCAGTAACAATGGCGGTAGACCTAGCTTGTGCCTATCACGGTCGCCGGACTTCCAGGCTCCATCTCACCGTACTCCTTTGGGTCCACCCAAACCCCCGAACAGGGCGCCCGTAACCCATGTCGAAAACAAGGGTCCTTTCTTCCCGAAACTCCCACCAAAACCAATTCCCGTTACAAATCCAGCGCAAGGGCCCCAGTGTTTCCACTGTGCGGAGTGGGGTCATATAGCCCTTCAATGTCCTGCCCGCAACCCTCCCCCAGAACCCATGGAAGTAGGGTACACACGTGGGCGGGTGTTTGTCACAGGAGACGTCCCTGTAAAGTATAGAAAAAGGATACATGTAAATGGGAAACCAGTGATAGCACTACTAGACACTGGTTGTCACCACACCGTTGTCTCCAGAGAGCTCATACCCGAGTCCCAGATAGTAGCAGGGGAATACATCCAGGTAACATGTGTTCATGGAGAAAGGAAATTGTATCCTTTAGCTGAGGTTGTACTAGAAATTAATAGGGAACCCCAATTGAGGAAGGTCGGGGTAGTTCCCTCTCTACCTGAAACCGTTCTGTTAGGAACCGATCTTCCTAGGTTTCACGTGTACCTACAGTCTCTTGATTCCCCATCGCCACTAGTAGAATGGTTAGAAAGCTCCCCCTTCTCTGGCGATGACATAAAAGAACCCATCAATAAAAGGATAAAAACACGTAGGGAGAAAAGAGAGGAGCCAGTGTTATATAGCCAAGCATATCGTACTCTACCTGCTCATGTCCTTGCCTCCTCAGATGTACCGAAGACGCCATTCCGAAGTTTTCGTACGGCCCAAAGGGACGATACAACAGTGCAGCATGCCTGGGGACAAGCCCAAGAAGAGCAACCGGAAAAGGAAGGCCCTTACTTTTGTGTGAAGAAAGGTCTTCTGTACAGGATCACTCAAGAGAACAACCATGTTAAGGAACAGTTATTGATCCCCAAAGCTTTTCGAGAGCAGGCTCTCTGTCTGGCCCATAGTCAAACCGGGGGTGGTCATTATGGGAAAGAACACACTCTTAAGTATTTGTTGGAGAAGTTCTATTGGCCAGGTGTGTCTCAAGAGGTAGCTAGATACTGTGCTTCCTGTGTCAGGTGCCAGTTAATCAATACACCCGCCCTACCACGTGCTCCACTCCACCCCCTCCCGATCATTGATGTTCCCTTTCGAAGGGTGGGGATGGACCTAGTAGGACCCCTTCTTCCTTCTGCCCGGTGGCACCAATATATTCTTATACTAGTGGATAACGCCACCCGGTATCCCGAAGCGTTTCCCTTGACCACTGCAACTACCACCGCTGTGGCCCAGGCCATGATCACCTTCTTCTCCCGTGTTGGGTTTCCCCATGAACTTTTAACCGACCAGGGTACACCCTTTATGTACCGATTAATGAGGCAGGTGTGCGAGCTGTTGAAGATAAAACAAATTCGGACAGCAGTCTACCACCCTCAAACGATGTTGAGGAAAAGCATAGACAAAGCCGGGAGGGGTTTGGATCGGCAATTACCCCTGGTCTTATTTGCCATCAGGTTACACGAGCAGAAATCCACGGGGTTCTCACAGTTCAAGCTATTGTTCGGAAGGAAGCCCCCCACGCTCCTAGATATGGCAGCAGAGCAATGGACCAAGGACGAGGGAAAACCTTTGCTGCAATTTAGCACGTCCCTTAAGGACACCTTAACGACCCTATGGGAAGAGGTCCATGTAAATATAGAAAAAGCTCAGACACAACAGAAACGATGGTATGATAGAAATACCAAGTTAAGAGGTTTCAGTGGGAGATCAAGTGTTAATTCTCCTACCCACCACAGATAAAAAGCTTTTGGCCACGTGGCAGAGACCCTATCCAATATTAGACAAGGTCACTCCGGTTACCTATCGCATAGCCGTTCCGCACAAGAACAAGACAGGCCAGATATATCATGTAAATTTACTAAAAGCATGGGACGGGCCCGTCCCTGTATCCCTGTGCAAAGATACCCACATACAGCATGTCGTTCTGAATAAACCGTTGGAGATATCCTTGACCCCAAAAACTCCAGTAGAAAAGACACAGCCCAATTGGGGCCGCCAAACCACTGAGGAACAGAAACGCCAGCTACAAACCCTATGCGCTTCCTTCTCCTCTGTCTTATCCGGAGTACCAGGTAAGATGTCTTTGGTCGAGCACGACAATATCACCAATACCTCCAGTCCGATTAAGCTAAGGCCCTATCGTATCCCAGCCGCAAGAAGACAGACTGTGGAACAAGAGATAAAAGCCATGTTAGAAGCAGACATTATTGAACCCTCACACAGTGCCTGGTCATCCCTAGTCGTTCTGGTTCCCAAACCCGACGGGAGCATAAGATTTTGCATCGATTTTCGCCAACTGAATGCCGTGTCAAAATTCGATGCCTATCCCATGCCACGAGTGGAAGAACTCATTGAAAGACTCGGAGACGCCAAGGTTATGTCCACCACAGACCTCACAAAAGGGTATTGGCAGATTCTTCTTTCACTTGAAGCCTGAGAAAAAAATGCTTTTTCTACACCCTTTGGTTTATTTCAGTTTAAGGTACTTCCCTTTGGCCTCCATGGCGCCCCAGCCACGTTCCAGAGACTGATGGACGTTGTCCTGTCTTCCCATCATTCCTATGCCGTGGCATATCTAGATGACATAGTTGTACACAGTCCAGATTGGAAAACCCACCTGATACACCTAGAGAAGATCCTAAACACCCTAGAACAAGCAGGTCTCACGATCAACCCAAAGAAGACTACATTTGGGGCCGACCATATTAAGTATTTAGGATATGACATTCAGGCCGGGAAAATCAGACCCCAAGTGAGTAAGATAGAAGCTATCTCCCACATATCCCGTCCAAACACTTGAAAAGAAGTCCGCTCCTTCCTAGGCCTAGTTGGATACTACAGACGGTTCATTCCACATTTCTCTGACATAGCTAGCCCCCTTACAGACCTTCTCACCAAAGCATGTTCAAGCAGCAGATTCCATTGGTCAGAATCCCAAGAACAGAGTTTTTGTCAGCTCAAAGATTCCCTATCCCATGACCCCATACTTACATGCCCAGATTTCCCAAAAACTTTTGTGCTTCAAACAGATGTATCAGGGAGAGGCCTAGGTGCCATTCTTTCACAGCCCGATGCTGCAGGTGATCTACGCCCCATTCTTTACCTTAGCAGGAAACTGTTCCCAAGGGAAATAAGTTATGCCACCATAGAAAAGGAATGTCTGGCAATTAAGTGGGCAGTGGAAGCCCTCCAATCTGTCATCTATCTCTTGGGCCGGCACTTCCTCCTGCTTACTGACCAAGCACCTCTTACTTGGCTTTCTCTTCATGAGGATTCCAATCCTAAAGTGCTCCGCTGGTTTCTTGCATAGCAGCCTTTTTCATGCAGCGCTATCCATGTTCCTGGGAAGCTGCAAACCAACGTGAACTTTCTGTCTCGTTTTCCCATGTCTGAATGGCCCACACGTCCATTCTCGGGGGGAAGGCAATGTGATGAGTTCCCCAAGGCGATGCCCCTTGACGACCGGGAGAGCGGCGATCCATCCAATAGGGCCGCAGAGATGCACCAAGCAGGAAGTGGAGGAGGCGGTCCAGACTCCCCACCACGACGCGAGGACGTAACGCCCATCAAAGAAGGACTAAAGAGGGCAGTGGTGAAAGATGCGGCGGACTGGCAGATGGAGCGAGAAGATACGGAGCGACAGGACGACAAAAACTCCGCGATAGACGAGGACGAGAGGTGTCGAACCGGCGAGGAGACCACAGAAGAGGCCCCGAGGTTCGAGGACGAATCCTGAGAGACAGAGGGAATCCCGACATCGGAAATCCGCTCCCAGAGCACCACGAACGAGACCGGTTCTCCAATGTGAAACAAGGAGGTGGGATCTCACCTTACCACGGCCCGGGAGGGTCGTGGATCCAGGCAAGTGCCAGCTGTACGCACGTTTTCATTAAAGGGCTGGTGGGCAGGGTTAAGGGCCACACCAACCGTAACACCATAAACCCCTCACCTTAGGCACTGCACAATTAGGGCCACTGGTGGAGGTGCACAAACCCCGACCCCTTCCTGATAAGAAAGGCAGTAGCCTGAAGTTTTCTTTCTTTTTTTTCCTTTCATATAACATCCCGAGTACTGCAACCAGGACAGAAGCAAGCAGCAAGAGGAGAAGAAGCCATCAAACCCAACTAGGGACTGTATAAAGACGCCCTGTAGACAGGGATAAACGAGGAATTGTTTATTTTTGTTGGTAGTGACAAAATAAATGGTCAAAACCCTACAGACGCCTATGATTATTGTGATACAGGGAGGGTTCGAGACAACCCCTACAGGACCACGCTACGACACTAAGTTAGGTAACACACAGTTGATAGTGATTGGTGACAGTGCTGACACTCGAGCAGCAGCGACTATTTTGGCCTGTAGTTAGAAAACTGCAAATGAAAATTTACTGGCAGTAGCCACACACACAAGACACCACAAATGAAAAAGAAATGTTTTGTATTGAACACAAAAGATTTTCTAACAAGGAAGTAAGCAACTACAAACGTTGCTCAGAAGACTGCCTTTGTTATGTTGGTCCTGCCTATTTTATTTACTGGACTGGACTTGCTGGAGTTAAAAATAAATAAATAACTAGCAATACGGGAAAGTGATAAGTTAGAGGATGGGTAATGTTTTGCTCTTATGCAATTTGTGGACAGTGGGTCCAGCATGTAGAGAGCAGTATGGGTGGCATGAAAACTCAATGCATTCATCTATTCCAGAGTTCACAGTTAGTTTGGGACTCCATCCAAAGAAGGAGGTGCCAGGCACAGATTCATAAGGCTTAAAGCTGTAATGAAGGTAGTGTAAAAGTGATTAGGCAATGACTGACCCAAAATGTAAATTGGATACATATTTCTGCCTTCTGTCTATGCACCAGACTGGTCTGTGGTGCTGCTTACAGCTACACTGCCTCCTCCTCTAGACTTGGTATTTCTTCAACCTGTTTTGGTAGCCTGATGTGCAAGAACCAGGTTTTAGGACTGCTGAGAATATAGCACTTTTTTCGAAATAAGACTCTGATAGTGAGGGCATGTTTGTAGCCCAAACGGATGTTGATCATTTTCACTTCTAAAAATGCAAATTTTCCCTGGTGATTTTGAAGTAAGCAGTAGATTTCTATGGCTTATTTTGGGTGTTACTCTTTCATCCCACTCAAAAGAATTCCTCCGGAAAAATGTTTTTCATTTTAGTGGCAGCATCTGCTAGTGGACCTTCCTCTGAGAGGAAATGAATATCTGGGGTTTGTAAGGATGTGACAGTGGTCCTCTGGTGGGGTCAGAGTTAGATGTGCCTATGTTCTAAAAAATTGTGCCAACATAAATACAAGACTGCTGGTTCCTGAGGAAAAGAGAGTGGTCCTTATAGGTGAACATTTGCTACATAAAACACATATCCACAACAACAGAAGGGTTTACAGCTACTGAGAAGGTCTATGGCTGTGGAGATATTTGCTGCTGATGCTAACGTCCCTCGAATAAGTGTTACTTAACGTACGTAGAGTTGAAGAAATTGAAATTCCTCCTATCTGAGATAGGATTGTTTGAGGAAAACAATATTTTTAGAATTGCATATTCTGTGAAACCTTGAAATTGTGGTTAAAAAACAGGAGCACTATAAAAGGTATACAGAGGATAGGAACAATATGACATCTCACACACTTATGTTGAGGCTTCGAGAAAAGCAGTTGTTTGCTGAGATCATGTGCGGTTTCTATCAAACAAAGTGAAATTGCAATCCACAGGTCATGCGACAGGCTTTACATGGACTTTACTCACTGACCAAGGAGGCAGTTAGTTACTATAGGGGTAACTGCCTGTATTCAAATACACACGAAACTGAAGAGTTCAATGTTAGTCATGGATTATGGTGCCCAAGAACTGATAGCAATCTGGCTACAAAAGCTATAGATAAATTCAAGCTAAGGGAATTACACATGCGTGGTATAGTGCTTTCAGAGTTGTGCAAAAACCTTTTCTTAACTCATCTTACTTACTCATACAGAGTGCCCAGTGCTATACTGCACTTCTGAAGAGCACAAGGGTCTGAGTATAACTCTTAGGAGAAAATATATCACTTGCCCCAGGGTTTATGACTGCCATTAGAACTAAACATTTCAAAACAAACCTTCAATACTTTTGAAGAAATGCAGCTTCAAGGACATCAGTGGAAAAGATTAAATTCATATCTGCAACAACCCTAACAGTTAACATCACTCACCATAAGGCTAACTGGAAATACCTTGCTAAACAAGAAACAGTTACTGAAAAAAGTAAACCTCCTATGTTAAATACTGAACTAGCCAAAAAGGGGCCAAGGGGCGTGGAGCAAGTAGAGGGAGATTAAGGCACGTAGGCGGGGCTGGACAGAAAGGGTAAGATGGAGCAAGAGCAGGAAAGAAAGGATGAGGGAAAAAAGGAGACAGAGGCAGTGCTTAATTTGAGCGGGTGGTTTCCAGTGCTCAGCATCGGCACTTAATGGTCAACACCGGTACTTAAGACAGGCTGCACCATGGTGGCGCTGACTGTCTAATTTACAGATGAGCACAACAACAGATGCTTATTAATCCAAGATACATTAAAATGACTATTACCAGTGCTCAAGCCATTTTTATAGCTTTGAGGGCTTGGAATAGTCAGAATAGTCACACTTTTAGGAGTGTGATGGTTAATATTTGTGTTGGTACTGTCATGGGCAGCGCTGGCCGGAGCAATGGGTGGTGCAAGCTGCAGTGGCCTCCAAGTGAGGGCCCCAGGCACTTTTTTTCCCCACAAATTAAGCACTGCAGAAAGCAAGAGTTTAGGCACATGATGAGCATATGGTTACATAAAGCAATATCTCCTGACCAAGGAAGAGTTCCAAGAAAGAACTAAAGATCTAGTCCAAATACTCAGAGGGCCGTAGGCCAGACCAGGCATGACACAGTCAAAATAGCCATTATATGGCCTATGGAGGAGGAGGAGGTAAAGAACAATATAGAAATGTAAACTACTAGTGTCGTACATAAAGAGAATCCCTGTTCAACCAGAGAATGATGAATCTCTCAATAGAGGGAGCTATACAGAGCTCAATCTGGCAAGAATGGTCAGACCAAACTCAAGTAAGTCTTGGGAGAGCCAAAGGCACAAGTTACTAACTTGTGTAACGATATATCTGTAAGAGACAGTAGTTAGTGATAGATTCCTTACCTTAGAATATCCCCAGGCGTCAGGCTGGATCCGGAAAGTTTTGCGTAGCAGTACCCTTGCGCGTCGGTAGGCGGCGTCGTGCGGCTCCGCGTCCGTCGTCGGCGTCGTGATCGCCGGGATGACGTCGCGGGCAGTACTTAGGCGCCGCCCCTGCGCGCTGACGCCAGTTCTGTACACGACTTTCCGCGCCAGGAACGCAGAGCCATGCAAGAAGCTGACACAGGTGTCTGAAAAATACTAGGGCCCTGAAAGGGATGTCCTTAACCCTAGAAATCAGTTCGCAGAACGGGGAGGATGGGTGGGCGGTAAGGAATCTATCACTAACTACTGTCTCTTACAGATATATCGTTACACAAGTTAGTAACTTGTGCATCTGAAAGAGACACGTTAGTGATAGATTCCTTACCTTAGAATAGATACCCCAGCAATACCAACCCCGGTGGTGGGTCTGCGAACAAAGATCAGACAAGGAAGTCCTGGAGGACAGAACGGCCAAAGAAGCCGTCCCTCCGGACCTGACTGTCAAGGCAGTAATGCTTAGTAAACGTGTGCAGCGAGGCCCACGTAGCTGCCTGACAGATAACCGGCAGCGGAACACCGCGGCCCAAGGCCGTGGTAGCAGCCGTTGCCCTGGTGGAATGGGCACGCAGCCCAACAGGAGGCTCCTTCTTGGCCAAAGAATAGCAGGTCTTGATGCACAAGGTAACCCAGCGGGAGACGGTCCTCTTGTGCACCGCCCGACCTTTTGGCGCCCACGTAGCCAACAAAGAGCTGGTCATCCACCCGGAAGTGTTTTGTGCGGTCGATATAGAAGGAGAGCGCACGTTTTGGGTCCAGACGGTGGAGCCTCTCTTCCTCTCTGGAAGGATGCGGAGGCGGAAAAAAGGTGGGCAAAGTGATGGTCTGCCCAATGTGGAAAGCAGTAACCACCTTTGGCAAGAAGGACGGACGCGTCCGAAGAACAACCTTGTCTGGATGAACAGACAGAAAGGGAGGTTTGCAAGATAGAGCCTGGAGCTCACTCACCCGCCGAGCGGAGGTGATGGCCACCAGAAAGGCAGTCTTCAGAGTCAGAAGACGAAGAGGACAGTTATGCAGAGGCTCAAAGGGAGCGCACATTAAAAAGGTAAGAACCAAGTTCAAGTCCCACTGAGGCATTACAAACGGAACAGGAGGGAAGAGGTGAGTAATGCCTTTTAAGAACCTGTTAACAACAGGGGACTTGAAAAGGGAGGGCTGATCAGGGAGCCTGAGGAAGGCCGAGATAGCACAAAGATAACCCTTGATGGTACCCAGGGCAGAACCCTGTTGGGCCAGAGAGAGAAGGAACAGAAGGACCTCAGAAAGAGGGGCAGAAAGGGGATCCACAGCCTTTGCTGTGCACCATGCCACAAATTTGTTCCACCTGCAGGCGTATACCACCTTAGTGGAGGGACGCCTGGCTGCCAGAATCACATCACAAACTTCGGGAGGCAAGTCGAAAGGAATCAACTGCCGCCGCTCAATCTCCACGCAAGCAGGTGTAGACTGGACAGGTTCGGGTGGAGGACCGTCCCCTGCTGCTGCGACAGAAGATCCTCCCGAAGAGGCAGACGGATCGGGGGATCTATGCTCATACTGAGTAGCTCGGGATACCAAACTCTTCGAGCCCAGTCCGGAGCCACAAGAATGACTTGGGCCCGGTCGTGCCGAATCTTCTTCAACACTCTGGGTAGAAGTGGTATAGGCGGAAAGGCGTACAACAGACCGCAACTCCACTCGCGACGAAAAGCGTCGCCGAGCGAGTGCCGCCTTGGAAATTCCAACGCGCAGAACTGATGACATTGCGCGTTCTCTTCGGTGGCGAATAGATCTAACCAAGGCTCTCCCCACTGTAGAAAGAGTCCTTGCGCCACTTCCGAGTGAAGACGCCATTCGTGATCCAACATGCACCTGCGGCTGAGTTCGTCCGCCCTGGCGTTCAGAGAACCTGCCAGGTGTTGAACCATCAGGAACATGCCCTGATGTTCCAGCCATGTCCAGAGGCGCAGAGCCTCCTGACAAAGGGTCCAAGACCCCACCCCGCCCTGTTTGTTGCAGTACCACATGGCGGTGGTGTTGTCTGTGAACACCTGCACTACCTTCCCTTTGACAGAGGGAAGGAATGCCTTGAGTGCAAGCCGGATCGCCCGGAGCTCCAGAAGGTTGATATGGAGCCGGGACTCCGCCCGGAGACCAGAGGCCTCTGATCTCCGCCTCTCCCATGTGACCGCCCCATCCCAGAAGGGACGCGTCCGTTACAACTGTATGCTCTGGCTGGGGAAGGGAGAGGGATCTGCCCATGACCCATTGCCGGTTCGAGAGCCACCACTGCAACTGTTTTGCAGTCCCCTCCGAGATCTGGACGTGATCGGACAGGTTGCCCTGGTGCTGCGCCCACTGGAACTTCAGGACCCACTGCAGAGCCCGCATATGCCATCTGGCATGATTGACCAGCAGGATGCAGGAGGCCATGAGGCCCAGCAGCCTCAGGGTCATCCGTACCGAAACCCAGGATAAAGGCCGAAAGATCGGAATCATAGCCTGAATATCCCGGACTCGCCGTTCGGGAGGATAGGCCCGAAACTGCGTCGTGTCCAGAACTGCTCCGATGAAAAGGAGCTGTGGAGAAGGAATTAGATGCGACTTCGGCACATTGATGGAGAACCCCAGCGAGTGCAGGAGTTCGGCCGTAGTCTGGAGGTGGGAGACGACTGCCTGGGACGAGCCCGCCTTCAGCAGCCAGTCGTCGAGGTAGGGGAAGACTGAAACCCCTGCCCGGCGCAGATGAGCTGCGACCACCGCCATCACTTTCGTGAACACCCGAGGGGCACTGGTAAGGCCAAAGGGGAGCACGGTGAACTGAAAATGCTCGGGGCCTACCGTGAACCGAAGGTAACGCCGGTGGGCCGGCAGGACGGGGATGTGGAAATACGCGTCCTGCAAGTCCAACGCTACCAACCAGTCTCCAGGGTCGAGGGCAGTCAAGACCTGAGCTAGGGTGAGCATCTTGAACTTCTCCTTCCGGAGGAAGCGATTGACGTTCCGGAGGTCCAAGATAGGACGCATGTCCTCCTTGTCCTTTTGGGCACCAGAAAGTAGTGGGAGTAGCAACCACGCCCTACTTCTGGGGTCGGAACATGCTCGATGGCCCTCTTGGTCAAGAGGGCCGTGACTTCCTTCTGTAGAAGCACCAAGTGATCCCCTGACATGCGGTGGAATTGAGGTGGCATGGCTGGGGGTGGTCTCGAAGGGGAGGGAGTAGCCCCTTCGGACAATGTCCAAGACCCACCTGTCCGAGGTGATGGTGCGCCAGTGGGGAAGGTGATGGCGGACCCTGCCCCCTACTGGCGTGCCGTGCACCTGAAAGGAGGGACTAGGAGGGCTTGGGGGCCGCGGACGGGTAGGAGGTGGTGGCCTGACCCGCACGCTGGTTGCCCGATCCGCCACGGCGGAATCCACGTCCTCGGCCACGCGAAGACGCCTGCTGCGCGGGCCGGTGACTGGGCTGCTGACGTGAAGGGGCGCCCCTACCGTGGCCACGATAGGGGCGAAAAGCAGAAGGCAGCGGAGGGCGTGTAGCAGAAAGGCCCAGGGACTTGGCAGTAGCCCGTGAGTCCTTAAAGCGCTCCAACGCATGGTCTGCTTTGGACCCAAAAAGACCGACTCCATCAAAGGGCATGTCCATGAGAGTATTCTGGACATCCCCTGAAAAACCAGTGGTTCTCAGCCAGGCGTGGCGTCGGAGCGCCACCGTCGTTGCAATCGACCTGCCCAGTGAGTCGGCGGTGTCAAGGCCACAACGGATAGTGTATTTGGCCGCATCCCTTCCTTCCGCAATGGCGCGGGAAAGCAGTGCCTGGACCTCCTCAGGGCACTGGGGCAAAACATCCGCCACCGAATCCCACAGGGAGTGGGTATATCGGCCCAAAAGACAAGCGGTGTTAACGGACCGCAAGCCAGCACTGGAGGAAGAAAAACCTTTCTTCCCAAACTGATCCAGGCGTTTGGATTCCCTATCCGGAGGAGCGGTAGGGAAGGCGGTTTGGGAAGCGGAGGCTTGGACAACCAAGCTCTCAGGAGTGGGGTGGACAGAAAGAAACAGGGGGCCGCCCGGAGCGGGGCGATGGCGTCGTGACACGTTCCGATCCACAGGAGCCCCTGTGTTGGGCTTGGACCAGGCGCCCAAAAGAACGTCAGTGAGGGCGTCGTTAAACGGCAGCACAGTCTCCGCAGAGGAGGCTGCCGGCTGAAGCACCTCTGTCAAGAAGTTAGGCTTGACCGTCAAAGTAGGGAGCTGGAGACGTAAGGCCCCAGCAGCCCTACGCAACACCGTACCAAAATTGGCCCCCTCCTCCGTAGCCACGGGAGGAGACAGCATGCCAGTGTCAGGGGAAGTATCCAGACCACTGGCCTCCCTAGACTCTCTGTCCAGTCCTCATCATACTGACAGTTGCGCGTCAGAGGGTCATCAGACCCCTCCCAGTCCTCCTGGTCCTCCTCTGGTTCAAAAGAAGGAGGAGGAGGGACATTTGGGACCCAAGGTCCCATCGGCGCCGGAGCCGGCGCCGAGCGACGCCGCTCCGGGTCCATGTCCGGAGCCGGAAGGAACTGGGGACGACGCCGCCCGGAGCCCAGGGCGGCGTCGAGAACGGCACCGGAGACATCGGCGCCGGCGGAGGTGTCGTGAGGTCGACCGGCGTCGATGGGGGTTGTGGAGCCGGGATCGAGGCCGGGGCCGAAGCCGGAGCCGGGATCGAGGCTGGAGGCACGGGCGACGCCGGGGCCGGAGCCGCCGGCGACGCCGGAGCAACCCCATCAGGACCCGCGGGGCCCGAAGGCGCACCGGAGGGGCCTGAAGGCCCGAAGAGGCGGGCCATGGCCGACAGGAACTCCTGTACCTTGGCCGGATCCGCCCCGAACCCGGGAAGGGCGGGTATGGCGGGGCCGACTCCACAGGCAAGTCCGGGGCCGCGGGGCGGGGACGGTGCCGGGAGGGGCCTCAGCCGAGTCGCGAGACCGGCGAGGCGAAGTCCGAGAGCGACGATGATTCTTGGACTTCTTGTGCTTAGACTTACCGGACGAAGAAGACTTCGACGCCGACGACCGGTGTGCACTCCGCGAGCGACCCCTGGACCTCTCACGCGACCGGGGCCTCCGTGGAGCCGAATGCCGGGCCTCGAGGAGCTTTCGAGACCGCTCTCGCAAAGCTTTCGGGTTGAGGGCCTGGCATTCGGGACAAGACTCGGTGTCGTGGCCTCGGCCGAGGCAGAAGAGACACTCCCAATGCGGGTCGGTGACGGACATCATCCGCGCACAGGCGCCGCATCGCTTGAAGCCGGGCATCCCTACGACACCCTAAGATGAAAAAAAAAACAGTTAAAAAATCACCAAAAAGTATGGTCAAAAATTGACCAGGGCACTGCTCTTCCCGGATCTGCGCTTGCTGGCGCGGAAAAAGAAGAACTGACGTCAGCGCGCAGGGGCGGCGCCTAAGTACTGCCCGCGACGTCATCCCGGCGATCACGACGCCGACGACGGACGCGGAGCCGCACGACGCCGCCTACCGACGCGCAAGGGTACTGCTACGCAAAACTTTCCGGATCCAGCCTGACGCCTGGGGATATTCTAAGGTAAGGAATCTATCACTAACGTGTCTCTTTCAGATAAAGATATATTATAGCCCCAAGACCACTGGTCAAGCAAAAACAAATGAATGTGAGAGAAACTGTCACAAATGGAAATGAAACTAGAACTAATAGTTAAGATTAGCAAGAACTTTGACAACAGCAAAAGAAAGGCAGCTACTACTGGAGCCATCCTACAAAAAATAAAACATTTATGGTTCATGTGTCGATTTATTGAAAGGGACTGCAAAGAAGGCACATGCTCCGGCCACATATTCCCTCCTAGGCTGCACATGACAATCAGGCCCCGATTTAGAGTTTGCACACAGGGTATTCTGTCACAAATGTAAAAAAGCATCCTGTCCCATCAAACTCTTGGCCCACTCTCCTCATTTAGAGACAGGCACAACATAATCTTTATGTCGGCGGAGCCCCTGTTGGCTCAGTCAATGGAAAACTTCCTCTAATGGCCCAATGAAGTGGAGGTCGTTAGCGAAAGGGCACTATACCACCCTCCCTATTTATGGTGGATGGAGTAATGACCTTTTTTCGTGAGCCTCACCACCAGGAAAAACTCCCAGGGAGTAGGGGGTCATTTGTTTTTTGTTTTTCAGAAACAAGCCCCTGCTGTGGGAGTTTGTTTGTGAAAAACAAAAGAAAGTACCACTGGGCTGGCGATCATCTCTAATTTGGATGGACGGTAGATTGTCCGGGTGGGAAAAGTAATGTCCTTGGCCACTCGGACGGACGGACTGTGGTCCAAAGTCTAAATCAAGTCCTTAACCTTTCTTTGAGAATCTATTAAGAGCATGAACCTGAGCAACAGATGTGGAACTCTCAACTACATTGTCTAGAATACATGTTTTGGGGGAAGATGGCTGATACCATTAGAAGATTAAAAAAGAACCACACATCAAAAAGGAGCACCAGAATCTCACAGTGTGCCTCTTGCGGGTGGAAAGTAAAAATCAAAGATGCATCACTAACAGCAAATACTACCAAGATAATATACACTTAACATATGTGACAAAGAATGGGTTAATTCTGCAATCAATGTCGATAACTTGATAGTGAAAGAAGTCAACAAAGAATTCATATCAGCCTAATGGAGTTCAAACGATTTTTGATAAGCCAACCTGCCTTGATCCTTCACAATCACAGACAAGTTCACCAAGGTTATGACTCTGGGAATCCTGTCTATTCACCACAGTTGGACACAAGGCGCTAAACAAAAAGAGAAAGGAGAGAAGGAGCAGAAAGAATCTTCTGAGCCAGCATGCTAGCAGTCCACTTAGCTATCAACAACACAAGCAGTAAAGTGCGCTGGTTCAGTCCACCAAGGCTGCCTGAAGCTCACTGCACACAACAGAAAACGTGACTGCATTCAGAAAAACAGGGTTTCAAGGAGAGCCCTTTCCAGCAGAAGACTGGCGTGCAGAAAAAATCAAAACCCATTTAAGCAGTCAGACAGCAAGGAAACCTTTTCTGCAAAACCACAATGGGTTTCTCACACAGGGTGTTGCCAAAAGCTTAAACCCTGACTGAAGAGGCACTAGGGATGCAATAAATGAATCTCCTAAAGACTTTTAGCAGGAGAATCCACAACTGAATCTCTAGACCTGCAGACCCCTGAAGCCACAGGGATCACCCAGACTATCTTAACACAACACAAGAGTTGCAGGAGTCAGAATCTTGATAAACAATGCTCAGACTCAGTTTTGTCCATGTATGTCTATACAGAGGGGCTCTTCAGATTATGCTTGTGCCGGACCACTATACGAAGAGGGACAGGGCCAACTGACAATCATACATGGAAGAACTGTCCATATACTCAATGAAAGAATATGAAAATCATGTACATTCAAGGTATTTTATGACACTCGTCAAAGCTCAAACACACCATACGGTGAAGACAGAACGCCTGGCTAAAGACTCAATGATTATTTTTCCATAACCCCAGAGTATAAGGTCAGATGAAAGCCCAAGGAGAAGGTCACTAGATGAGCATCCTGCACACAGGGAGGGCTCTAGAGACACCTACCTTTCTGATGTCTGTCTAATTGAGATACATGAACAAAGCAGATTGCATTTAAGGAACAAAAGTGATTAACAAAGAAAGCATAAGGGCTTTTTCAAGCTGAGAAATCTTTTGTTGTTTCCCCAATACGCAAATATTGGTTCATTTAACAGCATGATTCAAAATATTATCATGGCTAGATATTAAACAATTTCTATTTCTTTCATCCTCAGGTAAGCACCAGGTCTTGGTGAAGGTCAGAAATGTATGTATATGGAATTTCTATAGTGTGAATCTAGCCAAAAGACAGCAGAGCAGTTGAAGGATGTCATTTAATGCTCATTTATGGGGCGTAACTATCATTTTTGCAACAACCTCAATTATGGTTGCATTTTACTATGCAACCAAACAACAGGAGTTTTTTTTCTTGCCTGCGTTAGGGCCCATGGCTCTTTTGCTACCCCACTGGTTCAGTTATCACAGACGGCAAATATTTAATTTTCATCTGCACAGGCTTACAAATGTAACACCATATGTTTCAACAAAGTATACACATGATTATACAAATCCCATTCTGGTTGGACTCTTAAGCTTGCTAAAAAAAACGTAGGTAGTGTAGAACAAAGCAGTTATCTTATCGGTGGGGATCAGATCAAGAGAGCACGTTAGCTGGCTTGGATTGTTTGAGATTATTGATAATAAGATGTTAAATAGCGCTTCATATCACACTTTTGTAAATATATGGTAAGAATATCAAATGTAATGGTACTAAATCTACCAATAACTCCTTGCTTGCCCCTTAAAGCAATCAGGAAGACAGGTCACCGAAATATGAGAAAAGGGTACCAAAATATTTCTCAGCTGAAACTCTTAAGGATAGCACAGCCAAAACCAGACACCTAGCCACTATGTGCTTTAATCATTACGGTTCTAGAGCTGGGTGGCTATTTGCTGTTCAGGGCCATTGATATGGAATAAGATATATTAAAAATCTCATTTTAACAGAGGGTTATTTACACTGCATAAATGGAAATAATATGTTTCTATTTTAGAGTGCCTATGCCAAAGTTTGGCTATTGAAACCTTCACTAGTCAACTGCCCCAATTTCTAGATTTGCCAACATGCTCTTGGTGGAGTATTAGGTGTAACAATAACAACATTAACATTTGCAGAGGACTTGTTTGCTGTACAGTCTAAGTAGAATTTATGGGTCATTTTTAACAAGGATAATAAAGAAATTCAATAGAGGCAATATTAGCAGAAAGAATAAAGATTAATAGAAAATTCTATTCCAAAAAAGATACAATCAAAATGCAGGAGTAAGTGCCACTGGGATTTGCGGAGAGAGGAATGTCTAGATGGAACAGGCAGGTTCAGTTTATGCACTTTCCATAAAGCTGCAGATGGAGCTAACAGACATTAAGGGAAAAAGCCACCATCAATTCAAGAATTGACATGCATGCAATCTTTTTGTAAATTCCAATCAGTTTTACTGAGATGTCAGAGGCACAGGCAATCCAATTCAAGAGAACATGTAACTTACCACTGATAACTGCTCTGATGAATACTCTGTTTTCCCACCGATTTATCTTTTGCTGAAATTTTCCCACATTTCACATTGGATAAGGAAATGTTTATTCTAGCAATGGGCAGTAAGTGGTGCCAGATTAGAATATTCTGGGTGATAATGAATCACCTCTTCCATAAGTGTCATGTGGCCAAATAACTACTGGATAGTCGTTCTTTGTACTCTCATAGCAAAGTTTTAGGCAGAGCACAATCCATCTTGCAATTGTTTATTGGGAAACTGCCTTACCCACTGTTGCACTGGTGAAAACTATGAACCCCTTGGCAATAAAAATGGTTGACGGATAAAGAAGTTAAAGGATGGTATGCACAGAATGCCTGTAGTGCACTCTGAAATTTAACGTGATAAAATAAAAATAAAAGATTTTAATGTATTAAATCACAAATATGTGTGCAGTAAAAGAACAAATTACTTATCTTCCGTAACATCTTATCTGGTAGAGACTCTATCTAGCCGTAGATTCCTTAATTTAGAATTATCCCCAGGTGTCCGGCTGGATCCGGAAATTCACGAGCAGTACCCAGGCCCCAGTAGGTGGCATCGTTCGGCTCCGTGTCAGCACCTTCGTCCGCACCGGAAAGGAAGGGGGACTTTTTTCTTGTTTGCATTAGGGCCCATGGCTTCTTTGCTACGCCACTGGTTCAGTTATCACAGGCTGGAAAAGATGTGCAAGTTGCCTATATAGGCGCCACCCCAGCGCGCTCACATCTTTCTGTTCGCAACCTTTCTGTGTCAGAAGTGTGGAGCCACAAAGGATGCTGATGTACTGGTGTGCAACATAACGGGTCTCAGAAAGGTGACTCTATGCAGAAATCCGTTTGCAGAGCCAGAAGGATGGGAGGGTTGGTAAGGAATCTGCAGCTAGATAGAGTCTTTACCAGGTAAGGCGCTACCGAAGGAAAGTAACCTGTTCATCTAATAGAGAATTCCATCTGCAGATTTCTTACCTCAGAAGAGATACCCAAGCAATACCTCCCCCAAGGTGGGTCTTCAAACAGACCAAAAAGTCCAACAGGACCGAACAGGCAAAGTGCCAGTCACGACGGACCTGACTGTCCAGGCAGTATGCTTAGTGAATGTGTACAGAGATGCCCACATAGCTGCTCACAGATCTGCATGACAGGGACCTTGAGAGCTAACGCAGTGATCGCAGCCTTGGCTCTATTTGAATGAGGTGTGTATATTTTTATGCAGAGACCTATCCAACGTCAGATGGTTCTTTTCTGCATGGCCTTTCCTTTCTGCTCCCAGATGTAGCCAAGGAAGAGTTGATCATCCACCTGGAACTCTTTAGTACAATCAATGTAGAACATCAACAATATTTTTGGGTCCATGTGGTGGAGTCTCTCCTCTTCTTTAGAAAGGTAAGTGGAGCAAACAAGGTAGGTAGCGTGATACTTTGACTCGCATGAAAAGGTGTCATTACTTTCAAGAGAAAGGAGATACGAGTTCTCAGGACCAGCTTGTCTGGGTAGAATGTTGTATAGGGAGGGTGCACACATTAAAAAGGTCAAGACCAGATTGAGGTCTCCCTAGGTCAGAATGGATGGTTTTGGAGGGACTCAGTGTTGGAGTCCCTTTAGGAAACGAGTCCCAACGGGTGACTTGAACAAAGAAGGTTGGTCCGGCAACAGAAAGACACCTGGAATAGCTTAAAGATAACCTTTCACATTGTCCAGAGCAGAGTACTGCTGGGCCAGAGAAAGAATAAACAACAAAACCTGGGACAACGGTGCAGAAAGAGGGTGAACATTCTCGGAGGCACACCATGCCACAAATTTGTCCCAACGACAGACGTATGCCGCTTTGGTGGAGGGACGCCTCGCTGCCAGAAAAACATTACAGACTTCAGGGGGAAGCTCAAAAGCTGTCAATCGCTCAATCTCCAACCATTAAGACAGAGCGTGCGCAGGTTTGGGTTCAGCACCCTGCCCTGCGACAGAAGATCCCCCAGAAGGGGCAGCCTGAGCGGAGGATCGATGCTCATGCTAAGAGTTTGAATATCAAACTCTCCAGAGCGAGAGCTGCCTTGGAAACTTTAGTGCGCAGAACTGCTGACATTGTGCATTCTCGTCGGTGGCAAACAAATCTAATTAAGGTTCTGCCCAATCGCGAAAGAGACCTTTGCTCCACCTACGGATGGCGATGCCATCTGTGATCCGCTAGGTATCGACGGCTGAGTTTGTCTGCTCTGGCATTCAGAGAGCTTGCCAGGTGTTGACCCACTAGGGAAATTCTCTGATGTTCCAGCTATGTCCAGAGAGACGCAGGGCCTCTTGACACAGAGTCCACGTTCCACCCTGCCCGTTCGTTGCAGTACCACATGGCAGTGGTGTCCGTGAATACCTGCACCAGCTTTCCCTTGATCGAAGGAAGAAAGACTTTCAATGCCAGCCAGATAGCCCATAGTTCCAACAAGTCCATGTGGAGCTCAGACTTCATCGGAAACCATTGTCCTCTGATCTCCTCCTCTCCCAGATGGGTGCCCCAGTCCAGGAGTTAGATATCTGTCACTATAGCCAGCTCTGGCTGGGGAAGGGAGAAACGTCTGCTGCTGACCCAATCGCGGTTAGTTAGCCACCACTGCTAGTCTTTTGCAGTTCCCCGTGAGATCTGGACTAGGTCGGAGCGGTTCCACTGATTCTGCGCCCACTGGAACGTCAGGTCGCACTGCAGAGCCTGCATATCCCAACAGGCATGCATCACTAGCAGGATGCAGGAGTCCATGAGGCAAGTCAGAGTCAGTCTCCCCGAACTCCAGGATAGAGGCTGAAACATTGGAATCATAGTCCGAATATCCTGGACTCGCTGTTCGGACAGGCATGCATCACTAGCAGGATGCAGGAGTCCATGAGGCAAGTCAGAGTCAGTCTCACCGAACTCCAGGATAGAGGCTGAAACATTGGAATCATAGTCCGAATATCCTGGACTCGCTGTTCGGATAGGCCAGAAACTGCAATGTGTCCAGAACAGCTCCGATAAAAGGGAGAATCTGAGATTGGGTCAGGTGTGACTTCAGAACATTGATAGTGAACCTCAGAGTGCAGAAGGTTCGCCGTAATCTGGAGGAGGGAGACGAGCCCAACTTCAACAGCAAGTCGTTGAAGTAGGAGGAGATTAGAACCCCTGACTGCCACAGGTGTACTGTGACCATCGCCATCACATTTGTGAACACTGGAGGGGGGCTGGTAAGTACAGTGAACTGATAATACTCGTGGACCACCGTGACCCGCAGGTAACGCCAGTGGGCAAGCAGGACAGGGATGTGAAAGTAGGGGACCTGCAAGTCCAGCGCTACTATCCAGTCTCCAGGGTCGAGGGCAGACAGAACTTGAAGCATCTCAAACTTCTCCTTCTTCAGGAAGAAGTTGAGATGGCGCAGTTCTGGAATAGGGCAGAGGCTTCTTTCCTTTTTGGGCACCAGAATGTAGCAGGAAAAGCAACCACAACCTAATTTTGTGTCAATCCGTTTTGGAAAAATAACGAAGTTCCTTCTTTATTGATTGTCTTAAAAGAATCACAGCCAACGCGTTTCGTTCTGCAAACAGAACTTCTTCAGGGCTCCTCCATGTGCTTCGACGTCACTTCGAAATGGAACAATTATATAATAAACTTTTCGTGTCCACGTCGAACTCAGATCACCAAACAAGTGTAATATCGTGAACCTCGGGCGGGAATTATAATGCCGAGAAAATAAGTCGGACGTACTCACTCCTTGATAAGGTACTGTGTGTTCTGTGCCCCATATATATACTTATTGGAGCGATTCAAGTGATCATCAGATCACGATATTACACTTGTTTGGTGATCTGAGTTCGACGTGGACACGAAAAGTTTATTATATAATTGTTCCATTTCGAAGTGACGTCGAAGCACATGGAGGAGCCCTGAAGAAGTTCTGTTTGCAGAACGAAACGCGTTGGCTGTGATTCTTTTAAGACAATCAATAAAGAAGGAACTTCGTTATTTTTCCAAAACGGATTGACACAAAATTATTTGATTGTATACATTTGGGAAGTGGTGCAACTTTGACATTATTTATATATACAATTGACCCTGTGGTAATGGGTGGTGTTTTTGGACAGAGGACATGTTTGAAGTTTGCACACAGACTTGAGTTGTATCTTATGAAATATTGGTAGAATTTTCTGAAGTTGGTGCCCATTGTAGTTGAGTTGGTCCACTGTCCAGTTTAAGTATTAGCAACCACAACCTACTTCTGATGCTGGGACCCTCTCAATGGCTTCTTTAGCCAAAACCGCCAACACTTCCTGACGGAGCAAGAAGAGATGGTCCTCCGTCAGCGGGTGGTAAAAAGGTGGTGGGGTTTCCAGGAAGGGGATGGAGTAACCCCTATGGACGATCTGGAGTATTAACTTGTCCAATGATATGGACTACCAGTGGGGCAGGTGATGGCAAATCCTGCCTCCCACTGGGTGCCCGTGCTGGTATAAGGGCAAACTAAAGGATTCTGGAGGCTGAGGCTGCCTGGGGTGACAGGCTGGCCTGACCTCTGGCTGGTTGTCCCACGTGATCTGTGGCCAAAAAAGGCTTAGAAGTCTGTTGGCCTTGGTGGCTGGGCAGGAAAGGACATGGTTGGTAGCCACTACCGTAGCCACAGAAGGGGTGAAAGGCAGACTGGGTTTGGAGAAGGGTCATAGATAGGGCCAAAGACCTTGCGGTAGCCCAGCTGTCTTTAAAGTGCTCCAGCGCTGAGTCTGCCTTTTCACCAAAAAGGCAAGAGCCTTCAAAGGGCATGCCCATGAGGGAAGCCAGAAGATACCCTGGAATGCCAGTGGTTCTCAACCAGGCTTGGCATCTAACTGCCACAACGATGCAATCAGTCTCATCGAGTCAGTCGTGTCACACATTCGAGCAACAGCAGAGCAACGGGTAGGTCGCACGCTGTCCGCGGCGATCCGGAACCGCGGGACAACGCTTTGCGCAACTCCGCTCTTGCTCATTGGAGCATTGCCCCTTGTATCTAGCGGTCGGTACATTTGTTGATCGCAATAAGGTATAATCTATATTATTTTGCGTGTGGGACAGCACGGCACTAGATAAGACATGTGCTTTTTGTTTGTCTCCCTTGGAGTAGTTTAGTTCGTTTTTTTCACGGTCTTGACGAATTGCCTTGATCTTTCTCGACTTTACTGGCAAGAAACATGTTGACCACTATCTATATCTTGAGCTAACCTGGATCATTATACCCACCTTGGCCTACACTAGTTTTCAACATAACCTAGGGTTTAACACATTAAACTTAATCTTCAATTCCCTAAGAGTTATTTTTAATCCTTAGCACTCTACTCACACACTACTCCCTCACCATCACACTCACACTTCACAAACGGCAGCTCAAAAGAACTCCGGCAAAGAGCCCCCTCGCGGGGCCTGTTGGGCATTTTAGCGCTGGCCCAACGAGGAGCTGCCCAATGATGAAGCTCGACACCCCTCTGGGTGTATGAGGGCTCTTGCTCCTGAAGGATCAGATCCCTCGGACTCGATCCCTCAGGAATTTACTGACCTACCTTTCAATAGGAACTGCACACCTTCTTGTTTTCCAGTCGTGTCCACGCCACATCAAATGGTGATCTGTGCCGCATCGCGCCCGTCAGCAGTAGCTTGGATGAGAACGGCTCAGGCCTCTTCCAAGACCAGGGTCAGCAATTGTGCAACTGAATCCTACACAGTGTGGGTGTAGCAGCCCAAAAGGGACAGTGTTCACCGACTGCAGTGCTTGGCTAGCGGAAGAAAACATCCTCTTGCTGAAGGTGTCCAGCCTTTTGGATTCCCTAACCGGTGGAGTGGCAGGGAACGCACCAGGGTTTCCTCAGGAGATGGAGGCTCTGGGGTCCCAGGAGCAGGGCGATGGCAGCGGGCAATAGTCATGGACACAGGAGCCTCTGTGCAGGGCTTGGACCAGGTCCCAAGCAGGACATCTGTAAGGGCTTCATTAAATGTGAGTAAAGTTTCGGAGAAGGTAACTCCTGGGTGAAGCAACTCCGTCAAGACGTTCGTCTTGACTGCCACCGAAGGCAGCTGAAGGTCCAGGACCTCAGCTGCTCTCTGCAGCACCATGCAAAAGAGGCTCCGTCCTCCATAGCCACGGTGGGCGAAGAGACCAAGCCAGTGTCTTCTGAGGTGTCCAAACTACTGGCCTCCACTAGTTCCTCATACCAGTTGTCCTCTGGTTCATCAAGGGGTTGTACTATCCATAACGGTCTTCAGACCTCTCCCAATCGTCCCTCCTCTCCAGGCCTATAAAAAAAAGGGGGCACTGGCACTGACTCAGAAGGCATGGTACCAGCCGGCTCTAGAGTCAGTATCGGAGTCTGACGACGCTGATCCAGCACCATATTGGAGTCGGGGATGACAATGGGGTTGGTGCACTGCGAGGCGTCGATGGTGCAGGGAACTAAGGCAGTAGAGTGGGCTCTGCGGAAGGTTGCAGCCTTGCCAGCTGAGCTGCTTCAGATCCAGCAGTAGATCCATGGGGCCCGACTGCCACTGAGGACGAACCCGCCAGTGGGAATCCAATAGGGCCCCCTCCGAACTCATGGGGCCTGAAGTTGGTCCAGAGGGGTCGGGCCGCCCAAATATGAGGTGCATAGCCTCATAAAACTCTGAGTTGGGCGGGGGTCACTCCAGCTCTGGGGAAACTCTGGGAAGTGCACAGCAGACCCAGGAACAGGCTCTGTGATGGAAGCGAGGGAGCGAAGCCCCAAACGGTGTTGCCATTCTCATGCCTCGTCCAAGGAGTTGGACGGTGCAGTAAAGTCAAAGAGCAATTTGACTTCTGAGACTTCTTTTGTTTGTCTCTATCAGATTTAAGCTACAATCAGGAATGACAGAACGAAATTAAAGTCCTCGGTGGAGAGAAAGATATCTTAGGAGAAAATCTGTTTTTGATCCCCTTCAGAAAAAGCAGTTAGAAGAGAGAACCACTGCTCTTGGAAAGAACAAACGGCCAAGATTCCATTTACATCCCTCTTTGTGGTTTAATGCCAGAGGCTCTCCTTTGTCAAGGAAAGGGTGAAATTCACAATATGAAGCAGACTACAACTGAAGGGACCAGGATTGCGATCAAGACATCAAGAAGAAAACTTTTTCCAAGCGAGGACATGTTTAGTAGCAGGACATCTAGCCGCAAGGACTGTGCTTATAACCTGATTGGAGAGACACCAACTATCCCATCAAGAGAAGGCTGGAGTGCTAAAGTTGGAATGCAACAAAAGCCCTACTAAAAGCCAACGGCTAGGATCCAGCCATTTTTCCTCCTCAGCCAGAAAGATTCAATCAATATCATAGCCATATGTGGAATTTCAGATACCTCAAAAGCAAAGCGAGGATGGTGTTTAGGTCACATGGGTAATGAAGGCTGAAATTCAGATATAACAGAAGCCTCCTGAGGAGCAATTATCTAGACTGAAGCTTACAGCATGTTTGCAAGTAAGGAGAAACGGTTGAAGGCTTGCTACACTAACATCTGCAAAGACCACCAACTATCCTTTGTTTCAGTTCCACTCATGGGAACACCTCTCAACCTGTATAAGACTGATTGGGCCAGATAAGTAAATTACCAATTCCAGGATTTTGTGAGTCATCATCCAATTTCAGAGAGTCAGGCCCTAACTGCAAAACTGAAAGGAGCCTACACTTCCCCTTATTGTTGTTTTAGTGGATTGCTGTGGGGTTATCCGCGAGGACCTGCACCATCAGGTCCTGCACAAAGAGAAGGATCGCTAAGACACTGATTTTTCAGAGAGCTGCACAGGCCACTGGTTGTCTAGTCTCCCAGGGGAGTTCTCTCACAAAGGAAAAACCTGTCCTGAACCAGTCTTGGCTGTCTGATGGAAAGAACGCCCTCAAAGATGGTCGGCCTTCAAGACCACAAATGAGTCCTGGGGGAGAAATCAGGCCAAGATTTGGCATTTCTACTTATGCATGGCTACTAAGAGCCCTCACACTCCACTACAATTATTCCATCCTCGTGCAACTTTTAATCCCACTATTCAAAGAACAAATTAAAAGCTTTGCTGAGGTATATGTAGCTCTACTAAGTATGAACTGTAGAGGTTCTCACTGAAGAAGAGAAAGCTCTGGAGACGTTTGAATAATAGGTTTATTCTTTGCGACCATTTTGAATTTACAAGGAAACTGGTATTTTATCATTCAGTAACTTAAGGCTGTTCCCAATGATAGCTAAATATAATACTGAACCGAGCCCATAATCATGGATGGCAAGCAAAACAATAAATATTGTGATTGATATAACTGGCATTCATCAAGAGGCCAACATTTTATTGAAGGACTGTAGCTATTTGACTCCCTCTCATGCTGATTTATTTAGATTTTGGGCGTTTCAAAGCAATTTTAACCATAGATTTCAAAATGCTCTCTGATGTTCATACTCTTTTAAGTGGAAACATGTGTCTTAGAACATGCCAACGACATATGACTGTGAGAAGTATTGCACCAGAAGAATGCATAGCACAAGATAAAACTCAAACTGGAGTGCACTTTGACTATAAAACAATGTACAGGCATGGATAGACTGGATCACGGAATTGAGATGACCCGCAAAGATTGAATAAAAACATTCAAATAACTACTGCATAAGCAGCTGGTACCGCTCTGGTAATAAGTACATAAGATTGCATCAGCCACCTTTAGATAATGCCTCCACTTAATAAATGAATTACTTGCTATTCATTTGTTTAATGTGAATTCTCTTTGTGTTACTTTATAAGAATCAGAGGTGGTTTCCACGAAAGCATGTCATTCATTTAGTTTATTTGGTATGTTTAATAGCACTCATGCAGCCGTTCAAGCTGCTTCTTATGACACTGCAAGAATCTTCTACCGGGCACTAGACACAAACAAAAGACATCCACCTAATAAATGAATTTTGATTTGAAACATTCGTACAGATTTGGGTTGCATGCCATGCTCTACAACTACTGCTGCCGAAGGGCACAGTTTCACACTCGTATGCACAATCAGACCCCCACTGCCAAGAAATACAATTACTTAATTTAATTGCCCGCTTCCCACTATTTTATACTTAAGCTGAATACATTTAATTCTCTAGTTTGCAACTCCTGGTTTATTCTGAAGAGACCCTGGGCCTGCAGGTAACTATCCAATGTGCCTCCTTTGTGCGTACATATCTAAGATCAGGTTGGTTGAACTAGAGTTTTCTCCAACAATACGTGAACATATGTATGTTCTATAGTTAAGTGTAATAGCGGCTGAACAAGGAAATTGTCGAAGGAAATATAAAGTGCATTGCCCAGGAGGACTAGATGTATACCCACAGGAACACAAAGTAACCTAACTTTGACTATTAACAAATATTAATCTAAGTGCTCAGCATTGCTTCGAACAATTATTTGATTGAACATTAATAACTGATGGTTTGATGCTGGGAGCCAATCCCAAAGACGTGCGGTGGTGGTCAGAAGCTAGGTTGCACCCAGCCTGGCATCTTCTTCAAGGCAAACATAGAAGTCATGCAAGCTCTCGCTGAACTCCAACTCTACACATTCCATTACATGGAGAATTATGTATCACATATGGTGTGTGAACATCCTTTGTGAACAATTTTACAATGGTAACCCACTGTAGGTGTTTTCATGATAGCATAATGATCATGTTTAACTTCCTGAAATAAGACAATTTCCTAAGCAGATAGCAAGCCAACGGCATAATGTGTTCCATTTAACAATCTGTGCATTACAACACATGCACTGCTGAAAAAAAAGCATACCCTGCTTTTAATAAACACTTCCCTTCTGTTTGCCCTTTAAAGAGAATTCTAAGTAGTGGACCAGGATAGGTATCTTCATGCCATGTTCAAACAAAATGTTCACAACTTGCAGTTATGCTATTATATCAGTGTTGCTATGTATAACATATATAATGTAAAAAAAAAGAGATGTAATGAAAGTAGGATTGCATAGAAGCACTGTGCCCCACAATGGCCTACTCCTACATTTGCGTAAAAGCACTGTGGCCCACAGTGGTGAGCTCCTACCCTTGTAGATGCACTGCGCCCCAGAATAGACAACTTCTACTTTTGTGCAAAAGCACTATGGCCCACAATGGCACACTCCTACCATTAGGTAAAAGAACTGGGCTCCTCAATGGCTCGCTCCTACTTCCATTTTTTAGACGCAGCACTGTAACAAGGTCATTTGCAAGCTATATTTACCTCTATTTAAAGTTTTCCATTGTCCACACTTAAAAATCATGCTCTGCTCTCATTTTATGGTCAGTCTACATACAGGAATAACTTTTGAGAAATTGCAAATTTACAGACCTTAAGAGCAAGTACATTCCATCACTATACAGAAACATAAAAAGTAAGAGTGATAGAACTAGTGACCAGGTTATAGGGAGTCAAGGACAGCAGTTACACGTATACATTTTGATTTCAGCAGAATCGAACCTGTGTAAGAATTAATTGATGATTGTTCAAATAGGCACATCGGAAACATAATATATTGCACAGCATTTACACTGACAAACTAAAAGAAACAACTAGCATACATTCAATTTATACATTTTAGAGAGCACGCCGTTCTAAATGCTTCAAAGCTTCTGGAGAATTTTATAATGCCTTGAAGATTAGCAATCGACAATTGATTGACGGATTGTTAATTTAAATATTAATAATTTTTCCAATATTGTTCTCTGGAAAGTATCTTTTAGCATACACATATTTGGTTTGTTTAAATTCTACATTTCATTGTCAAAGCAAAACATAAATATACATTATTCTGTAACATTATTTTCCCTTTTGTGAAACTGGAATATCCCAGCATATTTTACAGAATGCCACCGCAAGGATGTTTTGCTCTTTATATTCCTGAGTAGTCTGTACAATGCAAAATATGCATTTGAGATACATACATAATAGTGTGCTTTTGATAAAAAAGCATAATTTCCCTACTCAATCTCTATACCTTTTCTGCTACCTATTTGTTTTAAATAGAACGTTGGGCAACAAACATCTTATCGTGAAGTGAATCTGTTTAAGTCACAGAACTTCCCTGCTACAAAACTTACAGAGCCTGACCATATATTAGAGTATAGACACAACTGTTGTACAATCTACTTCAGTTTGTCATAGCCCCTACTCCTGACAAGGCTGCGTGATTGCAGCCAGAATACAGAGGGGTGAAGGACTGAAAAGCAATGAATGGCAGCCTACCCGATCCCGCAAAACAGGGTTTAAGGAAGAAGACACCACATGCAACACCTCGGCAATGATGCAAAGATATATATGAATACCAATAAAGAATTAATTTCCATTTTTGTGGTTGTTGTACAGTTTTCCAGTTCTATTGCATTACATCAATTCCCAACTAACCACTGTCTCTTGAAAGCAGGAATAAAAGTATTCAGAAAATCTTTCTTTAAGTGTAGAAAGGTAGCTTTTAAGTACCACTGCCATTATAGAACATCCAAATTCTTTACCATGATGGATGGTGAAATAGAAATGCAATTGCTTGTTCTATTTCATAAAATTCAGATGGTCAATGGGTGCATGACTTGTCTCTCTTGCTTGAGAACATACAATTTCGACCCCGTTGCCTCGAAGTCTTTTTCGTTTCTCACACAAAGAAAAGATATGGAAGTGTCATTGGTTGGTCAACAGAAGAGACAGCCTCACTGCGGGGAAAAGTTTTGGTTTACATGCTTCAAAAATAGAGCTTGGTGAAACAATCAAGTGGCAGATACTTTATTAATATCTTTAAAGATTTTGGAAAAAGCCCATGTAGAAATGAATACCCATTCTCTTGGTAACTTTTAAAATGAATTAACAAAAATAAAAATGCATTTATGAGTACAGCTTCTCAGGTAATAAGAGCAAAACATTGCACGTGTGGCATTCTGTACAAGACGTACATTTAACTAGTCCAACAGAAGCAGCAGATAGGGGATGTCAGTGGCTTTCTTTTCAACTCAGTGCAATTTTACCCTCAACGTCCCACTGCCCTCAGTGCTGTGGGAAAGAACCACTTGTGACCCAGAATCAATTGTCACCTTTTGCGGGGTTTGGCTGAATGGCAGTAAACAGATCACTGTGGACAGCAGTGAAATGAAGTCTGTTAAAAGAAGTCATACATTGCAACCAATTTAACCCAGGAAACCTTGTGCAATATAGCAAACACAAAGGCACACAACAGTACCCCATATATACATATATATGTTACAGCCCAGCTAACGTGTGCAAATAGTGGGTCTTTGTGTGCCTGGACACACACCATGTAAGCCATAACTTGATAATTCATGCTAATGATCTCTGGGTTACCCAAAAGAAAAAAAACACAAGGAAGGCCTTAGGTGGAAACCAGAATGGACAGCAGTAAAAGCCACACAAAGACCCACTATCCATTCTGTTTTTTTTAAAGAAAATTCATCTTAATTCGAGATCATATATTAAAAAAATAGCCCCAAGTGATCTAACATTCAAACGTAGCAAATGGATTGTGCAGAGCATATTAAACCGGGTCTGTCCACTCTGCCTCCAACGCTATAGTCAAACTTGGATAGTGGGTCTCTGAGGTGCTTTCAAACTGGAAGATATGACTGGGTCCTAAAAAACAAAAACACGAGGATAAAAATGAACATAACTCAAGTGAAGTGGTAAATGTAATAGCCAAAGACTACGATAGGGACAACAGTATGTTCAGGTATGACAACTTCTAAAACAAATAAAAATACGTTATATTTGCTAGGAAAAATGCAATTTGCAATGACTAATAGAGGACTTGCCACATAAAGCTCGAGGGGTATGCCAAGTCAAGACACTTGATGAAATATTCGACGATTCTGCTGTGCATTGCAAATATTCAAATCTATCAAAACTGGACAATTCATTATTTTTGGAAAATTCAGCACTTTGTTACTGCCATGGGTCTACAAAGAATATGTCAGACATCTTTAAAGCACATCCAATCATGTGGATTTTTTTATGTGCATTAGAGATAAGACAGTTTCTCCTGAACATAAACGATCTAATCTACACAATTGTTTAGAAAGGCCCTTTGTTAATGTTGCATTCTGTCAACATAACTACAAGGAGCAGTGACTTTTTAGACCCTTATAATAATGAAGGTCTACAAAACAAATCTCTCCTTCGGTCCCAGTTAATTTACATTTGGGACAGGATACCTCATTCTGTCCTAGAATAAGATGAGTATAAGTGAATTAACCATAGAAATCCATTTTAGATAGCTATAGAAAACTCTTTTTTTCTCCAAAAGATTGTTGGTGAAATGTACAGGACTCAAAATTGCATAAATATACACTAGTATTCTGCATTCTGAGATGATACAAACCGATCTTACAGTTATACATTGCAAGTATTGTTCCTTTAATTTAATTCAGTTTCGAGAAGAGGCTTGACTGTGTTAATAGCCTAGTGGAAAGAAGATAAGAAAAGATACAGGGGAAGGAAGAGGAAGAAGAGAGCCGAGCAAGCGAGAGAAAGAGCACTAGCTCTAGCTCTTGCCTGGCTGGAAACCTTGTTTCCGTCGAGCATGGTAAGATTAACAATGTATAGTAATATTGTTTTTGGGGAGTGGGTGCTTTAGAGTATCCTGGGAGTAATTATGATCTCATGAGGGCTTAGGTGATTTAATAAAATTGTCCAGTTTATACCATATTCTGTTTTTTGGGATGTTCCTGCTTTAGTATGCGTTTAGAGAGCCTCTACACATTTAGTAAATTGAATCCAAACTCACCAGGTATGGATAGAGACTTGTTTGTAATCTATCCTTTCTCAGTGAATGGTTTTGGTGCCCATGGTGATTATGAGGTCTAAGACAACAATATCACACTTGCAGGGAGAAGCAGATATGGAAGAAGGGAAGGCTCCAATAGTGAAAGAAGGAAGGTCCTGGGTCCAGTGCACATTCACGATTTTGAGTAAGTATTGCCTTATCTTTTCCCTAAAAGGTTTCACCTAGTGGTATTCTAGCAGCGTATGTATTTGGCCACCTTTTTCCGAAAGACAGCTCCAGCAATAATACTTGTCTATTCAACATAATTTGTGTAACATCAATGGTGAACAAGTATACTTTGTGGGCCGTCCAGAACCTATATTGAACAGTTTAGGAGCAATTTCTTTGGCTCTAAGTGCTGAGCATATATTGCTCCAGGGAGTGATGTATTTATTCGGTCTTAAAACATTCACTCATTTGCTTGCAAATTGGTAGTGGATTCGAAGTTCTTTTAGTGACAGTAATATGTAGACTCTGGAAGCTAAGTGGCTGCTTTATATGATATTATTTACAATTCTGGATAGAGTGACTTCTTGTGGAAATCAGGTTTTGAACAACATGAAATGTTAAGGACTTTTAAAAGTCCATTTCATTTAGGTTGCGTCTGGACTCAAGGAGGAATGGCAAAGGAGCTTCCTTTGTGCCCAAGTCTTTAACAATCGCAATGCCTTTCTCTGCCCATTCTCTCCAAATCAAGGTTTTTCCCTGAATCCTAATTCGCTGGTTGTGCTAAAGAGTGGGAAAGTTAAATATTTCATTTTCTTTTGGATTTTGTTGTCAAGAGTTCGCACAGCAGGTACTGTTAATAATAAATGTGGTGTGTTCTGTTTTGATCAGTTTCATAGAGATGGCCGAGACAAAACTTCGTGGGTACACTAAAGGTTGTTCAATTGTTAGCCAAGGGGGAGATTTACCTTGAGTGTCTGTGAACCAATAGCAGTTAATATCTGGGATAGTCCGCTAGCCTTAATGTATATAATGCTATTCTTGGTTTCTTTGTATGCAGTGCTTAATTTGCAAAAAAACAAGTGCTGGGGCCCTCGTCATGAGGCCACCGCCAGTTTGCACCACACATTGCCACTCTAATAACACAACTACTAACCATCACCTTGTTACAAGTGTGACTGTTCGAGGCAGCCAAAGCTTTAAGAATGGCTTGGGTAGCAGGTATTAGTTGTTCTTAATTTATTGAACTAACAAACAACTGTTTTTCTGCTCATCTTTAAATTTCACAAACTGCGCCACCATGTGGCAGCGGTTATTAGTGCATGTTCCTGCAATTAAATGCCGGTGATGGCAATTAAGTGTGGGTGTCAAGCACCGGCTCAATTTAAGCACTGTTTGTATGCCAAATAAACTTTGTTACAAGGTTGTCAATGGTCTTAAAAAAATCACTTGGTAGACCAACTGGGGTCCTGCAGATGAGAATGTTTACAAGCGGCGAGATCATCATTTTACTGATTTCAACAGTGCAGTGCGCACTACGACATAAATTTGTGAGGCTAGTTATCTAGATGTTATTTGATCTGTTTTAAGGTTTCATTTTCACAAACGAAAAAATAGAAGAACATTTGGAGACCTGGGCAGAAATGCTGAATTAATTACTCAGGCCCTGCAAAACAGAGGTCTGACCCTGTAAAGTGAATGTGAGGTATGGGTAGGGGAACATGCTTGAAAATGAGAATACAGCAAATGTGTCAAGTTGGAGAATTCATTGGCATCACAGGTTGTCTCCCACAATATGTTATGTGCCTTACTCCATGTCTGTGTAATACAGGAGACTGAGTGCTGTGTAGTTTCCACTGATCAGTAGGAACCGCCCGTCTGTGGACGACATAAACTTAGGATGGTGCTAGATTGATTCCGTGCACCCCCACAGGATACGTTGCCCTTTGGACCAGCTAGCTCACAGCATCACTCTTAGCCCCCCTAAACCTAGGCAGGGAGCAAACAGTTCTGGCAACCACTGATTATGACGGCTCTGTTCCCTCAGGAACCGTGGAGACAGACCATGAACTTTTCGCTCAGTCACTCGTGCTCACTTTCGCTCAGAGAATTATACAAAGAATACACAAAGGGACGTTTTCAATATTTATTGAACCGAAGTGATTCTTGTATAGAGCATGTGTGCTGCAATGATCAATAGACAGAAGCAGAAGAAAGTTATGAGAAGTGTCAAAACAGTAAATAGAATGAAAAGTTCCACCATTTTGTTGAGACAAATTATGTAGGCATACATATACAAAACTACGACAATCGAGCCTACTCCTACAATGCAGACCATAGTACGTGTCTAGGGTGGGAATGTGTGTTCTGCCGAGAATCCTCCCTCTGGATGATCTAACCCCTTTACCTGATGGGTAAGAGTGTAGGACCATGTCTTGGTCACGAACTGACACCCCTCATGGAGATGTCGGGCAGTTGCTAGGCAAAAAGCTACAGCAAGCTGGGACCCCTCAAATTCAGCAGAAGTGTCTCATCTGATTGTATTTGGACACAAAAGGTTATATATAGAAAACGGCATCCTTGCCTTGGCCAATGATTGTAATCAGGCCACTATTGTTAGTATTTCACAGATAGCTGTGTCACCATGTGGACGGAATAATAATAACACATTTGTATCACGCATGTGAGGACCTTGCACATAATGCAAAGGCAGTGTGATAGTGTCCCCATGAAATTCTCTGTGTCAGCAAGGTCGGCGTTACTTAGAACGAACCCGAGTGTCACAAATGCAAATGTCGATGTGACAAAAGGGAAGGCAACTTAAGGAAAGAACTGTGTATATCTAAAATGGCACTACTTCCTATCAGGCCTAACTCGGGCACATGACATGAGTCTCCAATGTAGTAAGAGCATTGATGCAAGCATCTCTTTCAGACTGCTCTCCATGAGCATATCAACTAATAATTCTGGAAATCTGTTGTGCAATGTACTATGGGTGGGGAGAGGGCAGCTGAATTAAATGATTGTCATTGTTGATGATACTGCACAAATAACAGTTAATGTAGTAAATGGAAAACTATAAATAAAAATATTTTTAAAGTTTTCATTTTTATTGTATCTTATAGACTCAGTAAAGCTGGTACCAAATCATACTCCTAGATATTTTATTCTAGACTTTCTCCCACCTCAATCCTACACTGAAAACCAGAGAACTATGACATAGGTCATTAATGGGAGGGTTTCTGCTTTATGAACAAGTTACTTACCTTCGGTAACGATATATCTGTAAGAAACATTAGTAGTGATAGATTCCTTACCTTAGAATATCCCCAGGCGTCAGACTGGATCCGGAAAGTTTTCGTCAGCAGTACCCCTGCGCGTCGGTAGGTGGCGTCGTGCGGCTCCGCGTCCGTCGTTGGCGTTGTGGTCGCCGAGATGACGTCGCGGGCGCTACTTAGACGCCGCCCACGCGCGCTGACATCAGTTCTGTACACGACTTTCCGCGCCAGGAACGCAGAGCCATGCAAGATACTGACCACTGGTGCATTGAAATTAGGGCCCTGAAAGGGATGACCTTAACCCTAGAAATCAGTTCGCAGAACGGGGAGGCTGGGTGGGGCGGTAAGGAGTCTATAACTAACCTATGTTTCTTAAAGGATATATCGTTACCGAAGGTAAGTAACTTGTTCATCTGAAAGAAACACATAGTGATAGATTCCTTACCTTAGAATAGATACCCCAGCAATACCAACCCCGGTGGTGGGTCTGCGAACTAAGATCACACCAGAAAATCGCAGAGAACAGAACGGTCGAAGAAGCCGTCTCTCTGGACTTGGCTGTCCAGGCAATAAAGCTTGGTAAACGTGTGCAGCGAGGCCCACGTGGCTGCCTGACAGATGTCTTGCAGGGGGACGCCGCGTCCCAATGCAGTAGTGGCTGCAGTAGCTCTACTGGAGTGACCACGCAGCCCCACCGGAGGTTCTTTTTTAGCCAAAGAGTAACAGGCTTTGATGCACAAGACAACCCAGCGGGAGATAGTTCTCTTGTGTACCGCCCGACCTTTCTTGGTGCCAACGTAGCCAACAAAGAGCTGGTCATCCACCCGGAACTGCTGTGTGCGGTTGAGATAAAATGAGAGCGCACGCTTTGGGTCCAGACGGTGGAGCCTCTCTTCCTCTCTGGAAGGAGGTGGAAAGAAGGTGGGCAAGGTGATAGTCTGCCCAATGTGAAAGGCCGTAACCACTTTTGGCAAAAAGGAAGGACGGGGCCTGAGCACAACCTTGTCCGGATGGACTGAAAGGAAAGGAGGCTTACAAGAAAGAGCCTGGAGCTCACTCACCCGCCTGGCGGAGGTGATGGCCAACAGGAAGGCAGTCTTTAATGTCAAAAGACGAAGAGGACAGTTGTGAAGGGGCTCAAAGGGAGCGCACATCAAGTATGTAAGAACCAGATTCAAGTCCCACTGAGGCATCACGAAAGGAATAGGAGGAAAAAGGTGTGTAATGCCTTTGAGAAATCTATTTACAACAGGGGACTTGAAAAGAGAGGGCTGATCAGGTAGCCTGAGAAAGGCAGAAATTGGAGAAAGGTAGCCCTTGATAGTGCCCAGAGCAGAGCCCTGCCGGGCCAAAGAGAGAAGGAACAGTAGGACCTCAGAAAGAGGGGCAGAAAGGGGATCCACAGCCTTTGCTGTGCACCATGCCACAAACTTGTTCCACCTGAAGGCGTATACCACTTTAGTAGAGGGACGCCTGGCTGCCAGAATAACGTCACAAACTTCAGGAGGCAAGTCGAAAGGAATCAACTGCCGCCGCTTAATCTCCACGCAAAGAGGTGGAGGCTGGACAGGTTCGGGTGGAGGACCGTCCCCTGCTGCTGCGACAGAAGATCCTCCCGAAGAGACAGTCTGATCGGAGGATCAATGCTCATACTGAGTAGCTCGGGATACCATACTCTTCGAGCCCAGTCCGGAGCCACAATAATGACTTGGGCCCGGTTGCGCCTGATCTTCTTCAGCACTCTGGGCAAAAGTGGTATAGGCGGAAAGGCGTACAACAGACCGCAACTCCACTCGCGACGAAAAGCGTCGCCGAGCGAGTGCCGCCTTGGAAATTCCAACGCGCAGAACTGATGACATTACGCGTTCTCTTCGGTGGCGAATAGATCTAACCAAGGCTCTCCCCACTGCTGAAAGAGACCTTGCACCACCTCCGAGTGAAGACGCCATTCGTGATCGAGCATGCACCTGCGGCTGAGTTCGTCCGCCCTGGCGTTCAGAGAACCTGCCAGGTGTTGAACCACCAGGGACATGCCCTGATGTTCCAGCCATGTCCAGAGACGCAGAGCCTCCTGACAGAGGGTCCACGACCCCACCCCGCCTCGTTTGTTGCAGTACCACATGGCGGTGGTGTTGTCTGTGAACACCTGCACTACTCTCCCCTTGACAGAGGGAAGGAATGACTTCAGTGCAAGTCGGATCGCCCGCAGCGCCAGAAGGTTGATGTGGAGCAGGGACTCCGCCGGAGACCAGAGGCCTCTGATCTCTGCCTCTCCCATGTGGCCGCCCCATCCCAGGAGGGACGCATCCGTCACCACTGTAAACTCCGGTTGGGGAAGGGAGAGGGATCTGCCGTCGACCCAATGCTGATTCGTGAGCCACCACTGCAACTGTCGTGCAGTGCCCTCCGAGATCTGGACGTGATTGGACAGGTTCCCCTGATTCTGCGCCCACTGGAACTTCAGGTCCCATTGCAGAGCCCGCATACGCCATCTGGCATGATTGACCAGCAGGATGCAGGAGGCCATGAGGCCCAGCAGCCTCAGAGTCACTCTGACCGAATCCCGGGACAATGGCTGAATCTTGGGAATCAGAGCCCGAATATCCCGGACTCGCTGCTCGGGAGGATAGTCCCGAAACTGAGGCGTGTCCAGAACCGCTCCGATAAAGAGGAGCTTCTGAGAGGGGATCAGGTGCGACTTCGGCACGTTGATGGAGAACCCCAGCAAGTGCAGGAGGTCGGCCGTAGTCTGGAGGTGGGAGACGACTGCCTGGGGCGAGCCCGCCTTCAACAACCAGTCTTCGAGATAGGGGAAGACTGAAACCCCTGATCTGCGCAGATGAGCTGCGACCACCGCCATCACCTTGGTGAACACCCGAGGGGCGCCGGTAAGGCCAAAGGGGAGCACCGTGAACTGAAAGTGCTCGTGGCCTACCGTGAACCGTAGGTAACGCCGGTGGGCTCGCAGGACGGGGATGTGGAAATAGGCGTCCTGCAAGTCCAGCGCCATCATCCAGTCTTGTGGGTCGAGAACAGACAAGACCTGAGCTAGAGTGAGCATCTTGAACTTCTCTTTGCGGAGGAAGCGATTGACGTTCCGGAGGTCTAAGATAGGACGCAGACCTTTGTCCTTCTTGGACACCAGAAAGTAGTGGGAATAGCAACCACGACCTACTTCTGGCGTCGGAACTCGCTCGATGGCCCCCTTGGCCAAGAGGGCCGCAACTTCCTGCTGAAGAAGCACCAAGTGATCCCCCGACATGCGGTGGTACTGAGGTGGCATGGCTGTAGGGGTAGTCTCGAAGGGGAGGGAGTAGCCCCTCCGGACTATCTCTAAAACCCACCTGTCCGAAGTGATGGTGCGCCAGTGGGGGAGGTGATGGCGAAGCCTGCCGCCCACTGGCGTTTGATGGGCCTGAAAGTTTGGACTAGGAAGGTTTGGAGGCAGTGGTGGCCGGGGTGGTGGTGGACTGACCCGCCCGCTGGCCCCTTGGTCCGCCACGGCGGAACCCGCGTCCGCGCTGGGATGATTGCTGCGCCGGCCTGTGGCTCTGTTGCGAACGCTGCGGGGCGCCTCTTCCTGTGCCAAGAAAGGAGCGAAAAGCGGAAGGCGGAGGAGGGCGGACTGCCAAGAGTCCCAAGGACTTGGCCGTAGCCCGTGAGTCCTTAAACTTAAACCTCTCCAACGCGCTGTCCGCTTTGTCGCCGAAAAGGCGATGGCCATCAAAGGGCATGTCCATAAGGGTGTTTTGGACATCCCCCGAAAATCCAGTGGTCCTCAACCAGGCGTGACGGCGAACCGCCACCGTCGTTGCAATCGATCTGCCCAGTGAGTCGGCGGTGTCTAGGCCACAACGAATCATGAACTTTGCTGCGTCTCTCCCTCTGCAACAGCCTGGGAGAGAGCAGGCCGGGCCTCCTCCGGACACTGGGGCAGCACGTTCGCCACCGTATCCCACAGAGAGTGGGAATAACGGCCCAAGAGGCATGCGGTGTTCACGGACCGCAGCGCAGAGCTGGTGGAAGAAAAATCTTCTTCCCAAACTGATCCAGCTTCTTGGATTCCGTATCCGGTGGTGCGGAAGGGAAGGCGGTTGGGGAAGAAGAGGCTTGGACAACCAAGCTCTCGGGGTGGGGTGTTGGGAGAGGAAAATGGGGTCACCCGGAGCCGGGCGATGGCGTCGGGCCACGTTCCTATCCACAGGAGCCCCTGTGGTGAGCCTGGACCAAGTGCCCAAAAGAACGTCAGAAAGGGCTTCATTGAAAGGAAGCAGCGGCTCCGCAGAAGTAGCTGCTGGCTGAAGCACCTCTGTCAGGAGGTTAGTCCTGACGGCCACAGTAGGGAGCTTGAGGTGCAAGGCCTCGGCCGCCCTACGCAACACCACAGCATAACTAGCACCCTCCTCCGTAGCCACGGTAGGAGGAGACAGCATGCCAAGGTCTGGTGAGGTATCCAGACCACTGGCGTCCCCCAATTCCTCAGCCCAGTCCTGTTCAGACTCGCAGGCAGCAGCGAGAGGGTCCTCAGACCCCTCCCAGTCCTCCCCTTGCTCCTCAGGCTGTTCAACAGGTCTAAAATAAGGAGCAGGGACATGGGGATAGAAATCCCCAAGCAACATCGAGAACGGCATCGATCGACGCCGGCTCGACGCCGCGTCCACCTCGGGGCTGAGACTGAGGCCGACGTCGTCCCGAGGAGCGGGCGGCGTCAGAACTGGTGCCGGTGGAGTCGACGTCGGTGGAGGCGTAACAAGGTCAACCGGCATCGACCGGGATCCAGGCCTGGATCCAAGGGTGTCCTGCGGCGCTGGGGCCGGAGCCGACAGCGACGCCGGAGCCGCCGGCGAGGAAACGCGAGGACACCCATGCGGGACCGCGGGGCCAGAAGGCGCACCGGCGGGGCCAGAAGGCGCACCGGCAGGGCCAGAAGGCGCACCGGCGGGACCCGACGGCCCAAAGAGGCGAGCCATGGCTGACAGGAACTCCTGTATTTGAGCCAGAGTCGCCGACGACCCCGGGAAGGGCGGGTAGTCGGGCGGCGACTGCATATGCTCCGCCGGAGCCGCGGGGGTGGCACCACCCACACACTCAGCCGCGTCGCGCGACCGGCGAGGGGAAGTCGAAGAATGATGGCGTTTCTTCGACTTCTTGTGCTTCGTCTTACCTGACCCCGAGTGCGAAGACTTGGATCCCGAAAACCTATGATGATGACTACGCGCACAGTCCCTCGACCTCCTTCTGGACCGGGACTTCGAACGGCGCGGAGCCGACTGCCGGACTTCCAGCAACTTTCGGGACCGCTCCCGCAAAGTCTTTGGCGCCATGGCCCGGCAGTCGGGGCACGACTTGGGGTCGTGGCCGCGCCCCAGGCAGAAAAGACACACACGGTGTGGGTCCGTCACCGACATCATGCGGTGACAATCCCCGCAGGACTTGAAACCGGGCATCCTACTGCACCAGGAGTCGATGACTCGAAGAAAAATAGAGACAAAAAGCCTCAAAAAAGTCAGTCAAAAATTGACTGGGGGTTCCTGCTCTTCCCGGATCTGCGCTTGCTGGCGCGGAAAAAGAATTGACGTCAGCGCGCGTGGGCGACGTCTAAGTAGCGCCCGCGACGTCATCTCGGCGACCACGACGCCAACGACGGACGCGGAGCCGCACGACGCCACCTACCGACGCGCAGGGGTACTGCAGACGAAAACTTTCCGGATCCAGTCTGACGCCTGGGGATATACTAAGGTAAGGAATCTATCACTATGTGTTTCTTTCAGATCTTTGTTTCGTATATAACCTGATACCCTAGCACACTGCTTCCCAAATGTTTAAGAGCCACAACCCAATTTTAAAAAAAGTTAAACTTCCACGACCCACCTAGCTTTAATGGACACGAGGTGGGCGATTTTTTAATTTAACTAAAGTATCGTGTGGTACAGCACTGTCATTTACAGACAGCACATTTTTCATTGAAATGTCCACTAAATTTACACAGACATACAGTATTACAGATATAACTACACTGTCACAAATGATGATGTGTGGATATTGGATTTCACTGAATAGTTATCATTTGTGCATCAGCAAGTGTCTTGATTTGTTTTGATCCTATTAAATTCCTTGTCCTGTCACACTTCAGAATAGCAAAAATTGTCCCTCACTTTTGCTTCTCTAACTGCTGAATGTATACGTTTCACATTTTACAGGTATTTGTATTGTATAAATGACAACCTACAACGTTTACTTTCACTCTCCCAGAACAACAGCAAGATCGTCACATAATTCACTTAATTTTTCTTTCTCTGTCTGAAAAATGAGAAAAGTTTGTAAAACCCAAACCCCAGGTTAAATAAACATAAGCAGCAATTTGTCAAAAGACTAAGGGCCAGATGTACAAAGGTTTTTTGCGTGCGCAAATGGGTTTTAGACCCGTTTGCGCCCGCAAAAAACCTGTGGCCCATGTACTAATCCTATTTTGCCAGTCGCAAATCGATTTGCGACTCGCAAAATAGGATTAGCGACTCGCTATTAGGAAGGGGCGTTCCAAGGGCGTCCCTTCCTAATAGCGACTCCTTAAGCTATGTAAGAATGTTTTGCTACCCCAAAACACTCGCAGTTTACCACCCTTCTCAGAAGGGTGGCAAAGCACTCGCAAACAGGAAGAGGTCCCCGTGCACGCACAAATATTTTTTAAGGGCAGGCAGTGGTCCCAGGGACCACTGTCTGCCCTTAAAAAATGAAACTGAAAAGTTTCATTTTTATTTTTTAAATGCATCCCGTTTTCCTTTAAGGAAAACGGGCTGCATTAAAAAAATTAAAAAAAACTGCTTTATTTAAAAGCAGTCCCAGACATGGAGGTCTGCTGACCCCAGCAGGCCACCATCCCTGGGAGTGCCAGCCATTCCCAATGGGGTCGCAAATTGTGACAGCCTCATTAATATGCACGAGGCATGCAATTTGCGACCCCATTGGGAATCGCAAACAGTGTCTCAGACACTGTTCTGCATCCCAATTACCGAGTCGCAAATTGCAAGCCGCAAATGCGACGCAATTTGCGACTTGCTAATTGGCGGGTCGTACATCTGGCCCATAGACTGATATTTGACCTCTGTCTTTGAAACACAGCAAATGAAACAAGATAAACATAGAATTTAAAGGCTTCTTTATTTATTGCTTGGGCTTTTGAGACCCACCAGAAATCGGCTGGCGACCCACAGTTTGGGATGCAAAGCCCTAGCGTATCTCTCCATTGTTTAAAAAATTGCAGTGATTGCGTTTTCTTCCTGTTCTGTAAAAATGAAGACATCATCAACATAAGCTGCTGTTTTATGGTCTGAATGACATGCCAGCAATTTTGTTGTTCTTGCTAACAGAAATTAAAAGGGGGTCTATTGTTAGTAAAAAGAGCAGGGGAGAGAGGGGATACCCTTATCGAGTTCCCTGCTGTAATGGGAAGCTACTCAACAGAAATACACACAGATGTTGATTCTAGCACAGGGCATATTGCATATAGCTAGGACCATCCATGGCTGAATTGGTCTCTCAACGAAACTCTGTCAAGCTCTGCAGGCAGAGAAGTCTGTCACAACTTATCCAAAGCTTGTTCTGCATCCAATGCTATCACAGTCGTTGGGTTGTCTTTTAAACTTGCTTTTTGTAAAACATGGCTAAACAATCTGTTATTGTCTGAAGCAAATCTGCCTTTTATCAATCCAATTTGGGTTGGGTAAATTAGGGTTTTTAGGAGTGTTTCAAATATGTTGCCTAGGATTTTTGTGTACACTTTACAGTTTTAGTAAATGAAAGAGATGGGGCAGTAATTCTTTGACTCAAGGGGATCCTTTTCCTCCATAGGAACAATCAATATGCTTGCCTCTGATGCCAAACTCGTGCCAATTACTGAAATTGCATAATGCTCACCAAGTGATCTGGGCAAATGTAGGAGGACTTCTTTGTTATGTCTAATAGGAGATCAGGAACCCATCCAGGCCAAGGGTTTTACCTAGTTTTAGTGATTGGTTTTATGGCGATCAATAGCTTTTTGTAAATTGGCTTGTAGTCTAGGAAAGCTTCCTAAGAGGCAGAGTTATTGCATGGTAACGTTTTTCAAAAGTCTAATATACAGCATTTACATAGGCAAGTATACTAATCCTAATTGCTGATATTTTTGCTTTGAATCTATTATGTTTCAGGTATGTGGCAAGCAGTCAACCTGCTTTATTTTGATCACAAATTGTTACGCCGATGTTGTTCATGACACATAGATGAGCTTTTGTGCTTAGTACTTGAGAGAATTTAGATAAGAGATAACAGCCTTTCCCTTCTTTCCTGTCACTTTGGATTCAATGAGTGTAATTTCTTTTTGACTCATCTAATTTTGCTGTAGCTTTTAGGGCATCCCAAAATATTTCGGGAGAGGAAAATGTGTTGATGTTTTCCAAAAAGTCTAGAATTTTTCTCTTAATAGTTTGTAGCAAATAAGAATTATCGTGTGAATATAAGTAAGTAGTTTATTAACCATGCGATTACTTAAAATCTTTACAGTATAAAAACACAATCAACACCCCTCCGCCCCAGCTCCCACCACCCTCACTGCCTCTCATCTCTTCAAGTTAAAACGCACAGTGCTTGCAAGTACACCAATTATTGCTTGGACCCTTTTTGGCCTACAAACTGGATAATACATTTTAATTGTGCTAACTTTTCCTTAAAATGGTTTAGAAAGTGTAAATTCTTTACTTGTAAGATAGGGATTTACTTCTGTTGTGCGAGCATTGCCCGGGAACCTGTTAAAAGTTCAATAGATTCTGGTCTCCCCCCTCCCGGCTACCCATCCCTTAATTACCTATTGTGTGAATGTCATACATTCTCTGTATTTTTCATTCTTTATTGTGTCTTTTAGATTAAATGATAGTGAAATACATGTATGGTCCGAAATTAGTATATGTTAAATAGCAGGGACAGTGCTTCATCATGTGGGCTTCATAAATTAGGATAATGTCTATCCTAGCGAAAGATTGGTGAGGGATAGAGTAAAAGGTATAGTCCTTGCCTGTGGGCTGACAGGCCTCTACACATCTTTTAAGTTTATCTATGTTAAACAAATTATTGTTTATGGGGTCTATTAAGTGTAAAGCGACAATCTAAGATTCTGTCTAGGTTGCCATCCCATGGTTAAAGTCTCCACCTAAAACTATTCCTCAAGCTTGGGGCGCCTGTGAGAGTTTTTTATTGAGCTGGATCTAAACGTCCAGTTTTTCAGTCATAGGGGCATAGATATTCACTGCATATAATTAAAAGCATCTTTTTAGAATCTTGTGAGACGCCAACTGCCCTCATAGTACCTATATGTCGCAAGGATATTTTTTTTCCAGAGATCAGGGACATTAAGTCATTTTTTTCTTTTTAACAGCCTGGTTGCAAGCCACCCATCTGCTTCTCATTTAGATCGCTTCCTGAAATCGATTTTAGTTTCTTGCAGGAAGATTTTAGTTTATGACAACATTCTAAGATTGTTTGGCATTTGACAGGAGGATTCAAATTGTTGGTGTTAACGGCTAGAATCTTAAAGTTGGACATTATGGTGCTTTGAGTGTAAGATGGTGATAGCCCCTATGATCTATATATTTGTGTATCAAGGGTAGATTTATCTAAATATCATATCCTCCATAAATGGTTAAGGGAAACGTTGCGAGCAATGAAACTTGCACGCAGGTGAGTACCTTGAAGTCCAGTCTAAGACATAAGAGATCATCTGTGGATATCCAGTCCTAGGGATGAATAGGAGTGAGGGGAGAATGGAGGAAGACTGCAGGGTAAGAGGAAAGAAAATCAATTCAACAGAAAGCCCAAAACATAAGCCAACTCCAAATAAATCCAACCTACTCCCATCAAACCCCAAATCTGAAATAACAGGACAGGTGGATCAACGAGTGACCTACAATCAGAGTACAACACGCATCAGTTAATAGTGTGGGTATGTAATAGCTTTTTTAATATGTCTTGGGATAAACTGGATAACATTAACTCTTGCAATAAACTGAGTAAACTCAAATACCCAAAGGTTATCTTTCGTTTGAAATCAGTGTTTCCATTCAGATGAAATGTTGTAAAAGATGATTTGCTCAATATATTTTAGAAAGATTTTGCTGCTCACCTTTCAGCTATATTAATACTGGGTGAAATAAGCCATAAAAAGTCCATGCTGCACACCGCTGAGCTTTATTAACATCTTAAGAAGAGTTCATGCTGTTACCTTCTGAGTTTTGTTAAAATATTGCGCAGCACAACTTAGACTTTGAGCTAACCTCAAATCATCGAATTGGATATGACCTATGTTTAGAGATAGAAATATGGGAACATGGTCATTGCCACGTACCTGACATCAAAATAGGGCACTTAATAGTACTGAACGATCATTGTGAAACCTTTGGCCACAGAAATTGTGTCTATCGAAGCGAAGCCTGAGAAAGATATCAACAATTATCAACTATAGGGTATATTTAACTGGCCAACGCAAGAAAAACATAAACCTACAAAAAGGCAACATAGGATATTTTGTTAGATGCAACAGAATCATTCTTGAGATCAGGGAGTAGACTTTTCAGACAAATTGTTAAGTTCCTGTTTCTGGTTGTATGAGATTCGAAATAGAGATACAAAACGTTTTTGGGGTCTTCAAAAAAAGTGTTCTTTTGTTGATGAATCACTGTGAAGCATATGGGACCAGCAACAGAAACTTTGGCTGAGATGTGCCTGAAGGCTTTTCTTTACAGTAAGAATGTTTTCTCCTTTTTACTGTATATTTAGAATAGTCTTCAGAGATCCAGAATTTGGAATCATTCTATAGGACAAGCTGGTTCTTTCATATATATGAGATGATTGCAGTGCTTAATTTGAGCCAGTGGTTTCCAGTGCTCAGCACCAGCACCTAATTGTCAGCATCAGCACTAGTGACGGGCCACCACAGGGTGGCGCTGTCTGTTTAATATTGAAAGGAGCATAACAACCTCGTTTAAGTTAATTAGCATAAAAAATGTATAGAACAGCCTCTCACGCCATTATTACAGCTTTGTGTGGCCTAAAATAGTCTGAACTGTCACACTTGTAGGAGTGTGATGGTTAGGTGTTATGTTGGTACTGTCATTGGCGGTGTTGGCAGGGGCAATGGGTGGTACAGGCTGCAATGGCCTTCCGTGAAGGGCCCTGGCACTCAATTGTTTTACAAATTAAGCACTGGATGATTGCTTCAAGATGAGTATCCTACAGCCTTGAAAATTAAAGCTTTAGGTGTTGTCAGGTCCTTAGGCTTCATTATGAGAATTCTGTGAGCTCTCCCTACTTTAAAGTCTCTGTCAAACTTTATTCAGAATGTTTATGGAAGCCAGGATTCTACTACAGCGACACAAAAAGGTGCCAACTCTTTTATGCCCTCATGGAAGGCAAAGATTCTTAAGTTGCCTATTCTGTTCTGATTCTCCAGTTCTTTAATACCTCTCTCTAGGATGCCAATGTTTTAAGCAAGCTTTCCAGTTTGTTTCTCAGACACAAGTTTCTCATCCTGTAGTCGGTTTACATGATTTTCTGCTTCAGGCATTTTATTTCCAAGATAAGGAAGATCCTTCCTCATACCTAGAATTTCAGTTTGCATAATAACCGTATTTGTTTTTGCCAGGTTGTGGATAGTATCAGTTTCAGTTAGTTTCCGGTATCTCATTTACGGCTTTTAACTGGTAATTCTGGGCCTGCAGGTTCTTATTTAGTGTGTTTCTGACCTGTCTTTCTCTCTTTATTCCCCTTTACATATTTTTCTTTGGGGTCTGCCATTTTGAGGTAGCTTATAGTTACGTACGTTCTAAGGCTTAAGTGGAGGTAGACTGTATAAAGAGAGTCTTATATTTCTGATATGTTGAAGCAGTCCATATAATGAGGTGCCTTGTAATTTTAGTTTCTCTCTTTGCTTTACAGATTGTGTTATTTCTCAATTCATGTAGATCAGTATGAATTTGACAATGCTCCTTAAATTATTTTAGCAATCACATATTTGCCCTTGCAAGTGCTGCCAAAATTCTGCAAGCTAAGTAATTTGAATAGCTGCGGAATTAGCCCTGCAGATCAGGTGCCAGCTCAGCATTCTATCCACAGCTCAGCTCTCTATAGATCGTATATCTGCTCAGCACTGTCCATGAAGTTGCATTGAAGTTACCTTCATGCAACATATTTCTCACCAGTTTTATACTTCTCAATTGAACCAGGTCTATATTTCTAGCCTGGAGGGAAATCAGTTCATTTGCTTTAGGAAGCTGTCATTTTAAGATCCACAAACTCTGCATTCCACAGACTTGAAAGAACTACGATTGTGGGGCTGTGCTCGATGTCGCAATGCAGGATCATGGGGCTTTTTTGGACAGCAGGCATTCCGCTTAGCTGTAACCAGCAGAGCAAGTGACAGATTGTATTTATATCGCCATCGGTTTCCTTTGAAGCATACCTTCATTTGCAGAGGTTAAAAAGAGCTTCCGGGAGAGAAAGTAGTGATTAGTTGCCACTGTGGAGCTCCTCTGCTAAGCAGTCCCACACCGCACTACTCAAGACACAAAGGGAGTGCCCTGGTGCAACCCCCGCTATTTCCCTGCTCGTGTGAAATAACTGGGATTAGGGTTTTTTAGAAATAACCTGTTGCAATCTGTGTTTCTGCATATTTCCCCCCAGTGTGTCACACAAAAATTTCAGCTGCTTTAAACTGCCAAAATCTCTCCTTGCCACACTACAACTTATACTTCCGATGAACCCAATAACTCCTGTTACCGGGCTCCATCAGAATGAATGGGCCACTCCTAATCAATGCCAAACTGGAGTACATACCATGCATTGTCAAAACTTCATCAAAAGTTTACATTTTCTTAATTCACATAGTGGAGCCCCCTCAGGCACTTTGCCAATGATGTCTGGTATACTCTAATAACTAAGATGGTTTCATTTAGGATATATGCCCAGAATGTACACCTTAGCCAGTTTAGTAGTCATGGCTGAGCTTGGGGATTCCTTGCAGAATGTGGCTCAGATTTCTAAGTGCCGCTAAAAACCAATATCATCTTTAATCCTAAATTAATTGTTGAATTCTAGACCTCCTCCGTAAATGAAAAGACTAATGGAGGCAACCCAGTCTGTTGGGGATGATGCAGGAACAACACTGGTCCCTACTGGGATTGAAGCAAGTGTCCCAACTGAGGTAACAGCCATAATGGCAGAGCTTAGTACAAGTGGATGCGGGGTATCAGAAGATCAGACACAGGTTTCTCCTGTGGGACTAATGATGGTAGAGCCAGAACCTAAATACATTTGTATAGGAATTCTGAAAATCGAATTTGGAGAAATTTTGCAAGAGAATGTGGATTTGAGCGATTATTACAATGCTGGTGAAATTAGATTATTTGATAAAGGAAGTAGCTAGGTGTGCTAATGAAGCTCACTATAAATTAGAAGGATTAGCTGATGAGCTAGAAATTGTCATTAGTAAAATTAAGATTGTAAAACGAAATTATAAAATGGATTTAACACATGATGAAATTAAAGAGAAGGGCTTGATTACTTTAAGACCTCATATTAAAAACTAATTGAGAAAACAAGGGGTTGAAACAATTTCAAGAAATATCGAGAAAAGTGGAAGAAAGGGGACAGCAAATAAAGAAAAATGAAAGAAACTGAAGGGAGAGCAAGTGATTCTGAAGCAAGGACAACCTCAGTGGAGGAAAGTACATGGAAGAGATTTGGTGCATGTTCCTGGACAAAGCAGATTTGTATGCTCTTATGAATAACTTTGCGATATTGAGAAATCTGGCAAAGTGGTATAAGGAAATACATCAATTGACGGACGTCTCCAATAGTATGGACTGATTTAATTGTGTTGTTTGAGATTGTGGTTCCAGAGATCTGTGGTTAGAATGCAAGGTTGTTACTGGATGGTCGACACAAGAAACAGTTAGGCCTGGTCCTAATGCACCAGCAGCTGAAATAGCAGACAAAAACAATACTGTTATTGGGTATTTGAAAAAGCGAGTCCCTGAGAGGGTTATAAATTGGGAAAAGATTTTGAGAACGACACAGGAATCTAAAGGATAAGTGCACTCCTAGTATGAGAGGTTGACGCAGGTTTTCAAAAAATATAGCGAGAAAACAAGCAGAAAAGAATGGAACTATCTGCTTTCGTAAATGGATTCAGATCAGTAATCATATTCAACAAAGTGAGCTGTGTTGGCAGAAGAAAAGCATTGATGAGTTTTTATTGTTCGCCAAAAACAGTAGTGACCATATTGAAACAAAGCAAAAGAAGTTAAAGAAAATTATGATAATGGCTGAGACACAATAGCTTGAAAAAGGATTGTGAAGTCAAGTGGATTCAAAATATGAATTTTGTACATAATGGAATGAATGGGATGAATCAAGGTATGCAAGGTAGAGGTGATGGAATGAATACAAATGTTGAGCTGTTGAAAAAGAACACAGCATGTCATTTTTGCAGGCAGATTGGACATTGGAAAATAGAATGTAGACAGAATCCTAACAGGATTCAGGTAAATTCGGAACAATTTCACCAAAATCAGAAAGGAAATATGATGTTGAATATTCAAAATAGAGAGCACAGTATGCAGAATCAGAAAGCATTTTGAATGCCTATGCCAATAGCTCCAGTAATGCAACAAAACATGAGAAATAAAATGCCATATAATCCACAGTACCAAAAAAATACTATGATTTTGAATGATGAGATGGCAGGGAGTAGTTTACGATGATGGTGCCTGAAGGGAAAGGAAGATTTCATGCTTGGTGCAGTCTTGGAGGTAGATCAGAGTGGCCCATATATTGACGGAGATGTCACTGGCTACCCCATATCATTTCTGATTGATAGTGGAGCTACCCCTTCTACAGTTCGCACTGTGGAAGTCCCAAATCTACCCTCTCTGGAAGAGAAGTCCAACTAGTAGGGACCAGTAATAAACAAATTGTGAATCAGGTTATATCAGATGTTCCAGTTAAAATAGGACCAGTGAAACATAAACCTCAGTCTATAATATGTGATTCAAGTCCAGTAAATTTACTTGGAAGGGATCTTCTTTGTAAAATGAATTGTGGGATATATTGCAGACAAGATGGAGTCGTAATTGAAACACAAGATGAAGATTCCATCTTTAAAATTAATTTGGAAAATACCAGAGTAGAATCGTACTCGGTTTTGACAAAAGATGACCTGCCTCTGGATTTCAGACATGCAGTCAAAGAAGAGGTATGGGATTACACTGACAAAGAAATTGGGCTGATTAATAGAGCAGAACCAGTGAAAATAAAAGTTAGATATTATGCAATATTTCCTAGAACCAGACAGTACAGACTTAAAAATTATGTTGAGGAAGGAATTAAAACCAGTAATTGAAAAAAAGATTGAATGGGGTATGCTTTGAGAAGTACTTGGTATTTCTCCAGTGATGGGAATCAAAAAGTCAAATGGAGGATCGTACAAGACCTCCGGAAAACATCTAAAATTGTTGTTCCTTGTTTTCTGGTGGAATCTGAAACAGTATTACTACAGAATTCGGTACCATCAGAAGCAGAATGGAATACAGTCATTGACTTATGCCAAGCGTTCTTCTCAATCCCATTACATCAGGATTCAGAATTCCTTTATGCATTTCAATTATTGAATACATTTCTTGTGTGGTGTCAAATCCCACAAGGGTATACTGAGTCCTTAATTTGTTTTCCCAAATACTGAAAAAAGATTTAGAAAATCTAAAATTGCCATGTAACTCAGTTCTAATTCAATATATTTATTGAGAGCATCTAAGATAAAGGAGGACAAAGGGGGACCATAAATGTGATACAACATTGCCTTATTAAATCACCTTGCTGAAAACGGGCTTATGGGTTCCCCAACTAAAGTGTAGTATTGTAACAAAGAAGTAATTTATCACAGGCACCATATTGAGAAGGGTGTGAGGAAAGTCTCTAAAGAACGTAATTCTGAAACTAAGCCCGCAGAACATCCAGAGGGAAGTTTGGATGTTTCTTGGAACAGTTGGCTACTATCGTCAATGGATTAAAAACTTTTCATTGATTGCAAAACCAACAGTATGGTTGACATGTAATGATGTACAGGACCCGCTACCATTTGATGATGCATGCCTTGTTGCATTTAAGGCATTGAAAGAGAGTTTGTGTTATGCACCCACATTCGGGATACTGATTACAATATGATGTTTTTCCAATTCTGTCAGGAAAAAGATGGATGTGCACTTTCAATTCTCAGTCAGAAACATGGAGGGCTTATGCGTTTATTGGCATATCTTTCAGTTGTATTGAATCCAGTAGCTGTTAGTTTTCCGGGTTGTTTGAAATCGATTGGAGCAGTCTGTTTGGCAATTGAACAGTGCAAAGAAATTGTGCTGGGTCATACATTGATAGTCTATGTCCCACATTCAGTTGAAATCCTTCTGGCAAGGACCAGAACACAGCACATAATCAACAGTAGATTGACACGTTATGAGCAAACTATTATTGCAGCAGAAAATATTTCAATTCAGAGATGCAATATCTTGAACACAGCTATACTGCTTTAGATTTCAAACAAGGTTTGTGAAGACAAGGAAGATGAAAATGCTGAATTTGCACTGCATAGAGATGACGGAATTCTGCAAAAAACCAAGACCATATATAAAAGAAGTTCTATTAGAAGTAGAAGATCTAACATTATTTGTTAATGGTTTTTGTTTGAGAGACCAATATGGAGGAGTGAGAGTTACTTATGCAGTATGCTCTGTTACAGAGACACTTGAGGCATCCTCCTTGCCAAATGTGACATCAGCCACTATAGAAAGAGAGAAAACTCTTTCTGTACACGGGCATTTATTGTTAGGGGGCTTGGCGCTTATTATGCTGTCTTGGTATATATGTGATGTATGCATTTTTGGTTTCGCGTGAGTATGTTTGGTATGAAGGTGACTGTATGCTTATGAGTGAGAGTTGTGCAATGGGATCTGATTTTTTCAACAAAAAAAGAAAGATTTTAAGTCACGATATGTATTTATGAATGTATTAATGTATTTGGATAAAAAGTCAAAAAATAATAAATTAAGCAATGACTACATTTCTTTGAATGATGTCAATATGTACGATGGTCTAGTAAGAGTGGTCAATGAAAACATATGACATTTAGCAAACTTTAAATTGACACAGGTAGAGGTCTTCTTTTGTGCATTTTGGCTGTTTTTTTCCCCTGCTCCTCTACCTACATTTAATTTCAGGGGACCCCTTGCCTATAGTGGTTGTCTGTTCCCGGCCCTTGTGCCGTGGGGTTTGTTTCACTTGACTGATTGGCGTTTTTTGGAGACATCTGCACATGTGTGTCATTGCTTTTTCTAGTTTGTCTTTAATCTGTGTCTTCTCAACTGTTCTTTATCTTCGTTTTCTATTTATTTTTTCTTATTTTAAAATTCTGAATCTTATATTTTCCATGGATAGCATAAAGACCTTTGGTTTCACCGACGAAGATTTTGCCCGCCTACTAGGCCAGACCCCTGAGAGTGATAGACCATTTACTTTGTCCAAAGGCCTAAATGAGGAGTGGACTAAGTTGTTTAATCTAAAGAAAAAACACTAAACGCACCGAGTCGCTTGCTAATTTCATGCTTGAGTATTTAAAAGCCGGTACCATCCCTATAGGCCTCAGAGTGAAAAATATTCCTGGCTTATTTGTGGAAATCAGACAGTTCCTGGAAAAGTGGGCTCTCATCTCCAATAGATGTTCCAGGGACTGGATGATCCTCATTATCGAGACAGCCAGAGAGGTGGTCCAGTTACTCAATAAAGAAATCCAGGAATTAGAGGAGAAGCTGAAGCAGTCCAACAGTGTTGAGGAGGGAAAAAAGAAATTGGAGGAAATTTCAATTGAATTAGACTCTTTCTGTGAGTATCTGCTCAAAAGAAAAACTGAGAAACTCAGAAAGGATATTAGACTATTCTCCCAGGAACGTGTATATCCGTTCCTTACAGAAAATTTCTACACTCCAAACGGTGAGAACGTTACCAACAGTTTCAACTCTAACTGGGGTAATAGACGCATTACCACCTTTTCAGATACGACAGATTCTGACAGTAAGGGCCCTCCTTATCGCAATCCTCAACACAGACAGGAATCTGAGAGATCCGCATCTGAAAATCGTTTTTTTAGGAAATCGACGGGGTAATTACCGCCCCCGATATCAAAACCGTTATCAGAACCAACACCAGAACCAACAGCAGAGGGGTCAATATCCAGAACAAGTACAACCACAAAGATACATACAGACACGCCAACATCAGTATTGGCGAACATAAATAACATTCCTGTTTTCAATCTGTCTACCCATCAAATGGACTGTCCTACCAAAGCACTCCTTACTAAAGGGCTTTGCTTTGTTCCATCTACTAATATAAACAGATTTGAACTGATGAAAGACCTACACGCTTTCTTTCGGAGAGTGAGACTCAGGAAATATTTTGAAAATAGAAATACCATCACTGACAATGCCAACATATCGGGATTAAAACCACCATCTACCTTTACCCCTAGTATTGACCTTGTGGGAACTGATACAAGCAAATACAAAGAGAAAATGGGTGACCTGCTTGGATCACCGAGACATTATCTTAAGATTACTGCCAATCCTGAACCCAGAGTCAAACGCAGAATACTACGTGTGGTAGAGTGTGCAGCAGAAAGAGGAGAGATCTGCCAAAGTGAGGCGGAATATCTCACCCCCACACATACCCGTATGCCAATAATCTACGGGATACCAAAAACCCACAAGGATCAATTGGACCCCCCGATGAGACCGATTGTTTCAACCATTGGATCGGCTACCGAACAATTATCCAAATACATTGATCAATTCTTGCAGCCCATGGTAAAGGCTCTTCCGTCATATGTCAAAGATACGGGGGACTTTATCTCTAAAATAGAAGGACTCCAGTACAATCCAGAACAAGAGATATTGGTGACCTTGGATGTTGAATCTTTATATTCTAACATCCCACAAAAGGAGGCATTAAGAGTAGTCAATGACATTATCGATACCAAAACTACGCTGCACAATGGTAGGTTCTTAATCCAATGTCTTGAGATTGTTCGAATTTGACGGTGACTTTTACCAGCAGGTACAAGGAGTTAGCATGGGGGCAGCCTGTGCCCCCAGCGTAGCCTGCTTATACATGGGGCACTTTGAAGAAATTAACATTTACAACGAGCTTGCCCCTTTCTTTGAAAACGTCCCCCAATGGTCGCGGTTCATAGATGACATCTTTTTCATCTGGAACGGCGACCAGGAGGCGTTAGATGAATTCATTGAATGGATTAATGTAGCGGATGACAATCTCAGGTTCACCGCTCACATGAGTACACATAAACTGGAGTTCTTGGATGTGTGGGTGGGACATCAAGATTTCAAACTGATGGTGTCCCTGTACACCAAACCCATAGCCAAGAACACCCTTCTTCACTTTAGTAGCTTCCATCCGAGAAGCCAAAAAGATGGAATCCCTTTCAGTCAGTTTCTACGTCTCCGTAGAAACTGTACCTCCATCAAGGATTACCTACATAATGCTGAGCTTATGAAGGAGTAATTCATACAAAGAGGGTATCCGCATAGACCGATTAGAGATGCCCTTAAGCGAGCACGGTTTTACAACCGTGATTCTATGTTCCAACCTAAACAACAAGAACAAACAGACAAATTAGTCTGTGTTATGAAACATTCATCGATCGACAATAAAATTCGTCAAATAGTGAACTCGCAATGGCACCTACTCAACTTAGTCAAACTACACGGATGCCCAAACCACTCTTTGCATTTCGCCGCAACAAAAATTTGAGGAATTTATTGGTTAAAGCCAAGATCCCAGAGCACAAAGGATTTGTTCAAAAATCTATCACAGGGCATTGTCCAATAAATGGAAATCATCAATGCGGAACATGCCACGCATGTGCCAATGCCATTGTGAGCGATCAGATCTGCATAAACAATCGTACTATACAACTAACAGGGATGACGAAATGTAGGACATCCAATTGCATCTATGCCATTCTGTGCCCCTGCAACTTAACCTATATAGGGGAAACAGCTAGAGAATGCAGGATCAGGATGGGAGAACACAAGTCCAACATTAGGAGACGTAATGCTACAGCACCCCTGGTCAGCCATTGGGTGGAAGCCAATCATACGGAGGAGGATCTCCGTTGGACTATTTTGGAAAAAATACGCCCACAGAAAGGCCTTGACTGTACCAATGTACGCAGAAAACGTGAAGTATTTTGGATATTTCTGCTTGACTAAAAAGACAAGGGATTAAATGAGTCACTGCCGTGGGAGAATGCGATGTTTTAAGTTATGCGCAGTACCATTACCCTAAAATTAGTCTTCTGAGTACCTATGGGTTGGCCCAGTCTGCACAACCAGTATTTATTACTGAAATTGCCCCTTCAGTCATTCTAAAGTACGGTCTCTTTTTCTTAAATCAGTTTTGCTGGCTCTAATCTGGTTGGTTATACATACATTCTTTCTTGTTTATCATCAATAAGCACCCTAGTGTTGCTTATGTGCCATTTCGGTGCCTATGTGTCATGTGTTAGGCTTCCATTCTTCACACCTTAGTTTTTGATTCTATTTGGGTATCTCACTCTATATTTGAGTAATCTATACTCTCAAGGTTTTATTTCTTTTAAAACTCTGAAGTTCTAGGCAACTTGGAGCCCGTGCTATGTCTCGGCACCTGTTTCACCGCGAGATGGCATTCCCCTTTAAGAATTCTCCTAGAAAACGAACGCGACGTCCATCAGCGCGGCTTCACGTCTAGCGCTGCTCTGCGGACGCCGACGTTTGAAGCTATTGGGCTATTTGCACAAGTTACTAACTTGTGTAACGATATATCTGTAAGAGACAGTAGTTAGTGACAGATTCCTTACCTTAGAATATCCCCAGGCGTCAGGCTGGATCCGGAAAGTTTTGCGTAGCAGTACCCTTGCGCGTCGGTAGGCGGCGTCGTGCGGCTCCGCGTCTGTCGTCGGCGTCGTGATCGCCGGGATGACGTTGAGGGCAGTACTTAGACGCCGCCCCTGCGCGCTGACGTCAGTTCTGTACACTACTTTCCGCGCCAGGAACGCAGAGCCATGCAAGAAGCTGACATAGGTGTCTGAAAAATACTAGGGCCCTGAAAGGGATGTCCTTCCCTAGAAATCAGTTCGCAGAACGGGGAGGATGGGTGGGCGGTAGGAATCTGTCACCAACTACTGTCTCTTACAGATATATCGTTACACAAGTTAGTAACTTGTGCATCTGAAAGAGACACGTTAGTGACAGATTCCTTACCTTAGAATAGATACCCCAGCTATACCAACCCCGGTGGTGGGTCTGCGAACAAAGATCAGACAAGGAAGTCCCGGAGGACAGAACGGCCAAAGAAGCCGTCCCTCCGGACCTGACTGTCAAGGCAGTAATGCTTTGTAAATGTGTGCAGCGAGGCCCACGTAGCTGCCTGACAGATATCCTGCAGCGGAACACCGCAGCCTAAAGCCGTGGTAGCAGCCGTTGCCCTGGTGGAATGGGCACGCAGCCCAACAGGAGGCTCCTTCTTAGCCAAAGAATAGCAGGCTTTGATACACAAGGTTACCCAGCGGGAGATGGTTCTCTTGTGCACCGCCCGACCTTTTTGGCGCCCACGTAGCCAACAAAGAGCTGGTCATCCACCCGGAAGTGTTGTGTGCGATTGATATAAAAAGAAAGCGCACGTTTTGGATCCAGACGGTGGAGCCTCTCTTCCTCTCTGGAAGGATGCGGAGGCGGAAAGAAGGTGGGCAAAGTGATGGTCTGCCCAATGTGGAAGGCAGTAACCACCTTTGGCAAGAAGGACGGACGCGTCCTAAGAACAACCTTGTCTGGATGGACAGACAGAAAGGGAGGTTTGCATGATAGAGCCTGGAGCTCACTCACCCGCCGAGCGGAGGTGATGGCCACCAGAAAGGCTGTCTTCAGAGTCAGAAGACGAAGAGGACAGTTATGTAGAGGCTCAAAGGGAGCGCACATGAGAAAGGTAAGAACCAAGTTCAAGTCCCACTGAGGCATCACAAACGGAACAGGAGGGAAGAGGTGTGTGATGCCTTTTAGGAATCTGTTAACAACAGGGGACTTGAAAAGGAGGGCTGATCAGGAAGCCTGAGGAAGGTCGAAATGGCACAAAGATAGCCCTTGATGGTACCCAGGGCAGAACCCTGTTGGGCCAGAGAAAGAAGGAACAGAAGAACCTCAGAAAGAGGGGCAGAGAGGGGATTCACAGCCTTTGCTGTGCACCATGCCACAAACTTGTTCCACCTGCAGGCGTATACCACCTTAGTGGAGGGACGCCTGGCTGCCAGAATCACATCACAAACTTCGGGAGGCAAGTCGAAAGGAATCAACTGCCGCCGCTCAATCTCCACGCAAGCAGGTGGAGGCTGGACAGGTTCGGGTGGAGGACCGTCCCCTGCTGCTGCGACAGAAGATCCTCCCGAAGAGGCAGACGGATCGGGGGATCTACGCTCATACTGAGTAGCTCGGGATACCAAACTCTTCGAGCCCAGTCCGGAGCCACAAGGATGACTTGGGCCCGGTCGTGCTGAATCTTCTTCAACACTCTGGGTAGAAGTGGTATAGGCGGAAAGGTGTGCAACAGACCGCAACTCCACTCGCGACGAAAAGCATCGCCGAGCGAGTGCCGCCTTGGAAATTCCAACAAGCAGAACTGATGACATTGCGCGTTCTCTTCGGTGGCGAATAGATCTAACCAAGGCTCTCCCCACTGCAGAAAGAGTCCTTGCGCCACTTCCGAGTGAAGACGCCATTCGTGATCCATCATGCACCTGCGGCTGAGTTCGTCCGCCCTGGCGTTCAGGGAACCTGCCAGGTGTTGAACCATCAGGAACATGCCCTGATGTTCCAGCCATGTCCAGAGGCACAGAGCCTCCTGACAGAGGGTCCACGACCCCACCCCGCCTTGTTTGTTGCAGTACCACATGGCGGTGGTGTTTTCTGTGAACACCTGCACTACCTTCCCTTTGACAGAGGGAAGGAATGCCTTGAGTGCAAGTCGGATCGCCCGGAGCTCCAGAATGTTGATATGGAGCCGGGACTCCGCCGGAGACCAGAGGCCTCTGATCTCCGCCTCTCCCATGTGACCGCCCCATCCCAGAAGGGACGCGTCCGTCACAACTGTGTGCTCTGGTTGGGGAAGGGAGAGGGATCTGCCCATGACCTATTGCCGGTTCGAGAGCCACCACTGCAACTGTTTTGCAGTCCCCTCCGAGATCTGGACGTGATCGGACAGGTTGCCCTGGTGCTGCGCCCACTGGAACTTCAGGTCCCACTGCAGAGCCCGCATATGCCATCTGGCATGATCGACCAGCAGGATGCAGGAGGCCATGAGGCCCAGCAGCCTCAGGGTCATCCGTACCGAAACCCAGGATAAAGGTTGAAAGATGGGAATCATAGCCTGAATATCCCGGACTCGCCGTTTGGGAGGATAGGCCCGAAACTGCGTCGTGTCCAGAACTGCTCCGATGAAAAGGAGCTGTGGAGAAGGAATCAGATGCGACTTTGGCACATTGATGGAGAACCCCAGCGAGTGCAGCAGTTCGGCCGTAGTCTGGAGGTGGGAGACGACTGCCTGGGACGAGCCCGCCTTCAGCAGCCAGTCGTCGAGGTAGGGGAATACTGGAACCCCTGCCCGGCGCAGATGAGCTGCGACCACCGCCATCACTTTCGTGAACACCCGAGGGGCACTGGTAAGGCCAAAGGGGAGCACGGTGAACTGAAAATGCTCGAGGCCTACCGTGAACCGTAGGTAACGCCGGTGGGCGGGCAGGACGGGGATGTGGAAATAAGCGTCCTGCAAGTCCAACGCTACCAACCAGTCTCCAGGGTCGAGGGCAGTCAAGACCTGAGCTAAGGTGAGCATCTTGAACTTCTCCTTCCGGAGGAAGCGATTTACGTTCCGGAGGTCCAAGATAGGACGCATGTCCTCCTTGTCCTTTTGGGCACCAGAAAGTAGTGGGAGTAGCAACCACGTCCTACTTCTGGGGTCGGAACATGCTCGATGGCCCTCTTGGCCAAGAGGGCCGTGACTTCCTTCTGCAGAAGCATCAAGTGATCCCCTGACATGCGGTGGAATTGAGGTGGCATGGCTGGGGGGGTGGTCTCGAAGGGGAGGGAGTAGCCCCTTCGGACAATGTCCAAGACCCACCTGTCCGAGGTGATGGACCGCCAGTGGTGAAGGTGATGGCGGACCCTGCCCCCTACTGGCGTGCTGTGCACCGGAAAGGAGGGACTAGGAGGGCTTGGAGGCCGCGGACGGGTTGGAGGAGGTGGCCTGACCCACACGCTGGTTGCCCGAACCGCCACGGCGGTATCCACGTCCTCGGCCACGCGAAGACGCTTGCTGCGCGGGCCGGTGGCTGGGCAGCTGACGTGACTGGGCGCCCCTTCCGTGGCCACGAAAGGGGCGAAAAGCAGAGGTTAGCGGAGGGCGCACAACAGAAAGGCCCAGGGACTTGGCAGTAGCCCGTGAGTCCTTAAAACGCTCCAGCGCATGGTCTGCTTTGGAACCAAAAAGACCGACTCCATCAAAGGGCATGTCCATGAGTGTATTCTGGACATCACCCGAGAAACCAGTTGTTCTCAGCCAGGCGTGGCGACGCAGCGCCACCGTCGTTGCAAGCGATCTGCCCAGCGAGTCGGCGGTATGAAGGCCACAACGTATGGTGTACTTTGCCGCATCCCTACCTTCCGCAAAGTGCGGGTAAGCAGTGTCTGGACCTCCTCAGAACACTGGGGCAAAACAGTCGCCACCGAATCCCACAGGGAGTGGGTATATCGGCCCAAAAGGTAAGCGGTGTTGACAGACCGCAAGCCAGCACTGGAGGAAGAAAAAGCCTTCTTCCCAAATTGGTCCAGGCGTTTGGATTCCCTATCCGGAGGGGCGGTAGGGAAGGCGGTTTGGGAGGCAGAGGCTTGGACAACCAAGCTCTCGGGGGTGGGATGTTGGGAGAGAAACAAGGGGTCGACCGGAGGAGGGCGATGGCATCGGGCCACGTTCCTATCCACAGGAGCCCCTGTGGTGGGCTTGGACCAGGCGCCCAAAAGAACGTCAGTCAGTGCATCATTAAACGGCAGCACAGTCTCCGTGGAGGAAGCTGCCGGCTGAAGCACTTCCGTCAGGAGATTAGTCCTGACAGCCACAGTAGGCAATTGGAGGTGCAAGGCTCCAGCTGCTCTACGCAACACCGTTGCGAAATTAGCTCCCTCCTCCGTAGCCACGGGAGGAGACAGCATGCCAGTGTCAGGGGAAGTGTCTAGACCACTGGCATCCCCAAGTTCCTCAGCCCAGTCCTGATCATACTCACACTGTTGTGTGAGAGGGTCTTCCGACCCCTCCCAGCTCTCCTGGTCCTCCTCTGGTTCAAAATATGGAGGAGGAGGGACATTTGGGACCCAAGGTCTCATCGGCGCCGGAGCCGGCGTCGAGCGACGTCGGTCCGGCTCCATGTCCGGAGCCGGAGATAGCTGGGGAACGACGCCGCCCGGAGCCCCGGACGGCGTCAGGAACGGCACCAGGGACGTCGGCGGAGGCGTGGTTAGGTCAACCGTCGTCGATGGGGGTTGCGGTACCACCGGAGCCGGGATCGAGGCCGGGGCCGGAGCCGAGGCTGGGATCAAGGCTGGCGGGACAGGCGATGCCGGGACCGGAGTCGTCGGCGACGCCGGAGCAACCCCATCAGGGCCCGCGGGGCCCGAAGGCGCACCGGAGGGACCTTGAGGCCCGAAGAGGCGGGCCATGGCCGACAGGAATTCCCAGAGCTCGGCCGGAGACGCCCCCGAACCCGGAAAGGACGGGTAATGCGGGGCGGCTCCACAAGCACGTCCGGGGCCGCGGGGACGGTGCCGACAGGGGCCTCAGCCGAGTCGCTAGACCGGCGAGGCGAAGTCTTAGAGCGATGATGCTTCTTAGACTTTTTGTGCTTCGACTTACCCGAGGAGTGCGAAGACTTGGACTCCGACGACCGGCGGGGGCTCCGCGACCGGCCCCTCGACCTCTCACGGGACAGGGGCTTGGTGCGGCGCGGAGCCGACTGCCGGACCTCGAGTAGCTTTCGAGACCGCTCTCGCAAAGCCTTCGGGTGAAGTTTCCGGCAGTCAGGGCACGACTTCGTGTCTTGGTCTCGGCCGAGACAGTAGAGACACTCTAAATGCGGGTCTGTGATCGACATCATTCGACCACAGACGTCGCATGGCTTGAATCCGGGCATCCCTACCGACACCTAGGAGTCGAGAAGACTCGAAAAGAAACAGTGAAAAATTCACCCAAAATTTAGTCAAAAATTGACTAGGGCACTGCTGTTCCCGGATCTGCGCTTACTGGCGCGGAAAAAGAAGAACTGACATCAGCGCGCAGGGGCGGCGTCTAAGTACTGCCCGCGACGTCATCCCGGCGATCACGACGCCGACGACGGACGCGGAGCCGCACGACGCCGCCTACCGACGCGCAAGGGTACTGCTACGCAAAACTTTCCGGATCCAGCCTGACGCCTGGGGATATTCTAAGGTAAGGAATCTGTCACTAACGTGTCTCTTTCAGATAAATGCCCCAATTAACCAGCCTCTCACCCGGGCGGTTTCTCGTTGCCAGCGGGACGCTTTAATACACCGCAGTCAGCGGCTACTTATATCCGTACATCAAGGTAATTCTTTTTCTACCTAGAAGGACGGTCGTTCTTCAAATTGAAATACAAAACTTTAGGTAGACTTTTTAAAGTAATTTTCGTATCTCCCCTGTTTTTTATAGTACAGGGAACTTGTTGTAGCCGTTTACTAAATACCCATAGGATGGAGCGAGATTTTGTTTTACGAAGCCGCATATACGAGGTACTTCATATTGTTTTAAGCAAGTTAGATTGTCTTTCCACTTTTTGTATATTAGGCATTCTACTGAAATTACTCCATTTGTTTCTCTTTAAACCTTTTTTCTTATAGCACTAGATATGCTAATACCTCCGACATGAATACTGCAAACATTCGCTTCAACTGCGAGATAGAAGGGAGGTGAGCAATTGTTTCGTCTACATTGTTGTAGCGCTGTCTAATGCGCATCTGATTAAACATCATTGTGAGCAGGCTACATTGATAGTGTGTTGCTTTAATGTTCTGGATGAGCTTGCCTTGCTAAGGGTCTTTTGCAAACTAAATCCCCTCTAATCAATAGAGGGAAGGTGAGCAATCGTTTCTTCGTTAGGCACGGCTAAACTCGCCCGTCCTAAGAGTCTTTTGAATATCAATCTCCTCAAATTGATAGAAGGGAGGTGAGCGAGTGTTTCTGAGTTAGTTTAGGCAGCATTGTTAAACTTGCGCTCGGTCTCACACCACTTTCGAGCAGGCTATACTGTTATGTTGCTTTATTATTATTACAGATCATCGGTTGAGCTTGCCCTCGCTAATACAACTCACATTGCAATTTCTTTTTAAGTGATTTTTCATCACAAATTTGTCTTGTGGCCCAGTGTGCCCCTTCATAACCAGATGAGCCACGATGCTTAGAGCTTCTTTAAACACTACTTCGGTAAGGTGTTGAATCCGTTGGATAACAGCTTTTAACTATTAAGGCCTTGTAATATAATTAGGCCTCCTTATGTCATCATGTTTCCATTCTCTTTACAGGTTATGCTCGCTTTTAAAAAACTATAGCTGCCACTGCTTCTAGGAGAATTTCATTTGTATCAGCATCGTTCTATACGAGCACAACAGGTCTGTATTTGTGATCCCCCACAGTGAAAATCAAATGTGACATTATGTGTTCCGGTCAATGTTTTTCATCGAGCTTGCCATCAGTCTCTTCATTGACCATAGATTACGTTTATTTAGTCCCGATGGAACTACAGGATAATGGGCTCTCGAGCTGGATTTGATCTTGATTAGCCAGTCTGTTGATGATTTCTGTTTGATCTTTATCTCTATATTTCACTTCTATTTTCTTAAAAAAAATGTTTTTCTTTATTCTTGCGATAGTTTTCTTTCTTGTTCGTTTTCTTATATGCATTTGTCTCCTTTATATCAGTATGACTTTTGGTTTAAAAAAATTGTAACTTAGACTGTGACCCTCTGTACTATTGACCATTGCTTTCCATTGTAATTAATGCACAAGTTACTAACTTGTGTAACGATATATCTGTAAGAGACAGTAGTTAGTGACAGATTCCTTACCTTAGAATATCCCCAGGCGTCAGGCTGGATCCGGAAAGTTTTTTGCGTAGCAGTACCCTTGCGCGTCGGTAGGCGGCGTCGTGCGGCTCCGCGTCCGTCGTCGGCGTCGTGATCGCCGGGATGACGTCGCGGGCAGTACTTAGGCGCCGCCCCTGCGCGCTGACGTCAGTTCTGTACACGACTTTCCACGCCAGGAACGCAGAGCCATGCAAGAAGCTGACATAGGTGTCTGAAAAATACTAGGGCCCTGAAAGGGATGTCCTTAACCCTAGAAATCAGTTCGCAGAACGGGGAGGATGGGTGGGCGGTAGAGAATCTGTCACTAACTACTGTCTCTTACAGATATATCGTTACACAAGTTAGTAACTTGTGCATCTGAAAGAGACACGTTAGTGACAGATTCCTTACCTTAGAATAGATACCCCAGCAATACCAACCCCGGTGGTGGGTCTGCGAACAAAGATCAGACAAGGAAGTCCTGGAGGACAGAACGGCCAAAGAAGCCGTCCCTCCGGACCTGACTGTCAAGGCAGTAATGCTTTGTAAACGTGTGCAGCGAGGCCCACGTAGCTGCCTGACAGATAACCGGCAGCGGAACACTGCGGCCCAAGGCCGTGGTAGCAGCCGTTGCCCTGGTGGAATGGGCACGCAGCCCAACAGGAGGCTCCTTCTTAGCCAAAGAATAGCAGGTCTTGATGCACAAGGTAACCCAGCGGGAGATGGTCCTCTTGTGCACCGCCCGACCTTTTTTGGCGCCCACGTAGCCAACAAAGAGCTGGTCATCCACCCGGAAGTGTTTTGTGCGGTCAATATAGAAGGAGAGCGCACGTTTTGGGTCCAGACGGTGGAGCCTCTCTTCCTCTCTGGAAGGATGCGGAGGCGGAAAGAAGGTGGGAAAGTGATGGTCTGCCCAATGTGGAAAGCAGTAACCACCTTTGGCAAGAAGGACGGACGCGTCCGAAGAACAACCTTGTCTGGATGAACAGACAGAAAGGGAGGTTTGCAAGATAGAGCCTGGAGCTCACTCACCCGCCGAGCGGAGGTGATGGCCACCAGAAAGGCAGTCTTCAGAGTCAGAAGACGAAGAGGACAGTTATGTAGAGGCTCAAAGGAGCGCACATTAAAAGGTAAGAACCAAGTTCAAGTCCCACTGAGGCATCACAAACGGAACAGGAGGGAAGAGGTGTGTAATGCCTTTTAAGAACCTGTTAACAACAGGGGACTTGAAAAGGAGGGCTGATCAGGGAGCCTGAGAAAGGCCGAGATAGCACAAAGATAACCCTTGATGGTACCCAGGGCAGAACCCTGTTGGGCCAGAGAGAGAAGGAACAGAAGGACCTCAGAAAGAGGGGCAGAAAGGGGATTCACAGCCTTTGCTGTGCACCATGCCACAAATTTGTTCCACCTGCAGGCGTATACCACCTTAGTGGAGGGACGCCTGGCTGCCAGAATCACATCACAAACTTCGGGAGGCAAGTCGAAAGGAATCAACTGCCGCCGCTCAATCTCCACGCAAGCAGGTGTAGACTGGACAGGTTCAGGTGGAGGACCGTCCCCTGCTGCTGCGACAGAAGATCCTCCCGAAGAGGCAGACGGATCGGGGGATCTACGCTCATATTGAGTAGCTCGGGATACCAAACTCTTCGAGCCCAGTCCGGAGCCACAAGAATGACTTGGGCCCGGTCGGCCGAATCTTCTTCAACACTCTGGGTAGAAGTGGTATAGGCGGAAAGGCGTACAATAGACCGCAACTCCACTCGTGACGAAAAGCGTCGCCGAACGAGTGCCGCCTTGGAAATTCCAACGCGCAGAACTGATGACATTGCGCGTTCTCTTCGGTGGCGAATAGATCTAACCAAGGCTCTCCCCACTGTAGAAAGAGTCCTTGCGCCACTTCCGAGTGAAGACGCCATTCGTGATCCATCATGCACCTGCGGCTGAGTTCGTCCGCCCTGGCGTTCAGGGAACCTGCCAGGTGTTGAACCATCAGGAACATGCCCTGATGTTCCAGCCATGTCCAGAGGCGCAGAGCCTCCTGACAAAGGGTCCACGACCCCACCCCGCCTTGTTTGTTGCAGTACCACATGGCGGTGGTGTTGTCCGTGAACACCTGCACTACCTTCCCTTTGACAGAGGGAAGGAATGCCTTGAGTACAAGTCGGATCGCCCGGAGCTCCAGAAGGTTGATATGGAGCCGGGACTCCGCCGGAGACCAGAGGCCTCTGATCTCCGCCTCTCCCATGTGACCGCCCCATCCCAGAAGGGACGCGTCCGTCACAACTGTGTGCTCTGGCTGGGGAAGGGAGAGGGATCTGCCCATGACCCATTGCCGGTTCGAGAGCCACCACTGCAACTGTTTTGCAGTCCCCTCCGAGATCTGGACGTGATCGGACAGGTTGCCCTGGTGCTGCGCCCACTGGAACTTCAGGTCCCACTGCAGAGCCCGCATATGCCATCTGGCATGATTGACCAGCAGGATGCAGGAGGCCATGAGGCCCAGCAGCCTCAGGGTCATCCGTACCGAAACCCAGGATAAAGGCTGAAAGATCGGAATCATAGCCTGAATATCCCGGACTCGCCGTTCGGGAGGATAGGCCCGAAACTGCGTCGTGTCCAGAACTGCTCCGATGAAAAGGAGCTGTGGAGAAGGAATCAGATGCGACTTCGGCACATTGATGGAGAACCCCAGCGAGTGCAGGAGTTCGGCCGTAGTCTGGAGGTGGGTGACGACTGCCTGGGACGAGCCCGCCTTCAGCAGCCAGTCGTCGAGGTAGGGGAAGACTGAAACCCCTGCCTGGCGCAGATGAGCTGCGACCACCGCCATCACTTTCGTGAACACCCGAGGGGCACTGGAAGGCCAAAGGGGAGCACGGTGAACTGAAAATGCTCGAGGCCTACCGTGAACCGAAGGTAACGCCGGTGGGCCGGCAGGACGGGGATGTGGAAATAGGCGTCCTGCAAGTCCAACGCTACCAACCAGTCTCCAGGGTCGAGGGCAGTCAAGACCTGAGCTAGGGTGAGCATCTTGAACTTCTCCTTCCGGAGGAAGCGATTGACGTTCCGGAGGTCCAAGATAGGACGCATGTCCTCCTTGTCCTTTTTGGGCACCAGGAAGTAGTGGGAGTAGCAACCACGTCCTACTTCTGGGGTCGGAACATGCTCGATGGCCCTCTTGGCCAAGAGGGCCGTGACTTCCTTCTGCAGAAGTACCAAGTGATCCCCTGACATGCGGTGGAATTGAGGTGGCATGGCTGGGGGTGGTCTCGAAGGGGAGGGAGTAGCCCCTTCGGACAATGTCCAAGACCCACCTGTCCGAGGTGATGGGACGCCAGTGGTGAAGGTGATGGCGGACCCTGCCCCTACTGGCGTGCTGTGCACCTGAAAGGAGGGACTAGGAGGGCTTGGAGGCCGCGGACGGGTTGGAGGTGGTGGCCTGACCCGCACGCTGGTTGCCCGAACCGCCACGGCGGTATCCACGTCCTCGGCCACGCGAAGACGCCTGCTGCGCGGGCCGGTGGCTGGGCTGCTGACGTGACTGGGCGCCCCTTCCGTGGCCACGATAGGGGCGAAAAGCAGAAGGTAGCGGAGGGCGTGTAGCAGAAAGGCCAAGGGACTTGGCAGTAGCCCGTGAGTCCTTAAAACGCTCAACGCGTGGTCTGCTTTGGAACCAAAAAGACCGACTCCATCAAAGGGCATGTCCATAAGTGTATTCTGGACATCACCCGAAAAACCAGTGGTTCTCAGCCAGGCGTGGCGACGCAGCGCCACTGTCGTTGCAATAGATCTGGCCAGCGAGTCGGCGGTATCAAGGCCACAACGTATGGTGTATTTGGCCGCATCCCTTCCTTCCGCAATGGCGCGGGTAAGCAGTGTCTGGACCTCCTCAGAACACTGGGGCAAAACAGTCGCCACCGAATCCCACAAGGAGTGGGTATATCGGCCCAAAAGACAAGCGGTGTTGATGGACCGCAAGCCAGCACTGGAGGAAGAAAAACCCTTCTTCCCAAATTGATCCAGGCGTTTGGATTCCCTATCCGGAGGGGCGGTAGGGAAGGCGGTTTGGGAAGCCGAGGCTTGGACAACCAAGCTCTCAGGAGTGGGGTGGACAGAGAGAAACAAGGGGTCGCCCGGAGCTGGGCGATGGCGTCGGGACACGTTCCTATCCACAGGAGCCCCTGTGTTGGGCTTGGACCAGGCGCCCAAAAGAACGTCTGAGTGCATCGTTGAACGGCAGCACAGTCTCCAAGGAGGAGGCTGCCGGCTGAAGCACTTCTGTCAAGAGATTAGTCTTGACCGCCACAGTAGGGAGTCAGAGATGTAAGGCTCCAGCTGCCCTACGCAACACCGTTGCAAAATTGGCTCCCTCCTCCGTAGCCACGGGAGGAGACAGCATGCCAGTGTCAGGGGAAGTATCTAGACCACTGGCATCCCCTAGTTCCTCTGCCCAGTCCTCATCATACTGACACTGTTGTGCCAGAGGGTGCTCAGACCCCTCCCAGTCCTCCTGGTCCTCCTCCGGTTCAAAATAAGGAGGAGGAGGGACATTTGGGAGCCAAGGTCTCATCGGCGCCGGAACCGGCGTCGAGCGACGTCGGTCCGGCTCCATGTCCGGAGCCGGAGAGTACATGGGGACGACGACGCCCGGAGCCCCGGGCGGCGTCAGGAACGGCACCGGAGACATCGGCGCCGGCGGAGGCGTGGTCAGGTCGACCGGCGTCGATGGGGGTTGCGGTACCACCAGAGCCGGGATCGAGGCCGGGGCCGAAGCCGGAACCGAGGCTGGAGGCACGAGCGACGCCGGGACCGGAGTCGTCGGCGACGCCGGGGCAACCCCATCAGGGCCCGCGGGGCCCGAAGGCGCACCGGAGGGACCTTGAGGCCCGAAGAGGCGGGCCATGGCCGACAGGAATTCCTGTACTTGGGCCGGATCCGCCCCCGAACCCGGGAAGGACGGGTATTGCGGGGGCGACTCCACAGGCATGTCCGGGGCCGCGGGGACGGTGCCGGGAGGGGCCTCAGCCGAGTCGCGAGACCGGCGAGGCGAAGTCCTAGAGCGATGATGCTTTTTGGACTTCTTGTGTTTAGACTTATCGGACGACGAAGACTTGGATCCCGACGACCGGCGAGGACTCCGCGACCGACCCCTCGACCTCTCACGCGACCGGGGCTTGGTGTGGCGCGGAGCCGACTGCCGGGCCTCGAGGAGCTTTCGAGACCGCTCTCGCAAAGCTTTCGGGTTTAGGGACCGGCAGTCGGAACACGACTTCGTGTCGTAGTCTCGCCCGAGGCAGAAGAGACACTCCAGATGCGGGTCTGTGATGGACATCATCCGAGCACAGGCGTCGCAACGTTTAAAGCCGGGCATCCCTACGACACCTTGGAGTCGATATGAAAGAAACAGTGAAAAATTCACCAAAAAGTTAGTCAAAAAATTACTAGGGCACTGCTCTTCCCGGATCTGCGCTTGCTGGCGCGGAAAAAGAAGAACTGACGTCAGCGCGCAGGGGCGGCGTCTAAGTACTGCCCGCGACGTCATCCCGGCGATCACGACGCCGACGACGGACGTGGAGCCGCACGACGCCGCCTACCGACGCGCAAGGGTACTGCTACGCAAAAACTTTCCGGATCCAGCCTGACGCCTGGGGATATTCTAAGGTAAGGAATCTGTCACTAACGTGTCTCTTTCAGATTTTCTATTTCATTTGCATCCAAGCTTTGATCATTATACTCTGTAACCATTAAAAATTCACAATGTAGATATCATGTAATTCTTATTTTTCCTTGACAGGTCCCATTGCCTTTTCTAGTGAAAATTTCTTATATGCGTCCTGAGGAAGGTGATACCCCAAAAGGAAAAAGGGTTCCACCGAAACGCACGTCGGCGCTTTGAATCAGTCCCCTCTCTTACTTGTTTTGAAAATTTAATTATTATGTTTAAAAATTCTCTATTGATTTGAAAATATTTTTGTCTGATTATTTTCAGTTTAAAAGGTTTTCTGTCATTACATCAAATTAACGGTTTAAACTAACTTGTTGAATTACTGTATTCACCATTTGAGAGAAAACTCTTTCTGTACACGGGCATTTATTGTTAGGGGGCTTGGCGCTTATTATGCTGTCTTGGTATATATGTGATGTATGCATTTTTGGTTTCGCGTGAGTATGTTTGGGTATGAAGGTGACTGTATGCTTATGAGTGAGAGTTGTGCAATGGGATCTGATTTTTTCTAAAAATATATATATTTTTAAGTCACGATATGTATTTATGAATGTATTAATGTATTTGTATAAAAAGTCAAAAAATAATAAATTAAGCAATGACTACATTTCTTTGAATGATGTCAATATGTACGATGGTCTAGTAAGAGTGGCCAATGAAAACATATGACATTTAGCAAACTTTAAATTGACACAGGTAGAGGTTTTCTTTTGTGCATTTCAAATGTGACATCAGCACAAGTAGCAGAATTAATTGCTTTAACAAAAGCTTGCTGCTTGTCAGAAAATTTAAATTTGAATGTGACAATCTATACAGATAGCCAGTATAGTGTTGGTGTTGTTTATGGACATGGTCAACTATGGTCACAAAGAGGGGTTCATTAGATCTTCAGGAACCCCAATCAAAAGTGGAATGTATATCTTGGACTTGTTAAATGCAATTCAGAGACCAAAAGAAGTGGCTGTAGATTAAGTGCATAGCCTATAAGGCTGGCAAAGATATGGTCACTTTAGGAAATAGATACACAGATCAGATGACTCCAAGTATTGCACCCTCCAAGAAGGGGCAGTTGCTCAATGAGAACAAAATGGTGATCTCACAAATAATGTTGTACAGAGAATAAACAATGTGAGTTGTTTCTTTATGGATTCAATGTAGACCTCTCTATGCAAATTGAGAGACTTGCAAGAAGACACTTCTGAAAATGAAAAAAGAAAATGAGAAAAATTGGACTATAAAAGAAATTATCAAGATGTGTATGTAAATTCAGAACAAATATGTTCTGCCAGACTATGTTACAGCCCATGTGCAAATGTTTGCATAATCGGACTCATGCAAGAAGAGATAGTTTGGTCAGAAGTTTTCGTAAGTACTGGGGAAATACAGGATTTTCTCATGTTGCTGAGGTTGTCTGTAGTAGATGTCTATCCTGTCGTTTGAATAATCAGGGCAAGAAAACTGTTATGGTTATGAATCTCATTGGCAAATTGGAAGACCCGTTTATGAGACTGCAGGAAGATTTTATTGAGATGCCACAGTGTAATGGTTTAAAGTATGCCTTGGTAATAGTCTGTCTGTTGTTCAAATGGGTGAAGGCATTTCCCAGAAGAAGAGCAGTTGCCTTACAGTTGCCAAATGGTTGTTAAGGGAGTTGATTCTAAGAATCGGACTTCCGACTTCTATTGAGACCGATCATGGCTCATACTTCAAGAATGAAGTGTTGCAGATACTCTGCAAAGCTTTTGAGATTAAGCAAAGATTCCACTGTAGTTATTGACCACAATCTTTAGGTTTAGTGGAACGTACCAATGGCACATTGAAAAATAACTTGGCAATGGTCTGTGCCTCAACTGGTTTGAAGTGGACTACTGTTCTTCCACTTGTTTTGATGAACATGAGAAGTATACCAGACATAAAGACATGTTTGAGTCCTCACAAAATACTGATGGGTAGGGCAATGAGACTTGCATTTGTGCTTTCAGCTGTATTAGTTTCAATAGCTGATGACATCGTTCTGGATAATTGCAAAGGTCTGGCTGATATGGGGATATTGATCTCATCAGGTGAATGTGTCAACTAAAGACAACAAGGATACATCCTGTCATAATCTGAATGCGGGTGGCTGGGTGGTTTTTCGGAATCATGTGTGCAAGGGCTCCTTGGATGAGAGGTGGACAGGCCCCTTCCAGATCATCCAAAGTACAAAAAGTGCTGTCAAGTGAGCAGCAGTACCTCAATGGATCACACTGCTCCCACGAAAAAAGATTAAGAGTAGCTGAAGCAATGGATGAGATAAATGATCAAGATACACAGTCTGAACAACATGCTCAGGTTCAGAGCGTGAATTCTGGGGAGGGGTGAAGATTTCTCTGAAACTGGTAAAGTCAAAAGCAGAAATTAACAAAAATTTCAGGTGAGCAAAAGTTTGGAAGAAGAACCTGGAATTCCTGAAGTCCAGTTACAGAGTGCTCAGAGTGAGGAGCTACTGCTGGGCAAAAGAGCCACACATGAATGGCAACAAGAAGTAGTACTCTGAACAGAGCAGTGGGAAGCTGCAGTTGAGAATCAAAGTGAAAAAGGTCCGCTTCAGAAGGAAAAGATTCACTGGGGAGTGAAAAAGGCCCGCTTCAGAAGGAAAAGATGCACTGGGGAAACACCAAACAGAGAGAAACTTGACCAGAAAACAAGCTCAATTTCGAGTCAAAGCTCAGGAATGGCCTCAAGTCAAAGTCAAGAAGAAGACGGAAATTGTGAAACTGCAGTAGAAAGAAAGAGAGCAGAAGAAATTCCAAGTAAGAGACCCTGCCAACGAAAGCACTGTGAAAAGATTTGAAGACTTTAAGAGACAACTGAACTCAGAAATTAGTGCAAGGGAATAACAAGTTGTTAAAAGACTAATTAGAAGGAGAATTCCAAATTGAAAATACACCTCACCCTGGTGGGTGTATCTAGCTGCAGTATGTGAAGAAGAAGAACCAACAGATGAATCTGACGAGAATTATATCCGAATAAGTAAGTGTCAAGCTTGTTTTGAGAGTGGTTCAAGCACAGAGACTGAAACTGAAGAAGAACCACTCTGAAAAGTGGAATAGAGGCTTTGATTATTCAATATTGAAGAAGATTCATAAGTCTAGAACCAGATTTTTGACTAAGACTTGTGAAAAATATTTTAAAAATAATTATTCAATAAAATAATCACAATGACATACAAAGTGAAACCTTTGATACCATGGAGTGTTCTTAATAAATTCCACCTTTGCCCTAATTATCTTCATTGAAATGAACACTGCCAACCCTCTTTTCACTCTCCCCGCTGAGAACTGTAAAGCGGGGTTGCAGAACGATGTAAACCCATCAATTGTAAAATGTTCATGCATCCACATTTCCTGGCAGCACACTATATCGTAGTCTGCAATAAAATGTAACAAATTTGTATTAGATAGCTTTGATCTAGCCCCAGTAAATATTCCAGAATAGAATTTTAATATCCTGGATCACCTTCCCCCCCTTGTATCAATGACAGGTGGCATGCAGTTGACAAAACATGCAGAGACTTAAATCAATCAACCAATCACGGGTTTTTATAGCGCAGCTACTCACACGTGAGGGTCTCAAGGCGCTTGTGGGGGGGGGGGCTGCTGATCCGTCTGGGTTCAGTCAAAGAGCAAGGACTTAAGATCCTTCCTGAATTGGATCAGTGACGGGGATTGCCTGAGGGGCAGGGTGTTCCAGGTCTTGGCGGTGAGGTAGAGAAGGATCTTCCTCCGGTTCTTGTCTTGTGGATCCGAGGGATGAGGCAAGGGCCAGCTGGGCGTAACGGAGGTGTTTGGGGGGGGAACGTGAAATGTGAGGCGGTGGTTCAGATATGCTGGTTCAGCGTCGTGGAGGGCTTTGTAGGCATGAGTGAGGAGCTTGAAGGTGATTCTTTTGTCGAATGGGGGCCAGTGAAGTTCATGAAGGTGTTCGGTGATGTGGTCCAGGTGGGTGCTGAGAACCAGTCTGCTGCGGCGTTTTGAACGTTCTGTTGTTTCCTGAGGAGTTTCTGGGTGATGCCGGCGTAGATTGTGTTGCGGTAGTCGAGCCTGCTGGAGATGAGTGCGTGGGTGACCGTCTTTCTTGCTTCGGTGGGGATCCATATTAAAGTCTTTCAAAGCAAGTGCAGTGTGTGAAAGCATGAGGAGGATACGGGATTGATCTGGTGGGTCACTGTGAGCAAGGAGTCCAGTTTGATGCAGAGGTTGCGTGCATGGAGAAGTGTGGCTCAATGGTTAGAGCGGCAGACCCTGATGCAGAGATCTGGCCCTGGACCAGGGTTCAATTCCCGCCTCGGCGGGTCTTGGGCTCAATTTCCTCGGACCTGATAATTCTCGCCTCGGTGCCTATTCTAATCATGGGTCCCACTCTGCAACTCTGGGCAATAGCTTGCTTAATCTCCACAACGGCCCCAACAGCGCTGGGATGCCTGGCTTCACCCTGGGGGTGCCCAGGAGTGGACATTTCACAGGGAAAGGCCAGGAAGGGTTCCACAGCGGTACGCGTACAGCGCCTGGACACCCCTTTGGGGGTATGGGTGCGCTTTACAAGTACAAATTTCATTTCATTTCATTCATGGTCCGTGTGGATGGGTGGGGTTCCCAGTGCAGCAGGCCACCAGGAGTCGTCCCAGGCGGAGGGGGTGAGTCCCAGGATCAGTACTTCAGTCTTGTCCAAGTTAAGTTTGAGGAAGTTGTCCTTCATCCAGGAGGCAATTGCGTTCATCCCGCTGTGGAAGTTGATTCTAGTGGCCTAGGGTTCGGTGGTGAGGGATAGGATCAGTTGGGTGTTGTCAGCATAGGAGACGAAGTTAAGTCTGTGGTTTCTTACGATAGCGGCGAGGGGAGCCATGTAGACGTTGAAGAGGGTAAGGCTCAGGGAGGAGCCCTGAGGCACTCCGCAGCTGATCTGTGTAGGTTCGGAGCGGGGGTAGTCTGACTCGTTGAGCTCGGTCATAGAGGAAGGAGTGGATCCAGTACAGGGCTTTGCAGTGGATGCCGGCGTCGTGTAGTCTCATGATTAGGGTGCGGTGTGAGACTGTATCAAAGGCGGCCAAGAGGTCCAGCAGGATCAGGGCTGCTGTTACTCTCCAGTCTGGAGGGCGCGGATGTCGTTGGTGCTGGGGTTGGCTTCGGAAGCTGGATTGGGAGATGTCCAGGATGTGGTTCACTTCGATGAATTCGGAGAGTTGGGCGTTGACTCTTCCCCCTTGTAACTCATTAGTGGTATTATAACCTATTCTATGGTTCCTAAGTCAATCAATATCAGCAATAGAATCTGAAGGAGTAAATCGATTCGCAATTGGAAAATTGTAGTGAGGGGCCCTAGGTACCCTGGATGAGGTTTCTGGTGCGGAAGACAAGTTCTCTAGTTTATAAACGTAGCCTAAGGGGAGAGCTTGAACTCTCCTCAGCAATGAAGTGAGGTAATTCAAACAACAACTCAAACTTTTACAATTACTGGGTTTCTAAAGTTAATCACTAGACAGTCACCTTTACTTTTCTTTTGGCCATATCCCACTCATCCCACCCTTCTCACCAAAATAAGTTCGCCAAATAAATCCTCCTAACGACCTGCATCAAAATTTAGCAAATGCACAATCTTATTCTTTAGGTCCTTCTCATCTTCTGTCTTCGAGATAGGGAGCGGGAGGACAGACTCCAACACAATAATATAGGGGTGCATTTGGGTGGAAGTTGCAGTGCTGTACTGTGACCAAACCCCTGGAGAGAGTCATTCAGTGACTGAATTTCCCTCAAGTGTAATGAGTCTCGATAAGGGGGCCCTTGGATTTAAAATGCTAAAGATAGGTGTTGATAGTTAGTACTGGATGGTAGTCCCTTAGCTCCATTCCCTCGAAAGTCTGGACAAGTCTGAGCCGTTTGAGCACTGGAAACACTAGTGTGCTCAGAAGCATGATCTGCTGCTGAGCTCATTAGGTTAGTGGACACCTTCGCAAGGGCAGAGTCAATGGCATCCAGTAGAGTGATTAGGGGTTTGAGGCTCTCAACCAGAAGAAATGTTAATTTGGCACTAACCAGATCTATCAGGTCAACCAGGTTGGAGGATGTCGATAGGGACTCATCCTCATTTAGTAAAGGTGGGGGGTCCTGGGTTTCCGGGAGTCTTTATTTGGTATTTAGGAGCAGGCCTGTGGGTAGAAGCAGAAGATTCAGACAACAAGTGCAACGTTGGGCGAGACCGCGAGTGAGAGGTTGGCCATGGCAAAAAGAAGGGAAGGTCTTGTATAGGTTTTGGACAGGAATTAGAATTAGGCAAGTCACACAGTTGGGCTTCGACTGGTGCCAAGTTAGGGATAACAGAAGAAGAGGGAGCGGCCTGTGTAATAATAGATGAACCCTGGGTGAATGATAGCCGTCTCTCAGCTATTTCAATCTCCTTCAAAATAACCCCCACCGCTCGATTAAGGAAACCCTCAATCGTTGCGGAGTGTCTTGGCTCATTAGAGTGCCCCCATACCGCCTCCCTGTAACTTGTGCGTCACCATTTTACCCAGAAAATGATTCGGTGATCAACCAGCCTCAACCGGTCGTACTTTGCTTGCTTTTTAATGACAGACACACAGAGGTTGTGGAGCAACTTGATGACTTTTTAACAAAGTTTGTGATGGAACTTGGCACACAAATGTTTACTGACTGGGTTGGGGATTTTAACATTACGTTGTGTAAATTCACAGATCAAAGGGTTTGTGGCCTGACAGGTTTTGCCCAGGATGATTTTATACAATTTAACCATTCCGCATATGGTGATGTTCTCAACAAGTTACTTCTAAAAAAAAAGAATCTGGTAATGGTGCAGGAAATTGGTCCCTCTTCTTACCACCCAATACCTATGCAAAGGTCATGCTTCTTCTGGCACAATAGATGTTTTCCTAATTTCAAGAGCCTGATACCTGTGTTTGTAAAGTTTAGGGTAATTGCCCATTGCTGAAGTGAACACAATCCATTGTGTCTGGCCATGAATTTTGTCTCGACTATGACACCGGATTCCTCCCCGATGCACAAGTTACTAACTTGTGTAACGATATATCTGTAAGAGACAGTAGTTAGTGACAGATTCCTTACCTTAGAATACCCCCAGGCGTCAGGCTGGATCCGGAAAGTTTTGCGTAGCAGTACTCCTGCGCGTCGGTAGGCGGCGTCGTGCGGCTCCGCGTCCGTCGTCGGCGTCGTGATCGCCGGGATGACGTCGCGGCCAGTACTTAGACGCCGCCCATGCGCGCTGGCGTAAGTTCTGTACACGACTTTCCGCGCCAGAAACACAGAGCCATGCAAGAAGCTGACACTGGTGTCTGAAAACTAGGGCCCTGAAAGGGATGACCTTAACCCTAGAAATCAGTTCGCAGAACGGGGAGGATGGGTGGGCGGGAAGGAATCTGTCACTAACTACTGTCTCTTACAGATATATCGTTACACAAGTTAGTAACTTGTGCATCTGAAAGAGACACGTTAGTGACAGATTCCTTACCTTAGAATAGATACCCCAGCAATACCAACCCCGGTGGTGGGTCTGCGAACAAAGATCAGACGAGGAAGTCTCGGACAACAGAACGGCCAAAGAAGCCGTATCTCCGGACTTGGCTGTCAAGGCAGTAATGCTTGGTAAACGTGTGCAGCGAGGCCCACGTAGCTGCCTGACAAATGTCCTGCAATGGGACACCACGTCCCAAAGCCGTGGTGGCGGCTGTCGCCCTGGTGGAATGGGCACGTAGCCCAACAGGGGGCTCCTTCTTAGCCAAAGAATAGCAGGCTTTGATACACAAGACGACCCAGCGGGAGATGGTCCGCTTGTGTACCGCCCGACCTTTTTTGGCGCCCACGTAGCCAACAAAGAGCTGGTCGTCCACCCGGAACTGTTGTGTGCGGTTCAGATAGAAAGAAATCGCACGTTTTGGGTCCAGACTGTGGAGCCTCTCTTCCTCTCTGGAAGGATGCGGAAAGAAGGTGGGCAAAGTGATGGTCTGCCCAATGTGGAAGGCAGTAACCACCTTTGGCAAGAAGGATGGACGCGTCCTAAGAACAACCTTGTCTGGATGGACAGACAGAAAGGGGGGCTTGCAAGAAAGAGCCTGGAGCTCACTCACCCGCCGAGCGGAGGTGATAGCCACCAGAAAGGCTGTCTTCAGAGTAAGAAGACGAAGAGGACAGTTATGGAGAGGCTCGAAGGGAGCGCACATTAAAAAGGTAAGAACCAAGTTCAAGTCCCACTGAGGCATTACAAACGGAACAGGAGGGAAAAGGTGTGTAATGCCTTTAAGAAACCTGTTAACAACAGGGGACTTGAAAAGGGAGGGCTGATCAGGAAGCCTGAGAAAGGCCGAGATAGCACAAAGGTAGCCCTTGATGGTACCCAGGGCAGAACCCTGTTGGGCCAGAGAAAGAAGGAACAGAAGAACCTCAGAAAGAGGGGCAGAAGGGGATTCACAGCCTTTGCTGTGCACCATGCCACAAACTTGTTCCACCTGCAGGCGTATACCACCTTAGTGGAGGGACGCCTGGCTGCCAGAATCACATCACAAACTTCGAGAGGCAAGTCGAAAGGAATCAACTGCCGCCGCTCAATCTCCACGCAAGGAGGTGGAGACTGGACAGGTTCGGGTGGAGGACCGTCCCCTGCTGCTGCGACAGAAGATCCTCCCGAAGAGGCAGTCGGATCGGGGGATCGATGCTCATACTGAGTAGCTCGGGTTACCAAACTCTTCGAGCCCAGTCCGGAGCCACAAGAATAACTTGGGCCCGGTCGCGCCGAATCTTCTTCAACACTCTGGGCAGGAGTGGTATAGGCGGAAAGGCGTACAACAGACTGCAACTCCACTCGCGACGAAAAGCATCGCCGAGCGAGTGCCGCCTTGGAAATTCCAACGCGCAGAACTGCTGACATTGCGCGTTCTCTTCGGTGGCGAATAGATCTAACCAAGGCTCTCCCCACTGTAGAAAGAGTCCTTGCGCCACCTCCGAGTGAAGACGCCATTCGTGATCCATCATGCACCTGCGGCTGAGTTCGTCCGCCCTTCGGTTCAGGGAACCTGCCAGGTGTTGAACCATCAGGGATATGCCCTGATGTTCCAGCCATGTCCAGAGACGCAGAGCCTCCTGACATAGGGTCCACGACCCCACCCCGCCTTGTTTGTTGCAGTACCACATGGCGGTGGTGTTTTCTGTGAACACCTGCACCACCTTCCCCTTGACAGAGGGAAGGAATGCCTTCAGTGCAAGTCGGATCGCCCTGAGCTCCAGAAGGTTGATATGGAGCTGGGACTCTGCCGGAGACCAGAGGCCTCTGATCTCTGCCTCTCCCATGTGACCGCCCCATCCCAGAAGGGACGCATCCGTCACAACTGTGTGCTCTGGCTGGGGAAGGGAGAGGGATCTGCCCGTGACCCATTGCCGGTTCGAAAGCCATCACTGCAACTGTCGTGCAGTCCCCTCCGAGATCTGGACGTAATCGTACAGGTTCCCCTGATGCTGCGCCCACTGGAACTTCAGGTCCCACTGCAGAGCCTGCATATGCCATCTGGCACGATCAACCAGCAGGATGCAGGAGGCCATGAGGCCCAGCAGCCTCAGGGTCATCCGTACCGAAACCCAGGATAGAGGCTGAAAGATCGGAATCATAGCCTGAATATCCTGGACTCGCCTTTCGGGAGGATAGGCCCGAAACTGCGTTGTGTCCAGAACTGCTCCGATGAAAAGGAGCTGTGGAGTAGGAATCAGGTGCGACTTCGGCACGTTGATGGAGAACCCCAGCGAGTGCAGGAGTCCGGCCGTAGTCTGAAGGTGGGAAACGACTGCCTGGGACGAGCCCGCCTTCAGCAGCCAGTCGTCGAGGTAGGGGAAGACTGGAACCCCTGCCCGGCGCAGATGAGCTGCGACCACCGCCATCACTTTCGCGAACACCCGAGGGGCGCTGGTAAGGCCAAAGGGAAGCACGGTGAACTGAAAGTGCTCGAGGCCTACCGTGAACCGCAGGTAACGCCGGTGGGCCGGCAGGACGGGGATGTGAAAATATGCGTCCTGCAAGTCCAACGCTACCATCCAGTCTCCAGGGTCGAGGGCAGTCAAGACCTGAGCTAGGGTGAGCATCTTGAACTTCTCCTTCCGGAGGAAGCGATTGACGTTCCGGAGGTCCAAGATAGGACGCATGTCCTCCTTGTCCTTTTGGGCACCAGAAAGTAGTGGGAATAGCAACCACGCCCTACTTCTGGGGTCGGAACGCGCTCGATGGCCCCCTTGGCCAAGAGGGCCGCAACTTCCTGTCGAAGAAGTACGAAATGGTCCCCCGACATGCGGTGGTGCTGAGGTGGCATGGCTGGGGGGTAGTCTCGAAGGGGAGGGAGTAGCCCCTTCAGACAATGTCCAAAACCCACCTGTCCGATGTGATGGTGCGCCAGTGGGGAAGGTGATGGCGGACCCTGCCCCCCACTGGCATGCTGTGGACTGGAAAGGATGGACTAGGAGGGCTTGGAGGCCGCGGACGGGGCGGAGGTGGTGGCCTGACCCGCACACTGGTTACCCGACCCGCCTCGGCGGGAGCCACGTCCTCGGCCGATCGAAGGCGCTTGCTGCGCGGGCCGGTGGCTGGGCAGTGGACGTGACTGGGCGCCCCTTCCGTGTCCACGAAAGGGGCGAAAAGCAGACTGCTGCGGAGGGCGCGAGGCGGAGAGGCCCAAGGACTTGGCCGTAGCCCGTGAGTCCTTAAAGCGCTCCAGCGCGCTGTCTGCCTTATTGCCAAAAAGGCGGATACCATCAAAGGGCATGTCCATAAGGGTGTTTTGGACATCGCCCGAGAAACCAGTGGTCCTCAGCCAGGCGTGACGGCGCAGCGCCACTGTCGTAGCAAGCGATCTGCCCAGCGAGTCAGCTGTATCGAGGCCACATCGGATAGTGAACTTCGCTGCGTCTCTCTCGTCTGCAATTGCACGGGAGAGAAGTGCCTGGACCTCGTCAGGACACTTGGGCAGCACCTGCGCCACCGAATCCCACAGAGAGTGGGAGTAACGGCCCAAAAGGCAAGCGGTGTTCACGGACCGCAAGCCAGCACTGGAGGAAGAAAAAAATCTTCTTCCCAAATTGTTCCAGATTTTTGGATTCCCTATCCGGCGGAGCCGTAGGGAAGGCGCTTTGAGAAGTAGAGGCTTGGACAACCAAGCTCTCGGGGGTAGGGTATTGGGAGAGGAACAGAGGGTCGCCCGGGGCCGGGCGATGGCGTCGGGCTACGTTCCTGTCCACAGGAGCCCCTATGGTGGGCCTGGACCAGGTGCCCAAAAGAACGTCAGAAAGTGCGTTGTTGAACGGCAGCAGTGGCTCCAAAGAGGTAGCCGCCGGCTGAAGCACTTCCGTCAGGAGGTTAGTCCTGACAGCCACTGTAGGGAGCTCGAGGCGCAAGGCCGCGGCCGCCCAACACAACACCGTTGCATAACTTGCTCCCTCCTTCGTAGTCACGGAAGGAGGAGACAGCATGCCAAGGTCAGGAGAGGTGTCCAGACCACTGGCCTCACCCAGTTCCTCAGCCCAGTCCTGATAAGGCTCACATTGAGCCGTGAGAGGGTCTTCTGACCCCTCCCAGTCCTCCTCGTCCTCCAAAACAGGTGAAAAGTATGGAGGAGGGACATGAGGGAAGAAAGGTCCCATCGGCGTCGGAATCGGCGTCGTGCGACGTCGATCCGGCTCCGTGTCCGGTTTCGGGGAGAACCTGGGGACGGCGCCGCCCGGGGCCTCGGATGGCACTGTGAACGGTACCGGGGAGGTCGGCGCCGGTGGAGGTGTGGTTAGGTCAACCGGCGTCGACCGGGATCCAGGCCTGGATCCGAGGGAGTCCTGCGGCGCCGGGGCCAGAGCCGCCGGAGACACCGGGGCCGGAGCCCCCGGAGGTGCCGAGGGAGGACTCCCACTGGGGCCCGAAGGCGCACCGGGGTAACCCTTAGGCCCGAAGATGCGAGCCATGGCCGACAGGAAGTCGTGTATCTCGGCCGGAGTCGACGTCGGACCCGGAACAGGCGGGTAGGCCGGCGTCGGCTGTTCGGGTACCCCCGGAGCCACGGGGGCGGTACCAACTGGACCCTCGGCCGAGTCGTGAGACCGGCGAAGGGAGGTCTTAGAGCGACGCTTCTTAGACCTCTTGTGCTTCGCCTTACCTGAAGACGAAGACTTCGACCCCGACGAATGACGACGGCTCCGCGACCGGCCCCTCGACCTCTCCCGGGACCTCGATCGGCGCAGAGCCGAGTGCCGGGCCTCGAGAAGCTTTCGAGACCGCTCTCGCAAACCCTTCGGGGCGAGGGACCGACACTCGGGGCACGACTTGGGGTCGTGGCCGCGCCCCAGGCAGAAGAAACACTGTCAGTGCAGATCCGTAATCGACATCATGCGATTACAGATCTCGCATGGCTTGAAGCCGGGCATCCCTACTGACACCTTTGGAGTCGAAACGACTGGAAAACGTGGACAAAAAAGTCACAAAAAATACTCAGTCAAAAAATGACTGGGGCACTGCTCAATCCGGATCTGCGCTTACTGGCGCGGAAAAAGAAAGAACTGACGCCAGCCCGCATGGGCGGCGTCTAAGTACTGGCCGCGACGTCATCCCGGCGATCACGACGACGGACGCGGAGCCGCACGACGCCGCCTACCGACGCGCAGGAGTACTGCTACGCAAAATTTCCGGATCCAGCCTGACGCCTGGGGATATTCTAAGGTAAGGAATCTGTCACTAACGGGTCTCTTTCAGATCCATCAATTTTTCGAGCAAGATGTTATGTGCACCAGGTGAGACCACGTAAATGCAGACTGCTTTTTGAGTAAAATGACTGTTAGAAACGATCCTGATTTTGGAGCCTGCTTGTCGTCCAGAGGACGCAAGAATCATCAGAGAAGGCTTTTCCTTACTACGCGAGAGTATTGCAGGCATGCTGGTATCTAACAAGCGACCAAATGTTTCTCATCCTTCCAGATGGTTCAACAAGTTGTGTTCAGCAGCCCACAAATCCCTGACAAAAGCTCTAAAAGCATCCCCTAGGTGTGCCGACGACATCAGGAGAGTCCGGCAGGCCTACAAAACAGCTTTAGAAGATAGGAAGGAGGAAATTAGACATTGCAAAATTCACACCTTGAACACCTAATTGCTTTGTTAAGGAGCCATGGAGCACCTTCAAGAAAGGGGTCAGTTTTTTTTTTTTTAAAGTATGCCTGGTCCCAATGCAAACAGCTTGAACAGGCATCTAATGGCTGGAAGAGAATACTTTCTCATACTTTAATAAGTGATTACCTGCATTGAAAATGTATGCAATTCCAGCTTAAAAACATAATAATCTTAAACAAATAATTACACAAGTAATTCTTTAGAACTATCTACATAACAGAGCCAGTCTTGGCTCTACTGCCTGAACAAGACAATATTATTTAATATTATTGATTACAAGGTATGGTGAGATATCAGGATTCCTATCACGGCCATGTTTAATTCTACCCCTGCTCAACATTGAATGGAAAGACATTCTAAATACAGTGGCTATCTTCTGGCTCAAACCTATAAAACTGGATCAAACAACTGCAGGAGAACGCTGTAAGAAAGCTAGACTTTAGGGATACCATCATGTTTTGACGCATACTTTGTCTCCTTGTGGTTCATCACACTAATCAGATGCCATCTTTCTTCTCCTAAACAGCAAATATCTCATTGTTCTCTTACCAACTTCCCAAACGTGTAGCAATATCTCAGATCTCTTGCATTTCATTACTGTACTTTATTAGTGTAAGCGGTTGCAAGGCAATTGGTGATGTTGGTTCATTCTGTAAATTTGTCCGAGTCTGAATATGGATTCTATCAAGGATTGATGAATGGCATACTTCCCACATTGCATGGAGTTTTTGCACATCCTTGTGCAGGGTTGGTTGGCCGGTGGTAAAAAAGCAAGGCATCTGCTACAATGATAGGACTAAAGTTGAGCATTATGATTGAGCAGATATTGGATAGCAGATATGAGGACCGTCAATATTGACAGTGATTTTAGAAGAGGATGATGAAACTGCCTGTCTCAGGCAAGTAAACAATAGAGATTTTGATGATCAACTGCACAAAAATAGACTACGAGGGCTCACTCAAAGTGGCATGGACTTGTATTTGATCCAGGACCATGAGGATGATAATGACAATGATGGAGATGAAGGCGGTTGTGTTGATAAAAGATCTTAAGACTGCTCAGGGGGGCGTGGCCAGCCGTCGAGGAAGATGGCCGCTTTCTGAGGCGGCTCCGACCGGGCGCACCCGCTCCGGTGAAAATCCGGCCATCTATCCGCAACCAAAGCTGAAGTACGCCGCAGATTTGACTCCCTGATCACCACAGGAGTCGATCGAGCTGGGTCGCGGTCGAATCCGGCTGGCGGTGCCGAAGATCGACTTGAAGACGCGCTTGGCTCGCAGCAGTGGCGTTGGAGCTGGGGGAGGGGCGCATGGGCCCCGCTCGAACTGGGCAACTCTACCTCGGAGCGGAGGGACGAAGCGTCCTGCGGTGCTCGCACCCATCTATTGCCCGGCGGAGCCGAGAAAGTAGGGCCCGGGGCGCCAGCACCCAACGAGTGGCGTTTCTTGCAGGCCCGGACCGGGCGCGGCCGATGCGAGGTCTGGCGGCAGCTTGGGCCTGTAACATCTAGGGGAGGAGAGCCTGCTGCGGCCTGCGCCCTGCCATGGGACGCGCGGCCACCTTTCAGCCTTGAGCGGGCCCGTCAGAACTCTTTGGTGCCGTCAGCTCCAGAATTGTCTCCACCCTGGACCCTCCGTGTGCGAGGAGGAGGGAGACGTCTGGGCCTCGGCTGCCTCGGAGGAGCAGCAGGTGAAGCGGCCTTTGAACGATCAACGGCGGTAAGTACAATCACCCCTTGCGCCTAATCCAGCTGCCGGGCCATACCTGCTCTGGTGACTGTTTATACAGAGGGAGCGGCATGCCCCCTGTAGCTCCTGGGGACCCCGTGGTGGTGATTGGTTGTGGCCAGTGATCTCCGTCGGTTCCCTGCCGTGGTGAACCGGCTCAGCTGGAACGGGCGGTTTAGCGGAGTCGTGGAGCGGAAGTATCGTGGGCTCCCCCCCCCCCTTTTTTGGAGCGGCGAGTGGGGCGGCCGGGCGAACAGCGCTTCCCGGTTCAAGGCCTGATGTACTGCGCGACTGAGAGGAGAGGGAATATCAGACCTCACACAGTTTCATGCCTCAAGATTCCCTCTCTCTTTTACTACGGCCCGTGTAGTTATCACCTGCAAGAGTAATCCTCCTGGGGCTTGAGACTTTGGATTGAGCTCGGGCTTGACAATATCGGTGTGTGTGGGGGTGCCTTTGCGCAGCAACACTTGGCTGCCTATTGGACTCACAGCTGCCTACTTGCAAGATCGTGCATCGCGGTGGCCCCGGGGCACTGTACACGGGCCTTCAGTCTCTTCTACAGGTCGCATATACCCAATCGACAACACCTGGGGGCGAAGGACTTAACTTAACATCCTCGCAGCCATTACCACAGTTCGTACGTCATTGGAGTCTAGGATAGACTCGGTTTCTACTGAGGTTTCCCTCATCAGGGCCGACATGCGCTCAATGAACACTAGACTGCAGGAGGTGGAGATAAAGGCCAGTTCGCTTGTCACCGACACCTCAGATCTACAACACAAGGTGGCAGACCTTCAAGCTCATAAGGCTAAACTGGAGGCGCAGCAGGATGACTATGAAGGGCGCTCCAGGCGCAACAACGTCCGCATATTGGGGGTCCCCGAAAGAGCAGAGGCACCGGCAGCGGACTTGTTTGTAGAGGAGCTCATCACGACCTACCTAAAACCAGCCGGGCTCTCTAATTTCTTTTCAGTGGAAAGGGCGCACCGGGTGCCCGGAGGCCGACCGAGACCTATAGTTGCTAGAATCTTTAACGATAGGGACATTATTCTGCAGGCTGCACGGGTGGCGCCCCCGCTGGAGCTCCAAAACAGTGCAGTGACCTTTTTCCTGGACTTTACCCTCAAGGTACAACGACAGCGGTGCACCTTCTTGGACGTCAAGCGTGCACTCCGTGAAAAGGACCTTAAATATGCAATGCTTTTCCCGGCCAGGCTGAGGGAGGAGTCGGACAGCAAGGCCTGGTTCTTCGCCACCCCTGAGGAGGCATGGGACTGGCTGGACGGGTGGCGCTTGGCGGGGCGACGAAACAACTGCACCCACAAGCCTGGGGGTGAGAGGGTCCGACGTGATCCGAATGGAGATTCCCCATCAAGTGAGCGAGAAGCGGCAACAGGAGGGACCGGATGATTGGTCTGTATATTCATTTTGCGCGTGGGCCCTCTTTGTCTACTGGTTGGACTGCGATGCGGGTGAATCCTATTAGTACCCGAACCCGCTGCTGAACTGAACTTAAGGTACTGAACTATTATGGGAATAGCGGCTCAGCTTTCACAATGTACTGGTTACAATGTTTAGTTTAACTAAGGGATCGTTCACTTGGATTTGTGTCCCGGGCGGGTGCCCGGCTGGTAATGCGCACCTTCAAAGTTTAGGGGTGGGCGATAGGCACTCTGCAAGTTTGGGGGGCGGGAGGTTTTGATTCCGCCGTGCAGGGGTGCAGGGAGGGGGTTGGGTTTTGTGTGTTTGGGGGTGGGCATCCTGTTTGCAGCATCTCTCCGTCATGAACCATATCCAGTGCACAGTTCAGAGTTCTTTTTCTTGCGAGGTATGGGGGGCAGTTTTAGTTTGTATTGTTCTTTGTTTAACAGGTATGACAAATATGACTGGCTCCAAGGAAAGGCAATCACCGGTTACATGCTTTTGGTATTTCTGTGTATGAAGGGGAAGTGGTCTACTGAGGTGTCCCCCCCTCGGGGAGTTCACGGGAGGCTCCCCTGCAACTGAGTGAACATGTAATAGGGCGCGATGGGCACGACAACTAGACAAGGGCTCAAGCTGCTGTCGTGGAATGTCAACGGGCTGGGAGACAAGATCAAGCGGGGCATAGTGCTTTAATTTTTTAAAAGACACTCCCCCGATGTAGTCCTCTTACAAGAGACGCACTTGCTTAGAAATGCTTGTAAGGCCATGTCGCGCTGGGGTTTTCAATTGGTGGCACACTCGGCTTTTGGATCTGGCTCCCGGGGAGTGGGCATCATGGTCTGGAAATCATTCCCCATGACAGTTGACCTTGTCCGTAGCGACATCCTTGGTAGGTCCATTGCCACCTCCGGGACCTCCGGGACCTGGGAAGGGTGCACAATTAATCTCCTTTCTGTCTATGTACCGCCGGGATTGCACACCCAGGCCTTTGCAGACCTTGGGGATCTCCTCCTAGACTTGCCGGAAGGCAGAGTGTTGATTGGAGGCGATTTCAACTCCATTGTCTCCGATTCCCTTGACCGGTGGCCCCAGAAAGCCTTGCCGCCCTCCCGCATGCGGTTCCACAGCTTTCTTGGAGCGATGGGCCAGGTGGATGTCTGGAGGAGACTGCACCCGACTGAGCAACAATACACTTTCTACTCAGGTGCACACCGTAGTATGTCCCGAATAGACTATGTTCTGACGCTAGCACACCAACTTGACAGCATAAAGGAAATACAGCACTTGGCAAGCGGTATCTCCGACCATTCACCTATCCTATGTCACCTGGAGGTGGGGGAGCCCACGGTTGGCCGTACAGCCCCGATTAACCCCTGTTATCTTATGACTCCCCAAATCAGAGACAAGATCTTAAGTGTGTCGGACCTTTACTTCCAGGAGAACGACGGGTCGGTAGAGTCGAAAACAACGCTTTGGGAGGCCTACAAGGCTGTTATACGGGGGGTGGCTTTGGCCCAGATCTCGGGGCAGCGGAAAGAGAAGTGTGCAGATATGACTCGCTTGGAGGGGGAAATCTTACATTTAGAGGAAACACTTCGGCTACATGACTCGGTGGAGGTGCGACAGAAACTGCGTATTAAAGTCAAGGAATATTCCGACTTGGCAACTGAGGCTGCCAAATCGCACCATAGGGCCATGCTCAGCAGAATTTATGACGTTGGTGATAAGGCTGGCAAACTGTTAGCTTGGCTAGATCGCAGAGAGCAGGCTCGTCGCGTTGTGGTTGAGATAGAGACAGACTCTCACTCCCGCCTCACTGCCCCACAGGATATAGCGGATGCCTTAGGGGGTCTCACATTCACTATTGGTTCCGTTTATGGCCCTAATGACGGACAGGAAAAATTCCTTCATACAGCACTTACGGAAGCCACAGCCACGACAGAACGAAGAATTCTCTTGGGGGGGATTTGAACGTGGTATTCGACAATGAAACAGACAGATCATGCCAACGCACCCACCAGACTGGCGCTCTATCTGCGGTAGGGTTGTCTAGATTGCAGGACTTGGGCCTATCTGATCTGTGGCGTAGCTTCCATCCGCAGTCGCGAATACTCCTACTACTCCAATGCGCACAAAACGTATGCCAGATTAGACTACCTGTTGGCATCCACTTCCCTGCATACGATGGCTACAGGTGTCGAGATAGGAGTAGCCTCTTTATCTGACCATGCACCGGTCATCGCAACCTTTGCCCTCCCACCTATGCAGCGCCCTCCCGATTATGGCGCCTCCGTGACACCCCTCCTCCATCGCGCCGCAGTGGTAGAACAGATACAGCGCTCCATCAAAGATTACCTCTCCCACAATGCAAACACTGACACTTCCCTCTCTACACAATGGGCGGCACTGAAAGCGGTCATTAGAGGGGAATTAGTGGCTATATCAGCGGCTGATAATGTAGAACGCAGGCGTAAAGGGAGGATCTCACCCAGAAGACCCGGGAATTGGAACAGATGCACCAGCGGACGGGGGCACCGCGGATTTGGCGGCAGCTCCAGGCCATGCGCCGGCAGCTTGCAGCGATAGACCAGGACCGTGCGGAATTCGCAGCTCTCCGGCTGCGACATGCATATTACACGGGAGGCGACCGCTGTGGTCGTCTACTCGCCCATAAATTCCGAGAGACTCATCAGAAACAAGGGGTCCGGGAGATACATAGGGGCGATGGGAGACGAGTCACAGAGGATTCCGTGATAGCGGAAGCGTTTCGGGACTTTTATGCCCGCCTCTATGCAGGCTCTCCCCTGTCGGTCGCTGATGGAGCGGCCTTTATTGACCCCATCAGCTTGTCGACTCTGACGGAGGCGCAGGCAGACTCTCTGGACAATGATATTAGAATAGAAGAGGTCATAGCCGCCATTACCCGTCTCAAACTAGCCAAGGCCCCAGGCCCGGACGGCTACTCTGCCATATTTTATAAAACGTTCTGTGCTGTGCTGGCCCCGGTTCTCACTAAGCTTTTCAACTCATTCGCTGACCCTGGAGCGATCTCGGCGGAAATGCTGGAGGCGTCCATAGTGGTCATACCGAAGCCGGGGAAGGATAAGACCACCTGCGGGGCCTACCGCCCCATATCCCTCCTTAATATTGACCTTAAGATATACACTGGGATATTGGCCGCATGTCTTTCCCCCCACATGCCGGGCCTGATAGACCCGGACCAAGCAGGCTTCATTCCCCAGCGCCAGACCAGTGACAATACAAAGAGGGCCCTCCATCTTATTGAGAAGGCCGCTCGGACACGTGGGGAGTATATGATGCTTGCTGTTGATGCCGAGAAGGCCTTTGACAGGGTCCACTGGCCTTATCTAGAGCAGGTCCTTGAGCGGGTGGGCATTGGGGAGAAGTTCCGTACACACATCTTCAACTGCTATAAATTTCCCTCAGCCTCTGTCCGTGTTAATGGCCATACATCATCTCGATTCCCCATAGAGAGGGGTACACGTCAGGGATGCCCCCTGTCACCCCTTCTTTTCGCATTTTATATAGAGCCTTTGGCCCACCGCCTCCGACAGCATCCAGCGGTTACCGGGATCAAATTTGGAGGGCATAGCCACACGGTCAGCCTGTACGCTGACGACGTCCTGATCTCCTTATCGAACCCTCTCCATGCATTGCCAGCATGTCTCACAGAACTGGATTCGTTTGCACTGGCGTCCGGGTTCAAAGTGAACATGGACAAATCGGTGGCACTAGATCTCTCACTGGCGCCCTCTACTCGCGCGCACCTACAGGAACACTATCCCATTCAATGGGCAACCGACACGATTTCCTATTTAGGGGTTCAACTGGCCCCCTCCATATCGGACACGGTGACCATTAACTACGCCCGGTTACGGCGGACGATCCGGGGGGAGCTGACCCAATGGAAGCATTACCCTCTCTCTTGGCTTGGCAAGATTGCGGCAGTCAAGATGACCATCCTTCCCCAGATATTATATGTGTTTCAAACCCTACCTCTCCGACCCCCACAGGAGTGGATAAAACAGACTCAGTCCGAGCTTGCTCAGTTCATATGGAATGGCCGCAAACCTCGGATTAAGCAGGCGCTGACAGTGCTCCCGCCGGAAGCGGGGGTCTGGGTATCCCAGATCTGCAATTATACTTCCAAGCAACTCAGCTACGCCACTTAGTCGAGTGGAGCAGAAGGGAGTCGGAAAAACACTGGTTGTTTCAGGACCAGGCAGTGGCTGCCAGACCGCTACAGGGAATTCCTTCTTACGTAAAACGCACAGACCACCCAACTTATACGCCTCACATATCACCCGGGCTCTACTCGAAACATGGGACCATACCAACACCAAACACAACCTCACTACCTATCCCTCGCCGCTTACTCCGTTACTCGGGAATCCTGACTTCCAACCGGGCATGGATGTAGCAGCCTTCACCAGGTGGAGATCCTCAGAGTGTCGCGCTTTGGGTCACCTCTTCGACGTGGACGGGATCATACCGTTTCATCAGATTAAGCAGGACTATGGGCTGCCCGAAACTGAACGGCTTCGGTATTGTCAGATCCGGCATTGGGCCTTGCACGCCCAAGTGAAGCCATCTGCCAGCAGACGATTGTCCACTTATGAGAGGTGGCTTATCACACGCACTTCTGATAAAAAGCTCATTTCGGACTTATACCAGATGCTGCTCGCCCGTAATACACATCTGTATAACGCTAGCCGAGCTCGGTGGGAGAGGGAATTGGGCAGATCACTTAGCCACAAAGAATGGGAGGGGGTTTACTACCGGGCCCGCCACTCCGCGTACCACATGGGGTTGACCGAAACCCTCACTAAACTAGTGACATATTGGTATTATACCCCGGAGCGACTTCACTCGATGGACCCCACTCAGGACGCGCTCTGCTGGCGGGGCTGCGGGAGGGCGGGCACCTTAACACATCTATTATGGGATTGTACACAAATTCAGGCATACTGGACTCAGGTCCTAGACGAGGTGGACCAACACCTAGACACACAAATACCACGCTTCCCGGCGTACGTCCTTTTGGGTCTCCCAAACCCCTTGACTTATCCGCTCAAGTCCCGACGGGGTAGGCTGATGGCTATTGCGCTGGGTTCAGCGATACAAACCATACTGACACACTGGCGTACCCCTCAACTCCCCACTTTCACAAGCTGGTTACACCGGCTGTGGCACGTTCTGGGGATGGAGAAGTTGACGCTGACAGCCGCTGGGAAAGGTTCCACATTTAATGAGCTCAGGCAACCCTTTCTGTCTCTCCTATCCGTTGAATTCAGGGAACTCACCTGTCCCAGGTATCTTCGTCTTTTACGACTCTCTGACTCACAAGTGACCGGAACATAATATGGGTATTTCACTCATAGGACTTAAATATTGATCATACAAGCTTCCTCGGTGGACAGGGGACGGGGTGGGGGGAGGGGGTACAATAGGTTTTCTTAGTTTTTTATTTTTTAGTATTTTTGTTGTGGTTTATTATAACTGTGAGCTTGTCCCTCATTGCTCTGATGCTCCAGCTGTTAAGATGATGGAGGGGCTCCCATAGCTGCGAGACAGCCGCCGTTAAGCTGTATGTTATGTATGTTTTTAAAACTCAATAAAAGATTTAAACCATAAAAAGTTTTGAGAATTATATAAAAATTGCCCAGTCAGCCTGAGAAACTGTAACGATCTGAACATCAGTTCCTGGTAGTGCAAATTTTGCATTTTCCCAGTGCAAGATTTAATCCATTTGTTGCAAAGGAAATATTTTAGAAGTTGTTATATCACTAAATTATGGCACACTTTTTGGTGCCAGAAAACTATTGCATAGCTGAGATGTCGCAAATGTTTTTACCTACCTTTAAGCTTGTATTTGTAATCAACAAGACGGTGTTGTAGACATGAACTGATTTTTACTGATGGTTGCAGAGTTTTGCATTAATAAAGGATTGATCATGGTAGTCTCGTATCCTGAGGCACAGGATCAATACATATAAAACAAAAGTGCCAGACTGATTATTTGTAAAGGATAGAATCACATGAAAAAGCTCAAACAGGATTAATACCAATTAAACAAAATATGTGTCCTTCTGTAGTGGTACTGCCACTTTGATTTTACTTTACACACGACTACTTGATAGCAAGCCACCCTGAAGATTTTTATTCAATAATGCACAATCAGATGTCCATATGCATCAGTTGGTAACTAAAAGCAATTAATACAGGACATGTCATAACGGCTCCACATCCAACTTTGAAGGGTTAACCACAAACCATAATCTGACAGAGAGCACCGCCACCCTTGGAATGTTTAGTGAGCACGAAGACTGACAAATTCTGAGTGGTTCAAGTGTACAACTTGGATAGGAGGCGCCAAGAAAGAATTTAATTACAAGACCGGAAGCTACTATTATGCATTAATCTTTTAATGCCAACTCCACACAGCCACTTTAAAGTATTACATCACAATAAAGATTGTTCTAAAACATAATACAGCTAGGTTATAATAGGCATGCACACAGTACAATCTGCCTCTTTTAAATACGGCTCCACACAGATAAGTATCTCCCTTATCTTTGGCTTGCTTGCTTTAACTGTAACTGTCTATGACTTGGCTCATTTCTAGATCTGTCTTTGACCATGTTCATATTTACAACTGTATATAGCTTACATCTACATAGCTCCTATTTACAACTGTTTATGACTATTGAATGCTTGCTTAAAGACTTCGGTTTGTGATTTTAAGACTTCTGTTTGTGGCTTTTTCCTGAATCAGGCTTCCAATTTATGGTCGCCTTATGCCCGACCATAACCCTATCTCCTCCTTCCCCCCGGCAATATCGCCTATCTATTTCAGCCTGCGAGTGCTCCCTTCTGAGAGCACCGCGCGCGTTAAGCAAATGTGCACCGTGGTTGCTAAGGTTTCCAAGCTGCTGATCTTGGAAACCGCTGGTGCTAGACACTGCATTCAGCCCACTGCGTAACTTTAGATGCAGCGCGACCTCGCCAACATTTCTTTTCAAGTGTTGTTCTTCCTCCTGCTCAATCGGGCGGTTTTCGTGTGTCATCCTGTTGAAATCACATCTCTCCCGACGTGCAACTTCACAGGAGCGCGTCAGGACAAATTAGAGGAATGAAGCGGGCAACGGCCCGCTAGCCTCCGTCACTGACGCAGCTGTTTGCTCGACCAACACTGTCAGTTGCTGCATGTCGGGTGAACAGTTGATCATCTCTCCGGCAGTAATTTAAGAATAGTGTTTTTTTCTGCATCTTAAATTTATACATATTTTACAGGGAACGTAACCCTTAATATATAAACTGGTAGATATAATTTAATAGAAAATAAGGAAAATACCACCCATTTATTAATACTGCACTTATACTGCATTTATTTACAAGAAGAATACCCCTTATTTTTCGAAAACTACAAAAATGTCTGATTAGGACAGGCAGAGCCCAGAACCCCCGCCCCCCTTCAAATGTAGATGAGGACTTGAGAAAAAGATTAATCCACCAGGAAATGCGCACCTGTGTGCGTGAGACCCTACATCAGGTTATGGGCAATACAAGACCCATTCTTTCTGATGAGAGGTTGAGCCAGACTCAGTATGTGGTGGGGACTCAGACGGTGGTAAGCAAAGGGCCAAGAGGTTAAAAAAGAGCAAACATATGGAGGGTCTTTCTTCCGATGGCATTATGGGAGGTCCTAGCACCTCAAAACGTTCTGGAGTTCTAAGCACCTCAAATTTAAAGGGAGGTCTAAGCACCTCAAGAAACACTGCAGGTCTAAGCACCTCAAATATGTTGGGTGCCCTACGCGGCACAGACTTGAAGAGTGACAAAACGGCACAGTTATCCGTACTGGCCAGAGAAAGGCACCAGAAAATGGCCTGGAAGAAAGCAAATCTCAAAATGAAGGGTTACTGGACGAATACATATTCGATCTGAACCAACGTGACCTGGATGTTGACGAACTCCTTACCGAAGAAGATGCTCCCTCCACATCTAAGGGGCTAATACTGGACCCTCTAGGTCAGGAGATGTTCTCCCCTAATAACATTAAACACCCAGGAGTGCTGAACGGTGGCCCCAGGATCATTTGGGGAAATTGATTGAGAAATGGTTAAGGAACCCACTTGAAAAGAAGGCATATAACGTCCTTCGAGCTGAATGCTCTAGGCCTGTCATACATGATAAAGTCTGTTTAACCCCTAACCTTGACACTGAACAAATAAGGTTCTTGTTTAAAATGGCCAGAGACCCTAGAAAGAACATGGAGATATCTCTTAAGGCATTCCAAGACCGTCTCCTTGACGTACTGGGCCCCTTAGCCGGGATTATCAACATGGCTGAGGAATGCCACCTCAACCAACCCCCGTGGATGTCGCTCTTCTTAGGGGTTGGAGCCAGGAGGCCCTAATCCTGCTAGGTAATGCTAACACCAGCATTAACGGCAAACGGCGTAGGGTTATTTTAATCAAGATAAACCCCAAGTTGAGCGACCTAGCCATTCAAGAACCATTTGAAAACCCCAAAGGCCTCTTATTCGGGGATGGCATGATTAAATCCATGGATAAATACGAGGCTACTTTTACTGCATTAGATAAGGCCCAATCTAACATGATGAGGGTCTTCAACCAGAGTGTTTTTGGACGGGCCGGAAGAAGGGGCATTTCTGCCGGCCAAGCTTCATACAGGCCCAACTTCAGACCAAGAGCCTCCTGTAGGGGCTTCCAACAAGGAGCACAAGGTGGTTGAGGTTCCCGTTCAAGAGGCCTCCGGGAACGCGGACAGAACGCAAGCAGCTTTAACAGTGAATACCAACTTTGAACCTTACTGCTCTTCCCAGCGAAAAGTAGGCAGGCGCCTCAGGCTCTTTTCCAAACCTGGCAATTAATTACTGGGGATCCTTAAGTCTTGGAAACTGTCCAAGGGTTCAAAATAGAGTTCCTACAACTACTGCATCAGTCTCATTCCCAGAGAGAGTTAAGTCTATCCCAAGACCAACAGAGGGTAGTAAAGGAGGAGGTATCCTCCATGTTGAAGAAAGGCACCATAATAGAAGTCCAACTAGATCAGAAGGCTTTTGTAAGCACACTCTTCCTGGTGGAAAAGAAAGACAAAGGTTGGAGACAGTAATAAATCTCAGAGACCTGATCAGGCTTCTAAAATACAGAAACTTCAAGATGGAAAGTATTCATCTCTTAAGAGATGTCTTATTGGAAGGAGACTGGCTAGTAAAACTGGACCCCAAAGACACCTATTTCACTATTTGAATGGCCAAAGAGTGCCAATGTTACCTACAATTTTTCTGGCAAAACCACCCTTTCCAATTTCAAGGACTTCCCTTCGGTCTGGCGTCGGCACCCTGGTGCTTTACGAAGGTGATGAGAGCGGTCATGTCATTCCTCGGAGAGAGTGGAATACACCTCTATCTATCTGGACGACATTCTCATAATGTCCCAATGTCAAACCGAAATTCTCAAAGACTTGGACACAGTGATATCTCTCCTGGAGAGCTTGGGCTTTATTATAAACAAGGAAATGTCTATTCTAACACCCTCGAAAACCCTAGAATTTCTGGGCTTAACTATAGACACAGTTAAGTCTATTCTTCTTCTACCGCCAAAGAAAGTTGCCAAAATTCGCAAAGAAATAAGCTTTGTATTAAAACAACATCACCTAACCCTGAAATAACTTGCCAGACTATTAGGCCTCCTGTCCTCTTCCATCCAGGCCATATTTCCAGGCCTCCTTCACTACTGTGCTCTCCAGAGATTACAAGCAGGAGCTCTTCAGCAGGTTTGTGGTATGGGGACAAATCTCCTTGGATCATTAGGCAAGATCAGAACTGAGTAGGTGGTTGGACAACCTGGATGCCTGGAACGGACATGGAATCTTTGGATCGTCTCTGGATTACATTCTCGAATCCAATGCAAGCCGCCTTGGATGGGGCGCTCGTCTGGGAACCGAGAATACCGGGGGACTGTGGTCTCACACAGAGAGGTCGCACCATATAAACTTTCTGGAGTTAACCGCAGGCCCTTTATGCTCTGATGAGTTTCAAGCATTCCTTACAGGGCAGATCAGTACTGCTGAAAATGGACAATGTTTCGGCAGTAGCTTATTTAAACTGGAGGAGGGTGGGCGCACACTGCCTCACATCCCAGCACTCAGTTTGCCCCGATGCATCATAGTAAATGCAGTGCATGATAACACCTAATTCGGTGTCAGGCTTTAGTTTTTCACCCTTGTAGGTGCAGCCAGTGCTGTGTATCTCTAGGCACGTGTTTCAGGATAGTTGTCCTTCTTCAGTAGAGAGCAACACATTCTTTTTGGAGGTGCTGGAAATGGTGCCCAAAGTCTTCTCAGGTCTCTGTACCACTCGCTGGGCGCAGGGGCAAACTGAGTGCTGGGATGTGAGGCAGTGTGCGCCCACCCACCTCCAGCTTATATAAACTGTCTAGGTGGCACAAAAATCCACGGATCTATCGGACCCGACCAAGAAACTTTTGATGTTCTGTCTGGAACACAAGATCACCCTGAAAACAGAATACTTGCATGGGGAAGCCAATGTTTCAGCCGACTGGAATTGAAGGTTTCTGAGGGACTACAGCAACTGGAAGCTGAATGGATCAGTTTTCAGAAAACAATACCTCCTATGGGGTCCACTGAGATTGTATTTGTTTGCAAGCAGACTCACCTTCCAACTGAAAAGATATTTCAGCTGAAAGCCAGACCCGGGTGCTCTAGCAGTGAAAACCTTCCTCCAACCCTGGAATGGAACTCAGGCTTACGCATTTTCCCCCTTCGCAATGATCCAGAGAGTTCTTCATAAAGTCAGACAGGAGGTATGCTCCCTGGTCTTAACTCCCTTTTGGCCGTCTCAAGCTTGACTTCCAACGATCTTGGAACTTGCCTACGACATACCCTTTATTCTTCCCGCAGAAGAAGGACTCTTAAAATACTTATATGGAGAGGAACACCCTCTGATCTTGACAGGGACTTTGAACCTTCTCGCCTGAAGGGTATCAGGAGATCTAAAGAGATTTCAGGACTTTCGGAAAGAGGTGAGGAGCTTCTCAAGGAGTCCTGGGCTCCAGGGAACCGCAAGAGATACAACGCAATATGGAAAAAATGGGTCTGTTGGTGACTGGAAAGGAATCTGGATCCCGTGGAGGAACCTATAGTTCAAATAACTAACTTTCTAGTAGAATAGTTTGACAAGGGTCTTAGGTACAGAACGCTTAACTGCTATAGGTCGGCAGTCTGAGCTGGCCACGCCTTAGTAAATGGAAGAAGTGTTGAGAAAAATGTTATGGTAGGTAGAATCCTTAAAAGTATCAGACTGAGAAGACCACCAAAGCCTAAGTACAAGTCTCTCTGGGATGAATCTCTGGTTCTAAATTTATTAAATTCTTGGCCAAATAATAGATTTCTAAGCCAAAAAATGCTATCCATGAAGTTAGCCTCCTTACTGTGCCTGATTTCCTGCCGACCCGTGTCGGATGTGAGAGCTTTAGAGGTAAGCAAAAGAATTTACGATGATTTTGGAGTGAAGTTTGAGATTGTTAGAAGAACTAAAACAATGTCTGGCTCTGTTTTTTTTATCCTAAGTTCGACTTATGCAAAAAATTGTGTGTGGTTGATTGTATGAAAGAATACGATTATAGAATGAATGAACATCGCTCAGACGCTGTTAATCAGCTTCTTATTTCTTTTGTTAAACCTTTTAAAGCAGTGACTTATGCAACAATAGCTCGATGGGTTGAAGGAACTATGCAGTTAGCAGGTGTGGACCTAAACAGATTTCAAGCACATTCCATGAGGGGCGCTATGGCTAGTCAATCCTTTCGGAAAGGTGGCAGACTAGAGGACATCCTTAGAGCCGCCGATTGGTCAAACTGTAAACCGATAGAGCACATATCAAATGTAGTTCTGCAGAGCTCCCAACACACATAATGGAAGTCTCCTGTTTTGTAAGGAAATAGCGATTCTCTTAATTACCATACCAAGAGAATCTGAATTTCATTAAAGACACGGAGGCTAATGCACAAGTTACTAACTTGTGTAACGATATATCTGTAAGAGACAGTAGTTAGTGACAGATTCCTCACCTTAGAATATCCCCAGGCGTCAGGCTGGATCCGGAAAGTTTTGCGTAGCAGTACCCCTTGCGCGTCGGTAGGCGGGCGTCGTGCGGCTCCGCGTCCGTCGTCGGCGTCGTGATCGCCGGGATGACGTCGCGGGCAGTACTTAGGCGCCGCCCTGCGCGCTGACGTCCAGTTCTGTACACGACTTTCCGCGCCAGGAACGCAGAGCCATGCAAGAAGCTGACACAGGTGTCTGAAAAATACTAGGGCCCTGAAAGGGATGTCCTTAACCCTAGAAATCAGTTCGCAGAACGGGGAGGATGGGTGGGGTGGTAAGGAATCTGTCACTAACTACTGTCTCTTACAGATATATCGTTACACAAGTTAGTAACTTGTGCATCTGAAAGAGACACGTTAGTGACAGATTCCTCACCTTAGAATAGATACCCCAGCAATACCAACCCCGGTGGTGGGTCTGCGAACAAAGATCAGACAAGGAAGTCCTGGAGGACAGAACGGCCAAAGAAGCCGTCCCTCCGGACCTGACTGTCAAGGCAGTAATGCTTTGTAACCGTGTGCAGCGAGGCCCACGTAGCTGCCTGACAGATAACCGGCAGCGGAACACCGCGGCCCAAGGCCGTGGTAGCAGCCGTTGCCCTGGTGGAATGGGCACGCAGCCCAACAGGAGGCTCCTTCTTGGCCAAAGAATAGCAGGTCTTGATGCACAAGGTAACCCAGCGGGAGATGGTCCTCTTGTGCACCGCCCGACCTTTTTGGCGCCCACGTAGCCAACAAAGAGCTGGTCATCCACCCGGAAGTGTTTTGTGCGGTCGATATAGAAGGAGAGCGCACGTTTTGGGTCCAGACGGTGGAGCCTCTCTTCCTCTCTGGAAGGATGCGGAGGCGGAAAGAAGGTGGGCAAAGTGATGGTCTGCCCAATGTGGAAAGCAGTAACCACCTTTGGCAAGAAGGACGGACGCGTCCGAAGAACAACCTTGTCTGGATGAACAGACAGAAAGGGAGGTTTGCAAGATAGAGCCTGGAGCTCACTCACCCGCCGAGCGGAGGTGATGGCCACCAGAAAGGCTGTCTTCAGAGTCAGAAGACGAAGAGGACAGTTATGCAGAAGGCTCAAAGGGAGCACACATTAAAAGGTAAGAACCAAGTTCAAGTCCCACTGAGGCATTACAAACGGAACAGGAGGGAAGAGGTGAGTAATGCCTTTTAAGAACCTGTTAACAACAGGGGACTTGAAAAGGAGGGCTGATCAGGAGCCTGAGGAAGGCCGAGATAGCACAAAGATAACCCTTGATGGTACCCAGGGCAGAACCCTGTTGGGCCAGAGAGAGAAGGAACAGAAGGACCTCAGAAAGAGGGGCAGAAAGGGGATCCACAGCCTTTGCTGTGCACCATGCCACAAATTTGTTCCACCTGCAGGCGTATACCACCTTAGTGGAGGGACGCCTGGCTGCCAGAATCACATCACAAACTTCGGGAGGCAAGTCGAAAGGAATCAACTGCCGCCGCTGAATCTCCACGCAAGCAGGTGTAGACTGGACAGGTTCGGGTGGAGGACCGCCCCCTGCTGCTGCGACAGAAGATCCTCCCGAAGAGGCAGACGGATCGGGGGATCTATGCTCATATTGAGTAGCTCGGGATACCAAACTCTTCGAGCCCAGTCCGGAGCCACAAGAATGACTTGGGCCCGGTCGTGCCGAATCTTCTTCAACACTCTGGGTAGAAGTGGTATAGGCGGAAAGGCGTACAACAGACCGCAACTCCACTCGCGACGAAAAGCGTCGCCAAGCGAGTGCCGCCTTGGAAATTCCAACGCGCAGAACTGATGACATTGCGCGTTCTCTTCGGTGGCGAATAGATCTAACCAAGGCTCTCCCCACTGTAGAAAGAGTCCTTGCGCCACTTCCGAGTGAAGACGCCATTCGTGATCCATCATGCACCTGCAACTGAGTTCGTCCGCCCTGGCGTTCAGAGAACCTGCCAGGTGTTGAACCATCAGGAACATGCCCTGATGTTCCAGCCATGTCCAGAGGCGCAGAGCCTCCTGACAAAGGGTCCAAGACCCCAGCCCGCCCCTGTTTGTTGCAGTACCACATGGCGGTGGTGTTGTCTGTGAACACCTGCACTACCTTCCCTTTGACAGAGGGAAGGAATGCCTTGAGTGCAAGCCGGATCGCCCGGAGCTCCAGAAGGTTGATATGGAGCCGGGACTCCGCCGGAGACCAGAGGCCTCTGATCTCCGCCTCTCCCATGTGACCGCCCCATCCCAGAAGGGACGCGTCCGTCACAACTGTATGCTCTGGCTGGGGAAGGGAGAGGGATCTGCCCATGACCCATTGCCGGTTCGAGAGCCACCACTGCAACTGTTTTGCAGTCCCCTCCGAGATCTGGACGTGATCGGACAGGTTGCCCTGGTGCTGCGCCCACTGGAACTTCAGGTCCCACTGCAGAGCCCGCATATGCCATCTGGCATGATTGACCAGCAGGATGCAGGAGGCCATGAGGCCCAGCAGCCTCAGGGTCATCCGTACCGAAACCCAGGATAAAGGCCGAAAGATCGGAATCATAGCCTGAATATCCCGGACTCGCCGTTCGGGAGGATAGGCCCGAAACTGCGTCGTGTCCAGAACTGCTCCGATGAAAAGGAGCTGTGGAGAAGGAATCAGATGCGACTTCGGCACATTGATGGAGAACCCCAGCGAGTGCAGGAGTTCGGCCATAGTCTGGAGGTGGGAGACGACTGCCTGGGACGAGCCCGCCTTCAGCAGCCAGTCGTCGAGGTAGGGGAAGACTGAAACCCCTGCCCGGCGCAGATGAGCTGCGACCACCGCCATCACTTTCGTGAACACCCGAGGGGCACTGGTAAGGCCAAAGGGGAGCACGGTGAACTGAAAATGCTCGGGGCCTACCGTGAACCGAAGGTAACGCCGGTGGGCCGGCAGGACGGGGATGTGGAAATACGCGTCCTGCAAGCCCAACGCTACCAACCAGTCTCCAGGGTCGAGGGCAGTCAAGACCTGAGCTAGGGTGAGCATCTTGAACTTCTCCTTCCGGAGGAAGCGATTGACGTTCCGGAGGTCCAAGATAGGACGCATGTCCTCCTTGTCCTTTTTGGGCACCAGAAAGTAGTGGGAGTAGCAACCACGCCCTACTTCTGGGGTCGGAACATGCTCGATGGCCCTCTTGGTCAAGAGGGCCGTGACTTCCTTCTGTAGAAGCACCAAGTGATCCCCTGACATGCGGTGGAATTGAGGTGGCATGGCTGGGGGTGGTCTCGAAGGGGAGGAGTAGCCCTTCGGACAATGTCCAAGACCCACCTGTCCGAGGTGATGGTGCGCCAGTGGGGAAGGTGATGGCGGACCCTGCCCCCTACTGGCGTGCCGTGCACCTGAAAGGAGGGACTAGGAGGGCTTGGAGGCCGCGGACGGGTTGGAGGTGGTGGCCTGACCCGCACGCTGTTGCCCGATCCGCCACGGCGGAATCCACGTCCTCGGCCACGCGAAGACGCCTGCTGCGCGGGCCGGTGGCTGGGCTGCTGACGTGAAGGGCGCCCCTACCGTGGCCACGATAGGGCGAAAAGCAGAAGTCAGCGGAGGGCGTGTAGCAGAAAGGCCCAGGGACTTGGCAGTAGCCCGTGAGTCCTTAAAGCGCTCCAACGCATGGTCTGCTTTGGACCCAAAAAGACCGACTCCATCAAAGGGCATGTCCATGAGAGTATTCTGGACATCCCCTGAAAAACCAGTGGTTCTCAGCCAGGCGTGGCGTCGGAGCGCCACCGTCGTTGCAATAGACCTGCCCAGCGAGTCGGCGGTGTCAAGGCCACAACGGATAGTGTATTTGGCCGCATCCCTTCCTTCCGCAATGGCGCGGGAAAGCAGTGCCTGGACCTCCTCAGGGCACTGGGGCAAAACATCCGCCACCGAATCCCACAGGGAGTGGGTATATCGGCCCAAAAGACAAGCGGTGTTAACGGACCGCAAGCCAGCACTGGAGGAAGAAAACCTTTCTTCCCAAACTGATCCAGGCGTTTGGATTCCCTATCCGGAGGAGCGGTAGGGAAGGCGGTTTGGGAAGCGGAGGCTTGGACAACCAAGCTCTCAGGAGTGGGGTGGACAGAAAGAAACAGGGGTCGCCCGGAGCAGGGCGATGGCGTCGTGACACGTTCCGATCCACAGGAGCCCCTGTGTTGGGCTTGGACCAGGCGCCCAAAAGAACGTCAGTGAGGGCGTCGTTAAACGGCAGCACAGTCTCCGCAGAGGAGGCTGCCGGCTGAAGCACCTCTGTCAAGATGTTAGGCTTGACCGTCAAAGTAGGGAGCTGGAGACGTAAGGCCCCAGCAGCCCTACGCAACACCGTACCAAAATTGGCCCCTCCTCCGTAGCCACGGGAGGAGACAGCATGCCAGTGTCAGGGAAGTATCCAGACCACTGGCCTCCCCTAGACTCTCTGTCCAGTCCTCATCATACTGACAGTTGCGCGTCAGAGGGTCATCAGACCCCTCCCAGTCCAACTGGTCCTCCTCAGGTTCAAAATAAGGAGGAGGAGGGACAGTTGGGACCCAAGGTCCCATCGGGCGCCGGAGCCGGCGTCGGCGGCGTCGCTCCGGGTCCATGTCCGGAGCCGGAAGGAACTGGGGGACGACGACGCCCGGAGCCCAGGGCGGCGTCGAGAACGGCACCGGAGACATCGGCGCCGGCGGAGGTGTCGTGAGGTCGACCGGCGTCGATGGGGGTTGTGGAGCCGGGATCGAGGCCGGGGCCGAAGCCGGAGCCGGGATCGAGGCTGGAGGCACGGGCGACGCCGGGGCCGGAGCCGCCGGCGACGCCGGAGCAACCCCATCAGGGCCCGCGGGCCCGAAGGCGCACCGGAGGGGCCTGAAGGCCCGAAGAGGCGGGCCATGGCCGACAGGAACTCCTGTACCTTGGCCGGATCCGCCCCGAACCCGGGAAGGGCGGGTATGGCGGGGCGACTCCACAGGCAAGTCCGGGGCCGCGGGACGGTGCCGGGAGGGGCCTCAGCCGAGTCGCGAGACCGGCGAGGCGAAGTCCGAGAGCGACGATGCTTCTTGGACTTCTTGTGCTTAGACTTACCGGACGAAGAAGACTTCGACGCCGACGACCGGTGTGCACTCCGCGGCGACCCCTGGACCTCTCACGCGACCGGGGCCTCCGTGGAGCCGAATGCCGGGCCTCGAGGAGCTTTCGAGACCGCTCTCGCAAAGCTTTCGGGTTGAGGGCCTGGCATTCGGGACAAGACTCGGTGTCGTGGCCTCGGCCGAGGCAGAAGAGACACTCCCAATGCGGGTCGGTGACGGACATCATCCGCGCACAGGCGCCGCATCGCTTGAAGCCGGGCATCCCTACGACACCTTTAAGTTGGAAAAACAGTGAAAAATCACCAAAAAGTATGGTCAAAAATTGACCAGGGCACTGCTCTTCCCGGATCTGCGCTTGCTGGCGCGGAAAAGAAGAACTGACGTCAGCGCGCAGGGCGGCGCCTAAGTACTGCCCGCGACGTCATCCCGGCGATCACGACGCCGACGACGGACGCGGAGCCGCACGACGCCGCCTACCGACGCGCAAGGGTACTGCTACGCAAAACTTTCCGGATCCAGCCTGACGCCTGGGGATATTCTAAGGTGAGGAATCTGTCACTAGCGTGTCTCTTTCAGATATTATCCCACCCTCCCATTCCTCCAATGAATAAAGACCATAAAAATAAAAAATAAAAATTAAAACGGGAAGCAAAGTAGAGTGTATGTACATATTAAAAGATAAGAGTACGTAATGCTTTAATAAGATTTCAAGTTATGTAACATTCATTCTTAAGTCCTCTACTGTGAGATCCATTACACTTATGTCTGTAGAGGATGTTCTAATATCAGTCTTTTATTTCAGACAATTCTCAGTAGTCCGGACGTTTCTCCCTACATTGCCTGCAAGACACCACGAACGGGTGCCGGGCTTCCTAGATCATGCGATGCAGTTTCTTCGCTTCCAAGGATCTTCCGTTTTCCTGTTTCACCATGTTGTTTCCAATACTTTCATAATACATGATGAAGAAGTTTATCCCGCATTTCAAAGAGGCAGATTGTACTGTGTGCATGCCTATTATAGCCTGGCTGTATTATGTTCTAGAACAGTCTTTATTGTGATGTAATACTTCAAAGTGGTGGTGTGGAGTTGGCATTAAAAGATTAATGCATAATGTTAGCCTCTGTGTCTTTAATGAAATTCAGATTCTCTTGGCATGGTAATTAGGAGAATCGCTATTCTCCATGCGTCCTGGTGCATTCAAACGACAGCGTAACCACAAACACTAATAAAAGCCTTAACATTTGTCTTAGACAACGGGAGGCAGGTTGGAACGTGATGAATATGGAAGTCAGCATTCAGGAAGTCAGCCTTCAGTGTGACCTGCAACCTTCTTGTTTTGCAAAGTGAAACAACAAGATATGGGGTGTGGAAATGGTCTAGTTGAATCATCACTCTACAAATAAACTTACATGTAATCTTTGCTTAGAAGTAACAAAGACAGAAAGCGGGGTGCAGGGGCCGTGGTGACCACGCAAATTTACCAGCACTGCTGTTTAGAATGGCCCACCAAGGACATCAGGTTACTTCCTTTTTTTCTTTTTTCTTTACGAGACCCATGCCATCCTCATAAAACAGTGTCAGTGTCTCCCAACCGAAACCCTCTTCTCAAAGGGCAGTGTAAGCATCCGTTATACCAGAATACCAAGCAGAGAGCACAGAAAAAAGGCCTTATTTAATTGGATGGGTATATTCTCACAACAGCACAAGAACCGTGGAATAACCACTATTTTAATGAATGTAGTATGGCCCACTACAGATGAGAGCTTACTTTAATCCAAATGTTTGTTCTCTAAGCGAGCCTCTCCACCGCTGGGCCATAATTCACCTAAAGAATCGCCTCCATCTCTCGAAATATAGTATCCCTAAATATCTGCTAGTCAGATTGCTAGTGGATTGGGAACTGAAGGTCTGGCCTGTTGGTGGCATCGGTCAGGAGAAATATTTAGTTTTTACTCCAGTTGAGGGAATACCAGAAATCCCACTAAAATGGATTAACTCACGTACCACCAATGCTAGCTTCTCCTCTGGGTCCCTGATGAGCAATGAAATATCGTCTGCATGCCTGAACAGCAGTATGCAGCCCTTGTGAAACCTCAGGCCAGTAGTGATGTGTTTCTTCCTGAGCCAGCAGGCCAGTGGCTCCATAGCTACAACAAATAGCAAAGGGGAGAGAGGGCACCTCTGCCTAGTCCCGATATACATATGCACCGGCCCACATGCAAGGCCATTGCCCACAGCTTAAGCAAGGGTGGTACTGACACTTAGCTATTTATGAGCCTGTTCTGTCTGCAAACAAAATCAGGGAAAAACCACAACATTAGTCATGGATGCCAAGGCAATCCGAGTAAAGAAGGCCCAGAATGTGAAATGATGAGAAAGAAAGATGAAAAGAGAGAGGGAGAAAGGGCTGGAAGGAAGAGTGAAAGGACATAAAAGAAGGTAGAAACTGCGACAAGAAGGAAGGGTTAAAAGGATGAAAGGATGGATGCAAGGGTAAAACGACTGATGGATGAAGGGGTAAAAAACATTCGCATGGTTAAGTGAAAGAAAGAATGGCTGGAATGATGAAAGGCTGGAAGAATAGATGGATGGATGAATGTAAGTCTGGATGAAAGGGTGAAAGGACGAATGGACGAGCTGATGAAAGGAGGGTGAAAGGATGGATGGATGGATGATTAAGAACGGACGTATGGATGTGAAAAGAATGGAGGAATTGCAGGAATAGATAGGATAGAGGTCAATAGTCACTCCATCTGACCCGGGGCTTTACTGTCTGCCAGCCCCTCTATAGCCATATCTGGACAGATATCCCACTTCCTGGTTTGCCATATCTCTAAATTTGCCTAAAAGGAAGTTTATTTTAAGAAGCCCAGCATTGTCTGTTCCATTTTTCATGTGCCTAGTCAGGCTCTGCAATTTTCTTTGTATAAGAGGCAACTTTGTCCTAATATCTTTGAGTATACCATGCTGATTGGAGATGGCCACTCCCCTTATGAAGATACAGCCTCAAGGGACACCATCACTGTATTTTATTCAAAATAGTCCAGAATCTGCATCTGTCAACGCCTCTGCTGGGAATCTCCAGGTAGGTAGATTGCATTCAGTGGACGGGAGATGCAATGTGAGCACACTAGGCGGACAATCTGAAAGCGTGCGCTTAAGTATGAGATGTTTCGGTCCATGTGTCTATCTCCTGAGAGATCAGCTAATAGTCTAGGCGTGACAGAATCACGTGGTGCAGAGTGGAATGCGTACTCTCAACGCACCGTGTGGCAGGCCCCATATATTGGCAGTGAGGTTAGAGCTTCCACCCACCACAGGGAAGGGGAGCAGAACTAGCACTGAGCGCAAATTCTTCAGTCTCACAGCCAATATAGCCACATGTACAGTTATGAATGATCACGCATGACGCTACTCCTTCCATCATTCAGGGGACAAGGCTCCCTGCCCCTCCACAATGCGGCAATCTTCAAGAACAAGGGGCTGATGCTACACGAGCCTCAATCAGAAAAACTACCTTCATCATGGCCCATCCAGTGTGAAGAAGAACAAATCCAGTGTGAAGTTAAAAAACAAGGGGTTGAATGCTAGGCCCATTGCTAAGAGTACTTTGGTGACACAACCAAAACACATTTGCTTTTACACATTAAAGTGTACTCCAGTGATCTCTTTTGATACTGGGAATCTGTGATGGGAGACTGATGGGTAATTTTTCAGTGGCCGATTAGGAATCCAAATCTGTAATTCCCAGATTAAGATGGGCCTTCAGTTTAATGATGAAATGAGAATTTCGCACGACCATGGCCTACATGCGAAGTTTAGACATTTTTTAGGTTTTCTCATTCTTAACTATGCTAAAAAAAAATTAAGCTGTAAATCAATTAACTCGATTATTATTTACACAAGTAATGTCCACAGCGACTTACCCACTTACCCTGCAAGGATCTGTTTGTAGTGATATAGATTCACATGCTTAACATAATCATGCCATCTAGTGTTGGGCTCGGATGAACATTTTCTAAGTTGTTTTTCTTCGAGAAAGTGTCTTGAGTCACGAGATGTGCTGACTCTTGCTCTTTGTGTACTCTATGTTCGATTGTTTTCTGCCCAGCAGCTGAAAAGGTGTTTGGAGTGTGAACAAAGTGTATGGTGCAACAGGGCAATGTAGAGTAAGTAAAGTGATTATGAGATGATCTGCAAGAGGCACATGCATCCAGGGAGGAGGTCAGGAGCATGTGCATCTACAGCACTACATGCTATGAATAGATGCTTGCAGGATAAGTAGCATTTTCCATTTGCAGCAAGTGTGACTGTTGATACACATGCTTAGCACAGACGGTATTGCAGTACCCTCCAAGCCGCAGTGGTTCACGCGTGGTAGCACGTGTGAATGCATTTAACAATCCACCTGGCTGTATCAGCCTTGGACATAAGCTGCCTCTTGTGAGGTTTATCAAAAAAGACAAAGAGTTGATTTGATTGTTGTACATGAGGGATGTCCTAACATCTAAGGAGTGCAGTGCTACCTGCCAAAGAATCGGCCTGCAAAAAAAAAAAAAAAAAGACCGGATCTTCTATGGTTTAAGATAGAAGGGTGACACCATGTTAGAGAGCAAAGTAGGGTTGGTTCTGAGAAGGATCCTATCCCTGTGGACCTGGATGAAAGGTTTCAGAAGCTCGCTGATGCCGCTAAGCAAGGTGATAGCCACAAGGAAGGTCACCTTCCAAGAAAGGACAGCATGAGAGCATAGGGTTAATGGTAAGTCCATAAGTCTGGTTAGGACTATGTTGAGGTTTCAGACCAGAGCAGGAGGTACTCTGAGGGGTATGACCCCTTTGAGTTCCTCCATTAATCCTTTGACGACTTGTATCTTGAACAAAGACTTGTTCTGCATGCAAAGGGCTGCTGCTGGTAAATGGATGTGTAGGCATGGTACGCCTTATGCAAGTGCAAATGGTAGGCAAAAATCTCCTGCACTGTAGGGTGTAAAGGATCGGATTTCTTTGGAAATGCATGAACCTTTTCCATAAGACTGCATAGCACCACATGTTGTGGACCATTGGGCCTCCTTCAAGATAGACATACATTTGTACTGTAGATGGAGGTATCCAAAGTCTAAGACCTTGGTTGCCAAATCGCAAGACTGAGCATCTCAGGATCCGGAACCTGATCTGGCGCTGTCTCTGTGTGAGAAGGTCAGGCTTATAGGGAAGCCTCTTGTGGGGGTTGATTGATAGCTCCATGAGAGCGGAAAGCCAAGGCAGTCTGTCCCATGTTGGTGCCACTAAGTTGAGAGTTATAGATTTCTGCCTGAGCTCAGTGGCCAGAAAGGGAAGAAGTGGAAAGGTGTAGGCAAGTACCACTGACCACAACATCTACAGTGCATTGCCCATGGACTGTGGGCGTGGGTATCTGTAGGCAAAGCTAGGGCATTTTGTATTTTCTGGATTGGTGAATAAGTCTACCAGTGGCGTGCCCCAGAGCTGAACGTATCTGTGAAGGACCTGTGGGTGGAGTTCTCACTCATCGACTTGTTGATACATCCTGCTGAGCAGGACCGCATAGTTATTGGCTACCTCCTAGTAGAGGTTTCGCCAAAATGTAAATGTTGTAGCAGAGTGCTCAGTGCCAAATACTCTGCACTGTGTGAGAGAGCTGAAGAGAGTGCGTGCTGCCCTGTTTCTGGATGAAATACATGGATGTCATGTTGTTCGTTCTGATCAAAACTACTTTGCTGCAAATGAATTGCAGAAAGGCTTTGAGGTCTAGCTGAATAGTTAGTTATTCCAAATAATTTAATGTGGCGGTCCTGGTATAGAGACGACCACTGTCCTAGGGCTGTGTCCTGGGTGTGATGTGCATCCCAGCCCATGAGAGAGATGTCTGTTATACTGGTCAGATGCGGATCAAGGTCTGCTAAAGACCTGTCTTGCAGCAGGCTGGTGGTTGATCAACTCAGCATAGAGCAGTGAGCCCTGGCCTGTACCACCACTAGGCTAGATATTAACCCTGGGCCTGTCACCAATGAAATGCCCAACACTCTGTGAAGGGGTACCATGTGCAAACTTGCATGGAGAATGATTGCAATGCAAGATGCCATCACTCCCAAAAGACCATGACTGTGCGAACAGTGATCTGACATTTGGGCTGAGAAAGAGGCAGCAGGTGCTGAAAAGCTAAGACCTTTTATTGGGGTATGCTTTGCCTGGGACGTTATTTTGGATGGTGACAAGGAAGGGCTGTATATGATGGGGTTGCAGATGACACTTAGTGGCATCTATAGTAAAGCCCAATGTGTGAAGCAAGGACACTGCCATTGGTGAGACACTGAGGTCAGCTGCTGCTTTTGTGCAGTCAATCGTTGAGACAGGAAAGACATGGATTCCCTCCTGGCGGAGATGCATCACCACTGCCAGACATTTTGTGAATATCCTTGGGGTCGTGGGGACCCTGAGGGTGAGTACTTTGAACTGGTAGTAATGTCCACTTACCGGTGGGCAGGATGGATGTGACTATGGAAGGAGGTGTCCTTAAGATAGAGCGTCGGCATGAAATCCCCTTGTTGAAGAAGGGGAAAGACCTCCTGCAGGGTTGTCATTCGGAAAGGTTCAGAATACGATGTAGCGGTTGAGGGGCCTGAAATCGAGGACAGGCCTAAGGGAACTGTTGTTCCTGGGAATGAGGAAGAACAACAAATATAACCCTGCCCGTTGCTGTTGCAGGTATGGCATCTACGGCCCTTTTTTCAAAAGTGTACATACCTTTTTTCGAGAAGAGAGAGATGCTCGTTGGGAGGGGTGGAAAGCAGTTCGAAGCAGTAGCTGTGTTGTATAATGGCTAGTATCCAAGTAACAAAAAAGTATCCTACCAGCTCTTCTTCATTTTGCCTTAGTTTAAATCTACCATCCTGTCCTTTAGAAGAGCACATAAGCGTATTCTTTATGAACCCTCACACACCCTATTGGTGTCATGCTTCATCATTGGGTCAGACCCCGCTCCCTAAAAACCAGGGTGGGCTCAATCATATCCCAGGGAGCACTTTGGATAGTGTTACTAAATCTAACAGGGATTGTAAAATATTAAAAATATCTAGTCTGCAGCCCAGTTTCCCTTTATTATTGGGTCCCAGTGGTATGATTAAAACTACTAGTCTGGTATTTTTTTTTTTTAGGGGCGAGTTACTACCCCTGTACTCTACTGCTGGATATAGCAGTAGGGTTGCAGGGGTAGTAACCCTCTCCTGGGAAATGGCTGAGACCGCCCTGGTGTTTAGGCAACGGGGAAGGCAACCTTGTTAGAGATCTTGCCTGTGAGGGGGGTGAATGAAGAGACGCTGTTGCACAGCATCCAGCTATTGCTGTGATCTCTCCAAGATTGGGCCATTGATGTCCTCCTTCATAACGTTGTTGGAGGTTTGAGTCTTTATTTTAATTCTTAGGACCTTAGTGACACTTCTCAGCAGACTGAGGCTTCAGCCTCGAGGAAGGCTTTGCTGACGATTATGGTTTGGTCTCCAATGAAGGCTTTGGATCAGAGGCAGCTTTAAGCGCCGTTGAGCGCTTTGTAGCAGAGGAATACTTCACTACTGACGCCTGCTTGTGGGGGTCAACAGCCTTGGTTGGAGGCTTAGTATCCTCTGAAGGCTTTTGTCCGTGCCGACCAGAGCCAGAACAGGGTGGTGGCCTGTGGGTGAATTTGCCTCGACTGCCATGCTCGGAACTAGATGCCCAACTCATGCAGGAGTAGTGCTCTGACTCAGCGTGAAGTGTAACTGTTTTGGGGTTTCCCTGAGTTGCTGGTATACTGACGACCATTGGCATGGTTTTGACCCGAAGCCCAGTCTTTGGTGCTGGATCGACATTGTCTAGCTGGTAATATTCGGATTCACCCTGTGAAAGCTGCTCTGGGCTGGGCACCTGTTGTGCAAGGGGGAGACTTGAGGGCCAGGCTGCCTCCGGTTGTTGGGCGCCGAGGCGATCTTCCTCTGAAGATGTGCAGGGTGATGGACAGGTTCTGTTGCTCCAGGTTGCGTCCATGAAACTTGAGAGCTTTTAGTTGAAAACAGAGCTGGTAACAGAGCACGAAGGAGCCCAATGCCAGAAGTACACAAAGACAGCAACGGGGTCTGACTGGCAGGTGGAGAACACAGTGAAATCTGAGCCCACTAGGTGCACATCTGAACCCGATGGTGGAAAAATAACAATCTGACATGGAGTCAGAGTCCATGAGCAATGTAGACTACAAGGAGGAGTTACAACACATCTTGTGAGTCAAGAAGCTTCTATGAAGATAAACAATTTGCAAATGTTTGAGCCTTACACTAGACTGCAGAGGTATCCTAAGCATGCGGCTCCACGGTCACACACACAGATATATATTTATTCAAATTCATTGTAAATAAAATATTGTTACTTACATTGCTGGCTTGGATCAGAGTCTGTTGTCATCGTCACATAGTTCGATGGGAAAAGCCCCATTACTCCATTGATCTCTCCTTGCCACCAATCGGGATCATCCTTATTGATTACATTAATAAGTTGCCCTTTGGTAAAATGTAGCTCATCCTCATTATTGGCCACGTAATCATACATTGCAATAACTTGACACACTGGTAAGGAAAAAAAGATGATTGAGATAGATGAGTAGAGAGCTTGTAATGAACCTCTTTACTTCTATAAAAAGAATTTAGCTCACCTTTAACATTGGTCAAATAATCATACATTGCAATACTTGGTAACTGTTGAGAGGCAGGTGTAGAGGACACATGCTTGGATAAATAAGGACATACCTCTTGATTTCTATAATGCAAACTGCGCTCCTCTCAACACAGTTTGGATAGCACACACTTACTTGGCACTCATGACAATTAAGAGTGTCATATAAAAAAAATGCCAAATGTATTAACTACACATAACACATGTTACTATGTAAAATTTAAACAAGCTACTGGCATAAAGCCACATAACTACATAAAATATATGATGGAGAAGAAAGACGTTATGAGACTTACAGGCAGAATGAGCAATTATTGTCTACCATTCTAATTGTGGTGGATGCGTTATAATTTCCCAGGTGTCGCTCTGAACTATATTTAAATATCATTCAGGGTAGCCAGTAGGTGCCACACTCAAAACAGTTTTACATACAACAATGGTAACCCAATGTGCCACTAAAGAAAAATGTGCAAACTTGATATAAACGGATAAAGTGGGTTACTGTGGACTACTTTTGCAACATCCGATACAGTATTGGCCATTGATTTAGGCCACTTTACATTAAATAATGCAAATGTCAGCCACAACCTCTTTACTTATCAAAGTAGTGCAAATTTTATTTACAAGTAAAATAAACTACAAAAATTACGTTTTTGTACTCCTAGGTGCTCGAGTGAGAAAACTCGATGAAAAGAGTAGACTCGCAAATTATTAGATGGAAGGATTGGCCATTGCTGAGCAATTAATTCCCCTTAAGAATGATATGTATCAAGGGAGAGGGTCCAAGAGTCTAACTGTGTTGAAGTCGACAGTGTTTCGACCTTATTAAGGGATTAAAAGTTCACCACCAGAACAGGGCAATAGAAAACAATGGTATTAGTACTACCACAGGACTGGGCATAAGACAAATTGAATTAGGAGAACATGGAACTTACTACGGGCCAATGGGTCCCAGCTGAATTGACTAAGATGGAGGTGGGGGTGAATTAATACCCGTCCACATCAGTAAAGCTGTCTATGGTGAATTAAGTGAGTCACATGTGCAGCACACATTACTTATAGGGTGGATGAATGTATTTCAACCTCTGTAAAAGAGCGGAACATAATTAACACTGGTTCTAAGGTCTCAGTAGATACAAAGCTTGAGGATTACCAATAAACCCTACAAAACAAGAAAGCAGGGCATCTGGAAGAGTTGAAGTACAAAACGATCAGCAGCGCAGTTATAACTGTTGAGAGCGCAACCAGCAACGGCGTGCTAAGCCAGTGCAATGGTTTAAAAATGGTAGCCGACGTTGAAAAGTCAGGAGACCTGGCGTGCTTTGTTCGCCCTAAATTGGCAGGGTATGCCCAGTCCCTTGCTCACTTTGCCACTGGATTCAAGCTAGCCTGGCTGATGAGGACTGTTAGCCCGAAACCGGTCCCAGGATGCTTGTTTCCGGTCCAGGGAAGACATGGCTTGGCAGTTCGGGCTGGACTGTTCCCCTGAGGCACAGGGTCAAGACTGATTTGCATATAGCTGTGTCGGAATTGGGGTGGCAAAGTGAGCTTAAGAACGATGATGGATTCAACCCAGATCTGTGACTGGGGATGAGTGTCTGAAAAGTTTCAGCACTCCGTCCATCATCTCCTTGTGTTTGCTTTGTTCGCCCTAAGTTGGCAGGGTCTGCCCAGACGTGGGTCCCTTGCTCACTTTGCCACTGGATTCAAGCTAGCCTGGCTGATGAGGGCTGTTAGCCCGAAACCGGTCCCAGGATGCTTGTTTCCGGCCCAGGGAAGACATGGCTTGACAGTTCGGGCTGGACTGTTCCCATGAGGGACAGGGTCAAGACTGATTTGCATATAGCTTTGTCGGAACTGGGGTGGCAAAGTGAGCTAAAGAACGATGATGGATTCAACCCAGATCTGTGATTGGGGGCGAGTGTCTGAAAAGTTTCAGCACTCCGTCCATCATCTCCTTGTGTTTGCTTTGGCCTGGCATGCTTCACAGCATTGCCACAGGAAAGGAGGGAGGGAATGGAAGGTGTGAGATAGGGGAAGAGTTGGCATAAGTGTTTTGGGCATGAAGGAAGAATTAAGTGCATTAATTAATAAAAACAAAAATAAGGCTGTAGGAAATGTGACCTTTCTGCAGGGTCACCCTGGATTTTATGTGCTTAGCCCTATTTATGCTGGGTGTGGAACTCTGAGCACTTTACCCCTACTAAGCAATGATAAAGTGCCTGTCCTCCCCTTTCAACATGATGAAAATGGCACATCCCTGATTGGCATATTTAACTTACCTACAAAGTTCTTAACTTATGGTACAAATGGTACTCGGGCCTGTAAGTTAAATGTCACTATTGCGTTGCAGAACCCATTGTGCCACCCACTGCAGTGACAATGTAAACAGGACTGCAGGCATACCATCTGTAGTCTCGCTATATAGTTTTAAACTGCAGATCCCACTTGCTAGAATAACCCCTTTTGATAGGCCTAAACCTTCCTTTTAAATATGAATAAGTAACCCATAAGTAGGCCTTACTGCCCATAAGGCAGGGTGCAGCCTATTTAAAAGTAGGACCTGTAAAAGTTTAATTTGAAACATGTCCTTACAGTGAAAATGCCCCAAAGGCTATTTTCACTGTAAAAGGTTGGCTGCTACATAGGAAAACATTGGCATATGATATTAAATTTAATAATGTCATGTCTGGCTAGGAAACACCTACAAATTTAATTATAGGACTTTTTGAAATATTTATAACTACCGCAATTCACTAGTGAAGTTCGATTTGTAATAAATATTTTGGAAGGGGTACTTTTACAAAGTTACCTTTTCCTTGCTTAAAGCCTCTAGAGGACGATTTGCATGAGCTCTAATTGTCAGCCAGGAGCTAGGCCCCTTGATTATGTAGAACTGGCATCCAGAAGCTGAGACCAATGCTTTGGGTGTAGGGAGGTATTCTGTTTCTCTGGCAGGAATATGACCTGGGCTGTATCCAGGTACTTGATTAACTTCAAAGAGGCCCACCCTGTTAGCTGATACTTAGGCAGGGTCCTTGTTTGTTTACCCAGTCAGGAAAGCACCAATCCCAGTGGGAGAGAAGCAGCCCTCAGAACTGGTTTAAAGTGACCACAGAGGAGGGGTTGCTCATTTTACTGGAGTGGACACACTGGCTCTGCACTAGGGGAGAACAATTTCACCATCTCAGATTTAGGCAGAGAGGGGCACTGTTGGATTGTTTGCAGTAGGGCATAAGTGAAATGCTGCAAAATTGGGTAGGATTAACCCTGGGAACTTGGTTAGGGAGGAGCCAGGAGGCTGGTGCCAGGCATAAAGGTGGCACCTACAGCACCCTCCTCAGAACACTTTCCGGACCTGTAGAAGAACAGTAGTAGACTGCACAAGTGATCTGTGACCTGAGTAGAGTCAAAAATACTGGACGTTCTCTCTCTCTCTTGTAACCGGGACAAAGTGGTGGACTTTAAGGGTCATTAGGCTGACCTCCTGTTCAAGATTTGATTTGATTTGTATATTTATAAAGGGCACAAATGCCCGGAGGCGTCTTGGCGCTAAAGTCCGATGAGCAGAGGATTGCTGATATGATGGTAAGCTGACTTAACAGGTGAAGAGCCAAGTTTTAACGGCTTTTCTAAAAGACAGAAGGTTACGGGCTGCTTTTTATTGTGATAGGGAGAAGGTTCCAGGTTTTGGCTGTCCGCACCAGAAAGCTTCTCCCTCCCCACCTAACCTGCTTGAACTTAGGAACTTGTAAAAGTTTAGTGTGAGCTGATCTCAAGCTTCTTGCCGGCACATACCATTTCAGGTGTGTTCTCAAAAACTGCGGTCCTGTACCATGAAGGGCCTTATAGGCCAAACATAATGATTTAAACATAATCCATTTTTCCATCGGTAACCAGTGGAGGGCTCTCAGTCTGTGTGCGACTGGCTCAGATCTGGGAATATCCAGCACTAACCTAGCTGCTGCATTCTGCAGACGCTGGAGTTTTGTTAAAAGTTGGACTTGAATCCCCGCATACAGAGCATTGCCATAATCCAATCTGGACAGGGCCAGTGCCGTAACTAGTGTTTTACGTGAGTCCAGGGGAATGAATGGGCGTATTCTTCTGATCATTTTTAAAATGTACTAGATAGTTGAAGAGAGGTTGTTTATCTGGGCGTTAAATGTCAATTTATCGTCAAATATGAATCCCAGATTTTTAACTTTGCACACTGGGTTTGGGCAATCGCCCAGACTAGCAGACCACCATTTAGGAGACCAAAAGTCTGCATCTGATCCTAATAGCATAACTTCGGTTTTGTCACCATTCAGTTTCAGGCAGTTAAGCTGCATCCATTGATTAACCTGCATCATACAGTCCTTGAAGCGGTCGGCTGTTTCTTCCACATTACTTGAAACCGACACCACTACTTGGGTGTCATCGGCATACGAAACCGGCAAGAATCCACACTGCCTGATGATCGATGCCAGGGGAGCCACATAAATATTAAAAAGAGTAGGGCTCAAAGAGGAGCCCTGAGGTACTCCACAGGACGACTTAAAGGATTTGGATGCAAAATCTCCCAATTTGACTGAAAAGGTTCTATCCATTAAAAATGATGACATCAACGTGAGTGCAGAGTCTTGGACCCCCAATTCTGCTAGACGGGCGTAAAGTATCTCGTGATTCACGGTGTCGAAGGCCGCCGATAGATCCAACAATATCAAGACGGCCTTCCCTCCTGCATCTAGTATACTCCCGAGTCCCTCGGCTGCCATGACCAAGGCTGTCTCTGTCCCATGCTCCTCCCTGAACCCATATTGTGATTGGTCCAAAATGTTTCTAGATGATATGAAATCGGTCAGCTGATTATTAAGGAGTTTTTCGAAAACTTTGGCTGGGAATGGAATTCTTGAGATTGGACGGTAACTACTGGGTTCTTTCGGATCCAAATTAGGTTTTTTTTAAAGTGGGAGGACTGAGGCTGTTTTCCAAATGTCTGGAAAGCGGCCTGACTGGATTATCTCTGTGAACACAAGATATAGTTGTTCACTTAGCATTTCTGGAAACATGTGCATCACCTTAGGTGGGCAAGGGTCCGTTGGGTCCCCGGACCTAATAATCTTCACTACCTGGCTAATCTGTTCTACTGATGGGGGAGAGAAACAAAAGCCAGTTTTGGAGATTGAGGTATCCAGGCCTTGCTTGGAGTCCTTAGCTACAGCATGGGTGGTATCATTAATCTTAAAAGATTCATACACTGATGTGACTTTGTCTACAAAAAACTGTCCAAGTGTATTGCAAAGTTCAGTACTACTTTCCATCTGTTTTACAACGGGGAGATTCGCTAGTTTTTTACTGTGGCGAAGAGCTCCCTGCATGAGTTCTTGGCCTCACTTATTTTTCTTGTAAAATAATTACTTTTTTACCCTATAACCAATTTTTTGTAGTCTGCCAATGTTCTTGCATATTCAATTTTCATACTTTGGTCATAGTTAGCTCTCCATTTTCTTTCTGCCCTTCTGCACACTTGTTTTTGTGCCCTAAGTTTATCCATGAACCAAGGTTCTGACGGATTTTTCCTCCTGGAGATAAAACTTTTAGTAGGGGCTGCGATATTGACCGCCGATTTGATCCAGGAGGATAGCCCATCAACGGCTAAATTGCTGTCTGGCGCTAAAACAGGTTTAGTCTCAAGTAGTAATTCCTGTAGCATAGGAACATTAATATTGGCCCAATCCTGATAAGTGACAAGCCTATGAACGTTTGTGAGAGCTGGCTGCTCCTGATCCGCACTTACAGTAAACAAGATAGCTTTGTGGTCTGACCAAGGAACAGGAATTATTTCGACAACTTTAAGATTGGGATTAGAGGAAAAATCCCATCTAGCGTGTGCCCGGCCACATGAGTATCCTGTTTAACGGTCTGATCCAAAGAGAGGCCAGCCATTGCATCAACCAGTAAGGCAGTGTTATTGTCTGTTAGTTTTTCTAAATTAAAATTAAAATCCCCTAGTATCGTGAAGTCCGATCCATCCAGACTGGATTCTAAAATAGGGTTTAAAATATGCAGCAAAGGGGTCCGTGCCCTTGGAGGTCTGTAAAGCAATAGACCTTTTAACGTATAATTATTAGTAAGTGAGATCTGAAAGGATAGCAATTCACAATCGTGGGAACTGCAGATCCCCTTACTTGCAGCACTCCTCTATAAATAATCGCTAGCCCCCCCCCCCCGCTTCCATGTTCCGTCAGCTCGAGTGACAGAATAACCTGCCGGTAGTGCCAGGGCAATTTCAGAGTCTGAGGCCCCATCTGCCCATGTCTCTGTAATGAATGCCAAATCGAGTTTATGTGACTCAATCAATTCGGCCACCTCCGTGTTATGTTTCAATAATGATCGTGCATTAATTAACACCGCCTTAAAGGCCTTAGTGGACTTATTATATGAGGGAGAACGCTGCTGTTTTAGCGCATTGATGTTCGTAAAGCTGAGCGGCAACTGGCAATGCTCACACTGCTTAGGCTCTTTCTGTAGGTCCAACGATGGACAGCAGGGGTTAACCCTGAGCCTGTATAACTCGTTGCTCGTATATGTAATACTCCTTGATTTGCACCCATTGGGAAGGGGTTCTGGCCCTAGGCACGGGCCAGGCGCGGACGGGCTTGCCTTTGGCGCGCTTGCTGCGCGTCCGTTCCGGCATTGGTTTAAATAGGGTGCTCAGCGGGAGCAACTAGCCCGCTCACCACCCGGAAATGCAATGTCACCGGAAGTGGGGAGGAACGTGAAAGCCCTGAGAGCACCCTCCGTTCAATCGGCACTTGCCGTGACGGACCGGGGTGAGGGCAGGAAATCCTGAGGACCCGAATACAAAGTGCAATAAACTAAAAGAGCATAGGTTTCCTTTGTTAAAACATTAAAATTGCATTAAAAATTAGCAGCGCAACGGTAGTCCTACCGCATCATGCTCTGCGTCCGTTCCGGCGTTGGTTTAAATAGGGTGTGCAGCGGGAGCAACTAGCCCACTCACCACCCGGAAATGCAATGTCACCGGAAGTGGGGAGGAACGTGAAAGCCCTGAGAGCACCCTCCGTTCAATCGGCACTTGCCGTGATGGACCAGGGTGAGGGCAGGAAATCGTGAGGACCCAAATACAAAGTGCAAAGTGCAATAAACTAAAAGAGCATAGGTTTCCTTCGTTAAAACATTAAAATCGCATTAAAAATTAGCAGATACAGGTACACAACAAGCTACAAGAGGCCTTTTCTTCAACTGCACAACTGATCAGATTCAAATCAACCTGACTTGGGCCCTGCTGCTGACATCTGCTGGCATAAGTCATGATTCCCAAGTGCCGCCCCAGGGTCCTGGAGCCTTGGCTGATGTAAATTGTACTCATCCTAACATATCCTAAAACCTGGGACTTATAAACCTTTGGCTCCAAAGACTTATGCAAGATGGGGACCAATCTGCCAAGCCGATACAACAAAGCTGTGCTGCCACTGGGCCAAAGATTCAGATTGCTCCTGCTCTGAGCTTTTCTGCAGCAGCAAATGCAATTCAGCTGGATCTCACGGAGAAGGTATCTAGCCTTTTGCAGCCCTCTTTGGCTGCAGCCTTACCTAGCTGGATGAATCCAAGCTCCAAAAAGTAAGTCTGAAGGAAGGAATCTGCGCCCAGCAAAGGAGCCAAAAGAACCTTACCTTCTCTGGACACAAAATTAAAATTTCTCCCGCTCTGAGATTACCCGCCAAAAGTCAAAGGCTTCACCAAGACCTCGAACAGCGGCTATCAGATGACATAGAGCCTTCTTCAGCTACAGCCTGCTGCCTTGCCCCACAGGAGATTTTTGACTTCCATTTCAGAGAGGTAAAACTTCAGACTAGGTCAAACCTGGTTTCTATATCCGACACGCGCTCCACTGCATTGTACTCACCCCTCTCAACTACTACCCCAACTTCTTACAACAGCTATCATACAACAATAAATGGTAAAAAGCCAAAATTTAGCAAAGAACATATAGCAATCAGGAGACAACAGTGTAACAACGTCATACAAAGATATGTGACACAGATCCAAATTAAAACTAAAAATTGTAGCAGACACACAACAATAAATTATACAAATCCAGAATTAGAAATAAAGGAGTATTGAATATTGAGACATATGTAGGAAAAAATTCTGTTAAGTAGTAGGTATGTTTATCATTTGCAAAAAAAGAAAGTTTAAGCTTAGGTGTTTATGACCGAGAACCACTCTTCCAGTGTATTAAGTCCAGCTTTAACTGAATTGCCGCCAACAGTCCACTGCACTCTTGCTTACATAGGATTGCTTCAATATTACCACCCAAGATAGTTTCTCGATGGCATCAGTGACTTGTCACAGAATTAAATTTTCATAGTGATTATCAGATATAAAATGACACTACCAATGGGGACATTGCATCTTATCCTACTTCTATGCTAGCTTACATGTGCCTTGACTTTCCGTGAAGTCTAACCTATATAAATCAATTCACAACGACAGTTAATGCAATAGATGACATCTGTGGTATTGCTTTTGGACAACTGCCCAAATTCATGGTTTTTGTTTTGATATTAGAACATCTTAGTGTTACATTTGAAATTACAGGTCACACAGTACCCACATTTATAATGGCCCTTAATAGGTGGGATACTCCAGTTATTTGTTATCGATCGGTCTGAGTTACTGATTTTACAAGCACGAACAATATGGCTTCTGTGGTCACTGGGTCACGCTTAAAGAAGAACAATAGTAGGTTCAATGGAAGATCACATGATATGAGAATTTTAGAATGCTTTTTGATGGTCTTTTCTACCTTGTTGGAAAGGGGGTAATATGTAGTGATGGAGCAGGGTAAATGAAAAATTTTAACCTCCTAAATAATTTTCAGTAAAATAATTAATAAACATGTTCGTTTAAGTAAATAACCAACAATGTATGTTACATGTAAAGGGTTAAAGCTAACACGCTATTTTGTGTGCAAATTAATCAACTTATAATTGTTTACATGTCTAACATAACATAATATTTGCGTACTAATAAAATAATAAACGCATGATTTGTGCTTTTAAATAAAACGTGTGGTTGCAAAATAAAGCGATGGTAAGTAAGGGACGGCTTTATATTTTTGCTTTTCGCTAGGTCATACCTAATTGGGGTACGTAGAAAGACGGGAGGAAACGAAAGGGTTTATATTCTTTATTTTAACAATATTTTGTTTATCTTTGAAAATAGTGCGCTTAGGCCTGTTGAGCAGCGATATAAAATGGCCGCCATAAGCTAGAGTACGCATGTCCAAGAAGCCGTGTGGTAGAGGAGAGAGGCTGTGGAAAAGGATGACCACGTGTTCGTGCTGAGAGCATAAGACGGAAGTATGGTCAAGGCTATTGTGACCTTTCTGAGCAGATGTGTGCCAAAGATGATCAGCAAGAAGCGTGAGAAGTCAAACTGAATAAATGGACAGAACTGTTGAATCTAAAAAGTAGCAGAAAAAGATACAAATTGGACTGATCGAAACGGATGAGCAATGTCATGAACTGTGGGAAACGATGCAAGCATGGACATTCCACAAGGAACTGGTTAAGACAAGGAAGTTTGATTAAAATGTATATGGGCCTGAGTGAACCAATGAGAGAGATTCACGCCATGAAGATGCAACATTTTTATTCAGTAAGCTAGAATTAGGGTATAAGAAGACCTACTCTTGGTGGGAGGGGTTAGATGCTGGAGAGTTAGATGTTGGAGAGTTAGATGCTGTAGATGGGTGAAGTTGCGGTTGCTGATGCTGACGAGCTGATGCTGCTGCTGCTATTTTTATTTCCAGTTGAGTATAAGATGCTGCTTTTGGAGAACCTTTTTATTCCTGTTAGATTTTTCAGTTAGAACTATTAGATTTTTCCAAGACAGATAGATTGATCTTTTAGAGTTCTTGCTATGATAACCTTATTTTTCCATCTAATAGATATGCATTGCAATTTCAATTTATTCTTATAATGATGATAAATGTAATGATCTGAATAATAAGCTTAAAACTTATTTCTTGCTTCAAAACTTTATATTTATTTATTAATTTATAAAGCGCCAGAATCGACCCCCGAAGGGGTATCTCTGCGCTCAGGACGGGGCACCTGAGAGGAGCGAACTGCTAAAAATCAGGAACAGAAAAGGAAGGTCTTGAGCTGTTTCCTAAAGAGGGAATATTCCGTGCACTGTCTGAGCTGCACAGGAAGCTTGTTCCAATAGCAGGGGCCTAAATAAGAAGGAAAATGCTACTTACCAGTATGCATCTGTTCTTGGCATGTAGAGCTGCAGATCCTCACACTGTGCATTAGATCGCCATCTGGTGTTGGGCTCGGATGCTTGCACTTTGTTGTTGTCTTCGAAGAAGTCTTTGTAGTCATGTGATAGGTGACTCCTCCTTTGGACAATAGTGCGCATGGGCATCGACTCCATCCTCAGATTGTTTTTCGCCATATTGGGGAGTGATGGAGTTAGTAGAAAAGGAAAGAGATGTCCATGTGTGTGTATCTAATTAAGATAGGACTGGAGCACATACAGGTCCCGGGAGGTGGGTGGGCGTGTGAGGATCTGCAGCTCTACATGCCAAGAACAGATGCATACTGGTAAGTAGCATTTTCCGTTCGAGGCATGTGAGCTGCAGAGCTCACACTGTGCATAGACTGTACAGCAGTATCTCCCTAGCGGTGGTCACCTGTATGTGTTGCAGTAGTTTGAAAAAGGGTTTTAAGGACAGCTTGGCCCACGGAAGCTTGTTGCTTGGCTTGCACATCAACACAATAGTGTTTAGTGAAGGTGTGTGTTGTAGACCACGTGGCTGCCTTACATATGTCTTCTAGGGGAATGTTCCCTAAGAATGCCATGGAGGCCCCTAGTTTGCGTGTTGAGTGCGCTCTAGGGGAACTGATAATGTGCGTTTGGCTTTTTGGTAGCAGATTTGGATACATTTAACAATCCACCTTGCAACCCGGCTTTTGAGTTGGGATTACCTTTGTGTGGTGGAGAGAAAGCTACAAACAATTGTTTGGTTTTGCGAAAGGATTTGGTTCTGTCAATGTAATACATAAGGGCTCTTTTGACATCTAGGGTGTGGAGAGCTCTTTCTGCCACGGAATCTGGGTTTTGGAAGAACACAGGTAGTTCTACTGATTGGTTAAGGTGGAAAGGCGAAATGACTTTGGGAAGGAATTTTGGGTTTGTTCTGAGAACTACCTTTTATGATGTATTTGTAAGAAAGGCTCTTGTATAGTTAGAGCTTGTAGCTCACTGACTCTCCTGAGAGAAGTGATTGCAATTAGAAACGCAACTTTCCATGTAAGGAATTGAAGTTCACATTTATGTAAGGGTTCGAAAGGTGGACCCATGAGCCTGGTAAGTACTATATTAAGATTCCACACTGGGGAAGGTGGTAATCTGGGAGGTATGATCCGCTTAAGGCCTTCCATAAAGGCTTTAATGGCGGGAACTTTGAATAGTGATAAGTGTTGTCTGTTTTGTAAGTAAGCAGCAAGGGCTGCGAGGTGCAGACGTATGGATGAGTATGCAAGATTACATCTTTGCAAATGTAGCAAATAGCAAATGATGTTTTGCGTAGAGGCTTGTAATGGTTGGATGTTATTATTAGTGCAGTAAATAGCTAATCTTTTCCATTTAGCTGCATAGCAGGCTCTGGTAGTTGGGCGTCTAGCTTCTTTTATAACGTCCATGCAGTCTGGGGGTAGGTTAAGGTAACCAAATTCTAGGACTTCAGGAGCCAAATTGCAAGGTTCAGCTGAGATGGATCTGGGTGCATTATCTCTCCATGGCTCTGCGTTAGCATTGTTGGGGAGAGGTGTAGACTTTGGTATGGGACTACTGATAGCTCCAGTAGTGTGGTGAACCACGGTTGGCGTGCCCATGTAGGGGCTACTAGTATCATTTTTAGAGACTGTTGTCGAAGCTTGCGTACTACAAGTGGGATGAGTGGGAGCGGTGGAAAAGCGTACACAAATCTGCCGGACCAGTTCATCCATATCGCATTGCCCTTGGACTGCGGGTGTGGAAACCTGGCGGCGAAGGTTGGGCATTTGGCGTTTTGGTGTGTGGCGAACAGATCTAAGTCTGGCTGGCCCCACATCTGGAAGAATGGTAGAAGAACTTGTGGATGTAGTTCCCACTCGTGAATCTGTTGTGTCTGTCGACTTAACAGATCTGCAATCTGATTGTGAACCCCTGGTAGGTGTTCTGCTAGAAGGTATATGTTTTGTGGAATGGTCCACCTCCAAATGTCCTGTGCTAGTTGGGACAGTTGTGGAGAGTGTGTCCCCCCCTGTTTTTGTATTTAGTACATAGCTGTGATGTTGTCTGTTCGGATCAGGACAGCTTTGTTTTGTACGTGGAGTTGAAAGGACTTGAGAGCTAGGAATATAGCTAGTAACTCTAGGTGGTTGATGTGGAGCAGCTTCTGCCGAGTGGTCCACTTGCCTTGTGTTGTATGATGTAACAGGTGTGCTCCCCATCCTGTAAGGGATGCGTCCGTGGTTAGTACTACTTGTGGAACCGGCTCTAGGAACGGCCGCCCCTTGGACAAATTGTTGGTGTTCCACCACTGCAGAGAGCGATGTGTGCGGCTGTCCACCAACACCAGATCTGTAAGATGTCCATGAGCCTGGTTCCATTGGCGCGCTAGGCACTCTTGTAGAGGACGCATTTGAAGTTTTGCATGAGGGACGATAAAAATGCAGGATGCCATCATGCCGATTAGCTGCATAAACACTCTGGCTGGAAGAGAGTGTTGCATTTGAAACCTGGGGACAAGGGTTTGTATACTGGCTATCCTGGCTGGGCTGGGGTAAGCTAGAGCAGTGGAAGTGTTTATTGTAGCTCCCAGATATTGAAGGACATGGGAGGGCTGAAGGTGGGACTTGGTATAGTTTATTGTGAACCCCAAGTTGTGTAATGTTTGTATTGTTTGGTGAGTGTGTTGGACACACTGGTTGAATGATTTGGCTTTGATAAGCCAGTCGTCCAGGTATGGGAAGACATGTATTTGTTGTCTTCGTAGATGCGCTGCTACTACTGCAAGGCATTTGGTAAACACTCTTGGAGCAGTGGTGACTACGAAGGGAGTACTTTGAACTGGTAGTGCTGCCCATTGAGAACGAGACCTTAGATACTTCCTGTGAGCAGGATGTATGGGAATGTGGAAGTAGGCGTCCTTGAGGTCTAATGTGGCAAGGAAGTCTTGTTGTTGTAGTAAGGGAAGCACTTGTTGGAGAGTGATCATGTGAAAATGATCTGAGTGTATGTATTGATTGAGAGGTCTGAGGTCTAAAATAGGCCTGAGAGTGCCGTCCTTTTGGGAATGAGGAAGTACAGGGAGTAAACCCTGTGCCCTGATGTAGCAGAGGCACTGGCTCTATGGCGTGCTTTTGAAGCAGGGAAAGTACCTCTTGTTGTAAAAGTGTAAGATGGTCTGTGGACATTGGACGCTGCCTGGGTGGTATGGTGGGGGGTAGCTGTTAGCTCCAGGCAGTAGCCATGTTGGATAATCTGTCTCACCCACCTGTCTGTTGTAATGGAGTTCCAGACAGGCAGGAACTGTGATAGCCTTCCCCGACAGGAGTGTTGTGGTCGGGGGAAGTGGAGGAAAGTCACTGTTTGGGAGTGGTGGAGGTACGGGTGTTGTTATTATTACCTCGACCTCTGCCCTTGGAGTTGTTGCCTCTGTAACCACCCCTAAAGTATCCTCTATTAGGAGAGGTTTGGGTGTTTGTTCGATAGGAAGAGGAACTGTCTGCGGTGGTATTCCTGGAGCCCCCTCTGTAAAAGGAGCGGCGAAAGGAGCCACGTTGCTGCGGGGACTACAATGCTCCCATTGATTTGGCAGTGTCAGTATCCTTCTTCATCTTTTCTAGTGCTGTGTCGACAGCAGGACCAAATAGTTGGTTTTGGTTAAATGGCTGGTTTAGTATGGTAGTCTGGACTTCTGGCTTAAAACCTGAAATGCGAAGCCAGGCGTGTCGTCTGATAAGCACGCTAGTGTTAACTGACCTAGCGGCGGTGTCGGCTGCGTCTAAGGCGCACTTAATGGAGGCATTTGAAATAAGTTTGCCTTCTTGAATGAGGTCAGTGGCTTGTGTTTTGTATTGATCAGGTAGATGTTGAAGGAGGGTTTCTAGCTGATCGTAGTGTGCCCTGTCGTACCTAGCTAGTAGAGCTTGGGTGTTAGCGATGCGCCAGATGTTGGTGGCTTGCGCAGCTACTGCGTTTGCCAGAGGAATCTAACAATTTGGATTCTTTATCAGGGGGCGGAGCATCCCTGAAGTTTGGGAATTGGCGCGTTTTCTGGCATTAGAAACGACCAGTGAGTCAAGGGGAGCTGACCTTTGATGTAGGTGGGGTCATCGGGGCAGGTCTATATTTTTATCCACTCTAGGATTAAGGATCCTGGCTCTGACTGGGTCGTTAAAAATTTCAGGTGCGTGTTTAATGACACCCTTGATCATGGGCAAAGTTTGAACAGTTTTTGAGACCGTTCAAAAGTGTCTAGAAGAAAATCTTCTTCTGGTTGGTCGGTGTGAATATGCACCCCATGAAAAACGACCGCCCTATGTATGAGTTGCCCAAAACCTATGTGATCATCTGGTGGAGATGGTTTTGTGGGATAAGGTGGAGGGCTGGGGAGGTCTGTAGGGTCTGGGGGTCATTATAACCCCAGTCATCCTGTGGTGGATTATCTGGATCCAGAAATAAATTATGAGGGTCATCCCGTACCCCATGTTGTCCTCATACTCATGTGGGGGAGAATCCGCAGGTTGAGGAGGTGTGATAGGGATGTGGAGAGGAGGGGTGTTAGAGAGAGGTATAGGGGAAGAAGGAGGCATAGGGAAGTGGAAGAGTCCTTCTTCTTTGGAGGGACAGGCTTGTGACGTGGCACAGAGGAAATGTGTCCTGTTTTAGGATTGATATAAAGCTTGTGTTGATTAGGATCGATGGGATCCGGTGTAAACAGTTCCTCCCCTTGAATATTAGTTTTCGGCGCCGACTTTTCGGTTCCGAACGTGGTGATGGCTTCTTTAAATGTTCCTTTGCTTTAGAAGGCGTCGAGGCGTCCTTCGGCTTAGCTACAGGCTCGACCGGCTTTAGTTTAGGGGTGTGTCGAGTAGCTTCGGTTTCGGTGCCGAGGGATCCGCGTGCTTGGAGGCGGATTTGGGGACCGAACTGGATTTCGGCGCCGGGTGGTCTTTGTGTTTCGGCGCCGAAGGTGCCGGTGTAACGGGCACATGTGGTTTGGTCGGTGCCGAGGAACTAGAAGGCTTTGTTTTCTTCTTCGGTGCCGAGCCCGGAGGCGGGGCGTCTGAAGCACGTTTACGGTCTCGACTGGGGCCCGTAGGCGAAGTGCTGACCGGTGCCTTCGATTTTGCAGGGAGGGTTGGGGCAGGGGCAGTAGTACTCACACGCTGCCCTGGAGGGATGGAACCGTCGGAGTCCTCTGCCTCGGAGATGATAGCGAGGTCTTCGGAGTCTTCTTCCGGAACGTCGGGACCCTCATCGAAGATGTTGACGGGTTCCGGGAGCGGACCTGTGCGCCATGATGTGCCTTCGGGCTCGGCGATCGCGGATTGTCTTCTTGGAGCGGAAGGAGGCGCAGGCCGGACAAGTGGCCTCGTTATGGTCTGGTGAGAGGCACCGATTACAGACCTGGTGGTGGTCACTGTGAGGAAACTTTGCTCCACATTGGGGGCATTTTCGGAATGGCGTCCTTTCCATGGGCAGTAGGCCTTACGGCGTCGATGGGCCCAACGGCCCGCGTCGACGGCTGGAAAGGAGATCGAGGAAGGGACGTCGAGATGTCGATGTCGGTATCAGGTGTTGAAAAGTGGAAAGCGCTGCAAAAAACAAGTTTCGAACCGGAGTGTCGAAATTGCATCCGAACCCGATGGCGGAAAAAACAATCTGAGGATGGAGTCGATGCCCATGCGCACTATTGTCCAAAGGAGGAGTCACCTATCACATGACTACAAAGACTTCTTCGAAGACAACAACAAAGTGCAAGCATCCGAGCCCAACACCAGATGGCGATCTAATGCACAGTGTGAGCTCTGCAGCTCACATGCCTCGAACAGAGACTTCACACCTTGTCTGGACCGTTTGATTCTAGGCACTGCAAGGAGGGATTGAGATCCTGAACGAAGGGACCGCTGAGGTGTATAGGGAAGAAATTTATCTGCAAGATAGCTAGGGCCAGAATTGGACAAGGCCCTATGTATGGTGCAACAAATTTTAAACTGTACTCGTTCTCGTATTGGGAGCCAGTGAAGCTGAAAGAGCAGAGGCCGAGAGGCTGTCCTGGGCGGGCGTTCAGGATCAAGCGTGCCGCCGTGTTCTGAACAACCTGCAATCTATTAAGAGCAGCCTCATTAGCACTCAACAATAGGCTGTTACAGTAATCCAGGCGACTTAGAATAAGCGCCTGGGTTAGCGTCTTCCTGGATGAATCAGGAAGCAAGGGAAGGATGCGACGCAGTAGGCCCAACACATGGAAACAGGAGCCAGCTGTCTGTGCAGCGTGCTCCTTCATGGTAAGGGTCTGCTCCAGGCGAACACCCAAGTTTTTTACACAAGACTTGGGGGCGGGGCGTTACCCAAATCTGTGGGCCACCAATTGGGGGTCCACAGAAGTTGAGCCTCCCAAAAGCATAATCTCCGTCTTTCCCACATTGCACTGAAGAAAGTTACTCCTCATCCACTGCGAGATGTTTCTCATTCCCATAGAGAAAGCAGCCTGTACAGAAGGTGTGAATTTTGCGAATGGAAAGAGCAGCTGGGTATCGTCAGCATAGGAGACGGGGATAAACCCGCTACTCCTTAACAGGTTGGCCAAGGGAGCCACACAGATGTTAAACAAAGTCGGGCTCAAACAAGAGCCCTGTGGTACTCCCTTGGACAACTCTGATACAGCGGAACGATACGGACCAAGGTTAACCGCCTGTGAGCGGAATGAAAGAAAACTCGTCAGCCACTGTAAAGCCAAATCTCTGAGTCCGATCTCCTCCAATCTCCTGAGCAAAATCTTATAGGAAACCGTGTCGAACGCGGCAGAGAGGTCCAACAGCACCAGAATCATAGAGTGGCCTCTATCTAGGGTCATCCTGATGTTATCGGTGACCACTAGTAGGGCCGATTCTGTGCTGTATTTAGGACGAAAGCCTGATTGAGAAGAATCAAGACTACCTGTCCGTTCGACATAGTTGGAAAGATGGATGTTAATATGTTTCTCCAATAGCTTGCCCAGGAACGGAAGGAGAGAGTGGGACGGAGATTGGAGAACTCAGTTAGCGGGGCCTTGGTGTTCTTTCGGATAGGCATAACCTGTGCTGTTTTCCATTCCAAAGGGACCAGGCCTCCTCGCAGAGAGAGATTGAGGAGATGTGCAATGGAGGAGACAGGTGACAGGCGAGAGAGATAGTAGTTTTTGCCGGAATACAATCCAGGGGGATCCTGATTAAATTGAGACGGATCAATGATTCTACCTCCACCTGCGTCACTGGGGAAAGCTTCCCAATGATTGAGTAACTGTCAGCCCAAGTGCTTTGGGAATCGTAATCGAAGGGGATGATATCCTAATTGGATTATTTTATCATAGATGGTCTCAATTTTTGTGTGAAAAGGTGCTAATATCATCACACAATTTTTGTGTCGGGGCTATTAGGTTCTCGCATGCTTTGGGATTGGTGAAGGACTGAAGTATGCGGTATAGCGCCTTGAGGTCATTATTAGCCTGGTTTAATTGTAGAGCTATATGAGCTTTACGTGCTGCCCTAATTTCCCCATGATACTTAGCCAAAGCTATATAGAACCGCTCCTTATCTTCCTCCACATGAGTAAGGCGCCACCGTTTTTCATGCTTCCTACAGATTCGTTTTCGGCGCGAAGTTGAGGGGAGTACCAGGCATTCTGGGGATGCTTAGGGGAGCTAGGAAAGGATTTCAAAGGAGCTAACTGGTCCACAGCTCTAGAAACTGCCAAGTTATACTTATCAAGAGCCTCTTCGATGTCGTCTGATTCCAATATCCGAGGCTCTTCAAAAACTGATTGAAGCCCTCTGGCGTAACTCTCTTCCACTGTCTGAAAAGGAGAGGAATATCATGGGTGATGTGAGTTCCTTTCCCTGGCGCCTGAATGCAAAATTCGATTGACGCATGGTCAGACCAGGACATAAACTGGGGGACATTGAGGGAATTAGAAAAAATGATGTCCAGTGTGTGGCCAGCTACATGTGTAGGGCCTTCGTTGAGCTTGGTCAACCCTAGAGTAGTCAACTCCGTTATTAGTGACCCTGTGTCCGCATTAGAACCGCACTCACTGTGTATGTTAAAATCGCCCAGCAGCAAAAAATTGCTGCTCGCAATTACATGTGGGGCGATTAATTCGGTTAGTTGAAGAGAAAAATCATGCATCGGACCAGGAGGCCTGTATACCAATAAACTTTATTATTCTTTAAACAAATGACTCAGTGATTCTTTAGCTCAATGATTAAGGTAAATTGTTAAAGAGTTTATTGTGATTGAGCTGGTCTTAATCACCATCAACTGATTCCTACTAGTTGGTCCATCGACCAATGAGCGGAATACCTTAAAGCAAATGAGAAACATTATGTCATGTTAAAAGAGGTATCCCGTCTCCTTCCAGCGAATCGTTTTCTCCTAGGTTAGGGACGGAGGAAATCCAGGGATTAAATGAGTAAGTGAATATATATGCGTGTTATGGGCCCCACCTTCATATGGATATAGTTTGTGTGTTGGAGGAATAGTTGTACCTGGATGACCGAAGCATATAGGAGAATAATTTTTATTGTTAGCGCTGGATCAGATTTCTTGGTAGCAGAGGATGGTTACTATAGATTAGTTTGGTGATTATTGTTTATTGATTAGTGATTATTGATTATTGATAAATTCATGTCTAACACTTTATGTTGAGTCGCGTTATGTTATATGTAAGTTTTCACGCTTCCGGGAAGTAGGAAGTGGAACACGTGTGGCAAGAGAAGTCACATGGAATGGTGCATTGTCTGAGTTCATATTGGTGATAACACAGGTTGTGTTATGATAGGGACATTTTCCGTATAAAAGGTGTGTAAGTGAAATAGTGATCGGTTTTCTTGTGAAACTCTGGCCTTAATTCTCACGAGCAGTATAGTCTCCACATGTGTTTTATCCCCAGAGAAACGGGTTTATTGCTTGCTTGAAAGAAGGGTAAGGTAGAGGGAAGTGCTACTTTATCGGCGAAACTGAAAATTCTGTGGTAGGGTAGAGGTAAGCGCTGCCTACTGGAAAATACAGAGTTCTTGTGTAAATGGACAAGCTATTTCTTTGGTTTAGCGAATCAGACAATGGAAATGTGTTTTAAATGTTGTAACTAACGAAGAATTGTTGAAAAAGAAATTGCCGATAAATTTTGTAAAGGAGGGGTCAAGAGCAGAAGTGACGTAGACAAAAGCCGCGCTGGGATTAGACAGTGCGTTAGTCATACGGAAACAGGAGCCGAACTGACGTAGACAAAAGCCGCGCTGGGATTGGACAGTGCGCTGTAGACAGAATCCGCTCTGATTGGAGTGTTGGTGTGAGTCGCGTTAGTATTGGTTGGAATAACGCATAGAGAACAGTGTTGAATTGCGGATCGTTTGAGGAGAAAAAGCGATTGTGAATCATGTCGTATTATGAGTATGGTAGAGAGAAAATGTCATGGATGTCGAAAGTTAAGAATTTCTTTAAGAAAGACAAAAGGTAGTGACTAGAGAGGGACAAATAATTCCTCCGCCTGAAATCACCAGCTTCGCACATGATGCTGAAATATGGATATCATACATGCATATGGTTAGAAAATTGGACAAAATATACCAAGAATGATGGAGCTTTGGCTTTCCCTGAGAATGGTTCATTTAATGTAGCTGTACTACGGAACTTGAGAGAAAAAATGGCAATGTTAGAACCTAGACCTAGACCGACACAGTTGCACAAGTTACTAACTTGTGTAACGATATATCTGTAAGAGACAGTAGTTAGTGATAGATTCCTTACCTTAGAATATCCCCAGGCGTCAGGCTGGATCCGGAAGAGTTTTGCGTAGCAGTACCCTTGCTGCGTCGGTGGCGGCGTCGTGCGGCTCCGCGTCCGTCGTCGGCGTCGTGATCGCCGGGATGACGTCGCGGGCAGTACTTAGGCGCCGCCCTGCTGCGCTGACGTCAGTTCTGTACACGACTTTCCGCGCCAGGAACGCAGAGCCATGCAAGAAGCTGACACAGGTGTCTGAAAAATACTAGGGCCCTGAAAGGGATGTCCTTAACCCTAGAAATCAGTTCGCAGAACGGGGAGGATGGGTGGGGCGGTGAGAATCTATCACTAACTACTGTCTCTTACAGATATATCGTTACACAAGTTAGTAACTTGTGCATCTGAAAGAGACACGTTAGTGATAGATTCCTTACCTTAGAATAGATACCCCAGCAATACCAACCCCGGTGGTGGGTCTGCGAACAAAGATCAGACAAGGAAGTCCTGGAGGACAGAACGGCCAAGAAGCCGTCCCTCCGGACCTGACTGTCAAGGCAGTAATGCTTAGTAAACGTGTGCAGCGAGGCCCACGTAGCTGCCTGACAGATAACCGGCAGCGGAACACCGCGGCCCAAGGCCGTGGTAGCAGCCGTTGCCCTGGTGGAATGGGCACGCAGCCCAACAGGAGGCTCCTTCTTAGCCAAAGAATAGCAGGTCTTGATGCACAAGGTAACCCAGCGGGAGATGGTCCTCTTGTGCACCGCCCGACCTTTTGGCGCCACGTAGCCAACAAAGAGCTGGTCATCCACCCGGAAGTGTTTTGTGCGGTCGATATAGAAGGAGAGCGCACGTTTTGGGTCCAGACGGTGGAGCCTCTCTTCCTCTCTGGAAGGATGCGGAGGCGGAAAGAAGGTGGGCAAAGTGATGGTCTGCCCAATGTGGAAAGCAGTAACCACCTTTGGCAAGAAGGACGGACGCGTCCGAAGAACAACCTTGTCTGGATGAACAGACAGAAAGGGAGGTTTGCAAGAAAGAGCCTGGAGCTCACTCACCCGCCGAGCGGAGGTGATGGCCACCAGAAAGGCTGCCTTTAGAGTCAGAAGACGAAGAGGACAGTTATGCAGAGGCTCAAAGGGAGCGCACATTAAAGGTAAGAACCAAGTTCAAGTCCCACTGAGGCATTACAAACGGAACAGGAGGGAAGAGGTGAGTAATGCCTTTTAAGAACCTGTTAACAACAGGGGACTTGAAAAGGGAGGGCTGATCACGGAGCCTGAGGAAGGCCGAGATAGCACAAAGATAACCCTTGATGGTACCCAGGGCAGAACCCTGTTGGGCCAGAGAGAGAGGAACAGAAGGACCTCAGAAAGAGGGGCAGAAAGGGGATCCACAGCCTTTGCTGTGCACCATGCCACAAATTTGTTCCACCTGCAGGCGTATACCACCTTAGTGGAGGGACGCCTGGCTGCCAGAATCACATCACAAACTTCGGGAGGCAAGTCGAAAGGAATCAACTGCCGCCGCTCAATCTCCACGCAAGCAGGTGTAGACTGGACAGGTTCGGGTGGAGGACCGTCCCCTGCTGCTGCGACAGAAGATCCTCCCGAAGAGGCAGACGGATCGGGGATCTATGCTCATATTGAGTAGCTCGGGATACCAAACTCTTCGAGCCCAGTCCGGAGCCACAAGAATGACTTGGGCCCGGTCGTGCCGAATCTTCTTCAACACTCTGGGTAGAAGTGGTATAGGCGGAAAGGCGTACAACAGACCGCAACTCCACTCGCGGCGAAAGCGTCGCCGAGCGAGTGCCGCCTTGGAAATTCCAACGCGCAGAACTGATGACATTGCGCGTTCTCTTCGGTGGCGAATAGATCTAACCAAGGCTCTCCCCACTGTAGAAAGAGTCCTTGCGCCACTTCCGAGTGAAGACGCCATTCGTGATCCATCATGCACCGGCGGCTGAGTTACGTCCGCCCTGGCGTTCAGAGAACCTGCCAGGTGTTGAACCATCAGGAACATGCCCTGATGTTCCAGCCATGTCCAGAGGCGCAGAGCCTCCTGACAAAGGGTCCAAGACCCCACCCCGCCCTGTTTGTTGCAGTACCACATGGCGGTGGTGTTGTCTGTGAACACCTGCACTACCTTCCCTTTGACAGAGGGAAGGAATGCCTTGAGTGCAAGCCGGATCGCCCGGAGCTCCAGAAGGTTGATATGGAGCCGGGACTCCGCCGGAGACCAGAGGCCTCTGATCTCCGCCTCTCCCATGTGACCGCCCCATCCCAGAAGGGACGCGTCCGTCACAACTGTATGCTCTGGCTGGGGAAGGAGAGGGATCTGCCCATGACCCATTGCCGGTTCGAGAGCCACCACTGCAACTGTTTTGCAGTCCCCTCCGAGATCTGGACGTGATCGGACAGGTTGCCCTGGTGCTGCGCCCACTGGAACTTCAGGTCCCACTGCAGAGCCCGCATATGCCATCTGGCATGATTGACCAGCAGGATGCAGGAGGCCATGAGGCCCAGCAGCCTCAGGGTCATCCTTACCGAAACCCAGGATAAAGGCCGAAAGATCGGAATCATAGCCTGAATATCCCGGACTCGCCGTTCGGGAGGATAGGCCCGAAACTGCGTCGTGTCCAGAACTGCTCCGATGAAAGGAGCTGTGGAGAAGGAATCAGATGCGACTTCGGCACATTGATGGAGAACCACAGCGAGTGCAGGAGTTCGGCCGTAGTCTGGAGGTGGGAGACGACTGCCTGGGGCGAGCCCGCCTTCAGCAGCCAGTCGTCGAGGTAGGGGAAGACTGAAACCCCTGCCCGGCGCAGATGAGCTGCGACCACCGCCATCACTTTCGTGAACACCCGAGGGGGCACTTGTAAGGCCAAAGGGAGCACGGTGAACTGAAAATGCTCGGGGCCTACCGTGAACCGAAGGTAACGCCGGTGGGCCGGCAGGACGAGGATGTGGAAATACGCGTCCTGCAAGTCCAACGCTACCAACCAGTCTCCTGGGTCGAGGGCAGTCAAGACCTGAGCTAGGGTGAGCATCTTGAACTTCTCCTTCCGGAGGAAGCGATTGGCGTTCCGGAGGTCCAAGATAGGACGCATGTCCTCCTTGTCCTTTTGGGCACCAGAAAGTAGTGGGAGTAGCAACCACGCCCTACTTCTGGGGTCGGAACATGCTCGATGGCCCTCTTGGTCAAGAGGGCCGTGACTTCCTTCTGTAGAAGCACCAAGTGATCCCCTGACATGCGGTGGAATTGAGGTGGCATGGCTGGGGGGTGGTCTCGAAGGGGAGGGAGTAGCCCCTTCGGACAATGTCCAAGACCCACCTGTCCGAGGTGATGGTGCGCCAGTGGGGAAGGTGATGGCGGACCCTGCCCCCTACTGGCGTGCCGTGCACCTGAAAGGAGGGACTAGGAGGGCTTGGAGGCCGCGGACGGGTTGGAGGTGGTGGCCTGACCCGCACGCTGGTTGCCCGATCCGCCACGGCGGAATCCACGTCCTCGGCCACGCGAAGACGCCTGCTGCGCGGGCCGGTGGCTGGGCTGCTGACGTGAAGGGGCGCCCCTACCGTGGCCACGATAGGGGCGAAAAGCAGAAGGCAGCGGAGGGCGTGTAGCAGAAAGGCCCAGGGACTTTGCAGTAGCCCGTGAGTCCTTAAGCGCTCCAACGCATGGTCTGCTTTGGACCCAAAAGACCGACTCCATCAAAGGGCATGTCCATGAGAGTATTCTGGACATCCCCTGAAAAACCAGTGGTTCTCAGCCAGGCGTGGCGCCGGAGCGCCACCGTCGTTGCAATCGACCTGCCCAGCGAGTCAGCGGTGTCAAGGCCACAACGGATAGTGTATTTGGCCGCATCCCTTCCTTCCGCAATGGCGCGGGAAAGCAGTGCCTGGACCTCCTCAGGGCACTGGGGCAAAACATCCGCCACCGAATCCCACAGGGAGTGGGTATATCGGCCCAAAAGACAAGCGGTGTTAACGGACCGCAAGCCAGCACTGGAGGAAGAAAAACCTTTCTTCCCAAACTGATCCAGGCGTTTGGATTCCCTATCCGGAGGAGCGGTAGGGAAGGCGGTTTGGGAAGCGGAGGCTTGGACAACCAAGCTCTCAGGAGTGGGGTGGACAGAAAGAAACAGGGGTCGCCCGGAGCGGGGCGATGGCGTCGTGACACGTTCCGATCCACAGGAGCCCCTGTGTTGGGCTTGGACCAGGCGCCCAAAAGAACGTCAGTGAGGGCGTCGTTAAACGGCAGCACAGTCTCCGCAGAGGAGGCTGCCGGCTGAAGCACCTCTGTCAAGATGTTAGGCTTGACCGTCAAAGTAGGGAGCTGGAGACGTAAGGCCCCAGCAGCCCTACGCAACACCGTACCAAAATTGGCCCCCTCCTCCGTAGCCACGGGAGGAGACAGCATGCCAGTGTCAGGAGAAGTATCCAGACCACTGGCCTCCCCTAGACTCTCTGTCCAGTCCTCATCATACTGACAGTTGCGTGTCAGAGGGTCATCAGACCCCTCCCAGTCCTCCTGGTCCTCCTCTGGTTCAAAATAAGGAGGAGGAGGGACATTTGGGACCCAAGGTCCCATCGGCGCCGAGCCGGCGTCGAGCGGCGTCGCTCCGGGTCCATGTCCGGAGCCGGAAGGAACTGGGGGCGACGCCGCCCGGAGCCCAGGGCGGCGTCGAGAACGGCACCGGAGACATCGGCGCCGGCGGAGGTGTCGTGAGGTCGACCGGCGTCGATGGGGGTTGTGGAGCCGGGATCGAGGCCGGGGCCGAAGCCGGAGCCGGGATCGAGGCTGGAGGCTCGGGTGACGCCGGGGCCGGAGCCGCCGGCGACGCCGGAGCAACCCCATCAGGGCCCGCGGGGCCCGAAGGCGCACCGGAGGGGCCTGAAGGCCCGAAGAGGCGGGCCATGGCCGACAGGAACTCCTGTACCTTGGCCGGATCCGCCCCCGAACCCGGGAAGGGCGGGTATGGCGGGGGCGACTCCACAGGCAAGTCCGGGGCCGCGGGGCGGGGACGGTGCCGGGAGGGGCCTCAGCCGAGTCGCGAGACCGGCGAGGCGAAGTCCGAGAGCGACGATGCTTCTTGGACTTCTTGTGCCTAGACTTACCGGACGAAGAAGACTTCGACGCCGACGACCGGTGTGCACTCCGCGAGCGACCCCTGGACCTCTCACGCGACCGGGGCTTCCGCGGAGCCGAATGCCGGGCCTCGAGGAGCTTTCGAGACCGCTCTCGCAAAGCTTTCGGGTTGAGGGCCTGGCATTCGGGACAAGACTCGGTGTCGTGGCCTCGGCCGAGGCAGAAGAGACACTCCCAATGCGGGTCGGTGACGGACATCATCCGCGCACAGGCGCCGCATCGCTTGAAGCCGGGCATCCCTACGACACCTTAAAGTTGGAAAAAACAGTGAAAAAATCACCAAAAAGTATGGTCAAAAATTGACCAGGGCACTGCTCTTCCCGGATCTGCGCTTACTGGCGCGGAAAAAGAAGAACTGACGTCAGCGCGCAGGGCGGCGCCTAAGTACTGCCCGCGACGTCATCCCGGCGATCACGACGCCCGGCGACGGACGCGGAGCCGCACGACGCCGCCTACCGACGCGCAAGGGTACTGCTACGCAAAACTTTCCGGATCCAGCCTGACGCCTGGGGATATTCTAAGGTAAGGAATCTATCACTAACGTGTCTCTTTCAGATTGAAGCTTTAACTGAGTGGGAAGATGAGATGTATGAACGAGAGAGATTCAGAGGATTAAAGAATCATGAGTTTGTGCCTGGAAGGTTATGGGGAGTAAATCATGAGGACAGAATAAAGCGTTGGAGATGTGCAAATATGACAGGAGGTTTGTTTCCAGCTTTTACAGTTGAGGAAGAAGCAAAGAGAAAGTGTACTGAGAAAAAGAAACATGTAGTTGTAGAAAAGTATGTGTATGGTGGTAGTGAAACGGATGACGAATTGCTGGAAGATATTTTAAACAGAAACCCACCTCCATACCAACAGACTTCTGCGGTGGTGACACCTAATGCACCGCCAATGGAAACTGGGAGGAATAAAAATCCCGAACGAGATGAGACAAATAGGTCACAAGATCAATTAAAAACTTCACAAAACGAAGAGATAGAAAGTGACAATGCAACTGAATTAGCAAAAACCACAAGAGAATTGACTGAGAAAATAAGAGCATTGACAAAGAATATGGAAGCTGTAACTGTACCAGTGACAATAGGTCCAGTAATGTCAATTTTTGAGAATCAGAAAATTGATGAACGTTCTTTAGTGATTCCCATGAATTCACATTTGCAAAGAAAAAGAGAAGGGATGGAACTGAATAATGAAGGTGCACACCATTTGGCTAGTACCTACAGACCAAGCCCACCTACTAATTTGACGATAAATGAGAATGAGATTGGGAGAATACCTATGGTAAAGGAGTCTGCATCAGGGACACCAGAAAGAAGTAACAATTGGATAGAATTAAATAGTACGCCTGTAGGGCCGACTCCAGATGAGTTAAATGAATGGATGAAAGCGCTAAAAACAAAAGAAACGGAAGTAAAACCATTAGATGTAATTAGGTTAAAAATAGACATGGAAGAATTGATTTTAGGAACCATTGGTACAGAAAAATAAAAAAATTATCAGGATGATGAGATTATGTTTTTGTGCAAAAGTCTTACATGGAGAGCTAGAAATTTACATGACAAATTGGAAGAAACCGCAAGTGAACTAGGAGTAGAGTTTGTAAAAGTGAGAACGTTGCAGAAACCATACAGAGTAGATTTTTGTGAAAAAGATATAGAGAATTTGAACACATCAGGAAGACTGACCCAAATAAAAGAGTTAATTGTTTTACTGAGAAAATGGGGTGATGTGGATAGATGGAGAAATAGATGGACGAAAAAGAACGAGAAAACAACAGATAAAGCATCTTTGGCTTTTGCAGTGACAGATAAGGAACCAGTTGTAAGGGAGTACCCGATGAGAGAAACTCCAGGTGGTAGTTATGTGCATGTTCCATGGACCAGACAGGATATACTGTCATTTACAAATGACTTCCCAAAGTTGAGAGAAAAGCCAGTAGAATGGTACAGACAAGTGGAGAGATTTGTGAAAGTTTCAAAAGTGTTGTGGATAGACTTAGATGGATTGTTTGATATAGTAGTGCCAGCTAATTTGTGGACAGAATGTAAGATTACTATTGATGGCCAACTGTAGAATATCCAAGGGATGCTAAAACAGGAGCGCCAGGACCAGAAGTGATGAGGAAGTATGACCAAGTAATTACCTTTTGAAGAATAAGATTCCACCTAAAGAAACAGATTGGGTAAAAATAGACAGAACGCAGGAAAGTAAAGAATCAGTGCATGCTTATTACGAAAGGCTGTTGTTGGTTTTCAAACAGTATAGTGGTTATGAGACACTAAATGAGAAGGATATGAGTCATTTTGTATATAGATTTGTATATGAGTTGAAACCGCAGATAAGTGAAATGATTAAGCAGCATATGATTTGTTGGCAGAATAGCACAGTTGACGAGGTTTTGAGATATGCTAAATATTGCAGTGATGATATTGAGAGTAGACAGCGTAAATTGAAAGAAAAAGCCACGTGGGCACAGGTGAAAGTTGAGGAGAAGCAAGAAGCTCAATTGAGTAATACCGGTAATGAAACAGGACAGATCCCGACCTAATATAGGTAAAGGAAAAGGACAAATGAGCATAGATGAGGCAAAGAAAAAGTGGCCATGCCACAACTGCGGAAAGCTAGGGCATTGGAGAAACGAGTGTAAGTTTCCTCCAAAACTTAATGTGGAAAATCAATCATTAAATTCACAGGTGCAGAGTGAGGTAGTTACTCAACAAAGTCAGGTGCCACAACCACCACTTCCCAAGAGTGTTAACCAACAGAAATACAGTGCAGAAACAGGATTCTACGGAGGAGAACAGGTAACACAGTTGCCGCGTGCAGCTGCAATTTCTCAATATTGGTTACGACAGGATGAGGATGAAAGGGATGAAAGTTTCTGACGGTGCCTAGGAGAGGGGAAGAGTGCGTGCTTGGCGCAACTCTAGAGGTAGATCAGTCTGGTCCATTTGTGGATGGAGAAGTGAATGGTGCAAATGTAACATTCCTTGTGGACACTGGAGCTACCCGTTCTACTGTTAGGTCAGTGGAAATTCCAAACCTTCCTCTCTCAGGTGAACATATCCAAGTAGTTGGAGTTTCAAATCAGCAAATTAAGACGCCTCTTACTAAATTAGTGGAGGTAAGAATTGGTCCATTTAGTGAAATGCACCGATTTGTGGTATGCGATTGTAGTCCCGTGAACCTATTAGGACGCGATTTATTGTGCAAGATGAATTGCACTATCTATTGTACTCCAGATGGAATTGCATTTCAGACCCCAGATGAAGATGTGCTGTATAAAATGACAATGGTAAATTTAGAACCAGAAGTAAATGATTTGTTTCCTATATTTGATGCAGAGAAAATCCCAATTGAATTGAAAAAGATAGTGAAAGAAGAAGTGTGGGACTTTACAGGAGAAGATGTAGGATTAATGAAAGAAGTAGATCCCGTTAAAATAACAGTAAAAGAGGGAATAAGTTACCCAAATACGCCCCAGTATAAATTGACACCAGAAATAATTGAAGGAATAACGCCAGTAATAAACAAAATGGTTGAACAAGGGATTCTAAAAGAAATCATGAGCAGTCCATGTAATTCGCCAATAATGGGACTGAAAAAGCCAAACGGAACATATAGAATTGTACAAGATTTGAGGAAGGTAAACAACATTGTAGTGCCTTGTTGCCCAATAGTACTGAACCCTGCTGTGATTCTATACCAGATTCCACGTGAAGCAGAATGGTACACAGTAATTGATTTATGTCATGCATTTTTCTCTATTCCATTGCATCCAGATAGCCAGCCATTATTTGCGTTTAGGTTTGGAGAGCGTATTTTGGCATGGTGCCGAATTCCTCAAGGGTACACAGAAAGCCCCTCAATCTTTAATCAGATTCTAAAGAAATCCTTGGAAGATTTAAAAATGCCAGAAAAATCAGTGATGGTTCGGTATATTGATGACCTACTGGTGGCATCAAAAACGAAGGAAGCATGTGTCAATGATACAATTGCTTTGCTGAATCATTTGGCAAAAGAGGACATAAAGTGTCCCCATCAAAATTGCAGTTTTGTCAACAAGAAGTCCAGTATTTAGGGCATAAAATTGAGAAAGGAGTGCGAAAGGTAACGACTGAAAGAATAAAAATGATTCAAGGAATGAGAGCTCCAATGACGCAAAGAGAGGTAAGAATGTTTCTGGGAATGGTTGGATATTGTCGACAATGGATAAGCGGTTTTTCGCTGATTGCTAAACCGTTGCAAAAACTGACAAAGAAGGATGTTAAGGATCCTTTTGAAATGAATGATGAGGAAATGAAAGCATTCAGAGAGCTGAAAAAGAAATTATGTGAGGCTCCAGCATTGGGAATGCCTGACTATGAGAAAGATTTTGAGTTGTATTGCAGTGAAAGAGATGGATGTGCATTTTCAGTTTTGGTACAGAGACATGGAACTATGAAAAGACCCATTGCATATTTTTCAGCTGTTTTAGACCCTGTAGCGAAAGCGTTGCCTGGATGTTTGAAAGCAGTTGCTGCTACTTGTGTGAGTTTGGAACAGAGTGAAGGCATAGTGATGGGATATCCACTGAGAGTATATGTTCCCCATTCTGTGGAAATTCTCTTGACAAGAACGAAAACCCAATACATGACACATAGTCGGCTGACTAGGTATGAAAAAGTAATTTTGAGTGCAGATAATGTGACCATTGACAGATGTATGAATGTGAATCCTTCGACATCATTGCCAGATGAAGAAAGTGTGATTGAAATGGATGAAGTAGATCACGATTGTCTGAATGTGCTTGAATATTGTACAAAACCAAGATCAGATATACGAGATGAGCCTTTAAAGGAATCAGATTATATTCTGTTTGTGGATGGCTCATGTTTGAGAACGAATGATGGAGTTCTAAGTGCAGCATATGCGGTTTGCACAGTAGCAACTGTAATGGAAGCATCTTGTCTGAAAGGAATACGTTCTGCCCAAGTCGCAGAACTAGTAGCTCTGATTCAAGCGTGCAAGTTGGGAAGAAATGTACGGGTTACGATTGTGACAGATAGGCAGTACGGCTTTGGGGTGGTGCATGATTTCGGTCAGATTTGGTCACAAAGAGGTTTCTTGACGTCTGCAGGAACACTAATTAGAAATGGAGATTTTGTGAAAAAGTTGCTTGAGGCGATACAGCTGCCTAAACAGATTGCTGTTGTGAAGTGCAATGCACATAAAAATGGGGAAGACTACATAACTGTAGGTAATAAATATGCTGACGAGATTGCACAGTACTGTGCAAAGAATGTGGTTTCTTTGAACAAAAGTCGAGAAAGAGAGCATATTTCTTGTCCTTTGCTTTTACTAACCCTGTTGAGACATGGGATGAGGTGAGACAGTTACAGGAAGCCGCATATGATGAGGAAAAAGATACATGGATAAAAGCAGGATGTAGAAAACATGAAGAAAATGATGTTTGGGTTTACAGAGATGAAAGACCAGTTATGCCTGATAGCATGATTTCTGACATGGCACGGATGTACCATGGACAAGCCCATATTGGGAGAGATTCAATGATCAGACTTTTTAGACAAACATGGTATAATCCAAAATTCAGAGCCATAGCTGAGAGTCTTTGTCAGAGATGTCTTATTTGTCAACAGTTAAATCCAGGAAGGAAGACAGTAGTGAGTCTAGGAACAATAGGACGAGAAGGAGGTCCGTTCACTAGAATGCAAATGGATTTTATTGAAATGCCCCCTTGCAGCAGACTAAGGTATGTCCTAGTGGTCGTCTGTTTGTTTTCCTGTTGGGTGGAAGCATACCCAACCAGAAGGAATGATGGAATAATGGTAGCAAAACGTATGCTGCGAGAATTCATTCCGAGGTATGGTTTTCCAGTCACGATTGAAACAGATAGAGGATCACATTTCCAAAATGAATTAGTTAAACTGATTTGTGAAGCACTTAGTATAAAACAGAAACTGCATTGTGCATACAGACCAGAGGCTTCTGGAATAGTAGAGCAAGTGAATGGAACAATTAAAAACAGGTTAGGAAAAATGTGTCAAGCTACAGGACTCAAATGGCCAGATGCCTTGCCATTAGTTTTAATGACAATAAGAAGTATTCCGGAAAGGAAAACTGGACTCAGTCCCCATGAAATAATTATGGGACGAGCAATGAGACAAGCACAAGTACCTGTCAACAAACTACTGACTATAACTGATGATCTAGTGCTGGATTATTGCAGAGGATTGGCTGATGTGGTGCGTTCTGTGTTTTATCAGGTTGGACCGGATGCGACCACTCTTGAAAGAAAACCAGCTCACGACTTGAATCCAGGAGATTGGGTCCGCATAAAAGTCCACAGGAGAAGAAACTGTTTGGTTCCTCGCTGGGACGAACCACGACAAGTGATTCTGGTGACAACCACTGCAGTCAAATGTGCAGGAGTGAAACACTGGGTACATGCCAGTCACACCATCAGAGTTCCAGAACCTGAAGATCGACATGTGAGTCGACATCTGGAAATATTGGATAACAGTTCAGCATCAGAAGCAGAGGAAGAAACAAACAGGGTGCCAGAATCTGAAGATCGACCTGTAAGTCGACATCTGGCAGACCCAACTACAAGTGCAACGACAGAAGAAGTAGAGGAAATAGCTGAAGTTCCAGAACTTGAAGATCGACCTGTAAGTCGACATCTGGAAATATCAGATACCAGTTCAGAATCTGATACAGATCATTCGGATTGTGAAGAAATTCTGAAAAGAAATTTGAAAGCATAAGAGTAGAAACTGAGCCAGAAGATAGTAACAGTGAGCAACCAAGTACAAGTTGTGGTAAAAATCCTTCGGAGATAATATTAATAGATGAAGAAGGGAGAGTTTCAAACAGAAAGTTAGAAAAATCGGAAGATCCCGAGGAGCAATAGGGACAGATAGTCAAACACAAGAACAGGGAAATTCAGAAGCAGATAGAGAGACTGACACAAATTCGGAAGAACCTCGAGGAGGGACAGAAATAGGTGAACGAAGGAAGATAAGAAAAGAACCACAAGTAGAGGAAGAAAATGAAATTATAAGTTTCAAAATAAGAGGCAATAACAAAAGAATTGAAACAGAGTCTGAAGAAAGTGGAGAAGAAAGAAACCAAAAAATAGAGTCAAGAAAAAGGAATTGGAAAACAGAAAGAGAGGAAAAAGGAAGTGAGGCAAAAAGGCCAAGAAAAGGAGACAATTGGCCCAACGAAGTAAGAAAATTAAGATACAGAATCATAAAGTTAGATGGAAAAAGTGCTGAACAAGTGAATGAAATAAGTCAGAAAGAGCAAGAAAAACAAGGTGGAAAACACTTGCAGAAAACGAAAAGAATAAAGAAGGTAAATGCGAAGTATAGATCACCTGAATGGTTGTATCTTGCTTTGACTGATACCAAAGAAGAAAAGAACACTCACGAGAACCCAGAACACAGAAACCTAATGGGTGAAGGTGAGGTGCAACAAACTTGAAGAAATTTAAACAATTTCTACCGGACTTGACAAAACACTGGATCTGACGAATTTCTACCGGATTTGACAAAGAAAGAATTCTGAAAAGAATTAAAAGAAAGTACCAAGCAAAGACAAAACATTGGAGTACAGAGTGGCTAATAAGTCATTTCTGAGGTGTAGTGACACAGTTTTCTGGAAAATAAATAAATAAGGTTATAAAACAAAATGGAGGATACTAGAGATAGAAAATGTAAATGTGAGTTTTTAAGTAGATGGTGTAAGATGTGCTGCTTTTGTACAGGATTATTAATGACAGTATGGGTGGTTTTAGCAATCACTATTCCAATTAGTTTAGCTGTAGTGGAAAATTCTAATAACACAGAGAAAGGAAAAGGAGCTAACACTCAAGAACCAGTTATATTAAAAAGTAGTGCAGAATTACACAAGGACAAATCAATAACAGATTTTTCTAAAAATGTTTTTACAAAATTATTATATGAGTATGTAGAAACAATGGATGTAAGAGATTGTTATGTTTGTATGCAATTGCCTGCGTCTGTAGCAGAGGGTGTGACTTATCATCACCTTCCTTTGACGTATGGAATAACATGTAGTGTTTTAGCAAGTTTATTTTATAAAACAGGTAGATTAGAATATTATTACACTGACATAGATAAGATTTTTGCGAAAGTTTCTGTAGTTCCCGAGCTAAACAAAATAAAAGAGGAAAAACGTTTGGTGAATATTTTTTAGAAGATAAGATTTTAACATTAGATAATATAATTAAATACAACCTTACCTGTGAGTTAAAGAAGGAAGAAAAAGTATTTTTAGAGATGGTTGAAGAGAGAAGAGTGAAATTTCAAAGAAAAGTGATAGAAGAGACAAAAACACCTCTTTGGGCGTTTGAGGAAGACAATCATGACAAGAAAAAGACAAATGCAGCTATGACTCTGGATTGGCCCCAACAGGGAAGGTTGTGCATTAGAAGAAATAAGACAAGATATGACAATTATTTTGTGGGTTCCAGTATTTGCCATGACAATTATCAAATTTTCGGTGGATGGGGATTCAAAGGGGAAAAGATCCAATATTTCCAGGGATCTATTATGTTTGCGGTAATAGGGCTTATTACAGGTTGCCGGACCATTGGTATGGGTCATGTTATTTAGGCCTGGTCTTTCCAAAGATTTTTCATATGGACAGAAAAGAAAAAGGAACACACAGAATGATAAATACCTTTACACGTAGAAAAAGGGAAAGTTTTTCAGAAATAGTAGGTGATATTTTTGGAGCATTGATACCAGCAGTGGGAATATCTTTGAATGCATTTAGAATTCGGAAATTATCCACAGTGGTAGATCGTTTATCTACAGATACTGCTGGAGGGTTCTTGATGGTAAATACCGAGATGGTTGCCATGAGAGCTATGGTGATGCAAAATCGACTTGCCCTTGACATTCTTTTGGCAAAGAGGGTGGAGTCTGTGGAATGCTGAAAGTCCAACATTGTTGCACTTACATTCCAGATAAAAGTGAAAATATACAAAAGTATATAACGAATATTACAAGTTTGCACAAAGAACTTGTTACACTGGAGGTTGAAAGTGCATTGGGAAAACTTGGTAAAGGGTTTTCTTCAGTAATAAATTGGTTAACAAGAATGAGTGGATTAATAATAGGGAAAGTTTTAATAATAGCAACCATGATAATAATAATTTTAGTGCTGAAGCTTGTAATTACCTGTATAAAGAGAAGAAGAAGACAGAATAAAATAGAAAAAGAAAACATGATAAACAAGGAGAGAGAGAGAGAAATGGGTGAAATAGAGTTAGAAGAAATAAAAGAGAACATGTACAAGAAAACGAAGAGACAAGTTGAAAGGGATACAGTTGTGTAAACTAACAAAAGCAAACGGATAAAAGATATATGCTGTCTGAGAAAATTGTATAACTTGGGTTTTGTGGTGATATTAAAAATCACCAAAGGGGGAGTTGATGGAGCAGGGTAAATGAAAAAATGTTAACCTCCTAAATAATTTTCGTAAAATAATTAATAAACATGTTCGTTTAAGTAAATAACCAACAATGTATGTTACATGTAAAGGGTTAAAGGTAACACGCTATTTTGTGTGCAAATTAATCAACTTATAATTGTTTACGTGTCTAACATAACATAATATTTGCGTACTAATAAAATAATAAACGCACGATTTGTGCTTTTAAATAAAACGTGTGGTTGCAAAATAAAGCGATGGTAAGTAAGTGACGGCTTAATATGTTGCTTTTTGCTAGGTAATACCTAATTGGGGTACGTAGAAAGACGTGAGGGAAACAAAAGGGTTTATATTCTTTATTTTAACAATATTTTGTTTATCTTTGAAAATAGTGCGCTTAGGCCTGTTGAGCAGCGATATAAAATGGCCACCATAAGCTAGAGTACGCATGTCCAAGAAGCCGTGTGGTAGAGGAGAGAGGCTGTGGAAAAGGATGACCACGTGTTCGTGCTGAGAGCATAAGACGGAAGTATGGTCAAGGCTATTGTGACCTTTCTGAGCAGATGTGTGCCAAAGATGATCAGCAAGAAGCGTGAGAAGTCAAACTAAATAAATGGACGGAACTGTTGAATCTAAAAAGTAGCAGAAAAAGATACAAATTGGACTGATCGAAACGGATGAGCAATGTCATGAACTGTGGGAAACGATGCAAGCATGGACATTCCACAAGGAACTGGTTAAGACAAGGAAGTTTGATTAAAATGTATATGGGCCTGAGTGAACCAATGAGAGAGAATCACGCCATGAAGATGCAACATTTTTATTCAGTAAGCTAGAATTAGGGTATAAGAAGACCTACTCTTGGTGGGAGGGGTTAGATGTTGGAGAGTTAGATGCTGTAGATGGGTGAAGTTGCGGTTGCTGATGCTGACGAGCTGATGCTGCTGCTGCTATTTTATATTTCCAGTTGAGTATAAGATGCTGCTTTTGGAGAACCTTTTTATTCCTGTTAGATTTTTCAGTTAGAACTATTAGATATTTCCAAGACAGATAGATTGATCTTTTAGAGTTCTTGCTATGATAACCTTATTTTTCCGTCTAATAGATATGCATTGCAATTTCAATTTATTCTTATAATGATGATAAATGTAATGATCTGAATAATAAGCTTAAAACTTATTTCTTGCTTCAAAACTTTATATAAACTTTATTATTCTTTAAACAAATGACTCAGTGATTCTTTAGCTCAATGATTAAGGTAAATTGTTAAAGAGTTTATTGTGATTGAGCTGGTCTTAATCACCATCAACTGATTCCTACTAGTTGGTCCATCGACCAATGAGCGGAATACCTTAAAGCAAATGAGAAACATTATGTCATGTTAAAAGAGGTATCCCGTCTCCTTCCAGCGAATCGTTTTCTCCTAGGTTAAGGACGGAGGAAATCCAGGGATTAAATGAGTAAGTGAATATATATGCGGTGTTATGGGCCCCACCGTCATATGGATATAGTTTGTGTGTTGGAGGAATAGTTGTACCTGGATGACCGAAGCATATAGGAGAATAATTTTTATTGTTAGCGCTGGATCAGTAGCGACATGGGTATGATCTTCAAGCGCATTATCGGGACAAGGAGGCATTCTCCAATTCAGAACCATGTGCTCCTCATGAACTTTCACTAATATTACTGGATAACCTCTAGCTATAAGTTTGCTACAGATTATCTTAGCTTCCATAAAGAAATCATCCTTCATTTTGCAGTTCCAACAAAATCTCCAGGACTGCCCAAATGACACAGCATCTTTTAAGGCTCTAAGATGATGGCTAGAATTTTCAAGCAGGGCGTTTCTTTCAGTCGACTTTCTATTAAAGATACTGTAGAAGAGATTATCGTGTGTCTCTCTATACTGAGATCCAAATAGTCAGTATTTTCAGAGGTGCTATTATATGTGAAGCGCATATCTGGTTAGCTGTTATTAAGCCATGTAACAAAGACCGAAAGAATTTCAGAACAGCTAGATCAAACTGATCTTTTCCATACACAGATATTGGCTCTGAAGGCATTGGGTGCATGCAAGATACCGGTTTTCTAAAGCCTCAACAAAAAGAATTGCAAAGTTTGGAGCAAAAACTGCTTCCATGTAGGTCCTCTTGCATGGGAGCTAATAATGGTCATCAAACCAAAAGAAAATCATACGGCAATGAGAAGAAACTAAATAATGAATGTGGTTGGTACTTACTTGGACTGGTTCAGCTCTATTGTTTAGCACATCTTCTATACCTGTAATACCTTCCTCTTGTGGAATATTGGTATAGAGTCACTCAATGTCCAAGGCAACAGAAAGTTTGATAAAAAGATTAATAAAATGACAAAGACCTACCTCAAAAGAACAAAATCACGAATAAAAATCTCCCTTGTGGCTCAAGGACAAAGCCACAGCTGAAGAGTACTAGTCTGCTAAGGGGCTTTGTGGAATTTCGGGAAGGAGAAAATGACAGTCTGTTGGAAAGTGGATTATTGGTAAGGGAAAATGTAGGTCTGCCACTGGCAATAAGGCCATTAACTCAGTATAGGGCTCAGAATAGGCCTTAGAAAATTATTCCTATGCTCAACCCTTGGTAACGTGGCTGCGAGAAGGCAGGCTTAACTTTAAAGACAGGTATGTAAATCTTTTAAAAACACCAATTCAGTAAATAATTAAGACACAACACAAAATAAAAATCCAACACCAATTTATAAAAATAGGTAATATTTCTATCTCTTAAATGACACCAAAACGAAAAAAATCCACTGTAGGGAACCAGAGATATGAATTTTTAAAGATTAGTCACTTTCCAGTGCTTAGAAACCAACAGTGCCCCTTTTAGTCATTTGCCTCTGACAGGGACACATTCACCTTTAGCAATTGTTCTGGAGGATCTCTCATCACTTTTGTGCAACCCCCTCCAGCAGGCTGGGTCCAGTTAGAACTCCTTCCTGAAGTTCTTGTGGGTCCCAAAGTATCCAACACACAATCCAAGGTTCTGGAAGCTCCAAGAGGGTCCTTGAAAGCGTGAGACTTTAATTCCTGCAATCCACTTGGACAAAACCCTTACAAATACACTGGTAGTACTCCAGGCTGGGGATTCTTTGTGGTGATGGTCCAGGTGAGCTCTGTTAACCTGTAGCTTGCAGGGAGTCCACTCTTTTGTCCTTTTTGAAGCAGGTTTGATCCACAGCGCTGTAGTTTCAAATGGTGCAAAAAGGCGCAATCTTCAGAGTCCAGGCCTTTGGAAATGCACATCAAACTCGTCAGCGCAGACCCTTCTGATTCTCTTAAGTATCAAGCAGCAGATCTGAGAGGCACCGCCCCTCTCAGATACTTATTTAGTGTTCTCTGGTGTCAAGCAGGAGGGCACTCCTGTCCAATGGGCTGCAGGGTACCACCCAAAGGTCTGACCACTTCCTGCAGAGTGTGGCAAAATGCTAACCTAGAAACCACTATTCTTCCAAAATTCAATATGTCAGACGTTTAAGCAGGGAGAGTAGAGCTGGCTAAACACACCCCTAGGATGGGTAATCTCCATAGCCTCTCCCCCTTGCATCTGCTCATCCCTTTCTTAAACCTAGCATCTGCCTTGGGTCAAAGAGGAGAGTTATAAATGACCCTGGGGTCCTCCCCTTACTCTTGAAGTCCATGGTTTATGACTCCTCCCCCTACTCTGGCATTCCTATGCCCAGCAACCTCTCCTCCCTAAGAGGCTTCCTAACCCCAGGGGTCATTTATCACCTCTTCAAAGCAGCCAGGCTCTCCCACTTATCTCTGACCAATCAGGGCAGAGCAGCACAGGGACCCCTACTCTGGCATTCCTATGCCCAGCAACCTCTCCTCCCTAAGAGGCTTCCTAACCCCAGGGGTCATTTATCACCTCTTCAAAGCAGCCAGGCTCACCCACTTATCTCTGACCAATCAGGGCAGAGCAGCACAGGGTTTAATGCACAAGTTACTAACTTGTGTAACGATATATCTGTAAGAGACAGTAGTTAGTGATAGATTCCTTACCTTAGAATATCCCCAGGCGTCAGGCTGGATCCGGAAAGTTTTGCGTAGCAGTACCCTTGCGCGTCGGTAGGCGGCGTCGTGCGGCTCCGCGTCCGTCGTCGGCGTCGTGATCGCCGGGATGACGTCGCGGGCAGTACTTAGGCGCCGCCCCTGCGCGCTGACGTCAGTTCTGTACACGACTTTCCGCGCCAGGAACGCAGAGCCATGCAAGAAGCTGACACAGGTGTCTGAAAAATACTAGGGCCCTGAAAGGGATGTCCTTAACCCTAGAAATCAGTTCGCAGAACGGGGAGGATGGGTGGGCGGTAGGAATCTATCACTAACTACTGTCTCTTACAGATATATCGTTACACAAGTTAGTAACTTGTGCATCTGAAAGAGACACGTTAGTGATAGATTCCTTACCTTAGAATAGATACCCCAGCAATACCAACCCCGGTGGTGGGTCTGCGAACGAAGATCAGACAAGGAAGTCCTGGAGGACAGAACGGCCAAAGAAGCCGTCCCTCCGGACCTGACTGTCAAGGCAGTAATGCTTAGTAAACGTGTGCAGCGAGGCCCACGTAGCTGCCTGACAGATAACCGGCAGCGGAACACCGCGGCCCAAGGCCGTGGTAGCAGCCGTTGCCCTGGTGGAATGGGCACGCAGCCCAACAGGAGGCTCCTTCTTAGCCAAAGAATAGCAGGTCTTGATGCACAAGGTAACCCAGCGGGAGATGGTCCTCTTGTGCACCGCCCGACCTTTTTGGCGCCCACGTAGCCAACAAAGAGCTGGTCATCCACCCGGAAGTGTTGTGTGCGGTCGATATAGAAGGAGAGCGCACGTTTTGGGTCCAGACGGTGGAGCCTCTCTTCCTCTCTGGAAGGATGCGGAGGCGGAAAGAAGGTGGGCAAAGTGATGGTCTGCCCAATGTGGAAAGCAGTAACCACCTTTGGCAAGAAGGACGGACGCGTCCGAAGAACAACCTTGTCTGGATGAACAGACAGAAAGGGAGGTTTGCAAGAAAGAGCCTGGAGCTCACTCACCCGCCGAGCGGAGGTGATGGCCACCAGAAAGGCTGCCTTTAGAGTCAGAAGACGAAGAGGACAGTTATGCAGAGGCTCAAAGGGAGCGCACATTAAAAAGGTAAGAACCAAGTTCAAGTCCCACTGAGGCATTACAAACGGAACAGGAGGGAAGAGGTGAGTAATGCCTTTTAAGAACCTGTTAACAACAGGGGACTTGAAAAGGGAGGGCTGATCAGGGAGCCTGAGGAAGGCCGAGATAGCACAAAGATAACCCTTGATGGTACCCAGGGCAGAACCCTGTTGGGCCAGAGAGAGAAGGAACAGAAGGACCTCAGAAAGAGGGGCAGAAAGGGGATCCACAGCCTTTGCTGTGCACCATGCCACAAATTTGTTCCACCTGCAGGCGTATACCACCTTAGTGGAGGGACGCCTGGCTGCCAGAATCACATCACAAACTTCGGGAGGCAAGTCGAAAGGAATCAACTGCCGCCGCTCAATCTCCACGCAAGCAGGTGTAGACTGGACAGGTTCGGGTGGAGGACCGTCCCCTGCTGCTGCGACAGAAGATCCTCCCGAAGAGGCAGACGGATCGGGGGATCTATGCTCATATTGAGTAGCTCGGGATACCAAACTCTTCGAGCCCAGTCCGGAGCCACAAGAATGACTTGGGCCCGGTCGTGCCGAATCTTCTTCAACACTCTGGGTAGAAGTGGTATAGGCGGAAAGGCGTACAACAGACCGCAACTCCACTCGCGACGAAAGCGTCGCCGAGCGAGTGCCGCCTTGGAAATTCCAACGCGCAGAACTGATGACATTGCGCGTTCTCTTCGGTGGCGAATAGATCTAACCAAGGCTCTCCCCACTGTAGAAAGAGTCCTTGCGCCACTTCCGAGTGAAGACGCCATTCGTGATCCATCATGCACCGGCGGCTGAGTTCGTCCGCCCTGGCGTTCAGAGAACCTGCCAGGTGTTGAACCATCAGGAACATGCCCTGATGTTCCAGCCATGTCCAGAGGCGCAGAGCCTCCTGACAAAGGGTCCAAGACCCCACCCCGCCCTGTTTGTTGCAGTACCACATGGCGGTGGTGTTGTCTGTGAACACCTGCACTACCTTCCCTTTGACAGAGGGAAGGAATGCCTTGAGTGCAAGCCGGAGCGCCCGGAGCTCCAGAAGGTTGATATGGAGCCGGGACTCCGCCGGAGACCAGAGGCCTCTGATCTCCGCCTCTCCCATGTGACCGCCCCATCCCAGAAGGGACGCGTCCGTCACAACTGTATGCTCTGGCTGGGGAAGGGAGAGGGATCTGCCCATGACCCATTGCCGGTTCGAGAGCCACCACTGCAACTGTTTTGCAGTCCCCTCCGAGATCTGGACGTGATCGGACAGGTTGCCCTGGTGCTGCGCCCACTGGAACTTCAGGTCCCACTGCAGAGCCCGCATATGCCATCTGGCATGATTGACCAGCAGGATGCAGGAGGCCATGAGGCCCAGCAGCCTCAGGGTCATCCTTACCGAAACCCAGGATAAAGGCCGAAAGATCGGAATCATAGCCTGAATATCCCGGACTCGCCGTTCGGGAGGATAGGCCCGAAACTGCGTCGTGTCCAGAACTGCTCCGATGAAAAGGAGCTGTGGAGAAGGAATCAGATGCGACTTCGGCACATTGATGGAGAACCCCAGCGAGTGCAGGAGTTCGGCCGTAGTCTGGAGGTGGGAGACGACTGCCTGGGACGAGCCCGCCTTCAGCAGCCAGTCGTCGAGGTAGGGGAAGACTGAAACCCCTGCCCGGCGCAGATGAGCTGCGACCACCGCCATCACTTTCGTGAACACCCGAGGGGCACTTGTAAGGCCAAAGGGGAGCACGGTGAACTGAAAATGCTCGGGGCCTACCGTGAACCGAAGGTAACGCCGGTGGGCCGGCAGGACGGGGATGTGGAAATACGCGTCCTGCAAGTCCAACGCTACCAACCAGTCTCCTGGGTCGAGGGCAGTCAAGACCTGAGCTAGGGTGAGCATCTTGAACTTCTCCTTCCGGAGGAAGCGATTGACGTTCCGGAGGTCCAAGATAGGACGCATGTCCTCCTTGTCCTTTTTGGGCACCAGAAAGTAGTGGGAGTAGCAACCACGCCCTACTTCTGGGGTCGGAACATGCTCGATGGCCCTCTTGGTCAAGAGGGCCGTGACTTCCTTCTGTAGAAGCACCAAGTGATCCCCTGACATGCGGTGGAATTGAGGTGGCATGGCTGGGGGGTGGTCTCGAAGGGGAGGGAGTAGCCCCTTCGGACAATGTCCAAGACCCACCTGTCCGAGGTGATGGTGCGCCAGTGGGGAAGGTGATGGCGGACCCTGCCCCCTACTGGCGTGCCGTGCACCTGAAAGGAGGGACTAGGAGGGCTTGGAGGCCGCGGACGGGTTGGAGGTGGTGGCCTGACCCGCACGCTGGTTGCCCGATCCGCCACGGCGGAATCCACGTCCTCGGCCACGCGAAGACGCCTGCTGCGCGGGCCGGTGGCTGGGCTGCTGACGTGAAGGGGCGCCCCTACCGTGGCCACGATAGGGGCGAAAAGCAGAAGGCAGCGGAGGGCGTGTAGCAGAAAGGCCCAGGGACTTTGCAGTAGCCCGTGAGTCCTTAAAGCGCTCCAACGCATGGTCTGCTTTGGACCCAAAAGACCGACTCCATCAAAGGGCATGTCCATGAGAGTATTCTGGACATCCCCTGAAAAACCAGTGGTTCTCAGCCAGGCGTGGCGCCGGAGCGCCACCGTCGTTGCAATCGACCTGCCCAGCGAGTCAGCGGTGTCAAGGCCACAACGGATAGTGTATTTGGCCGCATCCCTTCCTTCCGCAATGGCGCGGGAAAGCAGTGCCTGGACCTCCTCAGGGCACTGGGGCAAAACATCCGCCACCGAATCCCACAGGGAGTGGGTATATCGGCCCAAAAGACAAGCGGTGTTAACGGACCGCAAGCCAGCACTGGAGGAAGAAAAACCTTTCTTCCCAAACTGATCCAGGCGTTTGGATTCCCTATCCGGAGGAGCGGTAGGGAAGGCGGTTTGGGAAGCGGAGGCTTGGACAACCAAGCTCTCAGGAGTGGGGTGGACAGAAAGAAACAGGGGTCGCCCGGAGCGGGGCGATGGCGTCGTGACACGTTCCGATCCACAGGAGCCCCTGTGTTGGGCTTGGACCAGGCGCCCAAAGAACGTCAGTGAGGGCGTCGTTAAACGGCAGCACAGTCTCCGCAGAGGAGGCTGCCGGCTGAAGCACCTCTGTCAAGATGTTAGGCCTGACCGTCAAAGTAGGGAGCTGGAGACGTAAGGCCCCAGCAGCCCTACGCAACACCGTACCAAAATTGGCCCCCTCCTCCGTAGCCACGGGAGGAGACAGCATGCCAGTGTCAGGAGAAGTATCCAGACCACTGGCCTCCCTAGACTCTCTGTCCAGTCCTCATCACACTGACAGTTGCGTGTCAGAGGGTCATCAGACCCCTCCCAGTCCTCCTGGTCCTCCTCTGGTTCAAAATAAGGAGGAGGAGGGACATTTGGGACCCAAGGTCCCATCGGCGCCGGAGCCGGCGTCGAGCGACGTCGCTCCGGGTCCATGTCCGGAGCCGGAAGGAACTGGGGGACGACGCCGCCCGGAGCCCAGGGCGGCGTCGAGAACGGCACCGGAGACATCGGCGCCGGCGGAGGTGTCGTGAGGTCGACCGGCGTCGATGGGGGTTGTGGAGCCGGGATCGAGGCCGGGGCCGAAGCCGGAGCCGGGATCGAGGCTGGAGGCTCGGGCGACGCCGGGGCCGGAGCCGCCGGCGACGCCGGAGCAACCCCATCAGGGCCCGCGGGGCCCGAAGGCGCACCGGAGGGGCCTGAAGGCCCGAAGAGGCGGGCCATGGCCGACAGGAACTCCTGTACCTTGGCCGGATCCGCCCCGAACCCGGGAAGGGCGGGTATGACGGGGGCGACTCCACAGGCAAGTCCGGGGCCGCGGGGGCGGGGACGGTGCCGGGAGGGCCTCAGCCGAGTCGCGAGACCGGCGAGGCGAAGTCCGAGAGCGACGATGCTTCTTGGACTTCTTGTGCCTAGACTCACCGGACGAAGAAGACTTCGACGCCGACGACCGGTGTGCACTCCGCGGCGACCCCTGGACCTCTCACGCGACCGGGGCTTCCGCGGAGCCGAATGCCGGGCCTCGAGGAGCTTTCGAGACCGCTCTCGCAAAGCTTTCGGGTTGAGGGCCTGGCATTCGGGACAAGACTCGGTGTCGTGGCCTCGGCCGAGGCAGAAGAGACACTCCCAATGCGGGTCGGTGACGGACATCATCCGCGCACAGGCGCCGCATCGCTTGAAGCCGGGCATCCCTACGACACCTTAAAGTTGGAAAAAACAGTGAAAAAATCACCAAAAAGTATGGTCAAAAATTGACCAGGGCACTGCTCTTCCCGGATCTGCGCTTACTGGCGCGGAAAAAGAAGAACTGACGTCAGCGCGCAGGGGCGGCGCCTAAGTACTGCCCGCGACATCATCCCGGCGATCACGACGCCGACGACGGACGCGGAGCCGCACGACGCCGCCTACCGACGCGCAAGGGTACTGCTACGCAAAACTTTCCGGATCCAGCCTGACGCCTGGGGATATTCTAAGGTAAGGAATCTATCACTAACGTGTCTCTTTCAGATTTTGGCTTACAGACAAAAGAAGTCTTATAACTTCTTGTCTATACATTTGACAATAAATTCAACAATACCATATTGTTAGATTTATCATTACCATTCTACTGAGTCCTTTAATCCTAGTTTTATGGCTTTTCTTTCTCCAGTTATTAACTAATAACCTTTTCCAATGTTAACCTATGGCCGAGGATTTGCAATGGGAAAAGTGACTTGTGCCATTTTTCCAGCACCAGGGCTTATAAAAACGTATTTTATAAGTACGCTACATATATCTACAGGACCCCCACCCCAGGAACACCTAGGGAGACTTTAGGGGTTCTGAATATGCAAAGATATATTGCAGATCCTCCCTCCACAGTGCTCCTACCACCAAAGTCGATTTTGGGCAGCACTTTATCACAATGTGGGGAGTGAAATGTGCAATTTCACTTTACCCAGGGCATATAAAACTCATTTTTATAAGGGTCCACCTTATAGATACCTGACCCCCCACCCCTGGGACACCTAGGGGAGACCCTGGGGGTACCTAATATGCCCAAACATTGTAGGTTAACCATCCTGATAGTGTTGAGATCCCACCATAAAACGAAGATACTTCTGATGTGACTTCAGGATGGGTATGTGAAAATACGCATCCTGCAAATCGATCGACACCATCCAGTCTTCCTGCTGCAGCGCCAGAAGAACATGAGCCAGGGCCAACATCTTGAACTTCTCCTGTCCGAGGTAAAAATGCAAGACCCTAATGTCTAGGATCGGCCTCAATCGACTGTCCTTTTTGGGAATCAGGAAGTACCGGGAGTAGCATCCCTGACCTCTTTCCTGCTCCAGAACCACTCTATCGCACCTTTCTGTAAAGATAGAACCTTCTGTTGTAGAAGCAACAGGTAATCCCATGAGCACCAACCCGGGCGAGGGGGGAGAGGAGGGGGAAACTAACGGAAGGGAAGGGCATACCCATTTTCTACGAGATCCAAAACCCAGAGATCTGAAGTAACAGATCTCCAATTTCGTAGAAATTGGGACACCCGACCTCCCAAGGGACCAACATGCTGTAGGATGGAGGATCTAGAGCTGCTTCCCTGCAGTACCAATTAGAGGGACGGGAGAGGAGGAGGAGACTTGCAGCCGAGCTGAGTCTCGCAGACGACCTCTACCTTTTCCTCTGTTCGCCTGTTGCTGCTGCTGTTGTTTGGCCCAAAAGGAAGGAGCTCTGTGAAATCTGCGGGATTCAAAACCTCTGGGCTGGGACTGAAGACCGAACGATCTTGCGGTGGCTCTACTATCTTTAAAGCGCTGTAGCGCCGAGTCCGCTTTGGTACCAAAAAGACGAAAGCCATCAAAGTGCAAGTCCAACAGGGTGGCCTGTACATCAGATGAAAACCCAGACCCCCTTGGCCAGGCGTGCCTCCTGGTTGCCACCAAGGAACCCATAACTCTGGCAACAGAGTCCGCAGTATCAAGTCCTGTCTGAATGACCTGACGGGCCTCCATCAGAGCGTGGTTATATCAACCCAGTAGGCATGTTGCATTTGTCGATTTCAGAGCCATACTGGCCGAAGAAAACACTTTCTTAGCCGATTGCTCCATCCTCTTGGATTCGCTATCTGCAGGCGTGGATGGGAAAGAGCCTGCAGACTGTTTAGTAGTGCATGATGCCTGGACTACTAAGCTCTCAGGAGATGGGTGTGTGGAAAGGAAAGCAGGATCTCCAGGAGCCACCTTATATCTTCTTGCAACCGATCTGGACTCTGCAGGGGCAGTCAGTGGCTTCTGACACACCTCTAAAATGAGCTCAGTTAAAGCCTCATTAAATGGAAGCAGAGGTTTCGAAGCAGAAGGAGAATGAAGAACTTCTGTTAAAATATTGGACTTAAGCTCTGCAGTAGGTAACGGCAAATCCAGTAGATCAGCTGCCTTCCTTATTATAGAATGGTAAGAGGAAACCTCCTGTGATGGTAGGCCTTTCGGTGAAGCGAGCCCCCACTCAGAAGATGTGTCCAATCCACTAGCCTCTTGCAGTCCCTCAAACTCCTGCATAGGGTCAACAATTTCACCGTCTTCAGCCTCTTCCTACTGCTCCGGATATTCTTCCTCCTCCAGCAGCCTCTGTGCCTCTCTTCTGGACCTCATCCTAGAGACCGGCGTCGGCGATGCCATACGCGGCGCATAGACTTCGGGTCAGCGTCGATGGGGGATCCACAGGAATAGTCAAAGGCGCCAGGGAGGCCGAGTCGGCGACGGACCGGAGGCAGACGGCGCCGGAGAAGAAACAGCCAAAGGCCTCCAGGGATTACACCGGCATTGAGTGCCTTGGCGTCGGGAGGGGCCAACTCCCCGGGGTCATTGGCATGAAAGATGCCTGAGCAAAGTGAGGTGGCAAACCTCCAAGAGAGTATGAAAAAGGTCCCATGGGGCCAACAGGCGCACCAGCAGGGTTAGCCGCTCTGGCAAACATGCCAAACATTGCATTCAAGAAATGCGAAGGATCCGTACCTGGAGCCGGAAAGGGTGGGTATGGATCCGGTATCTCAGGTTCAGAGGCCGCTCGAGGAGGCAGTCTGACTGGCTCTGGTTGCGGCGCTGGAGACACTGGAGCCGGGTGTGGAGTGGCCGGAGGAGAAGGCGTCGCTTCTCTGGGCACCGGTGAGACTCTCAGAGCCGGAGAATGTGCCAGAGTCACCTGAGGTGAAGGAGAGACTTCATCCTTGCGGTGATGTCGGAGTACCGGGGACCCTGACTTCGGTGTTTCATCCTTCGACGACCAACATCTGGATCCATGGCGCCGCTTCTTCTTGTGCTTCCTCAATGACTTCGAGGTATGCAGAGTCATTGACTTGGACTTTGATCTTGTCCTTCTCCGGCTCCTTTTCGGCTTCTTCGCCCTGGCCAGGAACAGCTTGGCCTCCCTCTCTTTCAAGGCCTTTGCATTCATGCATCTGTATGACGAACACCCCTCGACGTTGTGGTCCGACGGGGGCACCATAAACAATCCTCATGGGGGTCAGTGATAGACATATGACCCCCACATTCCCTGCAAGGCTTAAAGCTCGACTTTTTCTGGTTAGCCATAACAATTTCAGGAAGAACCTGCAACAATGAAACTCCAGAAATTGAGATCCTGGAAAACAAACGTTACGCGTCAAAGGCGCAAAAAAAAGGGAACGGACGTCAGCACGCCGACCAGGTCTTCTTGTGGCTCCGATGACATCACGTGGAGTAGTGTGTGGAGCCGTTCCATTGTGATGTCCTCGTCGATTTGGGAGAGCTATGGAGAAAAGTTTCTGTGGAATGCTGCGCATGGGGTAATTCATAAGGTGAGGAAACCACAGGCAGATGTATCCATCAGAAATCAGGATGCCTTACTGAATGTGTTGGACTTGCTGCTGTGGTAGAAAGATCTTGAATGCCACTGTGTTCGGGATAGCCCTGAAAATGGAATCTTCTGCCTAGGCATCAGGTGAGACTTCAGTTTATTGACTGAAAACCCTAGAGTTGTCAAGAGAGTGACCTTCGTCCAGACATTATTTGCAACTGACGGTAGCAAGCCTGCCCTGATAAGCCAGATGTCGAGGTATGGAAATACATATATCCTCGACCTCCGAAGATGGGTTGTGATTACCACCATCACTTTTGTGAACACCTGCAGGGCTAAGGTCAAGGTTAAGGGTAGAATGGGGGTTGAGTGATGGAACCACGCATGCGTTTACCACGCATGCCTGTTCCACACAGTCTGTACAATGCAAGTCTTAACCACGAATATGCCTTTACCACGCATGCCTTTATAACGATTTATGTGTTGTCAAAGCATGCATGGTAAACCCATTTCCGTGGTTAAGACTTGACCCTCCTGACCCTTGTCCCCCCGCCTTGAGTCCTAAAACTACCCCCTCCCTCCTGTAAACCAACCCCTTCCCCCCCTGAGCCCTAAAAACTTCCCTGCCTCCAGTCCTAAATACTACTGCGCTCTCCCCATAGCCCTAAAAAATTACCAGACCTCACCTTGAGCCCTAAAAACGACCCGCCCGCCCCGAATCCCGAAAAACTATTGCGACCCCCCCAAGCCTTCAAAACTACCCCGAACCCCCACTGAAAACTACCATGAACCTCCCACCCTTGAAAACTACTCTGAACTCCCCCACCCCTGAAAACTACCCCAAACCCCCACCCCTGAAAACTACCTCGAACCCCTACCACCCCTGAAAACTACCTCGAACCCCTACCACCCCTGAAAACTACCACAAACCCCCTCAGATCCAGTCCCAGCCCCACTCACCTAGACGCGTTCGCTTCCCAACGCTCCTTTTTCAAGTCCCCGCCCATTCCGAACACTAGAGCGCATTTGCCTTAACCACACATATGCGTGGTTAAGGCAAATTTGTTGTTCGAGCAAGCATGGTTACGTTGCGGGCTTCCTTAAGTCATTGCTCCAGCCACATAGTTCCGGATGTTTCCCTTAGAAAGGCACAGTGGAAGTGGTCAGACCCCACCATGAACTGCAGGTAGCATGTGTGTGGCTGCAGGACGGGTATATGAAAATACGTGTACTACTTATCTGAAGACATCAACCAGTCTTCTGGGTCTAGAGACAAAAGAACATAAGCCAGAGTGAGCATTTTGAATTTTATTTTGGCAAGAAGGCATTCAGAGGTCTAGAATGAGTCGGAGGCCTCTGTCATTGTCCGATACAAGGAAGTAACACCCTTCGCCCATCTTGGCCCCCGGTGCCCTCTTGATGGCAACCTTGGTTAGAAGAAAACTGACCTTTTGCATCAAAAAAGTGGTACGGACTGTTGGATCTTGTCCTGCTAATGAGGGAATCTTATGGAGGGGATGTAATAAACGGCAGGGTGTAGCTGCTCTGAACGGTTAGTAGTACCCATAGATGTGATGTGACTGATTTCCAGCAGGGACGGAAAAATTGGATCCTTCCCCCTACCGGCTGGTTATGGCTCTGGAAGGGAAAATCACAGCTGTTTGGTGACTAATGCAGCAGGGGTGTAGGACGATGACTGCTCTCTCTGAAGATGTGAAGGACCTTGGCCGACTCCACGACCCATGAGGCCACGAAAGGTTCAGGCTGGGTGCTGCATTGGCAGCTGTCTCTCTGCCAGGCCTTGTGAATACCCCTGAAATCTGAATTTCTTTTACTGCTGGTGAAATTGACAGGCCGGAGATAGCACCCCTAAGAAGAGTCTTGTGACATAGCTGTCCTTTAAGCGTTCAAGTGCCAAATCAGCATTCTCCCCAAACAGTCTAGAGCCTTCAATGGGCATGTTCATCAGGGATGCCTTGACATCGCCTGAAACTCCTGTGGCACGCTTCCAAGCATGTCATTGAGCATTACACTCCTGCCCATGGCACAACCCACGGAGTCTGTGGCATCTAGGTCAGCATGCAACATATACTGTGCTGCATGCTGCCCACCAGGAATGGTTTGAACGAAAGTCACTCTAAGGTCCTCTGGGACGTCTGGCCATGTCCAACAGCATGTGGGCCTATCTATTCAGAACACATTCAGAGTGCAAGCCAAGGCTGGTTGATAAAAACATCTTTTTAGTGAAAGCATCTATGAGCTATGATTCCCTAGAGGGTTGGAAGAAAAGGCATTTGCTTTTACAGTACTGGATGATGCCTGCACCACCAGGCTTTCTGGTGTTGGATGCTGAGTCACAAATGCAGGGTCACCAGAAGCTGGTCTACGTTACCTAGTCGCAGGTCAACTCACTTGGGGGATGGTGAGGGGGGCGGACATGATTTTGCACAAGTGGCTAGAAGAGTGTACTTGTGTGTTACTGAAGGGCAAAAATGAATATATGAAGGCTGGCACTAGTTGGAGGATTTCTGGGAGCAAGTCTGACTTTTTTAAAGCAGTGGGAAGTCGTAGGTCAAGGACTTCCACTGCTGTGCGCACCAGAACTGCACAAGTAACACGTTCTTCCATTGGTGGAACAGGTGGTGAGTTCAGCTCCATATCTGGAGAGGTATACAACCCACTTGTATTCTGCAAATAAAGTCCTTCATCTGTATAATGAGGGGTGGAGTAAGTTGTCCACTTCCTCATCATCATCAGATTCATGGGGAAGATGTGTGAAAGCCTAGGACTGCATTCAAATCAGAGCTGAGCAGGGTCTCCAGCTTCTGATCGTACTGGTGTTGTGGAAAAGGCTGAGAATCACGTTCAATTGCTGTGCCTTAATAATGGCATGGGCAGATGTCAGTTTGGTGTTGCTTCAACCAACTGAGAAGTGGGCTCGGAGTCAGTAGACACTGGGGAATATGGACTATTGGAGTGCTCATTGTGTGGCTTCTCGATGACTTCAAGTGGTGAGACGAGGGTGGAATCCCACTTGACCTTCCTGATGCTGTGAAGCGCTTTGTTTTTGGCTTATCTGATGAGTTTGGTGGGACCGAGATTTAGCATTGAATCAGCCTCACGATCCGAAGTGATAGCAACCCCACAACCTGGATCGGAAGTGGAACTGTTCCTTCAGGCATCACTTTTTACGTTCCCCAATGTAAAGTTCTACCTCTCACTCTCTGATCGAATTCGGGTGCGTGAGCATGCACTTATTTCATGACTTAAGAGTCGAAGACAGAAACCCAGGCACCAGATGCCCAAGTTGTGGGGTCTGTGACAGGCATGTGCATGAACCCTGTCTTTTTAGGGGAAAACATTTCTTCCTTAGAACACTGTCTGAGAAAATGCTTGCAGTCTTACGAAGACCAAGAAGCTGGCAGCGGAGCTTCATATCTGCATTGTAGGGCGCAGAAAGAAAGGAACTGATGTCAACGAGTAGGGGTAGCACAAATATAGGTGCCTCTGCTCCAGCAGTGCAGTGTGTGGTCACTCCACAGCCACAGGCTGCCACCTAGCGGCACACAGGTGCTACTGCTTTAAAATCTCCAGATACAATCTGATGACTGGGAATATTCTAAAGTAGAGGGATCTGTGGTTAGAGGTGTCCATGAAAATGCTTCTATAGTTAATTCCTATAACAGTCCCCCATATAATAGACATCAGAACCTTGATGAACTTCTTACAAATCTATGGAAAGATAAATGCATTAGAGGCTTATCATCGGCAGATTCGTTCCCCCAGCCAGTCAAATCTCAAAACTAATTGGAGAGGTTGTCCGCATAAGGGCCTTTTTGAATATTTCAGGCCTTTCCCTAGACCCTGGATCCATTCAGCCCAGCAGACCGATTGACAAGCTCACCCCATTGGGCTCGTCGCATTCGCTCTTGCATGTCAATTGTATTAATTCCACACTTGTAATGTAATATGTTCTTATATAGCGCTCTGTCACCCTACGGGTATCCTGGCGCTGAGAGAGTTACCTTGGTGTTAACTACATACTAGTCATGCAAGAATATATACTACACTTCAAACACATTTCCTGACTTGGATAAGTCTAGCACTCCAAATTCTTTTCTCTTGCAGACTGACTGCATATACATCCTCTTGGAAATCTGGGATCTATCATGTGCTCTGAATAATCATCTGTCCTGATGATGACCCTGGAACTGCCCTAGATTGGTCGAAATGCCGTCAACACTATATGCCACAAAGACTTCACAGAAATTAGATGGCTATCTAAGAGCTGATCCGACTTGTGTCAATCTATTAGACTTACACATGTTCCGTTGAAGAATTATTAATTTTATTTGGACAGCTATTTGTTGTCTTTTGCTTTGTTTCTGATCACGTTTTCGGGCTTTTTCATTTGTGGTCCTTGTCAATTGCACAGTGTGATGACCTCAGTCACAGAGCACTATTGTTTTATGCAGACCTTTTGTATATACTTCATGACTGTAATTTGTAATTGTTTTAATAAAAATATGTGCAACAAACACCGTCTGCTTGAAAATCTTATGGGTCATTTTCAATAATTGATAGTACTCAACAATATCTCCTAACAATTTCTTTAAACTCGTTCTATTTTCAGCGATACCTGGTAGGACTTTTGTTGTGCCTATAATATTATATACCCTGTCCTTCTTAGGTATACAGGTAGCTCCTTTTATGGATACACTCAAATATTCCCAGGTGTCAGATTGGATCCAAAAGTGGTTGAACAACCACTAATGGATATCATTCCACACTGCACAGACATCGACAAAATTAGTGACGTCATGCATGTAGAATAGGACCTTTTCGAACACAAAATATCCAATGGGTTGAGTTAAAAACAAAAAAGTGTTACCTAAATGGAATACACAAACTGTTGTGTGTGCATGCTTTTCTGATATGAATGACGAAGTTGTATGTGTGACAGGCCTTGAGGTGAGCTACCATGGACTTTTGTGTTGCAAGGAAAGTATTCATATGTGTAAATTAGTCAGCGTGTGAATTAGTTGGCTATGTCGAATGCAGGTCTCTAATACACTGTTTCCCAAACTGAGGGTCGCGAACCCACTGGTGGGCTGGAAACAGATTCTTGGTGGGTCGGGAAAGTTTAACGCAATAAATAAAGATGCCTTTTAATTCTGTATTTATCTGGTCACATTTGGTGTGCTTCAAAGACAGAGGTCAAAAGTCAGCCTAAGTCTTCTGCTGCTTATTTTTGTGAATATAAGGACAATTTACTTACGTTCAGTAACGCTTTATCTGGTAGAGACATGATATAGCTGCAGATTCCTTACCTGTGAACTTCCAGGTGTCAGGTTGGATCCGGAAGATTTTTCTTAGCAGTACCCCTGCACGCTGGTAGGTGGCGTCGGTCTACTCTGCCTGACATCGTATGGCGTTGAGTTCATCGCCGGGACATCCGCATGGTCTATATAGGCGCCACCTCGGCGAGCTGACGTCAGTACTTTTCATGACTTTTAACGCCAGAAGAGCAGAGCCGGGAGGTAGGCTGACAGTGGTGTGTTTAAACAACTAGGGCCCTGAAGGGGTCCAGCCCTGACATAAATAACTGATCCGCAGTGCAGGGAGGATGGGTGGGTCGGTAAGGAATCTGCGGCTAGATCATGTCTATACCAGAGAAGGCGTTACCAAAGGTAAGTAACTTGTCCATTTGATAGAGACTCCTAGCCGCAGATTCCTTACCTGTGAACAGATGCCAAAGCAATACCATCCCCGGGTGGAGGGACTGTGGAAACGTTTTAAACCAGAAAGTCTTGTAGGACCGAACTGTCAAAGAGGCCCTCCCTACAGGCCTGATTGTCCAGGCAATAATGCTTGGCAAACGTGTGCAAGGATGACCATGTAGCTGCCTGCCAGATGTCAAGAACCGGAACACTAAGCTGGAGAGCCGTGGTGGCGGCCTTAGGTCTGGTAGAATGAGAGCCGAGGCCTTCAGGAAGCTGTTTCTTTGCCAAAGCGTAACAAATCTTAATGCAGAGGATAACCCATCGTGATATGGTCCTATTCTATACAGCACGTCCCTTCTTTGCTCCAACGTAATCAACAAAGAGTTGGTCGTCCACCTGGGAACTCTTTATTGTGGCCAAGGCTGAACGATAACGCTCTTTTTGGGTCCAGGCAGTGGAGATGTTCCTCTTCCTTAGAACGATTCGGAGCAGCATAGAAGGTGGGCAAGGTGACAGATTGCCCTATGTGGAAATGTGTCACAGCTTTAGGGAAAAAAGAAGCCAGAGTGCGGAGCACTACCTTGTCTGGAAAGACGGTCAGCTAAGGAGGCTGATAGGAGAGCGCTTGCAGCTCGCTCACCCTCCTGGCAGAGGTTATTGCCACTAAAAAGGCAGTCTTGATGGTGAGCAGCCAGAGGAGGCAATTTTTCAGCGGCTCGACTGATGCACACATTAGATAAGTGAGGACCAAGTTAAGGTCCCACTGGGGCATGATGAAAGGAGAAGGGGGAAACAAATGAGTAAGCCCCTTCAGAAATCTATGTACAATAAGGGACTTGAATAGTGATGGTTGGTCTGGCAACCTTAGCACCGTAGAAAAGCAGAAAGGGCTAAAAGGTAGCCCTTCACAGCGCCCAGAGCAGAGCCCTGCTGGGCAAGAGACAGGATAAAAAGGAGAATGTCAGACAGGGAGGCAGACAAAGAGTCAATAGACAGTTCTCTACAATATTTACAAACATTTTGTCACCGGCAGGCGTAATTCGACTTAGTGGAGGGACGGCTAGCTGCCAGAATATCACCACAAACTTCGGGAGGAAGACCCGAAGGTATCGGAGGAAACTGGCATAATGTAAAATTCTTGGCAGCTGAAAAATTATACCAAGAAACATCCACATGGTGGATAAAAATGCACTGTGGTACTGCGCATAGAGATCAAATTAGCCTGGAGGAAGGGGGTTGGACATGCAAGTATGTAGGAGTGGGCCAAGAAAACTGTGACCTCATTTGAATTGCACACAATAAGCATAACTGCAACCATCTGCTAGAATAGGTGGCTTGATGAGAAGGACTTTGAAAACCTCACCAGAATGCTCCCTCTATCCACAACTCAGATTTTAAGCCTCAAAAAACAGAAATAAATAAACAGATTATGTTCATCTGATAACATTCCCCTTTGTTTAAAGAGAGGATGTCCTGTCTTTTTAGAACTCCCAGTGGAGGGGAGATACTTGAGGCAAAAGGTGTTCAAATATCAAGAAAGGCCCTTGGCTAGAGAACTATATGGACCAGAGCAGCCTACAACTATTGATACAGTTCACACGTGTGTGAACATTTGCAGATTTTGCTCTGAGGCCTCACTTGCACTTGTCTGTCAGACACAAGGCTGATGAACTCACTCTTGTTGACACAGTGCATAGCCGCACAGTTATCCATCCTGACCCGCACATTCTTACTTTCCCAATGGGGATTTAAAATAGAATGAAAGTACATTTAATCACTCTGATTGCCAACAGATTGCTGGGTAGTTGTCTCTCACTGATACACCACAAGAAGCTCAAGTGAAGATGGTTTCCCTATCTCAACTTGTAGATGAGGAAGAGCAAGGTGGAATGTTCCTGAGAGAAAACACCAAGGACAAGTTACTCACCTCCTGTAACGCCTTATCTGATAGAGACATGTAGCTGCATATTCCTTATGTTGGAAACCTCCCCAGGCGCCAGACTGGATCCGGAAATGTTTTCAGCAGTACCTCTGCGCATCGGTAGAGGGCATTGAGCAACTCCGCAGCACGTCGTCACCCAAATGTGACGTCAACAGAGTCCATATAATCCCTCCCACGACGCGCTGTCAGTTTCTTTTGTGACCATTTCCACGCCAACAACGCAGATCCACTTAGAGAAACAGTCTCGGGAAACAGTGCGCCAAAAAGGGAAAAATCTTGTATTAACAAGCACAGATTGAAAGAATTGCAGCAGAAAGCACAGAGGGGATTTAGGAGACCACAGGTCCCTCAGTTTGCAGAGTGGAAGGGTCAATAAGGAGGGTCAATAAGGAATCTGCGGCTAGATCCTGTCTCTACCAGGGTTCCCTGATTAAATATCGATGTAAAAAATATAGATAACAAAAATATCGATGTAAAAATATCGAATACAAAAATAGACTCCTATACTTAAACAGGTAAGTACAATAATATCGAAACAAAAATATCGAAGTAAAAAATATAGATGTAAAAAATATCGACTTAAAAGATATATATAACTTAAATAAAATATATTAAATAATATTAATATTTTTAACAAAATAAATTACATTTAACATATATTTTAACTAAATATAACAAATAAACTTAATTTAAAAAATATATAAACACACAAAAATGTGTACATATACATATATTTACTTAAATAAATTTTATTAACTATTATCTTTATTTAATTTATAAATGTTTTAAATTATATAAAAATAAAATATATACATATATCAATGATTTAAAATAAAATAAAACATTCTATAATTAATTAACACATTAAACTATTAAAATAAAAATAAAACATACATTCCGCAACACAATAAATACAACAGTAGGGAAAATGTTGGATAGCGGAGGGGTAAAAATTACTATTCCCACTCCAGTGAGTGCAAAAGCAGGGAAAGTGCTGGATAGCGTAGGGGTAAAAATTACTATTCCCACTCCAGTGAGTGCAAAAGCAGGGAAAGTGTTGGATAGCGGAGGGGTAAAAATTACTATTCCCACTCCATTGAGTGCAACAGTAGGGAAAGTGTTGAGCGGAGGGGTAAAAATTACAATTCCCACTCCAGTGAGTGCAAAAGCAGGGAATGTGCTGGATAGCGGAGGGGTAAAAATTACCATTCCCACTCCAGTGAGTGCAAAAGCAGGGAAAGTGCTGGATAGCGGAGGGGTAAAAATTACTATTCCCACTCCAGTGAGTGCAAAAGCAGGGAAGTGCTGGATACCACACCAATTAAAAAAAAAAAAACTTTTTATTAAATTTTATTTCCATTATTAACATAATTAATATTGAAATTTAAATATATTATTAAAAAAGATATATAAACATTCATTAATTACACATTGTTTAACACTATAATATCCACAACACACCTAAAATTAATTACACAATTACAATGACTAATTACTAATTAATTAATGCTAATTAATTAACAAATTAATAATTCATCAATAAAAATAAATTACTTCCCACCCTTCACACCTATAAACACCACAACACACACTTTAAATTAATTAAACAATTACAATAATTAATTAATAATTAATTAAAATTAATTAACTAATTATCAAACATTTATAAATGAATTTACACATTTAACTCTATAACATCACAATTATACAATTATGAATAAATAAAAATTATTGAATAAATTTCATATAATTAAATTACTTCCCACCCAATTCCCCTATAAACCCACAACCCGCTACGAAACTAAAAACCCAAAATTCAATTTAAAAAAAGTTATTAACTACTATAAATAATAAATAAAATCTATATAATTAAATTACTTCCCACCCTAGTCCCCTATAAACCCACAACCCGCTTCGGAACTAAAAACGCAAAGTTCATTTAAAAAAAAAAATATATATTAACTAATAAAATTTTAACACATAATAAAAATACAAACAATTCTCATACAAAATACTAAAATACATAACATTAATAATAAATCGATATTTTTAACAACTATATTTTTGTAAATGATATTTAACACTTCGATATTTTTGCAATCGATATTACTTGCACAACAATCGATATTCTTGACCACGATATTTTTTCCATCTATATTTCTGATCCACGATATTTTTACCTCGATATTTCTGTATAACGATATTTATACATCGATATTCTAGCTCTGCACCCTCTACCAGATAAGGCATTACCGAAGGTAAGTAACTTGTCCATCTGATAGAGAAATCTAGCTGCAGATTCCTTATCTTAGAATCAGATAACCAAGCAATACCATCCTTAGAGGAGGGGCTGTGAACTGACCTCACCAAAGAAGCACAAATAGAAGTAAGCTGTCCAAAAGATAGAAAGGGACCAGACTATCTGAAAGATGACAGGTGAAGCAAGATGCGCACTGAAGGACTGATCTCCAAGAAGGACTACGGGAAGCCTGCAGAGAGTAGAAAGCTATAAGGCCGTGAGAAACACAGTATAGAACCAGTAAAGAGGCAGTCCCAAAAAGGGATGCAACCTACGATCGGGGAATGCAAAGGGACCAAGGACAATAGCCCATAGAGTCCAGGCTCAAAACCAATGAAAGGAGCATACACAGTGTGCTCAGCCACAGCGAACACATACAACAAATAAAGAGCACCCACCGATCAAGGAAACTAGCCTGAGAAACAGATTTCGAAAAAAGGGACTGCCAATCATAGAATGATGGAGAAAGAGAAAAAGAGAGAACAATGAATGCTGAACAGCATCGACCAGAAAGCCAAGAACTGTAAAAAGAAACTGCTCTCATACTAAGAACCTTGATCGATATTTAAGGCATCCTCGGAAATAATGTAACGGAGCCGCTCATTGAAGAGAAGGAAGGAAACAGGCAAGTACAACCAAGAAGGTTGAACCAGGTCACCAAGAAGGGTGTAGGTAAAATGCAGCAACGTACACACTATAGAAAGCCAGACGACCATATGTGCAAAAAAAAAAAAAAAAAATATATATATATATATATATATATATGTATATATATATAAAAAACATCAAAAGTCACCTTTTTCGTGAGGAGCACCCTCTGGCCGGTTTCACGCTGTTAAGACACAAGCGCCGCTGATTGAGACAACACACTCGCTCTCAGGTTGCCGACGCGTTTCGGGCTGACCGCCCTTCTTCTTAGGCATTTGGAACAAAATGGCTTGCAAAGACCACCAGTATCTTCCCTAATTTTATTGGATAATACCAATTAAACAATTCCACTCAGGTGAGTAAGTTCGCATAGCCTTATGGGACTGGTAGTTTATTGATTATAATACCCCCGTGGGTTGCTGCCAAAATGTCAATTTTAAAACTCCACTTTCCCCGGGTGAGTCAAGTGTCTCATTACAGCTCTGTTCCAGCAACATGGGCCGGTGCAGATATTGTAGTCTTTTTAAAAAAGGGGAAACCATCTAGAGAACCAGGGTCATATAGGCCAATAACACTTATGAACTGTGATGCTAAAATCTTCTCTAAAACTTTGGCGACCAGGTTAAGCAACATAATTAGTAAGATGGTTAACCCCAATCAGCATGGTTTTATCCCAGGGAGAGGTACAACGCAGCATGTTCGCCGGGTTATAACCCTGTTCGATGCGGCGGAAGTCTCAGGGGACCCCATGGCAGTAATGCTAATGGACGCCGAAAAGGCTTTTGACCGGGTCTCCTGGGACTACCTTTGGGCGGTTTTGAAGCACTATGGTATTGGAGGCGGTTTTGTTAGTGCAGTTCAGGCTCTATATAAAGATCCAACAGCTCGACTCAAAGTGAATGGGGGTTATACGGCATCACTGGCAATTAAGCGTGGTACACGGCAGGGTTGTCCGTGTTCACCATTGCTTTTGCGATATATATTGATCCTCTCATCCGGAGATTGGATTTAAATAAAGGCATTATCCCTATGAGATTTCAAGGTATGGAATATAAAACCCTGGCATACGCAGATGATATTGCGTTGGTTACCCCGGTCCAGCGGATGCTTTGATCGTAATGGAGACAGAAGCTCAAGAGTTTGGTCAGGTCTCAGGGTACGCTTTAAATAAATCTAAGACTCAAATAGTTAAGAATGCGGGGGTGGTGTGTGATGATGTACGGGCAACAGATTCTGCTGTTTATTTGGGGATAAGGGTCTCAGCAGACTTGGGGAAGACCGTAGAAAGAAACATCGGGCCTATAATCAGTAAGGCGAAGAAGGACTTTGATAGAACACACAACCTGCATCTGTCACTAGTCGGGCGGTGTAACGTGGTGAAGATGATTTTTCTGCCAAAAATCTTGTATTTATTTAGGGCTATCCCGCTCGAATTTGAGAAAAAATGGTTCACGGCACTGGAGCATATGGTTAATAGATTTATCTGGGCACATGGGAAGACCAGGAGGGCACTGCGGTATATGTCTTTGCCAAGGGAAAGAGGTGGATGGGCTGTTCCTGATTTTAAAATGTATTATTGGGTGGCGGCTTTTCAGTATATGTGTGGGTTAACTGGGGGAGATTTGATCGGACCCAGGCTAGGCCGGATCCAACTGATATATACGCAATGTTGCTCGGAGAAGATGCTCAGAATTGTTTTTGAAATTTACTGAGCCTAGCTATTTTAAGAGAACTAGGTTCAAGACCCTGATGGCTGCATACAAAATCTGGTCAGCATTTTGTAAAAAGACCGGCCTTGGTCGATTAAATGGCTATACGCGGCTGTTCGAAACCCCACCCTTCCTGGCGAAATCTTTTCAGACTCCACAATGGCGGAATGGGAAGGGTGTGGGATCCGGAGAGTGGGAGATTTAATGGGGCCCTATGGAATTCGGCAGTTTGTAGATATACAGAATAGCTTCGGTATCAGCAAAAGAGGCTTTTTAAATATCTTCAAATTCGTAGTTTTATAGGTAGGAAAAAGGGGGCCTTGTGGGTTCAGTGATGACAAAATTATGGAGGTAATTAGAGAAGGGGAAGACTGTACTATTCGGAGGATATACGCTGAACTTTCTATACTTAAACAGGATGATCTCGGAAAATATGAGAAAAAATGGACAGATAAACTTGGCATAGATAAGGATACCTTTAAGGTTTCTTTAGAGCTAGGCCAAACTCTTCTTTGTTCCGCAGGGCTTCAAGCTCAACAGTATAAAACAATCTTTTCCTTATACTATACACCTGCACGGATCGCACAATGGGGGGACAGACAGGAATTCGGTGCCCTCGGTGTGACGGTACGGACGCGGAGATAATTCACATGTTTGCGTCATGTCCTCAATTGCAAACTCTGAGGAATAAGATAGAAGTGTTTCTCGATAAAACATTAGATATTAGAGTCCGCCTCACCTCGTCTATAATCTTGTTGGGGATAAGCAATGAGGACAGGTCAGACCCACCTGAAAGCTTTATTTTTGTGGCTATGTCAGTAATGCGAATCTGCATAGCTACAGCCTGGCTTGATAAGGCACCACCAACGTTTCAGCAGTGGCTTGCCAGATTGCTGTCGATATTCAATCTTGAAAAGGGAATTTACGAGAGAAAGGGTAAAAGGGCAGATTGCTTGGTAAACGGATCTGGGGCCCCATATATCGGTGGAAGGAAAGCCAATCATAAATGATAGCTCGCTGCGGATATCATGGACAGTACTGGTTTTATGGTCCCTTCATGAACCAGTTATGTAGTATTAGTGATGTTCGGCATGTTACTTATGGGGTTTGAATTTTTTTTTTGTATGATCACTTGTATCGCTTATTTGTACTATAAGTCTGTATATTATTTAGATAATTTCTGTATGTTTATTTTGGATAAGCTGCTGTGCTATAATAAAAACTTTTAAATAAAAAAAAAAAAAAAAGGAATTTATTCAAGGCTGCAGCGCAAATCAGTCAAATGTGCACAGCAAATCTGTAAAGCCAGACGCGTTTCGGGCCCCTGTCCTTAATCATTGGCATAACATACTGGAGCGCAGAAGACTAGTGGTGCACCTGGAATCACTTTATGTCCCACGCCTCAGTGGGCGCGGCCGCTCGCACGGCCCTCTGGGACTTGTGGTGCGCCTCTGTGTTGCTCAAGTGAGCCGTCATGAGTTCCAGTTGTAAATTCAAAGTGTTACCCCAGTGGGTCGCTCAGCACACCTCCTTGACTTGCGCCGACACCTTCGTGCTTTGAAACACAGCTCCCGTCCTGAGCTGATGGCTGCCGCTTGGCGTCATCCAGGTCTGCTTAAGCCGCAGCGGGACTCTCTCACGGCTAGGTAGGCCGTTAAACATACTCCGCAAAAGTTACCTCATTGACAGAGTCCAACACGGGTGAGTATTGCTAGGAATTTATTCAAGGCTGCAGCGCAAATCAGTCAAATGTGCACAGCAAATCTGTAAAGCCAGACGCGTTTCGGGCCCCTGCCCTTAATCATTGGCATAACATACTGGAGCGCAGAAGACTAGTGGTGCACCTGGAATCACTTTATGTCCCACGCCTCAGTGGGCGCGGCCGCTCGCACGGCCCTCTGGGACTTGTGGTGCGCCTCTGTGTTGCTCAAGTGAGCCGTCATGAGTTCCAGTTGTAAATTCAAAGTGTTACCCCAGTGGGTCGCTCAGCACACCTCCTTGACTTGCGCTGACACCTTCGTGCTTTGAATCACAGCTCCCGTCCTGAGCTGATGGCTGCCGCTTGGAGTCATCCAGGTCTGCTTAAGCCGCAGCGGGACTCTGTCAATGAGGTAACTTATATATATATATATATTCACTGAAAAAACCATAAGGTTTTAGGGACAGTTATAGTTAGTTGGACATTGCACTCGTACAAAACCCGTGAAATTCCCCGTTATAGTTAGTTCAGGTAACTATAACTCGCGCCCCGCAATGCACTGCTGATGACGTCACATATTACATCACTCATGACATGGTCAGTGACATCACTGATGACATCACTGATGACATCTCAAATGACATCACTGATGACATCACTGATGACATCATCCAGTGACTGTGTGTTTGTGTAAAGTTTAAATATGTTTAATATATATAGGGAAAGGCGTATTGAAGAATGAGTGGGTGTATAAGTGTCTGAATGGATGATTTAGTAGGTGCGTGACTGAGTCTATAAGTGAGTGATTAAATGTATCTTACTGGATGCATGGGTGAGTGACTAAACTGTGTGAATGTCTGTATCCGTCTGTCTGTTGTTGTGTAAGCAGCTGCATGGGGTTTCTGACTAGCTAGATGAGTGTCTATATGGGTTATGGATTGGTTCTCTGAGTATCTGTATGGGTGCCTCAGTGTTTGTGTGGGTGGGGTGAGTGTGACTCTGTGCATAGATGTGTGAGTGGGTGATTCACTGGGTGCATGGTTTCAAGAGTGCGTCTGTGATGGACTGTATGGGTGGGTGAGTGTGTGTATGGGTGTGTTAGTGATTGAATGTATATCTCAGTGGTACATGTGTGAGTAACTACATATGTGAAAGGCAGTATATATGTGTGTTGGAGTATATAAATGGCTATAAGTGAGAGTGTGTGATTGTGAGAGTGGCTATATGGATGAGTGTGTGCTTGCATCAGTGATTGCATAGGAGCGTAAGAATGTGCTAGTATTTTTATGAGTAAGTGAGCTGGTGTGTATAACTGTATAGGTGAGTAAATTGGAGTGTGATTAATTATTTGCATGACTGACTAGGTGTGTGAGTACCTCTATGGATGAGTTGCGTTGTGTGAGTGTTTATATAGGTGTATGAGTGCATATGATAGTCCTGTACTGAGTGACTGTAAGTATGAGTGACTGTACGGGTAAGTGAGTAGATGTGTGTGTGTAGACCTAAGAATCAGTGAGTGGGTATGTACTTATTGGTATTGGAGTGTGTATGGTTTTGAGAATGGCAGTCTGTAATTTAGAGTGGGTGTTTCAAAACTTATATTAGGGTGTGAGAAGATGCATTAAATTCTCACATGGATGATGTCATCAGTGATGTCATTTGAGATGCCATCATTGATGTCATCAGTGATGTCACTGACCATGTCATGAGTGATGTAATATGTGACGTCATCAGCAGTGCATTGCGGGCGCGAGTTATAGTTACCTGAACTAACTATAACGGGGGAATTTCACGGGTTTTGTACGAGTGCAATGTCCAACTAACTATAACTGTCCCTAAAACCTTATGGTTTTTTCAGTGAATTTCTAAGGTTTTTTAAATGCAAATTTCTAACTAGAACGTGCCTGAAACCTATGGTTTTTCAGTGAATTTCAAAGGTTTTTAAATGCTAATTTCTAACTATAACGTGTCTGAAACCTATGGTTTTTTCAGTGAATTTCAAAGGTTTTTAAATGCTAATTCCTAACTATAACATGTCTGAAACCTACGGTTTTTTCAGTGAATTTCAAAGGTTTTGTAAATGACAATTTTTAAATGTATTAATTGTTATATTTATTTGTTTCATACTGATTTACTACATTTTTAGAAACAATTTTTTTTTACATATTTTATTTTTAAATTACATTGTAATTACATTATACATTACAAAAAATACTTTCTCAGAATGAATTACTTTAGTTTAAATACTTTGCACATAGGCAATAGACTTTTAAGTACAGTAGTTACAGTTGTTGCAATGGGCAACACATTTTCAAACACAATGCAACATTCAGCTCAATGTGAATTTCTAGTTAAATGCAATTAGTTACTTTATGGATTACTTTTCTAACCACAGGACTGGATCCTAGATTCAGTCCTGGGACATCTCCTGTAAACAGTTGAGTAAAAGCGTTTTGGTTACAGTAGTGATTTTTAAGGAATATTATTGTATTGTAAAAGTTGACACTTTGAAACTTTTTCTCATAGAATCACCAATGTTATCCTATGGAAGGAAATTCACTTAGCAGGTAAAAACTGTTATTGTTACTTTTACTTACTCAGTGTTGGATCCTGGATCCAGCACTGGTGCATCTCCTGTAAACAGTTGAAAGAATGCTTTTAAGTCATACAGGCGATTTTTAAGGAATATTTGTAGTTTGTGAAAATCGACACTTTGAAACTTTTCTGCTGAAAACCAGACAATGGATTCCTATGGAAGAAAATATAAGTTACTGGTAAGTACGGTTAAAATTACTTTTCAGGGTCAGTGCTGGGCTAAAAGATGCAGCACTGAGGTCTCTCCTGATAACAGGTGAGTAAATCGGAATTCGTATTTCGGCTGATTTTAGAGGAATATTTTAAAGTTCCAAAACTCCACACTTAGAAGAATTTCCAAGTGAAACCAGTCAATGTTAGCCTATGGAAGGAAATTCAAGTTACTGGTAAGTACGGTTAAAACTACTTTTCAGGACCAGTACTGGGCTGAAAGATACAGCACTGAGGTCTCTCCTGATAACAGGTGAATAAATCGGAATTCGTATTTCGGCTGATTTTAGAGGAATATTTGTATGTTTCAAAAATCAATACTTAGAAACTTTTTCAGCAAAAAGCAGGCAATGATATCCTATGGAAGGAAATTCAAGTTACTGGTAAGTACGGTTAAAATTACTTTTGAGGATCAGTACTGGGCTGAAAGATGCAGCACTGAGGTCTCTCCTGATAACAGGTGAGTACATCGGAATTCGTATTTCGGCTGATTTTAGAGGAATATTTGTATGTTTCAAAAATCAACACTTAGAAACTTTTTCAGCAAAAAGCAGGCAATGATATCCTATGGAAGGAAATTCAAGTTACTGGGAGGTACGGTTAAAATTACTTTTCAGGATTAGTACTGGGCTGAAAGATGCAGCACTGAGGTCTCTCCTGATAACAGGTGAGTAAATCAGAATTCGTAGTTCGGCAGATTTTAGAGGAATATTTGCACAATGGCGAAGGGAGGGGCGGGGCCTGAGGTGACATCTGTGCAAACGCGCCCCGTGGCGCGTTTTAAGTTGGGGGATTAAGTCCCTTGAATCATGAGGGTCCCTAGGGGCCAACTAGCCCACCAGGAACCTCCAGTATGCGCCAGGGGCTGCGTTGCAGAGACGTGTAGAGAGGCCACACCCCTTTACACCTCTCTGCAGCGCAGCTCTGTGGCGCTTTCTGGATGTACCTGTTGGGCTAGTTGGCCCCAGAGACCCTCAGGATTGAAGGGATTTAATTCCCATCTTAAAACGCTCCACGGGGCCTGTTTGCACACATGTCACCTCAGGCCCCGCCCTCCCTTCACCACTGTGCAAACGCGCCCGTGGCGCGTTTTAAGTTGGGGGATTAACTCCCTTGAATCCTGAGGGTCCCTGGGGTGCAACTAGCCCACCAGCTACCTCCATTAAGCGCCACAGAGCTGCGTTGCAGAGAGGTGTAAAAAGGGCGTGGCCTCTGTACACTCTCTGCAAGGCAGCCCTAGCGCATACTGGAGGTTCCTGGTGGGCTAGTTGGCCCCAGGGACCCCAGTATTCAAGGGAATTACTCCCTTCTTAAAACGCGCCAAGGGGCGCGTTTGCAAAGTACTGCAGGGAGGGGGCGGGGCCTCCGGCACGATGCCGTTTTTTTTTTATGGGAGGGGGCTGCGTGGCCCCCTTCCCTCAGCCACTTTGGCCCCAGGGACCCCATCCCCGGGGCCTGAGCATTTTTTTGTTCTCTTTAAAAAAAAAAAAAAAAAAAGGGAAGGGGGCCGCGTGGCCTTCCTTCCCTGGCCCTCTATTGGCATCGGGGACCCCATCCCCCGGGGCATGCCCTGTTTTTTAAATAAAAAATATGGAGGGGGGCTGCGTGGCCCCCCTCCTCAGGCCATTTAAGGCCCCGGGGACCCCATCCCCCGGGGCCGGCCTTGCCCTTATTTTTTTATTTATTTATTTATTTTTTATTTGGGGAGGGGGCTGCGTGGCCCCCTCCCGGGCCACTATGGCCCCGGGGACCTCATCCCCGGGGCCTGGCCTCTGGTTGGGGACTGTGGGGGTCCCCAATCCCCCACAGTCCCGCCAGCTCCCCGCGTCCTATGGGAGCCGGCATTGCTTTCCACATGGGGAGCAGCTAAGATGCTGCTCCCCATGTGGAAAGCTGATTAGTTGCATTTTGAAAGAGAGAGTAGGTTTCCTGCTCTCTCTTTCAAAATGCAAACTAAGTTTGCTATGACAGGGCGGGAGCCGCGAGGCTCCCGTCCTGTCATAGCAAACAGCAGTGTCCCGGGGGTAGGCACCTCGGGACACTGCAGGAGCCGGCCCTGGGGGTGGCGGTCCCCAGGGCCATCAAGGGCTCCAGGAGGGGGCCGCGCGGCCCCCTCCCTACATTTTGAAAGCCCCGGCGAGGTGGTGGTCCCCGGGGCTTGGGGGTCCAAAACGGACCCCCATTTTCAATTTTCTTAGTGCCCCGGGGAGGTGGTGGTCCCGGGGCGTGTGGGGCTGGAGCCCCCACACAGGTTTAAAAAAAAGCCCCGGGAGGTGGCGGTCCCAGGGGCTGCGGGAGGGCTCAGAGCCCTCCCGCACCATTTATGATAAAGCCCCGGGGGTGGTGGTCCCCGGGGTTTGAGGGCCCTTAGAGGCCCCCATACATAAAATAAACACCCCCAGCATGCCCCCGGGACTTGGCCCACCCGGGGGCAAATTAACTATCGAGCGCGGAGACCGCGCTTTGATTTTTATCGGCAGGATCCGCGCACCCTGAGCGCATCCTGCCGATTTAAAAGAAAAAAATGCTTTTTTGCCCAGGGGGTCCTTGTGGGACCCCTGAGCAGACCTAGGGGTCAGGGTGTTTCTACCCTGCCCCCTTTGTGCGTTTTGCGCACTTTTTTACTGCTTTCTTGTTCCTCGGTTCTACCGAGGAACAAGATGGCTGCCAACACTTCCTGGTTTGGAGTGTTGACAGCCAATTAGCAGACAGCTCGTGATCGGAAGGGTGCGCGAATCCGACGCGGCCATAGATATATATGTACTTTTACTTTTGATTTTCTCAGCAACTACTGAACGGATTTACACCATTTAACAAAAGGGTTCTTTCTGAACCAAGAACTACCTCTTTGCCAAATTTGGTGTAATTCCGTTCAGCAGTTCGGGCTGTAGCCGTGTCTAAAGTTTCCTATGGGAAAATGAATGGGGAAAACACGTTTTGGGACCCCCCTTTTTCTCGGCCCCCGCTTGACGAATCACCCTGAGACTTTCAGGGTAGGAGCGGACCGAAGCGGGCCATAAAGTTTGAAAATTTCGCGAAGATTCGTCAACCGACGCAAGAGTTATTTCAAATAGAATGTCGCGGATTTCCTATGGAAAATAGGTCCTAACTATAACTATCTACTGGCGACCGCCAGTAGATAATATATATATATACATATATATATATATATATATATATATATATATATGTATATATCTGAAGTAAAAGACATCTACAAGAGATCCATTCAAGAGATAGGTACATACATGCATATAAAAAACATAGAAATTCCTACAGACACATCAGTCATACAGGATACAGCAAAAGTATATCCACTCCTCCCAAGGTAACTCATGTCCTCCGCCAGGGAGCGGGAGGACGAGAAGTGGAGGAACGAGGGACACTCCAAGAACAGAGGTAACCAAGGAAGGACAGAGATAATACATGCTACCATCGTAAAAAAAGAGGTTATAACAGTAACTGAGGTGGAGGCAGAAAGAAAAAGCAGGGAAACTGCAACACAATGCCACATGGAGCAGGAAGTGGAAGGCATCGCCCACTACAGGAAAACAAGAGCAACCATCCAGGAACCAACGCCACTGACTGAGGAAGGATACCAGAATGGCAGTAGCAGGAAAAACAAAGAATAAACACCATGTGGAAAGTCCACTATGAAAGAGAAGAAAAAGAAAACCGCCAGGGGAAATAACAGGCCGTCGGAAACTAAGGGCAACAGATGGCGGTTATGACAATCACACATTACCCTACTTATGGAAGCAGGGGCACACAGGTAAGAAACCTGACCCACGCTTCATGGAAACTTGAGGAAAGATAAGATAGAAAGGGAAATCCAGCCTCTTGTGAAATAAGGATACCAGACAAGGATCCAAACTACCAAGGGGACTGGTGTCTCAGGAGAAGAGAACTGAAAGAACAGCAGACACAACAGCTACCCCACGGGTGCAATGGCAGAGATGTGTAAAAAAACCTGCAGGAGGCAACAACAGCGACTGTACCCCAAGTAGGTAGGAAGAACACTGAAAGGGTAAAAACACAGACAAGAACACCAGACTGCGGAAGATAAGCAGCATCAGGGGCACAATAAAAGAGAAGGGGGGGGGGGGGGGCAGACAAGAAAATAGTGCAAAGGCACAATCGAAATAATACACCAACAAGATGCCGATACCATAAGGGCATCAGGGAGGGGGAATCGTGGAACTCAGGTTCGGACCAAGAGGAACATATGAGTAGGAGAAAATCCATGTGCCAAGAGTGTGCCTGTCTGTGGTACCAGTGTCAGCCATATGTAGGGGGCAGAGAAAAGAAGAAATCTAGTACCTATATGGGATACTAAGTGTATAGCCAATTTATAAAACGCCTCTAAGGCATACAAAATAAGGTCCCCGAAAACAGAGAAGAAGGCTACAGTGCATCTGCACAACGTAACAGAAAACCTGCCACAGAGTAAGCATTCGGGTAGGAAAAATCAAGCAGCAGAATGAAGCCATAGGAACAGACTCCCATGAGAACGCAAAGCAAGATGTGTTCTAGGTGGCTGGAAATGAAACCGGTCATTGACAGCATAATTGAGAAGAAAAGTACCTGTAGAAAGCAGGAACACCACACCGGGTGTAACCCTGGAATGGGGAAGAGTACTCCGCCTTATGAAGGTGGACAAGAGTCAATACAAGGAGAAACAAACTATCCCCGACAACCTTAGTACAACAAATAGTTTAGACTCAGCATCTCCATGACTATCAACTGGCATAAGGCGGAGTCAGAATGTGCGCCAAAAAGGGAGGTGCCATCAAAAGGCATGTCAAGTAAAGTAGTTTGCACAGCCTCCGAAAATCTGGAAGCACGCAACCATGCACTCCCATGTAGAGCTATGGAAGAGGTCATAGCCCAACCAACAGAATCGGCAGCAGCTTGCTGCCCATCACGTACCAAGGGGAACAATAGCATTCCAGGCTTCATCCGGAAGGGAGGGCAAGAGGCGTTCCACTGAGTAGCACAAGGCATTGGAGAATCGGGCGAGGACACAAGAAGTGTTCAGAGCACAGGGCAGCTTTAGAAGAAGAGAAACTACACCTACCACAAGCATTGAATTTCCTGGCCTTTCTCTCCGGAGGGACAGGAGGGAGAAAATCAATATTTTGGGTGGCTAAAGCAGCCTGAACCACAAAGCTCCTAGTAGAGGGATGTCTAAGGAGCCAGGAAGGATTCCCCGGGGCCTGGCAATGCCTGTGAGAAATAGAGCGATCCACAGGGGGCCCTGTTTCAGGTTTAGCCCAAGCACCCAGTAGGATATCGAAAAGACAATCACTATAAGGAAAAACAGGCTCAACGTTAAACTGGCCAGGATGTAGAACGGCAAGTAAAGGGTCTGTTGACAATTCCACAAAAGGAAGTTGCAAATCCAGTACAACCGAAACTCGATTGAGCATGTCCGCCAGAGCCAAACCAGGAGGAGACTGGAGGCTGGAGAAGATTCCAAGACACTGATGTCACCCAAGTCAAGTAACCAGTTAGACTGCATAGCGGGTGGAGCCATCTCCAAAATGGGAGGGGGACACACCACACCATCTGTAGTACTTACACAACCATGGTTCTCAGAAGGAAAAACCAGAGAAAGGGAGTCTGAGATGGTCGGCTCCATCGGCGCCGCATCCAATGCCGTAACCAAAGCCGGTCGATGTCAAGAAGGTGATGCCTCGCTGTTGGAAGGAGCGCCGATCGGCATGAACGGCACCACTATGGGGGCAGGCAGACAAAAGTCCGACGCCGACATCGGAGTCGACAGACCAGAAGCAAGAGCAGAAGGTGGGAGCCTCGACAGTCTCTGAACCAGTGTCGTTAAGGTTTCAGGAACATGAGGCCCCCCTGAAGCCGGGGGAGAACCCGCCGGTGGGGTCACGATCATGACCTCATGTACTTCCGTGGGGCCCAAGGGCGCTCCAGAGGGAGGTGAGGATCCAAGAATAGAAGGAAGAGTTTGAGAATATTGTCTCATCTAGGTCAACGACGCCCCGGCCCCAAGATAGGTGGGGAAATGTGGGGCAGACCCAAGCCCTGACAATTTAACAGAAGAGTAGGGACCAGCGGCAGGCGACAATGGTGGTTGCCGCTGCAACTTGGACTGCTGATGCCGAGACTTACCTCCAGACATTGAAGGAGAATGGCGCCTGTGGGAACGGCTCCTCCATATGCACGGTTGGTCCATAGAGCGCGTAGGGGAATGATGACGACGAAAAGACTTTGATGACTGACATCCGCGCAGCAAGGAGCTTCATGCGACGTTTCCTGCGTGCTTTCGGTCGAAGCTGGCGACAGGAGTCACACTCTTTGGAGTCATGGTGCTCACCCAGGCACCACATACAAAGCGAGTGAGGGTCCATGGCAGACATCTGTCGCCAACAGGACTCACAAGGCTTGAAACCCGAGAACATTGAAGAAGGGAGAAAAACGGGAACACTGCTCCGGCTATGAAAAAATGTCAAGTAGACCGTTAAACGGCCGGAGAAACTGCAGTGCGGATCCTCGTTGTTAGCGCAGAAAAGAAGGAACTGACATCAACGCATCAGGGGAGGGCTTATATGGACTCCGTTGACGTCACATTCGGGAGACGACGTCGCTGCGGAGTCACTCGTCGCCCTCTGCCGACACGCAGATGTACTGCTGAAACAATTTCCAGATCCAGTCTGGCGCCTGGGGAGGATTCTAAGAAAAGGAATCTGCGGCTAGACGTCTCTATCAGAATTGACTGTTGATTTGGAAGCTTGCATCTTGTGTGTTTTGCCAAATGAACTTGCTTGAATCAGGTGGTTATCCCTCATTTGATAAATTCCAGGACATCAGAAAGGAAACTGCATGCCAAGAGAGTGGCAATATTTTTCTGACACAACCAAAATAGGGTAGCCAGACATTGTACAGAGAAGAACTATCTCTCCCTCTCTACTCTGTTGATTGTTTATAACTTTATAACTGCACTGCACTATCATATGAATCCTCTCAGGAAACTCCAGCCTTGCCTTCCCTGTGTATCATAGAGCTGTTCATCAGAGTCTGGCTCTGATGTATGGGAGATACTCAATGTCTACGTCCTTGTGAGTCAGAACAGCCACTGCCACTACCCCGATTAACAAACTATGCAGTGACTGGCAGAGTTAGCAGTGAGTTAGCAGGCTTGGGGTATAATCCTTTTTAATCTGTACCAACATGGGAAGACAGACTACCTACAGTCTTTCTTCAGTAAAAGGCCCTTCCAACCCTCCTAACTAGGGTCACCTGTGTTCATCATCCATGGGACAAGAATGGATGCTTTGTTTGTGATGTCTGATGAGACGAACAAAGACTGGCAGGCCGACTGTCCTTACAACATGTGGGATCAAACGAGCACAGATCAGGATGGTTCGTGGTGGGGCGGGGGTGGTCGTTGCCCAATCCGTACTTTGTGATGGGCCAATGATGAGGATGACATATTTATATGAAATGAGCCATTGGATCATCACAGAGACTTTGCTAAGTGCTGGTTTCCACTTTGATGCTACATCAGTGGTGACATTTAATTGCAAATAGCAACATTGTGTGTGTGCGCCTTGCCATAAAACACTACTAGGAGTCATTATTTTCCAGGTGTAGAACGTGAAGCACCGTTGTCCCATGCTTAATCCTATGCTCAAAATGTTGTTGCTTGTTATGAATGTTTATTCATTTAAATGCCAGCTCTCTTGTGTCAAAGCCTTGTTTTTGTGTGCTTAGGCCCACTCCCTTATATAGCTCCTTATTAAGTAGCCTTTTGAGTGAGTATTGTCATTAAGATTCATGGTCTCTCCCAAATCTCGGGAACAACAACACTGAAACGCTTTTCATCAATGGCTGTTGAGCATTTTGGAAACTCTTTTGAGCTATGGTTGATGGCCATCTTGAGGGAAATTTATTACAATGCTTGCCAGTCAAGGCTCTTTGGTACAGTCACATCTATTTGCTCCTTCTACTGTCATAGTTGACAAATTTTCTGACCCTGCTATCACTGTTGCAAGCTGTTTTGCTTCACTACAGTCAGCCAGTTGGCCTTGTTCTTCTGTTGCCTTATCTAGCTTGCTTGCTTCTACCACCACAACATTTCAGTTGGCATAGGCAAGAAAGCCTCTATACCCAGAACCAAATAGACTAAGAAGCCCAGACATATATGCGGCCCAGCAAAGACCAGGGCTTCTCTCTATACCAAACACCTTACCTTCAGTAACACTCTTTCAGATGGATACTCTAGCTAACAGCAGATTCCTCTTCTTTAGAATATCCATAGGTACCAGATTGGATTTGGACAATTTTTCAGCCCAGCCCGTGTGCCGATAGGTGGCGTCATGCGGCTTTGTGTGGACTCTGAGTAGCCTCAGAAGTGACGACTGGAGCAGTATATAGGCATTACCCATGTGCGCTGATGTCAATACCTTTCTTTCTGCATTTTCGTACAGATATCCAGGGCCAACTCCTTTTTTCTTAGGAGTTGAGAAGTGGTTTTCCTCAAAAGATTTTCCTATATGGAAGGGAAATGTCACCTTCTAAAACCACAGCCTTTAAGCCGTGCCGGGATTGTCACAAACAAATGCTTGTGACGGATCCCACGAGATACGTCTCTGGTGTGTAGCTTCAGGACACAACTTCAAGTCGTGGATGGAGTGTGCCCTTATGAATCTAAAGATAATCTGGGACTGCAAAACCAAGCTGTACGTCACCAACCAGTGCCGGAAATAAGGTAAAGGTCACTCCCGCACAAAGTGAAGGACTCAGTCCAATGCCCATTCTCGTTGCCAATCCCAAAGGAGATCATCTTTGCATTAAAAGTCTTTGGGTAAGTCTAAGTTGTAGAAGAAGCCCAAGAAGTATAAGCGGGCCTTGTCCAGGCTTTGCCACTCTCCCTCGAAGAAGTCACAAGGACGTCAAAGTTTCCTAAGGTCTTTTCTCGGTCCCCTTCAGAGGAGCTGATTTCACAACTGATTCCAGTGCGTAACGACTTTCTGGCAGTTATCCATTAGCCAACAATTAACCAGCATTACAAATGTACAACACTATCCTTTGTTACCTTGATCAGTGCAATCAGACAGAGGGAATTTATTTTACTTAAAATGCATGATTAACTGCAGTACAGGCCTTATCTTGGGGAAAACACATCTTGAGTGGGAGTTTCGAAAATAAACAGAGACATTTGTAAACACTATAAACAAACACAAGCTTACTCTTACCTGGAGAAAAACTGGGAGTATTTTTATCAATGCTGGGGCCCAAAATTTTCACATGGTTAGCAGGAAACCATCCTTTCTGTCTCTTTTTCCCCCGCGCCTACAATAAGTGCATAAGTAGGAATTTGAGAAATCAAATTCAGGACAGTCGCAGGCAACTGACAAGAATAAATCTACACTTGCATAGACCTTCTTACCAAGATCCAACAAATTATCATATGAGAAAATGAGTATATTAAGTTGATCTATATATAGTCATCTGCCATGAAATTATGAGCATTCGTAAAAAATAAATAAATCAAAGACGCAAAAAGTTTATGATGGGGTTCAGGCTACGCTGCAGTATTCTTTATTATGCAAGTCATGCTCTTCATCCTCAAAGGTTATTCTGCTCATTCGTCACTGTATCCTAGAAACAGGAAGCCCCAGTTGCACTAGTTACCCTTATACAATGATGTAATTACCTTACTGTATTAGTCAAAGTTAATAGATGTTTGGAAACAAAGCAGTTCCAGCTGTTCTGGCCACCTTCATAATTCTGGTACATTGCAAGGACTGACCAGCAAGGAAGAACTATCAGCCAGGTCCACACAAATTTCTCCCCTTCCACTTACTATCCCAATATAGTATAACTGCTATTCTTCAAAAATGTGAGATTTTATCAAATGCTGCACATGCCCTCTTTTAGCTGCCACAGTGGTGCCAATTGTGAATTAGAGAATTTCCAAAGCAGAGAACCACAGTAAATTTCATACTGGTAACTGTTTCCATCTGCAATAGCTGTATGGCTTAGGATTCATGCAGGCAAACAAGAGGCCTGATATGCAGTGAGCTGGAACTACAATCCAACAGGTATTCTGGAGTAGCAGCTCAGGCACTTCATTATGTAATAAAGTGTACCTTGCCGGCCACATAAATCATTTAAAAGACCTCCTTGCTCATATGGCAGCTAGAGGCCTATTGAGGCCATCTCTGCAATCATCTTTCCTTAAACTAGGCAGCCTACCAATTTACACTCTGATACCTGAAGAACATCACCTCAAATACAAATGTAATCTCTGGAAAATATACAGCAGGCTCTGGAGCATGATCGTTTTGCTAAGGGCTACCACCTGATTATCAAAAGTAGTAGTTTGATCAAAACTTTAATGCATTTCAACAAAGACTCCAACATTCCTATTAATGTTGAAATGTCTTTGGTCCTTCACACTATGCCAAGATGCTTCCAGTAGAAACATATTACATATGTCTAAATTCCCCCTACAATGAGACACAAAACCTGATC